>CADWAE010000121.1:0-1200000 GCA_902982915.1 Phalloptychus januarius
TCAGTTGTTGGATTCACCTGGAATCCCAGGTGTATAGGCTTTTTAATCATAGGAAAGAGTTATCTTAAATTAAGATTTTTGATAGCTGCCACCTACGGCAAACTCTTGGTTAGCCTGTTCTCGTCGATCACAAGCAAAGAGCAGTTAGCTTGATGAGACACTTGAATCCAGTCGAGGTTTTTACATCAATAAGAAAAGTTAGCTAAATTCAGTATTGGATGACCCGCCACCTTGGTTACCGCGTCATCAAAAAAGGGAGCTGCACTTGGAGACACCTGGAATCCGTGCTACAATCAAAAGAAGAGTAGTCTTTAAATGAATTTTGTTGCTCACTCTGGTTAGCCTTTCGTCCGATACAGAAGCAAAGCAGGGCAGGCCTGGTCAGTACTTGATGGGAGACCACCTTGGATTTTTACATCAAATAAGAAAGAGTTAGTCTTTAATGCTTTTTAATCACAAAGGAAAGTTAGTCTTTAATACAGATATTTGACTAGCCACCTGGCCAACCCTCTGGTTAAGCCTGTCTCTCGATCAGAAGAATGAGGGGCAGGCCTGTCAGCTTGATGGAACACCTTGGAACAGGTGCTTAGTATTTATATAGGAAGAGGTATCCTAAATTACTTTTTGTTGCTCCCCTACGGCCAAACCTGGTAGCCTGTTCTGTCGAACAACAAGAGGCAGGTGCAGTGGATGTACACCTGAATAGTGCTGAGGTTTTTTAATCAATATAGAGTTAGCTTTAAATTACAGATATTTGGACTAGCTGCCCCTACGCAAACCGGGCCTGTCTCTGAGCGATCACAGAACAAAGCAGGGCTGTTACTTGAGGGAACACCTTATCCAAGTCTGTAGGCTTTTACATAGCACAGCAATCTTAAACTTTTTGTGCTGCCACACGGCAAATCAGGCAGCCTGTCGATGGTCGACACAGAAGAACAGAGGGCAGGCCTGTCATAATGGAAGAGGCACCTTGAATCCAGTTTGAGTGCTACATCACATACGGAGTAGCTCTTATTCAGATATGAAGCGCCAAGCTGTCAACTCTGGTGACCACTGTCCATCCGAGGCTTTGCAGCCTGGTAGAATGATTAGCCTTGAATCCAGGTTGTATTTTCATACGCACATAAAAGGTTACTTTATACGTATTTGGATACGCCACTACAGGCAGCCTGGTCAGCTTGATGGACCACTGGAACAGGGCTGTAGTCTTTGAACACATGGAAAGAGGTCTTTAAAGTTTTTGTTATAATAAGAAAGACTACGTAAATCCTTTTGGTATGCCTCCACGCCACATCCAGGCAAGGCGGCCATCCAGACAAGCATGGAGGCGGTCACCTGAATCCAGCCTTACTGTTTACTTTAATCAAAGAAAGAGGTTAGTCTTTAAATTACAGATATTGTATGCACTAGCCACACCTGGTAACCTGTCTCGTCGTCCGACAAAGCAGCAGCGGCAGGCATGATGGAACTGAACCAGTGCTTTATCAATAAGGCTTAAATTAGATATTTTGTAGCCACACGCAACCCTCTGTTGCCTGTTCCTGATAAAGCAGGAGCCTGATGAGAAGTCAGTACTGGATGGGAGACCACCTTTTTTTTTTTTTTTTTTTTTTTTTTTTAGAAGCAAAGCAGGGGCAGGCCTGGTCAGTACTTGGATGGGAGACCACCTTGGAATCCCAGGTGCTGTAGGCTTTTTTTACATCAAATAGGAAAGAGGTTAGTCTTTAAATTACAGATATTTTGGATAGCCACCTAAAAAAAAAAAAAAAAAAAAAAAAAAAAAAAAAAAAAAAAAAAAAAAAAAAAAAAAAAAAAAAAAAAAAAAAAAAAAAAAAAAAAAAAAAAAAAATAGGAGGAAAGAGGTTAGTCTTTAAATTACAGATATTCTGGCCAAACTCCTCTGGTTAAGCCTGTTGGTGGAGCTTAGGTCAGAGTCTCGTGAGGAGCACAGAGATGGTGGTAGCGTTCTGGGTTTGTTTGTTTTTTTTTGTTTCGTGTCTTGTAGTCCTTAAATATTTTGATTCTTTTTGGTTCCCTCCCACAGCTTTGATGTTGGGAGCGTTTCTCATTGGACTCTGAAAAGAGAAACAGGATGGATCCCATGGAAAAAGGCGCCACGGAACGTTATAAGGATACGAGTGATGGTCACGCGACAACTAAGGAGAATTTTTATAAAGAAAACACGGTGCAGATCGAGTTGGAGGGAACAGAGAAGGTGTCGTCGATGGAGCTTATGAAGAATATCAGACTATTATGTGGAGGATTAATGGCATGTAGGAAAATTAATGAAAGAAAGTACGAAGTGACAATGAGTAACAGCACAGCAAAGAAACGGCTTCTGGATGGTTTTAAGATGGGGACAACGAAGATAATGGCTAAGGAATTAACAAACGACGAACTAATAGTATCATTTCTGGGATTACCGGCTTACATAACGGACGAAGAAATAATACACAAACTACGAGGATGGGGAGTGTCGGCAATATCATCGATCAGGCGTCGAGTGTGGCCAGGAACGAAAATAGCGGACGGAACAAGGTTTGTGAAAGTTAAATTCACAGAAACTGTACAGTCTCTGCCATATTCTGTTCGCTTCAACACAGCACTGGGTCCAGAATATTTCAGGGTTATTCATGATAGACAGATAAAGGTGTGTAGAATATGTCTACAAGCGGGACACATTGTAAGATTGTCCAGACTTTTTGTGCCATGCCTGCGGAGTCCAAGGGCATTATGCGAGGGAATGCTCCAGTAAAAATAAGGGAAAAAAATGTTTGATATTTTACAATGAAATGGAGAAATGCATAAGTAACTACAGTGAATCAGAAGATCAAGGTCAGGGTCCTGACAGGAATATAAAGGGAGAGGAAACACAAAACACAGAGGAGAGTGAGATGGAGGAGGAAGAGGAAGAGAATGAGCAGGGGGAGAGAGGTGAAGGAGAGCCAAGCGAGGGCGAAATAGAGGCTGAACTGCCTGAGGTCAGAACTGCGGACACGGAGGTGGCCGGTGTGCTGACTGAGGGGAAAGCCACTCAAACCGGTCAAGATGAGGTTGGGGAGAAGCGGGAAGAAGTTGCTGCTCCTCCTCTCCCCGTAGCCGAGGAGACTTCGCTGGCCTTGTCGCCAAATCACCTGCCGTCCTTCCAAACCCCTTCAAATACTGGGACATTTGAAGAAATGGAGTCGGACCCTGACCTTGATCTAACTAAAATAGTATTAACAAGGAAACGATTAGCAACACTAGCAACAACAAAATCAAAAAGGAAAGCCAAAAGATAATGACAGGGAAAACTTTCTACTTTATAACCATATACTCCTACTTTCCTTCTGTTAGTTGGTGACAAGAAAATAAACATCAATTCAGTTAAAACAAATAAATGGTATTGGCTTATTATTTCACAAATCATCCATGAACCGACTTCTCACAAGAATTGGCAAAGGCTCTACCCTAGCTGTGCTGACTTCATTATTGTTTTTTGTTTGATTTTCCAAAGTTGTAAGTGAAGTGCACTGCCACCTAGTGGACATTGTTCGTGTGTTTGGTTTGGGCAGTGGGGCGGAGCTTGTCGGGGTGGACATGTGGTGTTGTCGGCCGTCCTTCACACGGGTTTCGATCCTTGGTCATTTTTTGTCTTTTTACAAATATAAAAATATACCAAATAAATCAGAAAACAACAAGGACTGGATTATTTTTTTGTTAGCTAGCTGTCTAGCTTCGTAAGACCACACAAAGTGAGGGCAGCATACTAGCATACCAATTTATAACATTTGGTCGAGTTTACACTTTTAATGGAATCATCAACTAGCAAACAATACAGGCTTTTCATTGAGACACAGAAGGATATTCACGAGCGTCATCCTGCACCAAATAAACAAGAAGGACTATGGCAGAGACTGTGCAGTTTGTCTTGCAGACTCTGAGACTTTGGAGCATCTGTTCCTCCGCTGCTCTGGCTGCACCCTTTTCTGGAACAGGATCAATTCACTCATCATCAACAACATTTTCACCAGAATACAGATGCCGATCAGCAACTGGGACTGGACTAGACTTTTTGGATCAGGCACCTTTTCTGGACATTGGACTAGACATCAATTCAATCTCTGTAATATTCTTTCTTTGGCACAACACACCATTTGCATTGCGAGGAATTACAAGCTTCATGACAAGACAGTGGATCGTTGGGGACTATTTACTGGTCTTTTAAAATATCATTGGAAGAAGATGCATTTCATTGATAAAGGCCAAGGGAATTTTGATTTAAAAATCTTTTGATTTTGAAGGAAAATTTTGTGAAGAAAGCATTCTGTACTTTGAGTAGATTATTATTGCTAAAAATATGTTTGTTGTCATTTTCCTTTTACTTTCATAATTCACTGTTAATATTTGCACTTAAATGTTTTGTTGTTGATTTTTTTTATAAATAAAGATAAAAAAAAAGAAAGAAAAAAGCCTGTTATCTGATGACAGAAGCAAAGCGGGTGTCAGGACTGGTCAGTACTTGCATGGGAGACCATCCAGGGAAATTCTGCATGTAGCCAAATATAAGGGATCACAGCCAATTAATCCAAGAAAAGGTGAATGCCCCAACAGGCACTGCACTCCCAAGACACTAAAACAAATGTCTTTTTCAAATCAGTCTGACAAAAGAAAACCCAACACAACCACTGATGTTCAACATATACCAGGATTAGATTGGCTATAAATCATTAAAATAATTAAAACGTATATCATGGCTGCACAGTGGCGCAGCTGGTAGAGCTGTTGCCTTGCAGCAAGAAGGTTCTGGGTTTGATTCCCGGCCCCGGTCTTTCTGCATGGAGTTTGCATGTTCTCCCTGGGCATGCATGGGTTCTCTCCGGGTACTCCGGCTTCCTCCCACAGTCCAGAAACATGACTGTCAGGTTAATTGGCCTCTCTAAATTGTCCCTAGGTGTGAGTGTGTGTGTGTGCATGGTTGTTTGTCCTGTGTGTCTCTGTGTTGCCCTGCGACAGACTGGTGACCTGTCCAGGGTGACTGGCCTCTTGCCCGGACGTTAGCTGGGGATAGACACCAGCACCTCTGGACTCCACTTAGGGAAAAAGGGAGTATAGAAAATGGATGGGTGAAAACATATAAATTAAATGTGATTTAATTGATTCTCCTGTTACTAAAGTTCAGTTTGATGAAAATCTTGTGACAATATTGCATTTCCTAATTTTTGGAAGTAACTGAGTGATAAGACTACTACAGTTTCACCAGCAGATGTGACTAGTGACTGAAGCATCGAGTGATGAAGCTTTTTACAAAGCAAAGGGTTGGAAAGCTTCATTGCTTCATGAGGCTTCATTTGCCCATCACTAGTCTTCACTGCAAACAGCACCCTCCCACATGGTGTCCAGCCAAACAGCTCAACACCAAAAAAAAAATGAGTTTCCGCTCCTGTTCCCTTTTATCCCCTCCCACACAGGTGAATCCAATTACTGCTCATCAGCTCCTCACAGCAGCAGCAACCCTTCTTGTTCACCACAATACAATTTCAGGGAGATAACATCCCCAAGTACCTAAATCCTAGGATCAAAATCTAAAGAAAGCCCACAGACTGCTGATGTTATCAGAATTTCATTATTCTAGTAAGTTTGCAGGTGTATACAACTCCAAAGTATATGAAGAAGATCCCCAACACACATCTTATACCTCTGGCATTTGTCAGTGATACCGGCATTCAATTTACTCAACCTATATGGGGTTTAATATATGTAGTGAAAAATATTACATTGAATTTGCCTGTTTCATTCATACTGATATTGTTTGAGATTAATTTAGTAAGCTGCACCAGCTTTTGTCATCATATGTGCAGCTAAGGTCTGATTCCCATTTAGATTTTTTGAGCACTTCTCATTAGCTGGTGAGTAATCAATAACAATTTTGTAAACACAAAAAATGAGTCCTTTTGTTCTCGTACGTTTGGGATCTAGCAAACATGTTTCAAGTAGGGTTTCCTCTGGTTTATTTGGAAATATCCACTAATGTTTGGCTCTTAATCCAGTGCCTGATCTGCAAATATTTGAAATGATTAAGCCTATGCAAGTCATAAAATTCAGGTAGTTGACTGAAGCTGGCAAAGGCATTGTTGCTATAAAGATCACCGACTGATCCGATGCCTTTTCTGACCCAAGTGTGTAGTATGCCACCTGGTATAAGCACAGGAATGTTAGGGTTGTCTTTAAATGGTGAGTTAGCTAACAATCGTATGTTTAGATTTAAAAGAGCATGTAACTGAAGTCATGCACAGCTAAAATTAAAGGGTTTGGTGTAATTGTAGAGAACTGCTTCTTTGAACCCAAGAAGGGGATAATTTCTAATGACACGGACTTTAATTCTTGTTCTATCGAGAACCACCTCACATTGTTGCCCTTTGAATAAATCCACATCCACAGAATACAAAACTGGCATGGCTAAATAATATATATAGCCATGAAAGCTAAATAATATATTCTTAAATTTGGAAGGTTTAATTTAATCCACCCTTAGGGCAGGGAGCCTGTAAAGTAAAAAGTTTAACTCTTGGATCCTTCATTCGACATAAAAAATAGAGATATTGCTTTACCCAAATCTTTAAAAATGTCATTGAAACTTATAAGGGGATTCATTGAAATAAGTAAATAAATGTAGATAAATAGTCATTTCAATTGTGTTAACTCTGCTAATCAAAGGTAGTGGGAGGTCCATCCATCGCTCCAGCTCTGCTTTAGTTTTATTAATTACTGATGTGTTAATTCTTTTGGCAAATAATAATATTCCTAATATTGAGGAATATTAGTTCCTCAATATTACAAGGAACTAATATTGTTGCCAAGGCATGTAAAACAATCAGTGCATTTAAATATGAGCCAGGCAACAATTGTGTCTCCTGTTCTGTCATATTAAGTGGAAACACTTTTGAATAATTGATTTGTAGCCTGAAACTGCACCGTGTAACCCAGTGCTTCTGAATTCCAGTCCTCAGGCCCCCCTGCTCTGCATGTGTTAGATGTGTCTCTATTCCAGAACAGCTGATTCAACTGATTGCATAACCATCAAGTACTGCAGAAGCTTGTTAATCACCCACAGATTCAACCCAGGTGTGTGGCAGAAAGGAAACACCTAAAACATGCAGGGCAGGAGGGCGTGAGGCCTGAGAAACCCTGGTATAACCCAAGCCATGCCAGTAAAGAGAAAAGCTTTAGACGGCTGAGAGATAAATACTAACAGATCATTTGCATGCAGTGCAAGTTTATGTTCTTCTGTATTAATTTCAGTCCTGTAATAGATAGGTCAGAACGGATAGCAATCACTAATGGTTCTATAGCAATGGAGAATAGGCTGGGAGAACTTGGGCAGCGTCAGAAGAGTGAGAAGGCATCCCATAAGTCAAAATCTGTGACCTAGGGCCATGAAAGAGTAACACTGACATGTCTAATAAAGGTTTTACCAAAATTCATAAGTCAAAAAGAAAATCAGGTTCAATGCCTTCTCAGCATCCATAGAAAGTATTACCAGGGGGTTCTTCTTTCTTTTAGCAATATTAATAACATGAAACAAGCTCTGAATATTGTCCACTCCCTGTCACTTTTTAACAAAACAAAAAGTTTTGTTAAACTTTTTGTTTTGGTCTGCATGAATAATATTTTGAATTATTTTCTCCATTCAAGATGCAATTATTTTAGAGAAGGAAGGTTGAGAAGGATGACGGGTCCATAGTTACCGCACTTTTGTACTATAGTTACCACATCTTTTCCTGGTTTGGGAAGTAATTTTATTATTGCAAGTTCTAAAGACTGAGGAAGTGCTGTCTTTTGGAATGCCTCCTTGATCATGTTTGTGTGGGGTGTTAATAATTTATTTGAAAAGGTTTTAAAGTATTCAATTTGTAAAACCATCAGGCCCTGGGACTTTATTATTTTGTAATGATTTCACAGCAAGGCGAACCTCCGCCTCCCTTATCTAACCATCCAGGATATTTTTCTCCTGTTGTGTAAATCTTGGGTAAATGTAACTGATTCAAAAATTGTTTTATTTTTACATTGTCTTTATTAAGCTCAGATTTATATAATGATTGATATTTTTTAAATTCCAAATCTGCGTCTTTTGTATTTTCTAGATGTCTACCGTCATTAAAGCTTGAGACTTCCTAAATGGATGGGCACATTCATTCAAGGGTCTAGTTAAAGCATTGCGCTTCAAATATGTTGGTTTTAAGTGTTTTAGGTCCGATAAAGTCTGATTAAATAATTCCACACATCACTTGGACGAGGGACAGCCTGACCTAGATAACGTGTCATGTCTGAGTCAGATTGGAGGCTTCTGTATGTTTATTTTTGTACTTCACTACAAAAATAAGCATTATTCTCAAGATAATCCTGAAGTAATTTCAAGTTGTTATATATATATATATATGTTATCAAAATGATGCACAGACATCTTGGCTGTTGCCATGCCATGTTTTTGCACTTCTGTTTGCTGTCCTGTTAATTGACATAAAGTATCACAGGTGCATATGTTCAGTTCAGAGTAAAGGTGATGTTTGTGGATGGCAGGTGGCTGCAGCAGAAATATTTTGTACAGAAATATTAAATGTACAAAATAGCTACTTCAGAAAATAATTAATATCGTTGTGATTGTATATATTTTTTATATCTACAAAAACTCATCAATCTAAAACTTAAATTTCACTTATAAAATGTTAATTGGGGACATTAGATGTTGACTTCCAAGCCACTCTAGATTTTTATGAATTTCAATTACTTTGATAGGTAATGCGATAGTTACCTGGCAACATAAACGACATTTTATACACAAAGTTCTGATCATTTGTTTTTGTTTTTTTTATTTCAAACATGTCATTTCAAGTATGTTTTTCTGGGGACTTTTTTGTAGAACAATGTCATTTTTATGTTTATTTTCTTTGTTCAGTTTGCATTTTTTCTGAATTAGCAAAACAAAGCGCTAACACAGGTCGACGTAGGTACATTTCCACATGTTCATCTGCGACAATTAAGAAACCCACAGTTTTATTGTGCATGCAGTAAAGATGGTTGTTCATATGTGGTGTAAAATTTATTTTCAATGTTTAGTCATCTGTGTGCTCTTCATGCATTTAAAAAAAACATAGAGTTAGGAGTTGGAAATACTGCAATATGTATGAAAAACATTATTTTGTGGTCCTTCTTTATATTGGAACTATGTACAGACTTGCATACTTTATCCCTGTGCCTTTCATTGAGAAATTCATATATTTTCAACCTTTTATAATTTTAAAGATTAAACCTTTTTGTAACCCTTTTTTCTATTGTTCTTACTATATGCAACCCTCTTAAGCTTTTTTCTCCATTTCCACTTCCTCCATTTTCCCTTTTTTTTCCTCCTCCCCTTGCTCCCTTTCTGCCAGTGTCTCTTACATGTTAAAGCCTGTGTGTCCTGGTGTTTGATGTCAGTTAATTTGCTCCAGTGTTGACAGGTGGATGACAAATGGTGTGCGTGTGTGTGTGAGCTTGTGTGTGTGGTTACATATGCAGTTTCATAACTTTGGTCATGTACAACACAGGCAGAGTGAGTGCATTGTGTTTTTGTTTGCCATGTGTTCATCTGGTAAAAATGTGAATTATGGCGCAAGGTGCCTCTGCAACACGGTGCGCATGCATGTGTGTGTGCAGGTTCTCAGGCCGTTCACGGAGTTATAATTGCTATGTCTGAATTTGCTGCCCCGGATTACGGCAATTTACTCTCCCTGGAGTGCCGAGCTCTGTGGGAAAACCATAACCAAGAGTGTGTCTTTGTGTGTGTGCATATTTGCGTGTTTTTTAGCTCTGTGGGAAAAGTGTTGGCTCAGGAGACGGACACAATATATCCTTTTCTTCAGCATGCAAATCCATGGAGTCATTTAACCTTACAGACCAGAACCCCAAACTGCTTTAACAAATGGAAGTCTTTGGCTCGTTCGGAAGCAAGCAAAAGATGTCGAAGTGGATTTAAACCTTTGGGATTCACCTGCTCCAGATTCCTAGAAAGACTAGATGCATGTAACACCATGCACAGTGTCATGGAAAAAATTACTTTAGCAAGAGTCTGGATGAGAAGAAATAAGAAATTTATTAAAACCTTGCAAGGTGAGAACAGAAATACAGAGTCACAGGAGTCTGTCAAGTCTGCTCTGACCAACAGTGGATCTGGCTTCCTTTTACAGGTTCTGGTTAGAGAAGAGATACTTAACTGGACAATAGGTGTGAATCGCTGATCGTTATGTACCAAGGATTCTGTGGAGCCCAACACAGATGGTCTGGCCATTTGCCTATTGTTAGGGAAAGAGGGTTGTTAAAAGGCCAGCCTCACCATCTCTGTGTGGGGGGAAGGAACACCTAGATCAGGGGTGGGCAACTCCAGGCCTCGAGAGCCGGTGTCCTGCAACTCTTAGATGTCTCCCTGGTCCAACACACTTCAATCAAACAGCTGAATCACCTCCTAAGTGCAGTCAGGTTCACCAGAGTCCTGCTAAAGACCTCATTATTTGATTCAGGTGTGTTGAAGTAGAGACGCATCTAAAAGTTGCAGGACACCGGCTCTCAAGGCCTGGAGTTGCCCACCCCTGACCTAGATGGTAACCCTGCTGTTATATGGCCCTGTAGAAGTCTATAGGAGAGCAGCTTAACCAATATCCTGATAAGACCATGCAGACACAATCTAAAGCACAAAAGGGGTGAGGAGCACATTATAAAATTTTCCATTACAACAGTTACTCACAGTTTTAGGCAATTTAAAATCTCAAATGACCCAAAAATGCTTATCTTTGGTCTGTGGATCAGTGTTTATGGATTTTATGAGGAACAGGGATATATCTATCCTGCCCTTCGCCTTCTTGTATAATCCTGTTCGATTTTCATCTCCCTTCAGTGCTCCAATTGGGATTTCTCCCATTGATTTTGATTTCTCCCCTAGAATTTGAATCAGTCAGCTAACAGAAGGAGAAGTTGTGAACAATGACAAATCATTCATCAAAGAAACCTGGACAATGTGAGTTACAATATTTAAATATCCTTTGGGATTGATGAAGTATTTTCTAAACCACCTGATGAGGATATATGGTCACCTGTGTAATTTAAAGCCGATCAGCTTTTCTGGTTTGGCCTACTGGGGAACGGCTATGCATTTGTGCTTTTTGGGAAAACTGTAGTCTGTTATTTTACAGAAGAGTTATGGATTCACATGTTGGAATGACACAAAACTTTTCACAAACTGTGATTCTGTGAGAGCTCTGTCTCTAGTGGATTTTAGAACGTTAATTTGATCAACTTATTTTCATAAAATTGCTTTGTAAAACATTAAAGTTGCATCATTTGGCTAGATTCTTGGTGTTGTTTTGGATCAAATGAGTCGGTCTGGCTTGTGTTGTCCCACCACATGAAAGAATCCTTTCTTGGCAGTTCCTCCTGATTGCTCTTCCTACTTGAACCTTATTTCACTGCTGATCCCGAGCATTCATTCTGCTCAGCAGTCTGACAGCCCTGCTGGATCTGGATCATCTTTACATGTGTTTATTGTTGAACACTAGGCCAGGCCATCTGTGCAGTCACGCTGGGCAGACTGACCCTTTGGCGCCTGGTCCTGGTGATTTGTTGAAAAGGCCATTGACAAACACTGGAGGAGAAAAGCCTACTGCTGTCTTGTGAGCACAAGTCTGAAAGGTTTCCAGATCTCCTTGGACTCAGTTGGCAAAGGATTTCGACAAAAGAACAAAAGAGATGAACATTTGCAAATGTTTCCATGTGCATTTCCCAGGACATTTGTTTAAATCATATATCTTGTTAATGTATTTGGGACTTCCTTTGCTGTCCAGGTAAACACACACACACACACCCATGCTGCTACACACTCTTCACATGCTACAATCAGCTGTTACCATGCATGACTGATGAGCTGTTAATGTGGCTGATAAGCCAACAATGCCAAATGATGCGTAATCTTGTAAAGTAATGCATCTTTTCCTCCTTTAGTGTTATCATAAATCAGTCCAGAGAGGTTCAAGGGGGAAAGAAGTCCAGTATCTGCCACAGACCAACCAACTCTGTCCTTTACGTTTTGCTCTTAATATAGAAGCGTTAGGCAAACTGACAACATCTAAGGCATACGCATTTCCAGGGATGTGCACATATAAAGAATTACTTCTATTCTGCACAAAATTAAACCCTGGATAAACCTTTGTAATAAAAACTATAATGCTTGATGGAAGATCATTGAAGTGGCTCTTATTTCGGATCCTCCTATTCAATAGGGCCGTGTAATTTTATTAATTAAAGGGGCACTTAATCAATCTACGACATTTTTTGATATTATTTTCTCCAAATATATAGAATGTTCATCCATGAGTATCGATACTTTAAATCGTACGCAAATCCCTGGTGTTCCAACTGTCAGTCTGCTCACTGCCCAGCCGCCCCTACGTTCGCGTTGCAGGGAGAGCAATGAAGTCATCCAGCCAATGGTGACAGCTGTAGATCATTTCTACCAAGTTACCCGCCTAGATACTTGATTTACACAGAAGAAATGCGAGCAATGTAATGGCGGTGAACATTATTCCATCACCTTCTTGCTTAAAAGCAGATGTGTGGGAACACACTGGCTTCAAAAAGAAGAAGGAAAGCGAGTTTCTGAATAAAACTGGCGGGCTGCAAGCCGTGTCACACAAATGTTTAATACTCGGGAAATGCCACCAACCCACGAGCCCACCTGAAATGTCACCACCCCAACATGGTAACGTTAGCAAGGAGCCGTGAAGCTCCGCAGCAACTCAAAACAAACCATGCTGCACAGCAATGGCGGGTGTTTCCATAAGTTACCATCTACTTACCATCTACTCCGAGGTCACAAAATATTACCGAGACGATTGCCTATTTTATTTGTCAGGATTTCAGACCCTACTCTGTGGTTGTAAATGCAGGCTTCAGGCGCATGGTGAGCGCGATGGAGGCCCACTATCAGATATTGATGTCAGATATTGAATTCTGAGCACCAAACCAAAGTATGCCTTCCCAGGCTGTATGCCCAGACAAAGGCAGATGTCAAAGCCTCCCCTGTCAGTGTGGAGAGGGTTCCCCTGACGTGTGACAGGTGGACCTCACAAACAACAGAAGTTTATGTTACCTAAGTCTTACAAACCCTGGACATGCCTGAGCGCCACAACGGACAAAACCTGACAGAAGAGTCAAGGAAGGCTCTCACTGAGTGGGGAAAAACAGAAAAGGATCCTGTAATTGTCACGGACAACGCGTCATGTAAGAATATTGGATTGATAATTAGTAAAAAGAGAAGAACCATCTTTCAGTAAGTGTCTATTTGCTATATCACTTCGGTTATAAGATCCAGGATGTGTTAACTAGTCACATATTCAGACATGACATCCCTGGGAATGGAAAAGGGGATAATTAATAACCACATGGCTTATTGCCATGACACGTAAAACAATGTTGCTGTACTGGTGTAAATCATTTTCAATCTAGTACTGCCAGCTGTCTATAAGAGCAGTTTTCCTCTGATGTCAAAGTCATGACAATGCCAACCAATCGGCCGAAGGAAGACAGCAGGATACTCTCTGATTCCTGTTAGAGCAAAAACATAAGACACTAAGAATTTTTCCAAACTTCAAGTTATTTACTTAGAGAATGCTATCACTTTCTTTGGGGAAAGACTAAATACTGTATATTAGAGCTACAAATGTATCCATAAATGCCCGGAACAAACAATAATGTGGTTTTTTTTTTGCTTGCAATATAATCTACATGCCTGCAATGAGACCATAGGATTTGTTTTTATGGCTGGTAGAAAAACACTCAACACCAAATTCTATTTAAAATACTTTATTTCTCCCTGTTGTTGAAGTTTCTTCAAAAGGTTTCTTGTAGATTCTGATGTGTGTGGACAGAAAGGATCTCCTCTAGTGATCAGCAGTCTGCTCTGTCCCAACTTGAAAATCGATTCATTGACTCTCCAGACTGGCTTTTCAAACAGCCAATCTTATCAAAAGCCTTCTTTTAATAAGATCCCAGTTACCTTAATTTATCTGTCTGTCCACAGAAAAGATCAGGCCTCAAGAAGTCTGATCACAGATGGTCTTTTATATCATTAGGTCTGTTATTGTGTCAATATTTCTCTACACAAACTAGATCCATTTGTCTGGAAAAGTACCTGTAGATTGTCTTTGTCCATTGCCCTGGCAACTGTGACTCTGGATAGTCTGAAAGTTTTGGGTTCAGTATTGGGGACGTCTGCGCTGCTCCTGTTTAGCATTGAAATGCTATTTCACACTTTAATAGGCTAGCTACTTTTAGCACAACTTGAACACAACGACAGTCTTTCCTAGTGTCCCATCAGATCAGTTTTTGCAGCAAAATGAATCCCCAGTGAGCCAAGAGAAGGTGCTTTATTGTCCCATCACTGTTGCAAACAACGGTTATGCGCCAGAGTTATGAATATACCAGAAACATGCTAGGAAAGTTTCCGACCTGAGCTTTGGTATGTAAAAATAATATAGCTTAATTATTTAAAACCTTTAAACTTCACCCTTGACATCCCTGCTTTCTTTCTTGGTTTTTGTGATGTCGTTTGTTCACTGAAGATAAAAAAAAAAACAACAAAAAATAAAAACCGGATTTGTACAAATATTAATTCCACACAGTTGGACTTCAGCTTCATATTGTCTTTTGATTTATTTTATGGTTGCTTTAGATTTTATTTAGAGGAATTACAGTAGAGGAGCAAACACAAATACATGTCAATGAAAAGCATTGAGTAGTAACGTAACAAATGGTAGAAAACTTCAAGGGTAATGCATACTTTTGAAAAATTCATACTGCACTCATTTCAGATCATCATGCTAATTATAATTCAGTTACTTGAACTTTGTAAGTTTGTGTGTATGAGTGTGTGACTTATGTTAGCCAGCTTCAGCACCATGTGGCAGGTTAATGGAAGCCATTCGGAGGCCGTGCTGCCTCCAGTGCTGTTCCAGAGGGCTTTCCAACCTCCCAGCTGGATCCTATTGTTTCTGAAAGTCAGTGAGGAGAAGACAGGCAGTTAGAGCGTGATGGACGAGGTGAAAGTAGAGACAGGAAAAGCAAAATCACATAAAGCTCCTCGGTTTCCCCCCTTTAGCCCGCAAGCCGTGCAACAAATCAAACTGAGGTGTGGCTTTTGAAAGTTCATGCTGGTCCATCGCTGGTGCTGAACTATGTGTGGAATTTCACACATAAGTTAGGCCATGATAAACAACAGAGATTTTATTGTTTAAATCCAGCAAACTATCTGTTTGTTCTCTGATGTTTCTCTTTAAAGTTTCACGTGGCAACTGAAGTTATCGCTTTTCAGTCTATCTTGTACAACTCGTGTGTCTTGTAATTCCTCCTTGGGGACAAATAAAGTTACATGGATTGAATTGATGATGAAACCTGTCATGTCGTGAAAATCATACAGAAACATGTCAGTAGTTTAGAATGATAACATTGAGTTTGTCTTTTGCAAATGAAATACCTGAAGAAACAGAACTGAGGTCTTCCTATAACTACTGGTGCAGCAGGTGGAAAAGGTGTAATGACTAAAGTACTGATGAAGGAAAATGTTCAGTTTCTTTAACCTGGCACCTAAAGAACTTGGCTTCTCAAACTTTTTGTATTAACAGCTGTGTTTCTATTGGCCACATATTTGACATTTCGAAAATAATTTTGTTTAATGGATTCACACCAATTTCGAAAAAACCTTCTATATTGACGGAGGTACGAGGTACGAGGTGTTGTTTTTGGCTGTATCAAAATTGGTTTATTTCACAAAACCGAAATGAGAATACTTTTTTTTTTAATCACACATGATCAATGACCGGATGTTTCCACTGGCACAAACCATGCAGAAAAGGACAACAGGAAGTAGCTGGAGGATCTTAGTGCAGTATGGTTATAATGACTTAACAAACTTATTCACATATGATTTTAATAGTGTTTCGTTTTTAATGAAAACACCACAATTGCAAAAATTTAGCTTTTTCAACATTAGTGAAAGAGTAACAAAGTTTTGTGCACATTTGTATAGGAAAAACAGCTAATGTCTGTTCCCAGGCTAAAAAATAATATCAAATTCTGCTGAACACAAAAGAGGGAAGCCTTTTAATTTTTCTCCCTTTTTAAATGATCTTCCTCCTTACAGCCGACAGAATGAGAGTTGCTGTGGTCAGTGTCCATAAAGGTTGTTCCCTACTTGAGTAAACCTTTCTCAGACAGCCACAGTTTCCAAAATGTCAAAAGTCCTGACTGATTTCTTCCCTGATAGTGTTGACTGTTTTATTGTATGCACTAAACTGTAATAGTTTCCCATACGATAGGAGTCTGTGTGTGTGCACATAGGTGTGTGTGTTTGTTTGTAATACCTTGTGGGGACCATTTTCCTGACACATACTACGTTGTGGGGACCCACAAGAGGAAACACTGTTTTTGGGTCAGGGGTTAGATTTAGGACCAAGGTGTGAGTTGAGTTTTGGTTAGGGTTAATGGTTTTGCAGGTAATGGTTAGGGTTAGGATAAAGGTAAGGTCTAGGCTGTAGAAATTAATGGAAATCAATGGAAGGTCCCGACAAAGGTAGCCATGCAAACGTGTGGGGGTGTGTGTGAGTGTGTGTGTGAGTGTGTGTGGTTTCATCACTGGGTTGGGTGGCTGTGGGAAGGCACAAATCCCTTTGTGCCCCTCTGAGGCTATTTATACAGCTTGTCATTCCCAGTCCCAGGCTCTCAGTGCAGGCTGGTTACTGGTTGATGCTAGCATGGTGTCACCGAGGTCAAGGGGCAGCACCATGCTGTCGGACCCCAAGACGGCTCTTTTTGTGCCAATACATGCATCAGGACAGTAAAGCGTTCCTATTGTTGCACAGCAGTGGAGAAAGTACTCAAAGTATTTTTACTTTAAGTAAAAGTACAAATACACAGACAGAAATGTACTAATGTACCACATTAACATTTTTACTTGAGTAAAAGTAAAAAAGTATTGGCTTTCAAAAATACATAAGTATTAAAAGTAAAAGTACTTACTAAATGTACTACCTAATTGCTAATACAATATGTACTTATCATATATCAGAAATGTGCCATTTTAATTAACAATGCCAATGTTGTGTTTACTCTCTGTAACATGGTTTAGATTTAGATATGTGATTCTATGCATCATAATTTCAGGTATAGAAATATCTTTTGCCCTATCCTAACCCAGCATGAACTTCACTTTGTTTTTCCCATGAGTGGCATTTATTTTGAACAAAATCCAACAGAAAGGGGATGCAAAGGAGGTGGGTGGGGGAGGATATGCAACCATAAAAACACATAGATTTTATATACTTAGAGCTGAAATAAATTAAACCAGTATCATTATCATCATTCCCATCTCTGTTTCCATCTCTGTGCCACAATCTGCAGACGTCTTCTACCATCCCTAAAAAGACAAAGCCCTGGGCGGGTGCCCATATTGCCCATGTCAGAAATCACAACTGTCTGCACCATTAAACGTAGCACTTAAGATAATGCCCTAATGGCAAACAACGCTCAACTAAAAACCATTGCGCATGTCTTTGAGCTCAGCGTTCAAATGAAAGGGGGAGGCGATGGGTGACAACAGACACATGTAAATCACGTTACTGCTTGGATTTTACAGCGTAGAAGTTGCAACAAGAACAGCACACTGTCTAATAAATGCACACCCAGCCCCGCCCTGCACTGCTCCAGATCCCAGTTCAGGGGTGGGCAACTCCAGGCCTTGAGAGCCAGTGTCTTGCAACTTTTTGATGTGTCTCTACTTCAACACACCTGAATCAAATAATGAGGTCTTTAGCAGGACTCTGGAGAACCTGACTGCACTTAGGAGGTGATTCAGCTGTTTGATTGACATCCATCCATTTTCTTACACCCTCGTCCCTTAGTGCGGTCAGGAGGTGCTGGTGTCTATCCCCAGCTAATGTTCTGGACGAGAGACGGGGTCACCTTGGACAGATCGCTAGTCTGTCGCAGGGCAACACAGAGACAGACAGGACAAACAGCCATGCACACACACTCACACACTCACACCTAGGGACAATTTTGAGAGACCAATTAACCTGACAGTCATGTTTTTGGACTGTGGGAGGAAGCCGGAGTACCTGGGGAGAACCTACCATGCACAGGGAAAACTTACAAACTCCATGCAGAAAGACCGGGGCTGGGAATCAAACCCAGAACCTTCTTGCTGCAAGGCAACAGCTCTACCAACTGCACCACTGTGCAGCCCCTATTTTGCGATTGTGGTATTTCAAGTAAGAAATGCATTTAAAATCATAAGTAAATAAGTTTGTTCATGCAATAAGTCATAAAGAAACATGACACGATCCATCAACTACTTCCTGTTGTCTTCTTTGTGGTTTGCGCCAGTGGCAACTTCCAGTTGTTCATCATGTGACTCGTGTGATGAGAAAAAAAGTGTTTCTATTGCAGTTTTGTAAAATAAACCGGCTTTGATACAGCCAAAAAAACCACTGGATCCAAAACTATTTATTAAAAAAGGAGTTTTATCAAAATTGTTGCATTTTTGTAAATCAAATTTATTATCTAGATGTCAAATTTCACAATTGTAGAGTTAATGGAAACATAGCTGGAGTTAATTTAAATCAAGGCTAAAAACTCACCTGTTAAGATTTACCTCTGATTAGCAATAAGTGAAACGCTCATCAAAACAATTGGTGTGTGTTTGCTTGATGATTTTGATGATGACATTTGACAAAATGAACTATTTATCGCTTGTTTCATACCTGATGACTCTATAATGTTTTTATGATGTAAAGCACTTTGAACTGTTTTGTTGCTGAAATGTGTCATGATTGATGTTTTTGCCAGAAATATTTCTCAGAATTCTACACTGAAACCAAATTCAGCGTCATGCAAGCAGACGGCCTCGTAGAGCTGGAGATCTCTGAATACGCAGATGCATTTGAGGAACAACTGGTGCAGAATAATAACTCAGGATAGTGGAGCTGTTTTCTTTTGGTCCCCCCCCCCCACCACTTCTCTCTAGTCCAGTGCAATCTTTGTGGTCATCTGCGGTGAGGAGGTGAGGAGGACAGTGTCTGCAGCCTGGGTGAGAGCAGAACTCCTGCTAATAAAGCTGAGTAGAAGCAGTGTTTAGACAGTGGGAGAGTGATCTCTCTCTGGAACGGCTCCCTGTGATTTATGACCTCCTTAATGACTTTCTCTCCCCTGTATGTGTGTGTGACTTTGTAAGCTTATCACTGGCATTTATGTGACTGTGTTCAAGTACCTCCTTAAGTTTCACCTCTTTTCTTTGGCTAACACTTGCAGAAACACTTCAGGGACAGATTTTTTGTTCAGGTCCATGACAAGTTAGCCACACATTAATGTACTGCACGGGTGGCTTTTTTTTTTTTTTTTTTTTTACACACATATGAACACACATACTATCAACAGCGTCTTTATATTTTTGTTTCCACAGTGACATTAAAGTCATGCACTACATTCTTGGACTGTAACAATGGCAAAAATATTTTAGGAGAAATTTCACAATTGTGAAATCTCCCTACAGGTTTCTTTTATTTCTTTTAGTTCTTAACTATAATGGTGTTGGTTAATAAGCGTTTTGAGCAATTTTTTATAGTCACAATATAAAAGCTGCTAACCGTCTCATAGACCGTAAGAATGGAGGATGTGTGGATTTTAAACAAAAGGTGAAAATACAGGGTTGGCCATAAGTTTCCACACATAGAAAAACATAAACATTTTATGTTGGACTACCATTTTTAAATTATTCTGATGATTAAGCGAATAATCTGACATTCTGCAGATTTTTCATTTAACCACATGCTTTTTTCACATAATATTGGAAATACATTGAAAGAGGCAAATAAACAAATAATTAAATTTAAGTAAGAAAACAGACATATTATTATCCATCCATCCATTTTCCTACACCCTTGTCCCTTACTGGGGTCAGGAGGGTTGCTGGTGCCTCTCCAGCTATCGTTTCGGGCGAGAGGCGGGGTCACCCTGGACAGGGTCACCAGTCTGTCGCAGGGCAACACAGAGACACACAAACAAGCACACACACACTCACACCTAGGGACAATTTAGAGAGACCAATTAACCTGACAGTCATGTTTTTGGACTGTGGGAGGAAACCGGAGTACCCGGAGAGAACCCACGCATGCACAGGGAGAACATGCAAACTCCATGCAGAAAGACTGGGGCCGGGAATCGAACCCAGAACCTTCTTGCTGCAAGGCAACAGCTCTACCAGCTGCGCCACTCGGCAGCCTCACATATTATTATGTAAAATGCAATAATATAGCTTTCTTTTAGCAAATTAGAAAGTTTGGCTTAATTACTGCTCTGAATATTTGTTGTTTTTTTCAGTGAATGGCATTTTATACTTGATTACTGGATAACAACATTTGTTGAAGATTATTTCAAAAATTGATTAATCATGATTAATCGTTCCTTTTGAACTGGTGTCTGATCTTTGAGAGAAATGTTTTCACTGAAAGCTGCTGCTCACCAGGTAAATAATCTAACTGTACAGGAGGCTCCCAACTATCACTTGTGTCAGTGGTGACAGGTGATGAAACCTTAGCATATACATCACTTGTCCAGTTAGTTTGTTGGCTCTCTGCACAGCGGCTGGATATATTGCTTTTACAGCTTCGATGTGGCTCAGAATGAGACGTGGGCTTAAAGTTATATTATCTGTCACCATGGCTGAGCTGCCCCTGTTCACACTGCTGGTGTTCAGAGTAGAACAAAACAGCATTACAGTGTCCTTGTGACACCTGGATGTGAGTTTGACAGTGAATTGGTTAGAGTCTAAGATAACTTTACTCCGTCCTGTTTTTACTTGAATCTCCCAAAGGGCTTTGGGATGTCTCTATTAACGGGATAAAAGTTTTTGCAGATCCAACATTTGGGTCACTAGAGACAAGCAAGGGGCACTAAGAGGCTAGAGCTGGACTTTTTAACACCAGTAAGTTTAAACTCTACAGGACTCCACCCTATAAATGGTATTTCTGTTTGATTAGCAGCAACCCCATTAAATGGTCCTGATCCTAAGAGCTCATCTATCCCCCCTATAGTGATGTGAGGGAAGTGCTCCACCCTCCAATTGTCATTTATCGAAGTAGCCTGTGCCAACAGCGCTACAACTGGTAGATTGTTGAAAGTGCAGCTCACCATTTTTACGCCTACCAAGTAGTTTCACTAATTTCTTCCCCTGTTTATCTGAGAAAACGTCAAATGTCAAAAACGTTTTTTTCACCCTAATATTGTTCAGCTTGTTTCACTGCTTGACATGTATGGTTATGTTTGTGCTAGTGTTGTGTCTGACATGCTTTGGTCCTCTGGAGATGCGACCCGGCTTGGCTCATTTGAAGCAATAGGTGCAGTTGTCTGCCTCTCCATTGCTCTGGCAGGTTCTGCATCCCCGCCTTCTGGTGTCCAATGTCCTCTTTGCAGTCAGCCACTAACTGGTGTTCAGGGAAGCCATGAACTTCCTCTAAGTTTCATATATTTATACTTTGTGTCTGTGAGCTGTGAGCACTTGCAAACCAAAGTTAAATTCCTGTATTACAAGCGTCATAAGCAATGATTTACACACTGCTTTTCCACAAAAAAGAAATTGACTATATTATTTGTCTAATTCAAATTAGCATGCATGCAGATATTGCATGCTTGGTTTATTGTTATTCAGGTTAAAAAAAGTCACATTGTAATTGTTGGTCATTTACTTCTTGAAATATGTTTTGGCTCAAGTATTTCTCAGTGTACAATTTTGTCACAAGTCAAAAAACATGTTTGGACACCTCTGCTCTGCACTGTGCAGATGAAGTTCTAAATAATGTGGAAGTAAGTAAACCTCGACTGTCTATTAAGTGAGATCAGCAGAATTAGCTTCTTTTTGCATGTGACACATTTTCTTCTTTTGCCACGATTGCATACATGACATAATCTGAATCTGAACAAGGACAAATGGGGAAAACATCTGATACATATTGCTCCTGCTGCTTCAATTGTTTTTCTGCAGTGAAGGATCCACTTCATTCTTCCATTCTTTGGATGGAAGAATTCCAACAGCTTTCGTTGCTACCTGAGAAGTTCTGCCGTGGTTTGGCACAACATACTGAAAACAAGCTTCTGAAATCATTACGCCATCTAGCCTCATGTGGTGGAAGTCCCAGCCCAAACACACAGCTTCCGCAGGCAAACTGATATATTATTTCCAAAAGCATACTCCTTCTACTCTTAGTTATCATTCTTTATTATTTTCTTATTTACCGGATTGATTCATGTCTCTCTTTTCTGTTTAGAGAGAAATTTAAAGCATGTGAGTAAGGAACTGGTCATAAATTAAAAGACTGAAAGAGCTTGAAGACCTCACACTATGTTCGGTCTAAAAGTCATGTGGGAGAGTCCTCGAATTAATGGCACACAAATAAATGTCACAACACATAATTTTCAAATAAATTCTTTGTACAAACAAGTTTAGTTGCTTCATGGAGCATAAACATTGTAAACATTGTTAGCATGCTTAACCATCCTGCTTTCCGCATTCTAAATGGAAGTGGAAAGTGTTGAATATCATTTTACATTCTGTAAAATAAGCTTAGAAACCTTGTTTAGAAATGAACTGAAGATGTTGGTTCAGAAAGCTGGTAAAAAAGATGGAAAATTATTTAAACTTGATTCAAGCTTTAAATTGAGTTTAAATTAGTCTAGCAACAGTGCTAATGCTAAGGTCAAGAGTGCTAGCATAAAATCCACTTTTTTGAGTTTTATATCATGTTTGTCATTTCCAAACCCATACCAGGAGTGTTGCCTTGACTCATTCGTGCATGCTTAAGAAATCATTGAATCTCCCAGGCAGCCATTTGGAGGTGTCTTGACCCTTGATACTAAACAATAAATCCTGAACACACCATCCGTATCATTAGCTCATTTGTGGATGCGCTTTAAAAAATAATTTTTTATCATTGTTAATGTGTATTTATGCAAGATATTTATTTGCTATTAGTTAAAGTACTACTCGATATGGACAAAAATTATAATTTCCCTTATGAATGATCCTCATAATTTAGTTTTTGGTTTAAACTTTAGTAGAAAATTGTGTATTGGACTTACTGGAAGTGAACAAAGGTCTGCACAGTGGTGCAGTTGGTAGAGCTGTTGCCTTGCAGCAAGAAGGTTCTGGGTTTGTTTCCCGGTTTTTCTGCATGGAGTTTGCATGTTCTCCCTGTGCTATCAGGCTACGTTTATGGTACCAAACCTCACATTGACTCAGGTATTTGAGTAACTCCAAGTGCCTTTGTCATCCTGGAGCACGATGCAGTGACTCATTGTTATTGCAATAGTCACAGCATGTTTGAACATTTATTTCCTCACTGAGTCAGTACGCTGTGCCTTTTTATGTGGAACAAATGCATCTACTTACTCTCCATTGTTTTAAAAAACTACATTTGAGACCATCCTAAGCCATCAGATGCACAACTGTCTTGCTTGTAATTAGGACTTCCCTCCCACAATGAGCACTGCATCTAATAACTAAAGGGAGATTAAGTCAGTTTGTCCCAACTGATATAAGAACTACAAGTTTTAGTCATTAGATGTAAAAGTGGTCACTGTTTCCAATTTCCTGTTGTCTCTTTCCTAATTGAAGGTGTATTGTCTAAGCTAGCAGTGGGACTTGATTCAAATTTTTTTATCAAGTTTATTGCGGGATCTGTAATTAATCACAATTTTAACCAAAACCCATATGTCAACAAAAATATTTCTAATTCAAATACCCTTTTTGCTGTTAAAATATTGAATAGACAAATGAGCTCAATAAAAAATATATTTGTTTTTAATCTGTTATTTAGATTCTTAAACCATCTTTGGTGGATTCCCTTCCCACTCATCTTTCCAGTGTTCCAGGAAATCCTCATCATTCAGGGAACTTCTTCAGAAATGTGGGCTGTTGACACAATCCTGTGTCCACAGTTCATGTTTAGCGTTGAGATGCTATGATAGCTTCATTGAAAGGTTGACCCCCGTTAGCACAACTTGAACACAACACTAATCTTTTCCAGATCAGATCAGCTTATGAAGCACAAATTAACCTCTACTGGGCCAACAGGAACAGCGATATCGTCCATCGTTGCAGATGTCACTTGCGCATGTAACCCTGTTCAACTTTCCTCTGTTCTCTCCTTCTTTCTCACTGATGCAACCTTTTTTTCCTCTTACATGTCCAGTTCCCATCTATTTTCTGTTATTTTCTCATGTCTCTCTACCTTCCTTGCTTTGTTGCAGAGTAAACCAATTTACCCAGCTTGTGAAATTCAAGTGCCACCACACAGCACTGAGAGCAGTGCACCTCATTAAAGGGTTCACTTCAAACGGCTCGGGATTAAAGGGCCATGTCTGTTTACTTACAACCCTTTCTGCTGCTCTTTACATTCCCACCACTTCCTAATTCAATTACAGAGGAAAGCTGTAGACAAGGCTAAATTATCAAGATGTGGACTTTCCCTGCATCGCACTGACTTAGAGCACTGGGTCACTGGTGTTTACATTGGACTTATGACAGGAAATAATGACGAGTAAGTAGAATTTTGTATATTTTTATTATTCTTTCAAAATTGTGGGCCACAGGTGGACATCAGTGTGCAAGGCACAGATAAGAAAATGCCATGTGGTCGAGCGGACTGGGCGTATGAACTACGCTCTTTGTGACTCAAAAAGACATAATGACTCATCGGTGCCAAAGAGGACTTACCATTGGATCTGATTTCATCCAATTGCTAATCAAATTGCTAATCAAGTTTGGTCATGACGTTTGTAGTGTACCTGCTTGATGAAGCTATGGGGGAGTGGGGCAGTGCCATTTTGACCAACAATAAAATATCTTGAACTTTGCTCTTGCTCTTACTTTAGTTGTTCAACGTGGACAGAACGGCTTCGTTCTTTTTCTCTACTACCTTTGACAAGCTACAGCCCTGTGTAGGCAGAATAATTCTGAAACAGTGCAGAAAATCATCAGGATTTGGAAATCGACAGATGTCAGTCTCAATGTAAGAATTGAGTGGAACTGTGTAGAAAGTCCGGTTGTCAACATTAACACTCACAATTAATCTAAAAAGTTTAATTCGTTGCAGATTACTCGCCTTACCTATTTT
Source organism: Phalloptychus januarius (assembly GCA_902982915.1). Classification (NCBI taxonomy): domain Eukaryota; kingdom Metazoa; phylum Chordata; class Actinopteri; order Cyprinodontiformes; family Poeciliidae; genus Phalloptychus; species Phalloptychus januarius. Next base: position 25,227 of record CADWAE010000121.1, read on the forward strand.
GACCTAAAGGCCTCTCTCCCACAGAGGGCTGCTTAGTTCAAACCAACACATTATACAGTCTTTTACTGCGGTCAACAATGCAGTCTCAAATATGGCAAATTTCATTTTAAAAACCACTGAGATGGACATTTGGATTCATCAAGGTAGAACTTATTGCTACAATGAATTATCCTTCCACCAAAGCTCAACCAGTTTATAGTTAACATTTCTACATTATGTTAGAAACAAAACGTCTCCTTTCAGACCTTCCTGAATATAAAAACCTGGAAAACTTATTTGAGACAATAAAATATTTTCTTTAGCATCTTTAGGAGAATGTGTAGTTTTACATTTCAAGCTTACAAAGTTAAGCATGGTGATTAATCTTATTACTTTTTTTTAATTGATTGACCGCACTAGTAGGAAGGATAGTTATGGCATTTATATGTAGATGCCCATTTGTAATGACAACAGATTTTTATCTATGAATCATTTCTCCCAATGATTTTTCCCCAGATAAAATGAATTACATTTTGGTCAAAAACCAACAAAACTGATCCACACATTCCTTCAAAGATCCATGGATACCATCTTTATGTACAATCTGCTGAAAACACATTGACACTTTTGGTTTCAGTGGTGCAGTATGTCAACAGGTTAGAGGGATGCAAGTATTCTTGCAAGAAAACATTAGATTATGAAGTCCCTTGCTCACTGAATTTAATCCAACAGCATTTTCAAAAATCACCTACAAAATGAATTTTATATTCATTGTTATTGTTGGCTTCGTTTTCTTATAGACTGTGTTGCTGCTGTCAACAGATAATAAAAGAAATGAAGTAAACTCTGTGAAGGTAATATTTATATGGGGAACTTCTTAGGGGATTAATATCAGATATCTCACTCTGACATAAGACAGACCTTTGCTGACAGCTATAGCTAAAATATGCAAAGCAAGACCATAATGGATATGAATTATAATCCTCAGGCTCACCCTAAAGAAATGGGCATCAGACACCAGCATATGTGCAGCACATATGTAGATGGAGGGGGGGGGGATGTGAAAACATGGACTGGTTTTCAGTAACTCAGCGTTAATTTGACAGAAGCTTCTTTGACAATGTGGTATTTGTGGTCAGACATGAGGCTGTGTGGGTTTGTGAATGTGTGTTCATGAAACTGTAATTCTGAGTCTTATATTTTATCCATAAAAAAACAAACACACGCATACACACCCCTCTCTGGAAATCTACTTACATGCAATTAAATCATCATTTTGGTCTGAGAGTAATGCAGAAATCACAGACATGGTCACACAGACACACAATCCTCTGTCGTATTCAGTTTCATTTTATTATGCAATTGCCCTCAAAATCTGGCTTTTCTGTAGTGTGTTTGTCTGTGAGATTGTAACCCTCAAAAATCTTTGTGATTTGTCTGATAATTTGAGGGGCACACTGTTTGATTGTGACCAATGTGTATTCAGTGTGTGTGTTGTGCAATTTAAAACAATAAAACATTTCAGTGATTTGGTGTCTGAAATAGATTTGGGGTTGACCAGCAGCGTCGCTTTCTGCCATGTGACCATATTGTATTTTCTAAATGTATTATTTTGCAACTTATTAAACTAATAAAATCTGGTCTAGTGCAGTGGTTCCCAAAGTGGGTCCTGGAGGCCCGGCATCCTGCATGTTTAGTTCTCTCCCTGGTGGTAGCAACAACTTTTTCAGCTTGTCAATGTTCTTCTCAGACCTTCTAATGAGCCATCATTTGATCCAGGTGTGTTAAACCAGGGACAGAACTAAAACATGCAAACATGCAGGATGCCGGGCCTGCAGGACCCACTTTGGGAACCACTGGTTTAGTGTAATGAATAATGTATATATTAACCCAGTCAAGAACTAATAAACAATGGGCACCAGCTGAAACAACTTCACGAATGAAGTAAGTAGATGTTAATATGACTATGCAATAAATAACATTTATAAAGCACATTTTTATACCTATATATATATATATATATATTATATGAAGTTTTTGTTGATGATCTCCAATACTGATCACATGGATTGGCTCTTAATTTTTTTTATTTAGACATAAATGCTACTGGTTGCATGATCTGGCAAAACCATATTATCACCTTAATAAGGCAAAAATATTTTAAAAACTTGCAGACACAATGCAGCAAGTTTTCAGTCAGAAGGACAAATGAAAAACCTCCCATCAGAAATCCAATATTTAACTGTAAGGCTCGCAACAACCTAAAACTATACATAAAGTCGAAAGAATCTCATAACTCTGCTGATGTCAGATAATGTCAAGTAGAAAGGATACATTCAAGGTCAAATGCAGGTTGCATACAAATAAGCAACCCTGAATTACTGACTGAAAACTGAATGAGAGCATGGCTAGCTGTTTTATGAATAATAAAAATCTGCTGTGCAGTGTCAAAGTGTGATTGACAGCATTAAGCCCCTCCTCCTGGCTCTGACTGGCTGTTTCTGATCGAGTGGTGTATTTCAGCAGAACACAGGGTGGAACTCAATGTTTTTCACAGCTTATCTGACTCATGTTAGGACATAGTGGAAGTTCTGATAGGTATATAAACATTTTCATTTTTTTGTTGTTGAGTTACATGCTGCAGCTCCTTCAGTCAGAAGAGGGGGTCCAGTGGACTCTGTTTGAGCTTTTTACCCTGCGTGTGGCTCCACTTAGTAAACTTGTACTTTTATGAGTTTTTTCCTTTCTTTTCCGGGAACTGACGGTCTGACGGGACACCCCCATTGCTTTCGCATTTTGACCGTGACATCAGCTTTACCAGAGTGTTGCACTAAGACTAAGACTGGCTGGGGTTAATTAGATGTTCGATGGGAGTTCACTGTCTGGTGGACCGCAAATGTTGCTTGAAATATTTAAGTCTCAGTAAGATGTAGCATCGTTCCAACAGCAAGAGCAGAACCCAGAGAAAGGTGGCTCGTCTAGTTCAGTGAATAACATTATCTTCTGGGTTATTTGCTTGGCCGTGAGTGTTGGGAATTGTGGTCTGCTTTACCTGCTGTCTGACTGCCACATGCAGGTTTTTTATCTATGCTGAGCCTCAAAATCTGTAAAGTGCTTGTTTATTTAGCTGTCATAAATTTTTTGTATTGATGCATTTCGATGTGCTTCACCCCTGAGGTATTTTTCTGTCACAAGACGCAAACGTCAGGTTTCTCTGAGCGCAAAGGTTTCACGTGACATTGATTATTATTTTATGGTTGTTGATGCAAATGCTATTTTACAAGCTTTTGTCTATTGGTTTACTGCAGCTAAGATTTGTAGAACTTCTCTTCAAAATCCATCAAAACAGGATTCTAACCCTCCATTTAAAACTGCTTTATTTTCCAGATCCAGGAAAATAGGCACATATTTTCTCTTTGAGTTTTACGCTAAATTTTTGAAGGTGGATCACCTTTAAATCCATGGCTGAGTGTTTATATTGTTAAAGCTTCATATCCAAAACTCTTTTTTAGGAAAATAAACCTGGGGGCATAATATGGAAAAAGACAACACATATTTGTGCGTTCGCTCTTGGGATCACAGGATCTTTGATTTACATCCTCACATCCTTACAATGAGGCTCATCTCAACCCTCATTACATTTTGCATGGAGTGTTTTATGTTTGTTACTTAGTGCACTTCTCGTCTCTTAATAGAACAAAGTAAGTCTGAGAGGTGATTTACTGATTTGTGTGTGCAGTCTGAGTCTGGCTCTCTTTTTTTCCTGTGCCTCTCTAAGACAAACAACATGATGTCACCCTGGAACTCCTGGAAGATCTGCTTTCTGATGAATGGAAACACTGATAGATACTTGTTTTTATGGACTTTTCCGAATCATCCCTGTTTTGCAGCACACTTTGTCCTGTAGGTTCGTCCAACAATACGACCCAAAACATCCATGCAGAACTAGAAAAGAATGTTTCCAGACAGGTGAGGGATTCCCAGAGCGGCCAATGTTTTTGATATTTTCCTGCTTTAATGAATGACATGAAGTGGTCATTACCAGTCTCCTGTAGCGTTGATGACACTGAGGTGTATTGGAGGTCTGGTCTTAGGAGTTCAGACCTAAAGCAAATAATATTTTATGTAAATTTTGACCAAGAAAAAATTATAAAAATGTCAGTTTTGTGATCTGTAAACTGATGGACATTTACCCTTAAAGAAAAGTACAAACTTTTTATGTAAACAATAATCTTAGGCATTTTTATCTAAAAATGTTTTCACAAATGAATAAACAGGAAGCCTTAAAAACTACGAGAACCATTGCCACGCTAAAGTGATTAAATAGTGAATAAACATGAACCGATTAGCAAGCTACATATTTAGCTAGTAATCTATTTATCTAATAAGCAAACTAAATATTTAGGTCCAAGCTTAATATTCAGTTTGGAAAGTAAATATTAATGCAGCTAAATATTTAATTGACTTATTTCATTTGGATATAAATATTTGTAAATTTAATTTGTCAACTAAATCTGTAGCTCAGACCTCACTAAACACTTAACTGATCATTTAGTTGGAAACAAAATGTTTAGTTTGGAAATTAAACGATATATATTCTAATTCTGAATTAGATTTTTAGTTTGGAATTCTGACATTTATAAATGTATGAATAACATGGTGAAAATATAACTGAGAAATTAAAACCATTTTCCCCTATGACAGGCTAAATAACCATAATATTGCTGTTTGTTTCCTGCTGTGTAACTACAAACTGCATTATATTGATGAGTGTTTAGTCCTGTGGGTGGGGAGTGGAGGTCCAACTCCAGAGATAAGAAAATCACTGACGATGGACACTGTGAGATAAATTAGAAGTTTCTAACACTGAGTCCTTTGGGAGAAAACAAGAGGACTCAGAGTGAAAGAGAGAACGTTCTAGGCTGGTTGGGAGTCTGTCATTGCAGGGCTTTCTTGCAATGATGTAACACTGTTAAAGACTTTTACTCACTCTTAAAGTAAAGTTGCCCTCTTTTAAAAAAAGAAAAAAATCAAGTCAATTAGACATACTGTAGGTCTAAAATGGCCATGTATCTGAACATGTTACATAGAGTCCATCCAAGTGAAGAACATGAATTTCTCCGTCATGGAGCTGAAGGGATGGAGTCTGACGGTGTTGGTGGAATGTTTTGCTGAACACGAGGGGCGGTGTGATGGAATCCCATTCCCACCGTTTAGCGTAAATACCTCAGCATGCCACAGTTGACCAAGGCTGTTTGTTGGCCAGTATGCACATGTCTGCGTGCGTGTTTGTGTGTGTGTTTGTGTGTGTGTTTGTTGGAATTCTTGAAGCTTTATGGAAATTTTGCAGTTATCACATGTCAAGCTTCAGAGCTTCATATCATTTTGATATGATGGTAACTTTTCTGGTTGTGCACAGGAAATGAATTCGGTGGAAAATTCTCTCAAATATGACACACACATATATATGCACACACACACACGCACCCACTCCCCCCACGCACAAACACGCGCGCAACCACACCCCCACACACACACTTACTTTAGATGAGTCCTTCATTCATGAGGAAGACTTTATAAAGGGGGGTCTATGGAGGGAGCTTTAGTCTGTCTCAACATGTCATATATATATATATAACTTTAGCCTTCATAACGGGCTAGCTGTCAGGAAAGAAGCTGACAAGTGTAGCAAAAGCCTCTGTGAGCAGTGTGTTTGATTAACAGCGCTAAAACCCTCCTCCAGGCTGTGATTGGTTGTTTCTGACTGAGCTTTGTTCCTATTATCTCGTTTTTTGTTTTTTCCACAGATTGTCTGTCTCAGGTTGTACTGTCACCAGATAGCCATGGTTTGAAAAAATAACTGAAGTTATTGTCTTTGGACCAAAAGAAAAACAATGTGTAGCATTAGCACACATTTATCCAACGTGAAACTGTTATTCACACTGGATAAATATTTCACTTTATTCTCAAATATGGAAAAAGAAAACACACAAAAAAACATTTTTTTAGAAGTTACATCCCAGCTTCAAAAAAAAGAAGGCAACTTTCTGAGTCGTGTTCCAAAAGGATACGAGCGAGTGACATCATGGGCCTTATGCTTTCATATGCAGTGGTCTGTTTATAAACCATTATGAGTATCAGCAGAATTCATATCTGCGCAGAGTGGACTCATAAATCCTGACTTTTGAGTGGGACTGGAAATGAAAGAGAGCTCCATTTGCCAGGGATGCAAACACTGCTAAAAGTTTTTAAACTGTTTCGGTAAAGTGCATCAGGCTGAGTAACTTTGCACTCATACAATGAGGTCCTGTCTAGCCAGTGAGCAATGCAGATCATGACTGGAAGCTTTGCAGAGCGGAGGCCAATTCCTTTATTGTTTGATTGCATTGCCAACAACTTGGCAGCAAAATGTTGCACAGCAACTTTCTGAAGTGAAATGGAGAGTAGGCTGCTGCACGTCTATCAAAACTCCTCACATTGTCACACTCTGCATCGAGATGGCATGTGTTTGGTTTCCTAAGAAGAGGACAGTTTCTGAAGGCATATGAAGTTTAGTTTTGAATTTTAAGGACTTTACCTCAACTGGAGTGGAATGAAACATTGTAGAGAAGCTCAGAATGACAAACTTTCTTGCGTTGTATGAAAAAAAGATTGATTAGGTAAACATTCTATACATTTAAATATATGTCCTTGATTAATTGAAATGAACAAACTAACGTCCCAGCCCTAGTAATTGCATAATTTTTGCGAGAGAATGCAGTGAAAAGAAATCCTCTGTATTCCCTATGGGGCTCTGTGTTTTCTTGATGTGCATTACCTTTTAATATGCAGTATATGAAAGTATACTGAAAGATGGGATTCATACAGACGAGGATTAGGGGCAAGGAAAAAAAATTTATCTGACTTTTTTTCATCAGAATTCTGACTTTAAACTCAGAATTAGGTTTAGGGCCAATGAAAAAAAGTTGATTTTGTCAGAAGATTGAAGTTAGAATTCTGGGGAAAATTCTTAGCCACAGAAAATAAAAAGATTCTGACTTTAATATCAGAAGTCCAAATTAAAGTCAGAATTTGGACTTTAATCTTATGAGATCAACAGTCAGATTTTTTTCAGTGGCCCCAGACCTAATTCTAATTTTTAGTCTGACTTTATTTTCTCAGAATTTAGTCTTTAATATTCTGAGATTAAAATCAGAATAAAAATTTTTTTCCAGCGGCCCAGTCTTGGTCCATAGATTCAGTTTATGCATTCTTCCTGAATGTGTGCACACATTCTGACAGCAGGAAAAAGCTGAACTCTAAATGTTGTGGTGTTTTGGGTGTGTGTGGCTCCACACTGAGAAATGAGCCTGTTCTCCAGCAGCGGGCCGCTGCAGCCTGTCGTCATTGGCAGCAGACTTATCAGAGTTGCTCTGACTCATTCCAGCGAGCGGAGACATGATGACTGATCTGCACCTATTTGTGTCTGCATCAGTGTGTTTGGTGGTCAGGTGAAAGAGGCTGCTGTGACTGAGATGGCCTCATTATGGAGCCACCTGAAGCTCCGTCTGTATGGGTGCATGAGATACAGGGTCACGGGGTCATGTCTGAGTTCTGTCCTTACAACACAGCATCTGTGTCCCCCACCCTCAATAAATAGAGACAGTCATTCATTCACACCACCCATCCATCAGAGCTCTCAGCGTATCACCACAGGGGAAAGAAACCTGTAGAGAGAGCCTCATTGAATGAGACTGAAACACCTTAAGATTAAGTTTCTGGGACTTGAAATGACTTGAAATCGTAAAATGAACCAAATGTGCCGATTTAAAAAAAAAAAAGAAGCCCAAGTTATACTACTCTTCATTCAGTTTTATTAACATTTCCCCTCTGAAAAAAAAATTGCATCTGGGATTCCAATCGAAAATACTGTAATGCTTATTTTGCATTAGAACAGGTAATGCTGACAACAGAACTTAAAGTTCTGCATGAGGACTGGGCCGTCTGTGAGTGCGTCAGGTCAGGGAGGAGCTGCTGTTTGGGATGAATTAAAACTGTGTGTGCTTTCTTGTTAGTGTCTAAAATTTAACACCAAAATAAACTGACTTTGTAAGAACGTTGTTAAAGGGTTAATAGAGACATTGTGATGACTTCCTGAAGGCAAAGTTTCAGAAAGAGAAGAAGCTTTTAAAGAGATAGAGGCCTAATTTCAAGGCATTTAATGAAGTCATATTTTATATATTTGGCATTTTTATAACAACTGAAGGCAACATAGTTCCTTGATTGTGCTACAGGCACTATGTGACTGTAAAACACATATACTGTCCCTTTAAATAATGTGACTCCATCAGGGAAGATCTGGAAGGCAAAAGAACACATGACTTTTTATGTTGTGGGACAACAATCTGATCCATTCTGAACGTTTACTTCACTTCTCAGTATTTACAAAGCATTCCTGCTGCTAGGTACAAATCAGCATCAGGTGGTTTAATATTAACTGATAGGTTATGAAAATGGATCTCATTACCAAAGTCTTAAAGCACAAAGTGGAACGACTGGTAAGAGCAAAGGAACCTTTACAAGAAAGTCTTTCAATAAGAGACTTTGGAGCTGTAATCTAGAAGTGGAAAAGAGCCATTAACCAACCAGGGCCAGATGCACCTCATAAAACTCCTGACAGAAGAGTCAAAAGAATATTTAAAAGAGTCGTCCAGGAGCCAAGGAGACTAGCAGAGCTCTTCAGAAAGACTTCCCAACAGCAAGTACAGTTCTTCTCACGATAGAAAGTCCACTGGCTGACTCTGGCAGACTTTCTGTAACTGAAGGACGAATGAATGGAGGAATGCACCGCTGAATTTCTGGTTAAAAATCTGAAGATGAAAGAAGTGTGAATTTCCTAGCAAAACTTCCAAGCACATAGTCATAATTGATTTCAGAGAAAGTCAAACCACTAGAATTTAAATTGTACTGGTCTTTGAGAGGGCGAACTTGCATTATTATGCAATATACCAATATACTACTTGAAAATGGTCTTGGAATTACAATATTATCGTTTATTGCAATAATAATTGGGACAATTTATCATTCAGCAAAATTAGTTGTAGAGACAGGTCCTTCAAGAACCTTAAAGATTTGAAGACAAAATTTAATTAAAATCAGTGCTTAGTGTTGTGTGCAACCAATTTCTCCGCACGGGAGGGAATGATGCTGTTAGTCTACAGAGGTCAAATTAGGCAAATCCTCCAACTTCCCCACCTAAATGTTTGACTTCAGAATCCATCCAGATGTATCTGGTAACCTTAAGCTAGTTTTGTCTGAGCAGAACAACAAAATAACCAAGTATGAGTATTAAGACAACTTCAACAGCCATTCAACAAGGCAAAGCAAACATCTGTGCTTTCATGGCCCCTGTGGTGGTTCTAAAAGCACAGGTACCATGAGTACCATGTTCATATTAAATATGATATTTGCAATGCCATTGTAAAGTTCCTGGCAACATTAAGCTTTTAATTAGGAAATATTAAATTATTTCCAAATTAATTACTTTGCCACACAGGCTAAGCCCTGACTACACAGAATAATTCAAACCACATAAATGTTGCCACGTTTTATTTTACAACCACAAATTTATTAATTGTTATCATCAGTGTTGGAACTTGATAATTTTTCTTAAATTATGTTAATTGCAGGGTCTGCAATTCATTAATTGCAATTAGTAATTTGAATTGGAAATCATACATTGACAAAATAAAAAAATGTTGTTAATAAATTATTGAATAAAAAAACATGAGTTCAACAACAAAGATATGTACTGTTTTAATATCATTTAAGTTATACGATCGTCAGATTGGTCCAAAGTGCTATTTCAGTGCTTGTGAAAACTTGTCAGACATTATCGATGTCATTTAATATTGTCTGACGAAAAACGTTCATGTTGACCAACATGCTCCTCATCTAAACTTACTGATTTATTGCCACTGAAAAAAATCTTGAAAAACCACCAGGCTCTTGTGGAGAATGATCCTCTCTCCAGTAGGTTCTTGATGCATGAGGCTGAAGAAGAGTCAGTGAGTTTAATGCATGACTTCCATTTATTAAGACTATTAAGCTGGTCCGTTTCTCATGCTACCTTTAGGAGCTAGCAGAACAAAATAACATCAAGCAACAGTTTGTAATTCCCTTTGTTAGCCTCTGTCTAAGCTACACCCTAAAGAGGGCGTTCCCTAGTGTGTCACTTCCTTTAGCCTTAGATTTGAGGGCGTTTCCTGTACAGTGTAACATTGAAAATACAACACATCCATGTATTGATGTGTGTGTGTTGTGTATGATGCATATTGAGCACAATACTACCAACAAAGCAAGGTCATTTCTGAAAAGTGAAGACCTCTTCCTGTCCTCCATTTTTTCTCAATTCTACATTTCAATCTGTTCCTTTAAATGTCTCAACAGGTTATTTTCTTTCACAGTAAAAGCCCTATCTCTGACTAACCGAAGAATAAAGCAGTCATCTGTTTACTGCCATCCATTTTCCTGCAGTGAAGTCATGTCTGTATGTGGTGTAATTTATGCTTCTGCTGAATAGACCTGCGTCTGTTCGAACCTCCCCGCTGTCTCAAGAATGTACATCCTTCATTTAGCTCACTTTGAGGTTTTTCATGCTGGTATGTACGGCGGTGATTATGTATCTGAGTCAGGTCAAAGGAAGATGTCACCAAACGGGATGGTCCTTCTTTCTTTCAGTCTATATTAACTTCATTTTTCTGTAGTCTCAAATATTGCCTTCTTCTAACCTCAATACATTAACAGCTTTTCTCAAAACTTTCAATTCTTCTGGAAATACTTCAAATTTTCCCCATCTTCAGATTACATACGACATCACAGCTGAAAAGTTGTTTTAAGGCTGTTATCAGTTACCTTTGGCTTATGCCTGAAGGAGAAAACTGGAAATCTGGAAGTTGGACAACACACATTTAATTTCTAATAATTGGAAGTAGAACATTACTCACTGTTTCAACTGTGTTCCTTGCAGGTTTTAGCGTTTCGCCTTAAGTGGAATTTACATTTGGTGAAAAATGTGAATCGCCAGAAGAACTGGAAAATGATGCATATGTTGTGAAGGCATTCCTGTCTTGGTGTCGACCAGTTACTGAGTGTAACAGTGGGAGCGAGAGAGGGCACTGCTAACGCTGCCAACAGGAGATGGATAGCAAAGTGGCCCGAGGACGACAAAGTCAGCGTTTTAGAAGAGTTGTGTAGATCTGAAAAGACGCGTGCTACTGAGGTAACCTACAAACCTGGCCCAGTCCCACCAGTTCTGTCTGGAGGGACCAGAACGGCAGCAAACTACTGTGAAGAAACTCGTGGAGGGAATTCCAAAAAAGTTTGACCCAAGTCATATGGTTCTAAGCAGCATGACAGTTAACTGTTTTACTTAGTCTAGATGTTTTTGTCATTTGAATGTCAGGATTTATAGAAAAAGCACAAGAATTGTCAGATAATAAGTCAAAAGGTTTTTTTTACTAATTTGGTAGCTTATGAAGGCAAATCGTAGCACATAGGAGGCTAAATTCAAATACAAACCACATTTCCCAGATTATCATTTATAAAATCTTTTGAAAACAATGTATTATTTTACTTCCATATTACTGTTTTTCACTACTTTGTGCTGCTCCATCTCATAAAATCAAAATAATATATGTACATTTTTGGCAGTAATCATTTCAGTTGGTATGAATACTTTTTGATACTTCTATGTGAGAACAGAGAAAACTTAAAAATTCTGCATCAGGTGAATATTGCAAAGACACACACTGAAACCATATTTCACTGGCCTAATGTTTGTAGTGGCTGCCTTAGCTTAGACATGGAGACCTGATCCCCTGGCCAGTGGTATGAACTGGATCCTGCTCACTACTTAGCAGAGATGGCAAAAAGGTCGGCGTGCAATTCGAGACAAATAATTTGAAATGGTCCTCGTAAATATTTTCCCCCTTTCAACACACACACCCACACCTTGACAATGTGAATCGCCATGAAAGAGATGGAGCGCAAGAAAGAGAGAAGTCCAGTTTGAGTTAGTAGGTATGTGAGTGCAGCTCCTCCAGGGAATCCACCACCACTCAGGTCTTGTTAAAGTCACTTTATTACAGTCATGTTGATCCAATGGCAAACCCCACAGTGATCTCCAGAGATTTTGGTTCTGATTTAGTTCTGGACTTTGGCTAGGCCATTCCAAAAATATCTTTTCTGTTTCTTGAAGAAGCCATTCTTTTGATTTTGACTTATGCTTGGACTCACTGAAATATAAAATCCCTCTTCATCCTCAGTGTTGTAGCAGATACCTGAACGTTTGGGGTGAAAACTTGTATCTGGAACTGATGAGAATTTCTTTAGTCTGAAGAAAGGTAGCTGTTGTGTTCTTTACGTTTTGTTTTCTTCCTTTTTTAAATATTTTTAGTGTGTGTGATGCAAGGTGAGCTGACCCAAACTAGTAGCATTCATGCCGCTGGTGAATACAAGCCAAATCAGATTTTTTTTGCCCACCATTTTGTTCTTTTTCTATAAACTATCCTTAGCCAAACAATGCACATGAGCAAATGTCTGGAATTATTTCTGTTTTTATTTCCTTCACTCACCCTGCAGGCAGTTCTTCTCCCTTTCCCAGCTGTTTCTCATTTCCTCATTTACCTCTACCTGCTCCCTTCCCCAGCTGCCTCTACTCACCTGTGATTAGCTCCAATGGTCTCTTTGTCATTTTCACCTCTTCCCCAGTTTTTAAACTTTGCCAGTGATAGAAAAGTTTCTGGCATTGGCAGTTTAAATCCTTATACATTAAGAACTATTAAAACAGAGCCAGTCTAGCTGCCAGTAAGTTCAGTAGGGGCCCAGGCCCCCGTTGGTCCTTGTGTAGAAACGTCACTGCTAATGTGTGACAAGAAGTGTTGCGTATTCTCACAGTTTAGCAGTGAGTTTCTTTCGACTTGGTTTTATAATTAGCATAAAAAAATAGGTAGAGAACGTCTCCATCCGTTAATGTGACTGACTGGATTTCAAACTTGTGTCGGGTAAAATTACTCTGCAAATTTGACACAAAGAAACAACTAGAGAGGCAGCTTGAAGGTGTTACTGTTCAGACCTGAGAATCCTTTACCATGTTTACTAGGAAAGGGTAAAGTAGCGTTGCTGGCGGGTTCCTTCAGTTCGGACCGGACTGGAATATATCGTCACATTCCCCACGTCTGCAGCCAAGAGAATCTGTGGTCTGCCACACATACGGTTTTATGGTGGGAGAGAGCATGTCAAACAGCACGGCTGCCAAAGAAGTGATTGATTTAATCTATGCTGAGGACTGGGCTGTGTGTGTCGGGGGGTGTGTGGGTGTGTGTTTGGTGTCATGTTCTCCGCTGTGCTTTGTGTTAAAGACACATGTTTGATACATTACTTGATTTGGACCCTTCACTCTTGCGTGTGGCAGACACTGATCAGAACTCTGTCAAATAACATCACCATGGCGTTAGCCAGCAGGACATTTCTAGTTGTGTGTGTGGGGTGTGTGTGTGTGTGTGGAGTGGAAGTAATGGGATAAAGAGGGCCAATGGAGGACAGATAAATAGAAAGCTGTAAGACATTTATCATTCATTTTTTGTGGGTGTGCGTCGGGGTGGGTGTGGGGGTGTGTGTGTGTGTGTGTGTGCATTCTTTGAGAATCTCATCACTCAGCAAGAAGACAATGTCGCTGTAACCAATCTGTCCTTCTCGTGATGCGTTCAAGTCTGATTAGCTGCAGGCGGGAAAAACACTGGAGCTGAAAATAGATCTGAGTTTCCACCAACACAAATGTAAAAATGTGAATATTCAACAAGCACACATGAGGACAGCTGCTCTTCAAAGTGTGCAGAGTCCTAATCACATTCCAGCTTTTTGACAGTTAAGAAAACCACATTTTCAGTCATATTCAATAAATTAAAGTATACTACCCGGTGACCCCCATTGGTCAGATTCAAAGTACTTTTTGAAAATAATCTTGAAGAGTTAAGAAAACTTACATTCTGTTTTTAAAAATCTATATTTTTGTATTGGTCTGATACAATATTTTAAATGTGCTTTTATTGATGTAAGTGGGAAATCATAAATAATAAAAATAAAGGCTTTCAGGTCCTGGATTGTTTGATTCTAGTTTCACTGCTCTGTGTTTCTTAGTGTCTTGGATTGGATCAGTCTTGTTCTTGTTTTACTTTGGTTCAGTTCCTTCTTAGTAATTCTAGTTTATTATGTTTATTTCCTGTGTCTAGTTATTCTTAATAGCTCGAGTTTAATTATGTTCCATACGTCTCGTCATCGTTCAGTGTTAGATTTATTTCCTGGTCCCCGGTGCCACTTTCTCTATCTCTCCTCACACCTGCAGCCAGTCAGCCAGTCATCCAGGTCCACTGCTCCATCACTGCTCCACATTCCCTCTCCCAGTGCGTAAAACCTGTATTCCCCTCTTTTTGCTGCTTCCTCCTGTTGTCAGTGCCCTGCTGTCCTTTTCCTTTGGATTTATGGTTTACGTTCTGCCCTGCCTCTCTTGGTTCCCTGTGATTTTTGTAAGTTTTTTGATCATCTTTTTTCTTAGGTTTTATTAACTCTTCAATGCAACTCAACATCCCAGGCTGCAGCATTTGGGTCCATCAACAAACACATATCTACTTTATTTTTTAACTTAGTGATAAAGTTCCTAAAATAAATAGGCTTTTCAATGTAGATTTATTGAGTGGGTGTGGAGAAGTATAGTTCAATCCATAAGTAAACCGACATATCTGGTATACAGACTGAGCCTATCATGCATGACTAATTACATACATAATTACTCACCTAGACAGTAATATGTGCAAGTATTACTACACTATTAAGCCTTAATACTACACTATTAAGGCTTAATACTGCCTCACATGTTTCAATTGTGCCATTTACCAATATAACTCAGTCCTCACCTTTCAAGAAAGTCTAATGCCAGTTTCTTTTCTCCACCTCAAACTCATATGACTGGCATATTTGTAAATCTGATTCTCCCTGAAATTGCTTACAAGTAAGTAATTTGAGGGAATTTGAACTTTTCTTGGAGGTAAAACAGGAAAATCTTGATTTGTTGCCAAATAAGACACACCGATTTCCAGAGCAATCACACGACACGACAGTTTTATTTTCTTTGGGAGTCCGTGCATGATCCCGCCGTGCATGTGTGTGGTATCAGAGATCATCAGTGACTCAGTACTGGCCCGAGCTCGCTGGCTGTAGATGGAAAATGGTGCCTTGTGATAATGAGAAAAATATGTCATGTGAACGTGAGAAAGATCTTGTAAAAAAATTGGAATTTTCTCTTGGCAGCTATTTGAGGACGTTTTGTTGTTGTCATAGCTGTAGAAAAATTCTACACGACATTATCTGTAAATTTGATCCTTGTAAATATCTAGAATCAGTGAGCCAGCACATTTAGGAGGATGTGTCCCCTTGGTAAGAGGTTATGACCAGCCTTATCCCTTCCCAACCAAACACATATACATCCATATGTTTGCCCCACCAAGTTCAGGCAGCTAGGCTATCTGCAGAGGTTCTTCTGGGCGCTGGCCTGTCCTGGTTTCCCACAGTTCTGTGTTTTTATGAGCGACTGGAAGCCATTACAGAGAGGAGGGTGGCTGCGGAGGGCTGAGCGGTCCTCTCTTAGTGATGACAGGCCTCTCAGACTGGGTCCCCTTCCCACACAGCACAAATTGAACACAAATGGCCTCAATACTGTCACACTCATATTTGATATGTACACAGTTTCAGTCATCCAACACCACAGTACATGCACATGTTCTATCCATGTGCTCTAAAGGTAAATATGAGCATCATCCAACATTGTTCAGCCCCATTTTGAACCCTCGACTGTCTGAGATCAGGTTTCCAAGGTTGCAAGTTTGAGAGGGGAATCCTCTTCCAGCGTGACCCTCTTAAGGCCTCAACGTGCTAGAGGCTGAACATGTCAGTGCAAAAGTCCGTTTTTAGCATCATATATGCATACTCGGCGTTGCACAGTAAACTGCTTGGCAGTAAACTGTGTTCACATTGAACTGTTGCCCAGGTGACGCCGAGCTGATAAAGTTGAGAGTCAATGCACCCAGTTGCTTTGTAAGTTTAAACTATACATCACACAGACTGCCTTCCAAGGTGGGTCAGATGCAAAGTATTGGGATTTCAATCAGATTTCAGTCCAACTTTGACTAGACCTCTCCAGATTTTTTAGCCATTCAGAGCTTGGTTTCAATATGAGGTTCTCATTATTCTGCTGCTGCCTAACTGGAGTGAGCTTGAACTTAAGGCAGGGTGTTCTCCTTCAGGATTGCCTTCTAGACAGCAGAATTCCTCATTCCACCAATTCTGAGCAGTGGGACATCTAAGCTCCAAAAGGATGAAATGGAAGCAGAGGAAAGAAAGAATGGTTGAATGTTTGAACCTTGAGGCGTTAACTGGAAAGAAAGGAAATTATCCACAGATCATTAACAAAGGAAAGGAACTTGGTAAAATAAAAGAAAGCACATGAATAGTAAGGGGCCACCACACCAAAGCACAAAGGACAGAAAGTGACACAAAAGTGCAAAATAAAGAGGAAGTACAGATTTAGAAAAGAAGACAAGTTATGTTAAAGGAGAAAATGGATCAAGAGAGGTGATTGGAAGAAAAAATAAGGTAGATAAGAGAATGGAAGGAGGATCTAAGAGGTAAGAAGATGAGTGTTGATAAGAGATTTGGAATGAGCAGGACAGCAAAGAAAAAAACCAAACAGAGAAAAAATGAAAAGAAAAAGGAGAAAGAAAGAAAACGATCAGCCTGGAGCTCTTGATTTAAAATAAACTCTGTCTCATCTGTTGCCTTTGCTTGTCTTGCTATGTTAACACACAGTGAGGTGTTCCAGACCTCCCTGATATCCCATCCTGAGAGGGACTGCACACACACACACACACACACACACACGCACACAGTTCTCACTGCTGACACAGGGTTCAGTGTCGGTTTTATTAGCGTCTTGTCAAGAAGATAAGGAGGCTGAACAAGTGAGCCAGCGAGCAAAATGAGGCTAACAGAGATGAGAATGAGTGGTCGTTTCTCATGTTGTAATGAAAGGACCAAGAATGATGGACTATGGTTCTATACTGGTCATGCAAATTATTATGACTACCTGTTTAAGGTTATTGGGTCTTTTGTAAGTGAAAAATACCAATTTATGGATTCATGTCGGTGTTGTTTCACCACAATATCAGCAGCAGATCCTTTAATTGTCAAACTCAAATTCATCTTGGGCCGTTATCAAGATTAAGAATGTTCTAAAGGGCCAGTTCTGCTTGAATGTGTTGATAAAATCTATTAACAGACTCTTAAAATATAAAGAAATAGCTGACTTCTTTCATTTTAATTAATTTTAAAATCTTGATGTGTGAACCAGGCATACAAAGTGTGATGAGAAAGGAACCGTGAATTCTAGAATTTTGGCAATAAATCCACCCACTAAACCTTGTGTGTGTCGACCTTGGAGGGAGTGTGATCCGGCCACAGAGTGACCTCCACATGGACTAAGCTCAAGGACTTTCAGAGACCGTTCAGGTTCCATTTATTTGGCTCCTTGTGACTGTTTCTCTCCACAGTTTGACCTGTGGTCATCTTCGAAGGAACCAAAACCAGGCACTGCTTTAAAAAGTCATTAGCCCTTTGAAGTTGATAAAACCGTTTTAAATACTTTGGGGTGAGATGAGTGAAACCTCACTGGAAAGTTTCTTCACATTCTCACGAGCATTTCCACTTAGTCTTCACGATGTGTTACTCATCTGGTGTCTTTGCTGCTGCAGCTGACGACAAGAGAAGCCACAGTAAGCATAAATAGTCCAAGCAGGCCAGAAACATATACGAACCAGCACATGGAGAGCCACAGTATATATACACAGACATGAGCAAAGGTTTCACATAAATCATTCATCACGCTTTTGCATCAATATCTTATAAACAGCAACGTCGAGTCAATTTATTGCTTTGTTTTTGAAGGAAGGTATTCTTGTTTCTGAAATCAAGTGACTGATACATTAGAGTGCATTGCAGTCTAATGTAATGTATTCACAACAGTGTAACTTTTCAATGTTTTGTCAATGCAACCCTAAAAAAGTTTCACATCAAAACATTTGTATGTTCAGAACTGAACCCACAAAGAAAAGTAAAAAAATTCTGCTTATAAGACACTCTCCATGTAATCTGAACCTAATCAGCAGGGAGGAAAAACCCAAAGAATTCATCCTCCAGATATCCAAAGCTGGTGGAGAAATACCCTAGAAGCATTTCAGCTGTTATCAATTTCCTTCCACATCACAATTATGTTCTGCTTTGAGTTGGTCCATCACAAAAATCCCACTAGGGATTACATCAGCACCAACATCGGTCATTTTTTTAACATCGGCATCATCTAACATGTAAAACTGGATTTGTATTAATAACCGATATTTATTTCCATCTTGTGTCTGTTTATTTCTGAAGGGGTGGGAGGAGGAGAGAGCTGGTCATGTTGTATTTGTTTGGTCATGTGACAGTGATAATGATGCAGCAACAGGGAGTTTAACTTCAGTACAGAAGCAGTGAAGTCAGCAGAATATGGTTGTAGCAAAATGTGTATAATATCGCAAAGATAGGTTATCTGCCATATCAGCAATCATAGCAGTCCTTCAGACCCAAGAAAACACGGAGAGCTTCGACGAGCGCAGTCGATTCACATTTACTTTAAAAATCCAAAACCAAGTTTGCTGAAGTGTACCAAATACACTGAGAATACTAAAAGACAAGAAAATAAATCTGCTTAAGAGCTTTTTTTTGACACGAAACATGAATACATTACTTAAAAAGCTAACTTCATGAACTAATACAACTCTAAATACGTACCTCGCTCCGCTGTCCCAAAGGCTTCAAAGTTTTTATGGTGGTCAAGTCCATGTCGTCCTACTAGGAAGCCTTTAGCCTGTTCTGAAGAATGTGTGCTACAGTCGAGTCACAAATATGAAAAATATCCGTGGGATATTTCAGCCCAAAGTACTGACTGACCTGGAGGCTAGCGACACTTCCTCTTATTTTCCGGTTTCAATGAAGGCACATCTCATCAAGCTACAGCACCCCCTACTGAGCACTATGTGTAACAACCTACAATCAGCACATAGAAACATAGAACGGACATTTACAGCAATATTTATATTGGATATCAGTATCACACCCACATTTTCATATCGTAGTTTCATAGTTGTAACATTAACAGAATAGGACGTTTATAATTCAGGGTAACGATGTGAATGGAACACATTTCCCCTTTCAGTTAAAGGTGAAAAATAGTAGAGAACGGTGTTTCTTTTTCCCCAAGATATACATTTTAGTCACAACAGACAAAATTAAAACTAATTGGGGTCCTGCAGTGGTTAGCATATACAGAGGCTTATTAGGACTGTCGTAGATAGAAAGGAGTACATTTCCACTAAAAAACTCTGAAATTTTCTACAAAAAAAATCTAATATATTTCTGAGCTCCAAAAGTTAAAAATGTACTCATAAAAACTCAGAAATTTTCTGATTAATCTCAGAAAAACTTTTAGAAAAATAATTTAAAAATTGACTTTTGAAAAAGATTTCTGAGCTACATCTCATTACCTACAACAGCGCTAACATGCCGTGGTGTGTAACAGGCCTTGAAACGGCCGCGCCAGTTCCACTCCCGGCCTCAATTCCTTTGCCGCATATCATTTCCCCTCCCTGCCATCTTCCCGTCACATTACAGTCGAATAAAGGCCTCCAAAGGTGAAAAAGATGTCTTAAAATGAATTCAAATTAAAGTCATTGGTAACAGTATCATGCAGCAGACCTGGGAAGAGCAGACAGTGGAGGCTGGAACAGCAGATCCATCATAGTACCCACAGAGCTCCTGCCTGCTGGCTGCAGAGGACTCTTCATGATGGTGGTCCAGCTGTGCAGCTGAGATGTTTTATAAACGAATAATCCTCTTATCTGGTTCATCTGCTGTGCTGCTCTGCTCTCTTCACGCTACACTACATGTGAGATACACACTCTCCTCACCTGTGCATAACCACACACGGTCCAGCACCTTCGCTATCTGATGCTGTGTCTGCAGCGTGAACGTCAGCTGGAGACACACAGGAGCTCACACAAAGAAATCTGACAAAAAACAAAACTACGATTTTTTTTTAAACAAACTTGCAAAACAAAAAGCAATCAACTCAGACTGGTAGAGCAAATATGTTTTTATTGTATTTATTTATTTCAAGCTCTCTAACTCTTTATTTATGCGCATTACAGACCAAAAATGGTTATATTTTAAAGCAGCACAACACTTATTGTAATTTATAATATCAAAATGAGCAGATTAGTAAGTGCCACCTTCCTAAAATAATAACCTATGTCATTTTTTTCTAAAAGTGATTTTTTTTTTCACTTGACTTAGGTGATTACTTTCAGAAGCTGACGATACAAAATACTTTAAGAGAAAAAGTATCCTATGGGTGTTTATAAATGTCATAATAACACCAATTCATTTCTGCTAGTGATCATCTTTGCAATATGAAAATAATAAGTAGTGTTTTGAGTACAAAGTATATCTACACAATTTTTACCTACATGTAGATTATCTGTGGCCATAAAAGTTACAATAAAACTAAATGAAAAGTGGTACTGTACGATCATCTTTTGTTTGTTTTGCAAAGTTTCTTTTAAAGGTTCTACAGGTAACAGATTTTTCATGTTCACTCATCTCTTCAATTTTCTTGTTTCTTAATGCAAACGTCAAGAAGCGCAGTAGTGGAGAAGTTTTGATGAATTAATTCAAATTTTGATTCCTTTGATCTTTCTGTGCTGCATGTTGTATGTTTTGCTCAGAGTTGCTTCTTGCCAAGAGTTGTTTGGTTTTTCTCCACAGAGGTTTGAGCGTAACAGCATCAAATATGTTTGTGGTTTCATTTATCCTCAAGCCGCAAATGATCACAAGATTTCCAGTAACACAAACACCTGCAGACAACAAAACAGAATGAAAATTATGTCACAAATTAATGTAAAACATGCATGTCTAGACAGTGGGAAGAAACCTGAGAAAGAAAAGAAAGGAAAAATCCAACCGAAAACAAACCTGGGAATCATCCAGACTTCCTGACACTTTTTAGCCCAGGAGCTTTGCTACAATAATAATAAGTTTTTACCTACATGTAGTTTTTACTTATACTACTACTTATTATTATTAGTAGTAGTAGTAGTAGTAGTAGCAGTTTAATTATAATTATAGATTTTATTTATAATACCCCTTGAGATCTCACAGGGCTAAAAAAAATGAACCAAACTAAATCCACTGACCAAACCAGGCCTGACCTCATTCATACCTGTAGATTGACCTTACGATGACAGAGGAATACTGCATCATTCAAATATAACCTTTGAATATCTTCTATCTGCTATATTTTCTCAGCATATGTAGTTTACATTACAATCAGTTACATCTCTGTCCCTCACCGTCACCTTGGAAACAGCCAGGGCTGCTGTAGATAAAAATGAAGGACTGCGCTAGATGCTTGGTGGTTTGTGTGCTCACTGGTGTGTGAATGTATGTAGCATAGGGGCAACAACTGTATGCATAAACAAAAAACCCCACAGTCCATCTGGGAAGGTGCTGAAAACTAGAGCAGCTCAAGTGATTCCCCAGAAAAAAACCCATCAAATATAAAAGGTTTCTTGTCTTACAGAGGCAGTATTATGTGTTTTCCAGCCACTTGGCACAATCAAGTAAGTATTTTACTGTCATTTGTTATAAAAATGCCAAATATATCAAATATGACTTAAAAGAAATTTTACTTTGTAATTTATTGATTTTTATATTATACTGTTATTCCCTCATTCTTGATTCTTTCATGCTTGTTTGAGAAATTTTTTAATCTCCATGGCAACCATTCATCTGTGCAAAACACCTTGGTGGACCTAGGCTCCTCCTCAGAGCTTCCTCAGAGCTGCCGTTTCCAGGCTTCTGAGCTTCCGCCTCTCAGAGCAGTCCTCCCCTGATACTCCCTGCTCAGCTCCTTCAGACTAGCCAGATTGCTAATTGCTGCTCATGGGCTGAGCTGATAGGAGCTGCTTCTCAGTGCAATGATGGTAAAAACGTAATTAGAGGGTTAATAGAGGAGCCATGTTGTGATTACTTCCTGAAGACGGAGTTTCAGAAATAGCAGGAGTTTCTTAAAGAGACAGAGGCCTAATTTCAAGGCGTCAAATTTTTTTGAAGTCATATTTGATATATATGTATTTAGCATTTAATGACAACTCCAGGTAACATAGTTACTTAATTGTGCTATAGAATTACATAATATGCCAGGAAAGTACTTAATACTGTCCATTTTAAATATCAAGTCAGAACACTTTCAATTCAGGAGCATTGAAAACGTTCTATAGAATAGAGAACATTTCCAGATTTTCACATGTAGATTTTCACTTGTTGGAGACCAAATACCAAAAATGTTTCAGCATAAGAAATGTATCACCTGTTAGACAGTGACTGTGTTCAGTGCCCCCTGCTGGTTGCTGTTAAAAACAAAAAATTAAGAACAAATAATTTGTACTTTTGTAATAAAATATTCAGGGCCTTTCAAAAGTTTTCAGACCCCTTAAATTATTAATGTGTTCTATAATAACTACAATAGTAACTGTGTTTTTCACAGTTACTATTGTGAAAAACAAAGTTTCACAAGTTGTGTTGTGAAACTTTGTGTTTCACAACACAAAGTTGTGAAAAATTGTCAAGTGGAGTGAAAACGATTATATCTCTATAGAGACGAACACCAAACGCAGGTATACCAGCCAGACACTGATGTTCTTGTCTGTTCTTCTTACGGTCACATTCCATTGGATTGAATTTTTGTGTAGCCTGTTACAATAACCAATATGAATGTACAATCAATACATTCATATTCACTTCAGTGTATTGTAAAGCAGCACTTCAGCAAACATCATCTCCAGGCAGTTTACTGAACAAATTGAAATGCAGTCAGAGGTTGTTCTATACATTCCAGAGTTGATTAGAATGTTCTCAAGTACAGTTTATTATTTCAGTTGATAAGTTTTATAACTATGGCAACTGAGCTGATTGCATTGTCAGCATTTAATACTGCATCAATTAAATTTTTTTTTTCCACTTATCCAGATTCTACAGAACTTTGACAGAATTTCTGTGAATTGCAGATTCAAAGTTGGGTATAATAATATAATATCATAAACTGATTCAGTGCAATTAACTTTATTTTTATAGCTCCAATTCACAACAAATGTCGTTTCGAGGCACTTTACAGAAAATAAAAATCTCATTTCAATCACACATACTTTCCAATTGATCCTAGTTATCAAACTGTACAGTATGATCAATTAATTATTCACAGTAGTCTGAAAAGATTTGATCTAAGTAAAGCACTTTTCTTAGAAGGGACCAGAGGATTGTGAGTTTACCGATCACCAGAGCAACACATCAACCCATCAACCGACACTCTGTGAGGTGAGTCAAGCTGCTGTGTTGCCGTCACCCACGGCTGTTAGAGATCTGAGAGTTGTTATCTGCTCTGCAGCTGGAGCGTGACGCTGCGGGCTGTGGGCTCAGATTCGTGCCAGTAGCCTCCTCTCCGGACCTCTATGCCTCGTTCTGTTTGTGTTTATTAATAAGCTGACACTGAATTGAGTGCCATGCTTATTTCACATGAAAGTTTTACACTAAACCCCATTCTGTCATTGGTTCACCTTGTCAATTTGCTTAATGGACCTCTCCAACCTTTCATGTTGAGCAATCTATCTCGGTGTTCCTCGGCCAACTCTGTTCTCCCATGGCCTGAAGGAACAATATGTCGTGAGAAGACCTAACAGCCAAAAGAAAAGCGTCTGGAAAGCCTCCAAATGCAAGGTTGTTTTTTTTTCTACTGATTATTTCTTGCCCACCAGCTTCTGAAAATCATCTTATGCAATCAACCTTGCATGTTATTGTTTACATCCAGAAATGTTGCCGTGCGCACACAGCTGAAGGGCAAAGAGATTATTCTTTTACTGTCCTAGCTGCATAGTTGCAGCAGTAGAACAGTAGAGCAGTTCTGTTAACAAAGTGAAACCTGGAGATTTTGGCATAATTAGTTTGGTCCAGTACAGCACAGCAAAAGGGAAAATAAACCAGAAAAACTATTGAAGAACATTGGTAAACCATTGGTATTCTTCTTTTTTCTCGCTCTGTCAACTACTCTACACACAGACCCAGTCTATAGACCGGGTCCGTTAATACGGCAGCATTACTAATGTAACAGGAAGTAACACCAAGAAACACACAGACATTTCCCATACAAAGAGCAAATCATTCAATTCCCTACAGTATCATGTTTTCAGGATTTTATATTCATTTTTCATTTATTTATTTACGTAAAACAGTTTTTTAAAAACAAGAAAACAAGCAATCAGAAGCATAGAGAAAACATGTGCATATATAACCAAGAACAAAATAATTAGTTCATCACTCCTTTTCTGTTAGAAAAGGAGTAGGAAGAAGTGAACACTTATTTAAATCTGCCCCTTATCTCAGTTAATAACCTCAGTTTTGTGATTACCGATAAGCGATCATCTGAATGCTGTGGTGATTGATTAGCTCATTTAAACACCTGCTCCTCTGATGACATATACATGTTAAGACTGTCAAAGTCAAGCTAGCATAAACGACCTACTTCCATCTCCCTTACTATCATTTACAGACGTTCTGGTTCTGACTGCATGTTCTACTTCAAATCCGTCTGGCTGCATCCAATCAGGCAGCTGGATCCAGACTGAAGCTGGGCCAAGAGTAACTGTCTCTGGCTGCTGTGAGGAAGGCCGGCCGTGACTAACATGAACCACCGTCATCATCGGTGCCAGCCAGGAAATAAATACAGCTGGACAAGTCTGCTGACCAAACATACCTTCCATTTGCGCTTGGTCCCAGGTGAGCTTCCACAGACAAGGAGCGAACAGGCCAACACTAAAACCACACATCATGTCTGTCACTGGCTTCATAAAAATCCATGACTGCAGGCGCAGCAGATGTAATTAAAGTTTTGACCAGAGCAGAATTATGATCACTAAAACACCCAGATAAAAATCAGAGGCCATTAGAAATGCCAGTGATTTTACTCATCGTGGACAGAACAACTCCCCATGTGAAAACAATCAGAGGAGATGTTTCACGGCTCCAGCGGAGCCCCGATGTCTGAGAAAATAACCCTGATGGTGTCACTGAGGTGACCTCAGCTTGGAAATGAGGAGTAACGGGCTATTGACAAGGGGTGTGGAGTTCAGAGGCAGCAGCAGTGCACTCATCTGGCGCGGAGAGCCCAAGCCATGAATGTTAGCTGGCTTCTCAATAGAGTGAATCCATATTTTGACTCAATTTCTAGGTTATATTCAGGGAAAAAATGTAAAAGCACAGTAGTAGTAGTAGTAGTAGCACAGTTCAATGGCAATACTATGTCTAGTTTCTAGTGCAAATATCTCAGTACACTTGAAATAAGACACAATTAACTGATTAGCTACTAATGAGAACGAGGTAGGCGCTTGTTTTAAGTCAGTAGAACCGTTAATATTAATGAAAGGTACTGGCTATAAGTGAGATGATCTGCCAGTGGAACTAGTACTTTTCATCAGCATGACAAGTTTATTTTTGTTTCACATTTCAGCAACAAGGCAGTTCAAAGTGCCTTACATCACAAAAACATTAGTCAACAGTTATGAAGCAACATTAATATTACGTTTCGTCAAACACTGTCATCAGAATCATCAATCAGCTGCACATAAACATATTGATCAATGTTCCAGTTACTGCTAATCAAAGGCAGCTCTAAGCAGGTGGGGTTTAGTCTTGATTTAAATCTAGAAGTTTCCTCTAGATTTGCAGCACATAGAAGCTGACATGCTACTTCATCTATTAAGGAATTATTGACTTAAAACAAGCTCCTGTTTCCTGCTGAAAAGCTACTTGTAAGTTAGTTTTTTTTATCTGAACATGTAATTTTATTTTAATAAAATTCAAATAAAATTTAAATAAAAACAACTTTATTTAGACTCGGGTCTAAATAATTTTGGGCATACCAGTAAAATACTGTCTGTAAAAGTTAGGGACAGATGTAAATGTTCTGCAGGACATTTATTTCATTCAGTCCATGGCAGCGACTGTAGACAGTTTGGAAAGAGCTCTGATCCACAGACCATTTGAGCTCCCCGGTGGAACTGCGCTGCCCGGGCCTGTGCCGCGGCAGCGTCACGCCGTGTGACCCGTGTGACCCGTGTCCCGTTCTCTGTGGGAAGAGGTATTCCAGCAGCTGTCACGCTCAAATCCTAAAGTAAACCTTGCTGGCGCAATCTCCCATTGCCGCGGCCAGAGGAGCAGCTAAAACGCTGGAATCACGCACTCGCTTTGCAGCGCCCGCATTGGAAGGAGCTGGAGAAGCGAGGCGGCCTGCTGCAGATGTGCAACACCTGCAGCACCTGTCCCGCTTTGCTCACCGTCTCATCTGGGAGACAGACTCAGGAGGTCTGATTAGAATTGCCAGAAATCAGAAAAGTTGTTTGTACTGTAGCAAATTGGCTTTGGCTAAAGGCCCAGACCACTAGGATTCTTCAAACACGGACAAGCCTCAATGAATATCTGAGAGAACATTGGACCAGAGTCATATTTTTTTTATCATTTATTTGTTTATCTCTGCCTATTTAAAGAAAAATTCAATATTTGAACCTGGTTGTTTAGAGATAGCATGCAACTTTAGTGTCTTACTTGAAGGTTTCAAAGCCAACTGACTTGCAAACCTAATTATCACATGGAGATAAATAATTGCAGAGAAACAATTTTACTGATACCTGGTGTTGATATGATCTACTTGAAGGTTAAAAAACTGACTTATTCACGTAAAATAATGCAGGCATAATGGGTTATAGAATCTGAAGAATCTATCTCATTGGGAATATAGAATCAAGAAAATACTTTTCTGCTGTAACTATGAGGAGAATGTGTGACCTGTGCTCTGCATTCCATTCACCCTGGGCTGTGAAACACCTGCTTCACATCAAATACTGAGCAACACTGAGTCCCACTCCATCCAGTGTTTCCAGCAGTGATGGCACTAACGGGAACCAAAGAGCCATTCAGATGCTAAATTTTTGAAAATGTTTTTTAATAAAATTCAAATTTATATTTGATCTCAAATCTAGTTTTAGTTTAACCACTGTTTTTGTGGTTAAATTCACACAAAAAATGTTAAATCATCTGTATGGAGTAAATACCCAGAACATGTTCTTACAGAAAAACTATGTATATATGTTCATAAAATATAAAATTTCATAATATAAAAGTCAAATACACAAAAAAAATAAGAAGTGTTAATTACATTTGAGGGCTATTTGAAACATAGAAACAAAATAAAAAAAGGAAAATGTAGCAAACAGTAGAGCCCAGGTAGGCCGTGGCCCTACATGGGCAAACCCGTGTGGGGCCACTATGGAAACCGCGGACAAATTCATGTGGGACCCATATTGTCTGCCCTACTTTTTCCCATATGGGTCCCACCTATGTATGCTGACTTTGAAAGAAGTGGACTTGTGTTCCTTGGACAGAAACAAAAGTCCTCTTCTATTCAATTAAATGCAGCAATTCAGACAGCAAACTAATGGTAAACAACACTTAATTATTAGCATGAACCAAAAAGCAACACTGTACCATCAGTGTACTGAGACTCGAGTCCTGTCGTTCAGTGTAAACAGCTGTTCAAAAGAATTGGATCGTTTGTGAACTTGGCATCACACCTGATAGTCGGGTAGATTAGGTTCAATTCAGGACAAACAAAAAGGATAGTTAGACCTTGATCATTCTGGTCTGGTCAATTTTATGCTAGGTTTGATTCAGGTGACTTCACAGATAACCTGGAAGAATACGGGTCTGCTTCGACAAGTAGCCAGGTGTGCATTTAGGAATCAGTAGCTTGGAAAACATTTGAAAGGAAAAGTGATTGCCATGAACACAATAGTGGACATTTAATTAAACACTGTCCTCTCTTGTTGTTTGGTATTTTCATATTAATCTTTGAGTGTTCTGTGGAAAACATCCCTACAGTGTGTATCAGCCAGTGGCAAATGTGTCCTTAGTGATAAAATTTGAGCAAACACTGAAGAAGGAATTATTGCAAATGTTGTTTCTGCAATTCTGGTGCATTGTACAAGTTTGATTGACCAATGAGTCGAAGGAAAACCTTGATATTCTCTAACTTCACTTCAGGTGAAGACCTGAATGGGTGAAACAGAATTAGACAAAGTTTGGTTTTCAAATGAGTACAGTAAGTTAGCATAAGCTTCTGAAAGGGTCATCGATCTGTGCACCATGTTTAAAACAAATCAATGCAAACAGTTGCATGGATTTCACAGAGAAAGGTAATCAAATATCCAGTAAGAATTATTTCCTAAGCAAATAAATTGTCTACAAAAAGCTTGGCGTTAAGCTACAGCTTGCTGAGGGACTTGATGTAGGCTCAAACTAGAGAAAATAGCACTATGTCAAACAAAAACAACATAATCTAAAAAGCAATCAAAAAGCGCTCTAAGAACCAACCCTTAATTTGTTTTGACCAGCATACTGTCAAAACGTTAGCTTAAGACGCCACAGACATGGCTACTGAAGCAATTGTGCTGTTCTCAAGTCAGTCCGTAGCTTTTTGTCCCACTCACACATTCTGATTCTCTGTCCAACACATGCACACAGAGGAGGGCCTGTGGGCGTCCTCTTCAATTAGATGTGTTTAGCTTTGACATTGTGCCGCCGTCGGCTAAGCCACGACTCCCTCGGGATCGAGCCGCCAATCTCCCTGAGTCAACACATTCATACATACAGTGGCCCTGACCGCCCCACAAAATGAGTCTCTCTCATACACATCATTTTACACACAATTTGCTGACAACTTCAATAGTTGTACCAAGTTATTTGGTACTTCAGCATAGACAGCCGGTCCCTTGAGGGCCCGCCAGTGTACACAATACACCACTGATCCGCAGAACCGATGCAAAGCAAATTAATGTGCAGAAGTGATACACTACTCTCATTCATACAGAGACACCTGGTTGTCTTGGCACGTGTTTGCGTGTGTGTGTTGGTGTGTGTTTGTGTGTGCTGGTGTGTACATGTTTTGACAGCTGTCTTCAACCAAGCAGCACAATGTTCTCAGCTGTCCCACAGAAATGTCTTAATCTTTTGACCTGCCACCTCAGAGTATTGCTGGTTCTTTGCAGATATGGAGCAGGTACAGTGGATTTAAAAAGTCCAGGCATCTTTTACCTGACATAAAAAATTGAAACCATAAAAAATTATCTAAGCAATGTTTGCACCTTCAGTTCCACAAGCATTGGACTCCTCCAGCTCTCCCCTTTGTCACCACCCTGGTTTGTGGTTTATGTGGACAGGATGTTAAGGTGTAGTCTGGTTTGGGAACATCAAGATCTTCACTTTGCTTTTTGCAGATGATGTAGTTCTGTTGGCTTTTTCAGGCCCCATCATCCAGTGAAAAGGTAGAGGGATCCCTATGAGTTGTGGGTCAGTTTCTGTCTCCAGTGAAGGAATTTAAGGATGCA
This sequence comes from Phalloptychus januarius, assembly GCA_902982915.1. Classification (NCBI taxonomy): domain Eukaryota; kingdom Metazoa; phylum Chordata; class Actinopteri; order Cyprinodontiformes; family Poeciliidae; genus Phalloptychus; species Phalloptychus januarius. Next base: position 54,875 of record CADWAE010000121.1, read on the forward strand.
TTCAAAGCCTGTTTAGTCTGCTTTAATTGAACTCTAGTTTTTTGCCTAGAAAGTCTGGTTTGTATGGCGCAGTGTGAATGTGTAATTTAACTCTTATTCCGATTATAAAAAGGGAGCTCTGGTCTGCCTACAATCCTAGGTCTCTGTTCGGTTCACATGAACTCTTGCACAGCTTGTTTGCCCCTGGGTCTTGGGATAGCGATCAACATTGAAAGAAATCTTGGGTACAAGCTGTTGAAATGAGCTTTGTCTGTTCGGTGGCTGGATTCAGCCAGAATGAGGAAGCTCAAAGTAGAGCCACTGCTTCTTCGCACCAAAAAGAGTCAGTTGAGGAGTTTCAGGCATCTGATCAGGATGATTCCCTTTGGAGGTTTTCATGATACGTCCCACTGGAATGAGACCAGAACTTACAGGGGGAACTAGGTATCCCATCCAGCCTGGGAACACCAAGAGATCCCTAATTGACGGACGGATGGATTCCATAAAAAATGACCTTTTTTAGGATTGATTTATGATATTCGTGTATAAGATTCACATCCCATAACAAATCTTCTCTGAGTCTCTGAGAAGAGACTCAGATGACTCAGGAAATTCTAGCATTTATTCTAAAATAAATGATTTAAAGGAGCAGTATTATGTGTTTTCCAGGCACATAGGGCCATTTTATGGCACAACCAAGTAACAATGTTAACTTCAGTTTTTATAAACATGCTGTATGTATCAAATATGACTTTAACCACATTTGACTTTGTAATTTAATGCATTGAAATTGGGCCTCTGGCTCTGTAAAAAAAATTCTCTTTCTGAAACTTTGGCTCCTCTATTAACCCTTTAGCAACATTTTAGCAGTGTTGAGCAGAAGGAGCTGAGAGGGGTGCTGTGGGGGAGGCTGCTCTGCTCTGTGAAGTGGAAGCTTAGAAACTGAGGAGCTTCATCCTTGAAGGCGGGGCTTGGTGTTTTGCACAGCTGAATGGTTGCCATGGGTGACTAAAGGATTTCTTAAATATGCATGAAAAAATCAAAGCAACTCTCCAGGTATGTTTCTTATGAGGATGTAAAGGTTGAACAAGTCAATTTTTTCATAATACTGCCGCTTTAAAGAGTTAACAACTGATCTATACAGAAAAGCTGATATTGTTAGATAATACATCCTAATTCATGGCATTCATGGTAATTCATGGTATTAAGTCACCTGACTTGTACTATTGCCTTGTTATACCAACAGTGTATCATTTTCAAGTTGCACAAGGATTCCCCAATGTTCCAAAGAAAAGAGTGGTTGTTGGTTGTAATCCACCGTCGTTGAGCAATATTTCTGACCACAGGGTTGCAGTGTGCCTGGCCCCATGTTGGAAAACACTTCTCACTGAATGGAGTGTGTGTTCGCTGTCCAGCTATCTGCATATGTAAGTGAGAGAGACTATTGTACCTGTATACAATAGTTATATAACTACCAGAGGCCCAATCCACACAGCCTCTGTCTGGATGTGGGCGCATATAGATGCATGTGCCAAAAATACGAGTGAGATCCTGAGAATGATGGTATTGTTTACCGTCCTCCTGCTGGATGAACAGGGAAACCTAAACCTAACCGGGTTTTAAGCCCTCTGCAGTCTGTTCCAGACAGAAAATTGGGAGGGTTGGGGTCCAAATTACACTTGGTGAGAGAACGCGCCTTTGTTTCCTGCCACATGTACAATGCGTTGAGTCTGTGTTGTATAGAGTTTAATGGCTGTATGCTTTTCTCTGGTTCAGCCAGCTGTAGGAGAGCAGTGTGGCTGCGGCTCACTCTTATGTTTATAATATGAACTCTATGAAAACAAAAGTGATGTCAGAAACACAGGCGCTGATGTCGACCGAACGGCACTTCTTTCATCCAGATCTGTTTTTAAATTCCATAATTTAAATGATTTCCCATGTGCTGTCTGAATTTATTATTATTTTATTAACATTTCCTGAGCATTTTACACACCTGTCACCTTAAAATCACAACACTTTTTTTTTCTTCTATTTTATATGATTGACCATTTAATCAATTATTTATTTAGCGCCAATTTGGAACAAAGGTCATCTCAATGCATTTTACACAAAATCATTTAAATGTAATCACACATACATCCTGATTGATCCTAGTCAAGCAGTGCAGTAAATAACTGATTGTGCTCAATCAGTTATTTAAAGTGGATTTTAAAGTTTCTATGGAAACCCAGCAGATTGTATCAAGTCACTGACTTGGATTTGTTCTCTGTCTTCTCTGACCTGACATCCATAAATAAAAACAAGTACTTTACACTCATTGCACATAATTGCCCTTACCAGCCTTCTCCTTAGTAAACATGGACCAAGGTTTAAATGAATCCCATTAAGTCTGAAGTCTGCACAGGTCGGTCAGAAAACCTCCATAGACAAGTGTCATCAGGCAACACTTTCTCACTCCTGAATATACGTGTCGGGAGTGAGACTGTGTTGCATCAGGAATACCCAGAGAGCAGGTCATTGTGAAGGTGTGGAGAGCTTTAAAGAAGACTCACGTTGTAAGACATTTTTCTGAGTTTTGGACATCACACACAATGCTGTTGACCTTTGTTCTAATGGCCTTCCCACATGTCAAGCCCATTAGAACATAAGAAATCCTATTTTTTTTAAAAAAAGAGAAAAAGAAGAAGCATTTAAATATGCACTATAAAAAAATAAGTGAAAAAGGAGATTTTCTGAGAGTAATCCAGAGCTCCACTGAAAAATCCTCATAAAGTTCGCCTAAACTGAACTGCAAGTAGGTCCAGTATACACAGAGGTTCAGGGATTCCTGAACACTGAGAGTGGAGCTCCTGCTGACAAAACTGAGTAAAGTTTTTACACGTAAATGAATTCAATAAATAAAGTTTGTCAAACTTAATTTATGTTTGCTGAACATGACAACTTAATAAACCCAGTATATTTACTTGGACAGGCTCAAGTTGGTTCACCTGCTTTCTTTTTTCAGTGAAGGCAGATGGCTGCCGATTTTATTTACTGCTGAATCCTTGAAAGGGGACAGAATTTTCTTTTTAGATTTTAATGAAACAGCCATGTATCTTTTTTGTGCCCCTTCACGAGTTGTTGTTGTAAGACATAATGTGAAAAAGTTGAAGTTTGGGAAAATAAGTTGAAACGTTATATTCCAATTATACTGACGTTTTTTCAAAGAGCATCATTTGAATACTCATGCAAGAAAAAAAAAACACATTATTGCTTTAGGGTTACCATTAAACTCCTGTGATTTAGAAAGACATTTTGCATTCATTTTTAAGCTGGTCCTCCATGTTTACAGCCCTGTCTCTGCATGTTTATGTGTGTGTGTGTGTGAACGAGTCCAAGCCTGGCGAAAGTAAACACCGTGGTGTGTTTGGCGGATCGTTGGCGTTTAGAGGTCTGCTAAGTGGCACCTTGTCGCGGCCAAAACAAACAAAAGCTGCGCGTACGTGTGTGCGTGGCGCGCGAGGGCGTCGGAGCGCGCTCGTGACAGCAGCGCGTTGCTGCTAAGTGCCAGCGTGAGTCGGCCAAAGCAAATAGGCTTAATGAGAAGCAGCTCCTGGGACAGAGAGGGAGAAGTGAGAGTGAGAGGCAGAGACGGGTGAACGCCGGCCAGGCCAAACACACTGACCCCGCTGTCTCCTAGGGCGGACTTAAAGGACCCTCTGTTCCCCTCCTCCTGTGCAGCGCCACCATCACCCTCATCAGCTTCATCAGCCTCACCCAGCGCGCCTCCTCGCTGCTTTTCCTGTGCCCGACTCTCGCCGATGCCGAGGCGTAAGACGGAGTTGTGTAGGAGGTGAGTGATGGCAATTAGAGGAACATTTCTGGCTGTGTGTGGGTAACACAGGTTGGTTATGCTGAACAACTATGTCCACACAGATGCGCAGGCAGCTGCGTATTTCAGCTGAAACACAGCCTTGACCCCTTGTGGCACAAAAGCATTTACTTATCCTGACGCATGACACAGATTTGACCAGAAACAACTGATTTGAGGGAGTAAAAAACGTGCTATTTTCTGAAAAGGCAAAATTTCTGTCTTGAAATACTTAAGAGGCATTCAATTAGGGAGAAATGAAATGGACTTTAGAGTTCCTGAGTTGTGGGGTCTGTGACTTTTTTATATATAAATATAAGGATCTCTACTTTCTACACACCACAAACATTACAGTAAAATCAGGCTTTTACAGAGATTACAGACGTAATGAAATACCTGAAGACACAAACAAAATCAAAACATAAAATTCAAATCAACCACCCCAATAATTTTAACATTTAATAAACATTATAAAAAGACATCACAAATTAAAAGCAATTAAAACAATAAAAACAATAACAATCTTCACTTTGAGTATAAATTCACCCATTTCATCAGTTCAATAATATTTCATTATCTATTGAAGTTAGAGATATAATATTTAGAGACTTTATTGAATATATACAAAACTAGACTCAAAAGGAAAATTTGGACTTAGGTCTACAGATTTACACCTTAACTTCATTGTTTGGACTTTGTTCATACTTAAGGTTTTGACATTGTTGGAACAGGAATTAATTAAATGTGACTAGAATTTGGTTTTAGAAAATGTTCATGAATTACTCAAGGCTTTGAGGACTTGGCTCTTGATACTTACTAACAGACTTTAAAATAATTCCTGCCATAAAATTTGGATTTGACCTTATTTCCTGGATTTTTATTTGGGGAACATGAGACTTGAGTTACCTTTTTTCTGATCTCCTTCCTTTGTGTCTCTGAAGACACAGCTGAGATGCTTTGCAGCAACTTGTTGCCCCTGCAGCTCAGTGGTTGCAGAACAGTTGCAAAAGTTTAGAAGGAGGTTGATTAGGGTTAAGGCATAAGATCAGAAAACTGAAACCTCTAAAAACTAACTGTGATCAGTGTGTGTGTGCTGTGGGCTCTAGTGTAATATATGCATGTATATGGGAACTGACCTCTTCTTGTTAGGTCACATCCTGTTCATATCGTTCTTTTTTTTTCTGGTTGCTGTGTGATGTTTGCTTTGGCGGCTCAGGGTCTTTTGGGGTTTATGTTTGCAAAAAAAAGCACGACTGTGTGCATGTCTTGGCTTACATGCTGTATGTGTGTACAGTAAGTGTGTGTTTGTATGTGCCACCAGTTATTTTAGGCACATTCGCCATGATCATTTATTTTTATTCCTGAAAGACTTTGTGTGTATGGATATGTTCAGGTCTACAGGGATTTGTACAAAGTGTGCTTTGGTCTGTGTGTGCGTGTGCATGTGTGTGTGTGTGTTTTGGCAGAGGGCTGGTGAGTGGGGTTAGGAGGTTGTAGTCAGTTTGTATGTTCAGGTCTGCTGGTGTGAAGGGGCAGTCAGAACCGGACTCACTCCTGGAGAGAGAGCTTAATTTAAAGAACAAGGCTCCTAACACACACACTCTCACACCCCTTGTGTGTCAGTGGCGTCTAGCTGCTGATCATCACATTGAGCTTCCACTCTCAAGTTCTCTCTAGTCCTCTCTGTCACTTTATAAACCTTTAATCTTGAATATTACCTCCCAACCATCACTTCAGCCTCTCTATTAGCCCCTCGGTATAAATGAGTATCTAACAATAACAGGTCAGTATAGAGAAGTAAAATCTATTTTAATAATCTTAAACATTTTGAACATTTCTTCAATCTTTTTTTGTCAATACAGATTGTAGATTTTTATCCTGCATCACATACTCGTTTAAGCCTGAATAGACAAGTGTTCTGTTTTGCGTATGCAACATCTTTTAAGCTTTCACATTTGAAACACATTTTGACACCAGTGGACGTCCATATGAGGAAGTATTTTCTAAATTGTGACTAGCACTAGAACACAAGGTAGAAAAGAAGGCAAGGATGCAAAGAAGGAAGAAATGGAGTAGAGGAAGGAGACAAGGAAGGAAAAGAAGGAGATGCACTTCAAATAGGGAGTGGGGGAAAAACAAACCGTATGGCTCTGTCAGGAAATGAGGGAGGAAGCAAGAAACAAAGCAAAAAGAAAACAAGAAAGAGAACAGGTACAATATGCAGGCAGGGAAAATCACATCAATTATAGAAACCAAGAGTTCCCTTGTTTTGCTGCACTTACAGACAGTTGAACATGGAACCTTCTTAATACAAGAGTTGAGATGCAGGATGCACCAATAAAAGCTGCCAGGCCTGCAGCCCCAACCAATGATCAGTATTGCAGCTGAAGTCACCATGACGATGGGGACACATCCTGCCAGTCTGCTGCGTTATGACTTTCTATGTGTTTGGCTCTTAGTGAGTTTACATGCAGGATGACATACTGTACTTAAAGTGCTCTAAAATGATTCTATATTCCCAGAACATAATACCGCCCCTTTAAGTAACACTTCATTTTCTCACAATGTTGTTGCCACAGCGACGATCGGACCTCTGCAAGGATGCCATATTGTTTTTTGGAATAATGTTTTCCATTTCACTGGCAGTCAGTTATACCCCTGATTGGACAAATGGTGCTGATTTCAACACAACACATGAAATACAGCACAAACACTGTGACATGCAGACGCCACATTCATTTAAGCCTCCAGATCAGCCCTGTAGCCGCTGCTGACAGCATGCGCGCTCCCTTAGCTTCAGCTGGAGGTCAACAGGAAGCTGAAAGCTTTCAGGTAATTTTGTCTAAGATACTTTACTCCCACATCTCATGAAGAAACATTTTAAGTCGCTATGCAAAAAGTCAGACATTTTTAGTGCTTCTTGAAAAGAGATAACTCATCTTCAATTTGATTTTCCCACTAATGATTTGGAAAAAGACGACTGAAAAGATATATAGAAAAAGCTAAAGAAACTAAAAGAAAACATTTCTTGGAAGATGTTGCAAATAACTGGATACGTTTTTGAATCACTATTAAAGAGGTTTGGCATAAAATAATCCTATGTTTTATCCTTCTTCCAAATGTTATTTGCTTTTACAATGGGTGGGTAGATGGATGTGACTTATTTATAACTGTTTTTCCTGTTCAATAATCATTGTAAGAAATCATTTTTGAAAGCAAAATAATATATACACAGCTACACAACATGAACAGGTTAGTTATGGAGCCTCATTGCTGCCGGTTGAATATTCATCCTGTGTTTCGCTGCGTTTCGTTCAGTCATCATTGTGGCTGTTTGTGTTTTTTACTCCCCAGAAACAGCCTGTCAGTCAAAGCGACGCGGTTAGCACTGTGGCGTCTTTCAGCCGAGGTTCCTGTGGGTGGTGACGGCCATGATGACTTTTCTGACTTCCCAGTTTGTTCACTAGTGCCACTCAAATGGACTGAGAAGTTGACTTTATGTAGAAGCTACACATCATTCCAGGGTTTCTGTGGACCGCTTGTCCAATTCATTTAAAATGGAGGTTAGGAGATTTTATGAAACTGCATGAACTGCAGAACATGAGAAGTAAATCAAAATGTTAGGTTTTGCAAAAACTAATTAAAGAGTAAATATAAGGCAGAGCATGTTTGACTCCTTCCATTTATCCTGGGGTGTGTTTTGGAGCAGCACGGCCGCCTGTTGCATGCTGAGTTCAGCACCAGTTGTTATTGGGAGGACGTTGTTCCAAAACTAAGCTGCTAGCCGAGAAATCCAGGTAAACCATTTGGTTGGTATGCCGTTCAACGGTGTGGAGAGAAGAGAGGCACATTTCAAACCTCCATCTTAGCAGCAGACGCTGTCAGGTTGTTTGGCACTAGAGGACGATTTGCTCACTTCATACATGAGGGTGTTTGGTTATTCTGTGTCGTCATTGATGGCTGTTTTGGTTTCAGCAGTGATGAATGTTTCTCGGACCATCATCACACTCACTCACCACCAAGCTGATGTATGCGCTGAGAAGGCTTCATGAGGGGGGTCTGCACATCACGCGCCCCGGTCTGAGGAGCGCTTATCAGCTGACTCTTCTGATTCAAAAATGAATTCAAGAGCTAAACTAGAGGTTCATTTAACTACCATCACACTTTTGTTGGTATTTTCTTTTAATTATGTGCCATGCCACATACAAGTATTAGACTGGGATTCAAAGATGATCTGTAATACAAGATCGACATCTGGTGGTCAGACCTATTGGTTCTCCTTGATCAAAACACAAGAGAAGTAGGTGGCTTTACCTGTAAAATCTGTTTATGTGATAGTAGTTAGTTATGCATAAGCTGGAGAGAGGCACCAGCACCCCTCCTCACCCCATTAGGGACAAGGCTGTACAGAAAATGGATGGATAGTTATGGCAAAAAAGTTGATTTAAAATCTTTTTGTGGACATTTCAGAGAAATAGAATAGAAACTATATAGTTAAGAAAATGTGCATAATTTTACAGTAGTAATATTCTATACAACAAAACTCCCCAAAATGGAGTGGAAACAGTAGCATAGCTAAACTCAGTCAGGTATTCTCTTTATCCTTCTTTATCTACTCCATTCTTATATACCTCTTTCTGTTTTAACTTTCTGTCCCTTTCTTTTTCTTGTCCTGTGTCTTTTATGTCTCTGTGTCCATTGCCTGTGAAGTAAACCAAAGCAAATGCTAATAAAGCATTCTATAGCTTTATTAGAAATTTCTTTGGGTGTAATAATCTTTTATTAATGGAACTTAGTGGCAAAAAAGCCTGCTTGATAAATATTGATTACAATTTTTTATTAGAACACTTAAGTGTACCAGTTTGCTGATTAAGAGATTGATTTTTCTACGTTTTGATATACTTTATATTTGCTGTATAGAAATAATCAAATAAGTTCATTTTCATAATAAAAAAAAAATATGAGCTTTCCAAAGTTAGAAAAACACAATATTTAAAAATTAAACCTAAAAAAGAAGGCCAAGAAAATTCCTGACCGGAACTATTAAGCTTTATGCAGCTGAACACGGGTTTGTTTATTTGTGGCACACAGAGAACAGCTGTTCTGTGTGCTAGTAGCCTCCTGCAGCCAGTTTTTATTCTCAAAGCTAATAAAAGCCTCCTTGTATTGCTTCATTTGACTTCCTGTTATATCACAGGTGAGTTCACCGTTATCAGAAGGCTAATGTTGCTACTATTTGAGACGTCAGCGTGTAAAATCGAACCGATTGCAGGCTAATGTTAGCCGAGCCGATTAAGACGCTACCTTTAAGGACTAATAGACTATTTAGGCGCAGAGGAACCTGCCCCGTTAAACATTCTCACTTAACATGAACATTGCTAGCTGGTTTGAATTCAGGGTAACGTGTTGCTATGGGAACGTGCAGTTTCCACGTACGTCTGTTTCTTAGCTTCTAATTAGTATTTTATGTTCCAAAAAGCAGCTGAACTTTAAGTTAGCGCCGGGTTTCAGTCTAAATAAATGTCCCGTTGATAACCAGGTGCAATTCCTTCAAAAGTATTCACACCCCATGAAGTTCCTCGTCCAATTAGATCTGCTACCTGAAGTGTATTTTAAAGTAATGCATAAATGAACCGCTCTGGGTTTTTATTATGTAGAAGCACCTTTAGCTGCAGCTACATCTTCAAGTCTTTGGGTTTATGTCTTTACCTGCTTTTCTGTGTCTGGTCCATTCTACCATGAATATGCTTTGTGGCTGTATGTTTGAGGGTGCTGTGAGCCTCAGCCCCAGTTTCTAGTTCAATTGGCTGCTCTTAAATTAAAGGAAATGGAGGTGAACATATATGCACATCACACTTCTTAAGAAAAAGAACATTTGAAATATTGGTGTTTGTAACACAATGCAATGTGGAAAAGCCTTTGGAGACTCAGTAGAACCTTTTCCTTACTACATTTATCAATCTGTCCCCCATCGAGATTTTTCAGGTTAAAATGTTCTTTCTTGGACTTTCTCAGGTGGAGTTAAAGCGACACCATGGAGCCGGCCTGCCGCAAGGACAAACCAAAGCTGAACTCGACCCCGACCAGAGGAGACAGAGCCAAGCAGAAGTCCGCACAGCAGGAGGCCAAACAGCGACAGAGAGCAGAGGTAGCTGTAGACACTCAAATAATGTTTTGGTTGGTCTTCTGGGCTTTTTTTCTTTTTTGTTTTTGTTTTTTACTCCTGCTTGTGTCTGCTTCTCTTATTTTCAGATATATGCATTGAACAAAGTGATGACAGAGTTGGAGCAGCAGCAGTTTGAAGCCTTTTGTAAACAGATGCAGTCCCAAGGAGAATAACGGCAGCAGTGCCATTAGCATCTTCCACATGGATTAGTTTCTGCTGTTCTACCCAAAAAGACACAACCTTTGCCCTTCCTTAAACCATTACGGATAAAATCACTACTGGATCGTATTCCTGATACACATCTTAAAGGTGCAGAATTTATATTGCTGATGTTTTATAAATGGTTCTGGGTTTCTTAATGCTAATGTGGTCCTTCATTTTCATACATGTGCTGCGGTTTCATTCTTCCTCCCATGATGTGGAGAAAAGGAAAAAAGTTTGTGTCTGTGTACACAACTGTTGGATAGCAGCTCATTTGAATTTTAATTGGGTGATTCTGATGAATTACAAAAGTAAATGGAAGCATATATTCTATTCACGTCAGATTCCATCCGTTGCCTAAGCCTGCGTATCCTTTCATGGCTGGGCTGCTTCCAGCCTCCAGCTGTCATTGGGCCAGACGTGCAGTCTTTGTATTATATCTTCCAAAGAGTTTGTTTTGCCATATTTTCATTGATTTCGATTCTCTTTGGGTTAATTGAAACTTAAAATGAAAGTTTCTGACCTTCTGCATGCAGATGCTTTTCAGGGTCCCATGACCACATTTGAAAAAGTTCTGAGTAGATTCTAGAAAAGCTCTTTAAATCGTTGGCTGTAAAGGTGGTTATGAGTTGATGAAGAAGCAAATTGGTTAAAAGTGTTTGAAAGTAAAATACAAGCTAGCTGTTGCTGAAAGAAAGCCGGACCTTAATTCAACAGTGAACAGAGCCCTTCAATAATTCATACTGAATTATTAGTGCAGCTCACTTTGTCACCTCGTAGGCATTCATAGCATCAAGTCTACCTGACTGGAACAGGTTCCTAGGAACACAGGTTAAATTTGAAGGATTTTTATAAAATAAATGGGGAAAAACAATCAGTGGATACTTTATTTTGTTGTAAGAACTAGTTTGTAGGTATTGACTCCAAACGTGGGAGTCTGTCCAACTTTCCTGACTTTGAACTGTGATGGCAGTGCAGTGATTTCTTAAAGCTAGGGCTGGGATTTTAAGGTGTTAATTTTGATTAATTAATTGGAAATTCTAACACAATGAATTGCTTTTTTTTTTTCTTCATAAAAAATGTTTGGATGAAAATGTTCATTCGGAACCCCTATATTTACTTGTTTCTGGTACACCCGTAAATCTGATGTGCAAGTCACATCCTCAGATAACAGCGGGGAACAAAGCCTCTTCTTGGCCCACTGAAGGTTTATTTCTTCTTCAAAAATCGAAATTGTTGGATTATTATTATGTTCAAGTTATACAAGCCTGTCAACGAAGCTATTCATGCCTAAAGTAGCATCTCAATGCTAAACATGTAGCAGCTAATGCTAACGTCAGCGTCCACCATCCACATTTGTAAAGAAGTTCCATGAATGTTCAGGATTTTCCGAAACTCTGGAAAGACGAATGGATAGAATTGAACTTTGAACGAAAATGATTAAAAATAATAAGTATCTTTGTTGTTGGACTCATCTGTCTACTTATTCAATAATTTAGTAGCAAAAAGAGGTGTTGAAAATGTTGGTTATTTGATTGGCATATAGTTTTTGATTAAAATGGAATTAATTACAGATTTTTCAATAAACTCGATTAATCTCACCACCGCTTAAAACAAACGGCATGCTGCTTCGGAGCAGTTCATATAAGAAATAAACATTTCTGATCAATATGTTTTATTTGCGTTTTTTCATTTGTTTTATTAACTTAAAGGGTAAACTGAGTTAAGCCTTTTAATGCATTTAATTGGGTCAACATTTGAAGTTCCCAGAAGTGGACGAGAACAGTGGAGCTGTATCCTTCCTGTGGTTTGAGTGAGTCTCCCAGACTGCATTAATTCTATCAGACGTTTCATCAGTAAAATAAATGTAATTTTCTGTTCAGCAGGTAGTTTTTATTTCAATGTTTCTGATAATACCACTACTTATAGCGGTGGGATTAAAGCTGCAAACCTGCAGCTTAAAACCACTTAGTATTTTTTGCAGATTATACATTTTCTTTGAAATAGTTATCAAATTATTTATGACCAGGTTATTAATAAGTAGGTGTATCGAAGCAGAAAACCCTTTATCTCTCTGAGTTTCTACTTTGATCTTCTATAAAAACCAGACTGATGCTTCCGGGTTACAATTCCGTTTATTTTGTTTAGAATCAGTGATGTCTTCAGACTCCTGAGAATATTAACTACTGTCTGCAAACTTCTAACAGCCAAAGGCTGTAAAACCTTGAAAAGTGATTCAAAAGAAGTTTTCACTATTTCATTGATGTGTTTTGTTACAAACTTTGTCCTGTAAAGGTGAATATTTACTGTTCTGTTATAAAAATGTTATTTAATAAAAAAGTTTTTTCTAATGTGTGATATTTGAACTTCATTTCTTGATAATGTTTTAATGATTTTGTAGGAGTATTTTGGAAATGAAAACAAGTTTTCAGATAAATTTTTTTGCAAAGTATAATTAAAATATCCAAATATCAACTATAACATAAAACATGCTAAAAAATACCGCATTTTTTAGCATTATAATGGAAGATCCAGTTAAAGGCTTAATCTCTAGTTTACGCCTTTAACTAGAAAAAAAAAATTTCTAGCAATTTTTTCATTGTTAAAAAATTTTCAGCAATTTTTCTATTGCTAAAAAATTGCTGACATCTCTCTTAGTGTAAACTCCAGGTCCTTTCAAAATCTATGAAGCAGTGTGTTCCCAGCTTCACTAATTACAGCTGGTTGGATGATTTGTTCTCTGCAGTTTATTCTTTTTCAAAATTAATATAGGGCTAAATTAATCTGAATATTTCAAAATGTTAAACAAAAATGTAAAAATTCTCTCAAATCAACTTGTCAGTGATCATTTTTTATAGGGCCTATTTCAAGAAGTAGACATTTTTGAATAAAATATATTGCAATTGGGCAATGCAAATTTAGATTTTTAATATAGAAAAATGAACGTTTAGATTAAAATTCTTTCCAAAGCCACTAACAACCGCACATAAAATAATGTGAGTTTCAAAGATTACAGTCAGCACAATCTGAATCTAATCTTCAAAGTGAAAGTTTATATTTTAAATTGTATCATTTTCATTTAATGAGGGAGCAGATATAATATAGTATTCTATAACAGTATTATATATTGGGTTCATTTGTCTGTTCAAACTGCCGGTGGGTGTGGTGGTGTGTGATCTCGGTTCCCCGTCTGTTCACCTGTTTTTTTCTCCACCATGTAAACACAAGAAAATAAAAAGAAAACCTGCACAGTTGATGCTCTTTTTCTTATTAGCTGTTAGCAACACGCCGCTACAGTTTGGTCTGTAACAACTTAGTAAAGCTTGTTGCTTAGTGCTGCAAGTGCCGGCGGAATCATTTCATGTTAATGTCATTTGTCTTCTGTCTCACAGTTGAGCTCCATTTTGTTTTGGTCCAACACATAAAATCCAACTGAAGTCCATGTGGCTGGAAGCAGGTCGGCGCCATGAAAAATAAACTTCCAGCACACGTCAACACATTCTGGATTGCACGCAATAGTTTATTTTACTACTGTGATTCATATTTGAAGGATTGCTGATTAGAGTAGTTAGAGGCTAATCTAAGGTTAGTCCAGCAAGCTGTGGTTAGTAAAGTGAAGGTGCCTATGTGTGTGAACATTAGTTTATTTTTAATACTGCAGCCACTGCAGTATTTTCAAAGCAGCTGTTTGAAATCTTAAGGTTTAACCTGGTTGCTGCCTTTGGTTCAAGAAGCAAAGATGAATAATTTAATGTTCTATTCTTGGCTCTACTTGTTTCCATTGTCCTCTTCTTGTTCCTCCTCTGGTTCAGACATCAAGCGTCACAGAGCTGCCAGTGACCCGAACTCCAAACCAGCCTTCCCAGTAACTGGTGTCACGTCCTCCATGTTCGAATGAGATGAAACGCATTCCAGGGCCGTAGTCAGAGAACGTATGAGTGACCTGGAGATGAACAAGGGAAGGGAAAACGGACTGCTGGGTGTACAGTTGGTTGGATAATATGTTCTCTGCAGGATGTGTTGGAGTTATTTTACTACTAGAGACTAAAGCATCTGAAAACCTGTCTCCAGGAGCAGTCTGCCTCGGGGTCCAGAGTCTCTGGATCATGAATATATTCATTCAGAATCTCTTGATTCTCATCCAGCAGACAGGATGTCATCTGATAGGTGCAGCCGCAGTCGGTCCTACCGCAGAACCTGCAGGATGGCATCACAAGCTGCGTTTCCACTCATGATAAACTTATGCAAATTGGAATTACAAAAATAAATTTGTCTACTGAACACTTGCCAACTTGGGGGGAAAAAATCATGCTTTTAACCACATTGACATGTGAGTATTTTGCAAAATTGCAATGGAAGCACCTTTGTTTTCGTCATGCCAGTTTGTATGCAGCAGCAAAGTGTTGATTTGTTGGCTCTGGCCTCATTGGACAGTGTGCAGCCGGATCCACCAGGCTCTCACAGCATCACACAGTTTATCAAAAGTTTAGTTTGATATTTAAAAATGTTGAAGTCATAGCTGTTCTATAGAGCCGCCAACTACAGTTTCCCTGCTGTACCAAGATGTACTAAAGGAAACAAGACAAAAACCCCAGAACTTAATTCTTCACAAAAGGGATTCAAAAATGGAGATTTTAATGATTGTAGGATTTCTCTAGTCTTTGGTATAAAGCTAATGCTGGACTGTTGCATTTGTTCCAGCTCTATAGACCCAGAATGCCCTGCATTATAATTTTCTTCCTGCTTTTGGATCGGTCACCAGTCCACTTGCATCCACATATGCATTCGAACCAAATCCAAACCAAGGTTTTTAGATGGACCAGAGTTTGGTTTTTCTTTGGTCTGCATCAGGGTTGGATTGAGCATTCACACCTCGCCAAACAAACTGACTTTCTTGACAAACTAATTAGAGTTTGCCTGTATGTTCAAGTCTTACCAGTCTCTCACTGTGACAGGAGGCTGAGCGTCCAGCTGCTCGGGGCTGTAACCCTCTTCTATCAGGTCGATCACCTGCCTCTTCAGGCAGAGCCTAGGACAGTACAAGAGGATGATATGAATTCACTTCTAACTACTTAAAAATAGTTGACAATCAAAACTTCAACACTGATCTCAAACGTTCAACTGACAGTTCACAAAATAGCTAAGTAAATTAGCGCCTTAGAATTTATCCAGAAAAATGAGTTCAGTGGAAGCTAAGTGCTGTAAACTTCAAAGTTAGCAAGAGTGCTAAAGCTCTTAGCAAAAGATATCATAACATCCGTTATGACAGCATAACAGGGTTATTTACATGTGGTGCAACTGTCTTATACTTTAGCACAAATGGTAACAACCACTCACTCAAAGGAAGTTGCAAAATATTTGGTCACTTCTTCATTGCAGAAGTCATGGCCACAGTCTCCTGGCATGTCCTCCACCTTCCACTGGTTCCCTCCGTTTTCTGTCAGCTCCCAGGAGTCCAGCTGCTCTAGGAGGGAAATTCAACCTCAAATGGCCAGTTGTAGCACCATCTCTAAATCTAGCTTATCTCTAAATGTAAAATTAGTCTTCCAATCTCAAAACACCAGTGCTCACTCGTTTACTCTCAGTCAAAAATACAATTGGCCGCCATGTAAAGGTTATTTAAAACTCATGGTTTGGAGGTTTGATTCTGCAATAGGCACAACCAGCACATCATATTCCTCAGACTAAATTTGACTCACTAATTCAAAGTGCTTTGTGGGTCATTTGGTCAGATGTTGATGACCAAGAGAAAGATTTAAAATACAATTAGTTCTTTGGCTTAAAGCTAAAGACATAACATACAATGCTACATCTGTACATCTTCTACAGATTTATCATGTATTTTTAAATGATAAATATTGTACAGCGCTAATGATGTTGATGCTATATGTTTAACTCTTTGTAAACATATTGACTGATGATACTTGACAGTACTCTTCATTTTTAGACTATCTTGAGAGTCGGGGGAATTTGTAGGGCCTACAGTTCTGCCTCGTTGCTCAGTTCGTATCATGTAACAATATATTCTACGACGCTTATACTAACGACACACAACTCTAAATTTCTTTGTCACCACAACTCTTTATAGTCTAGTGTTGTCTCCTTTAGACATTATTGGTAGTTTGGAACTGCATAAGAGAAGAAACAAAAAGACATCTCACCATTCCCATTGGGATTCCTTAGCAGGTTTCTAGCCATGGTTACTGGATAAATATGGGTTTTCAAGGCCTGCAAAGGAAAACACATGAGATCGCAAGCTAATCATGTCTTCAGAAGATGTCTTCTTGGTTTGTTGTTTATGGGGAGTCTGCCGCGTAGACAGATTTCAAGAACTAATATCTGGTATTCTGATTCAGCACACAGGAGACAAAGAGCAAAAGGGCAAACGCCGAGGTATTTAGTTTCTGAATAGGAGGCATCAAATAGGATCACCAGGGTTTAAACAGATCAATCTCTGCAGGACAAACAACTGGGGGTTGGCATTCCGTACAACCACACCCCAAAATACCAAATCAGTTCCACACTTTGAAGAACATCAACATTTACAAAATATCATTTATCTACTACCATGTCAAAAATCAAGGTTGTATCAAACATTATTGTCCATACAGTTAGTGTCCTTGTTTCTGTCCAAAACAAGGACAGAAAAAATGCTGAATCACATACAGTCACGTGATCAGTATGCAGAAATAATAAGCTCTACCTATCTAACCGCATAAACTATGACATGTGTTACTTACAGCCAGAAAATGACAAATGCTGTTCTGGTTCTTCTGGATCCTTTAGTTTCCCTCTGCAGAGCTGCAGCCTCAGCAGAGGGGCTTTTATACGCTGCAGGACTGCACACAGGGAGAGAGAGGTGCAGGGGAGCAAAAGCAGAAACAGTAGAGCTGCAGGAAGTGACGGTCAGTAGCATTCAGCAGACTGCCACATGCTTACACTCAGCACTACTGTAAGAGCCAACAAGGCAGCTGCAGCAGAACCATCCAAAACATGGGCTGATATTATCACAGATGCTCTGCATACTTGAAAAGTTCAACCGAAACACATTAGAGAGCAAATTTATCTATATTCATTCATGATGATGTTCTGCATCATGAACCGACCTCCACCTTCTCTTCTTCATATACAGACAGAAGTGAGGTCAGAAGCAGGAAGTAGCTCTCCTGCTACTTCCACACTTCCTCCCTATTAATCCACTGTTGTGTGTTGTTTGAAGCAAAGGTGAAAATAATTATAAACCATTGCGCTTCTACCACCATACTTCTGGACGTGATTGTCATTGTGGCCGAAAGCACTGACTACAAACTACAGGAAAACTGCTCTAATTAGAACCATGAAGATCAGTTCCTTAGACGACTGCTTGGTGCTGACTCTAAAATATAGATTTTTATTCACTGTTAAGTCAATAGTGCTTTTCCCATAGGATGATTCTTCCTGGATACATTAGATGTGAGGCATTTGGGAAGCGACTGCTGACTTGACAGCTTCTAGCAGGCAGTTCTTAAAATCCTATGCAAGGATGGAAAACTACAAAAGACCATTGCTCTACAGAAACTTCATATTTAGGCTGCGCTGTATTTGCAGCCAGACAAAATTCCGTTTCTCAGAAAATTTGAATGTTAAGATGAGCAATTAAAGCTGCAGTATGTAACTTTTATTAAGATTCTTTTTCTTTTTTTTTACATATTTGTTAAAACTGTTTGTATTATGAGACAGATAATTTGTGAAAAGCTCAATGTCGTCCACCTCTTCCCTGAGCTATGATTGTGAATTCTGAAGAAAAGCACCAAAACAAAAACAGCCAATCAGAGCCAGGAGGAGGGGTTTAGCACAACCAATCAATCTGCTAAATGTGCTAACGTCGGAGAAACAACTTGCCGTTAAGGAAAGACAGTTTATTTGCCCTCATCGTTGGCTACACTAACTATCATTAGCATTCACAACAGGCTATTCCAGCTGTAGCGTACAGAGATCAAGAGTGGAAAGAAGAGGGAAGATGAGCAGTGCCACAAGATACTCTGATTGGCAGTGCTAAGCCCCGCCTCCTGGCTCTGATTGGTCGTTTCTAGTTAGCATTGGGAGAAGGCAGAGGAGCTCCATTTTTTTCAGATTATCTGTTTCAGACCATAACGTCACTTCATAATGACAGTTTCAACAAATGTAAAACAATATATATTTTTGAAAAATGTTACATACTCCAGCTTTAAGAAAGCTATACAAACAAATATACGCCTCTGCTCATTGTCTCCTGAAGACCTTCTGGTCTGCAGACCAGCATCCCCACTGTTAGCAAGAGTCTGCTCCAACTCAAAATCCAGATCACTCACTGAAATCATCACTGTTAAATTCTAAGTAGCATACTGCGCATGTCTGGGATGTGAGGTAATGGGAGGCGGGGCTAGAGCTGTAGTTCTTGATTCTGTTGTAAGAGGAGCGCGGGTGCGCACGTTGTTAAATGTTAATGGCGAACATTAAAGTCTGGATGCTAACATCAGCAGAGTGATTATTGAGTCAACATTGGTAGCAGAGGATGGCCGCTGCTGGAAATTACAAAGTTCCCCCACCGTTCGACGAGAAGACGTCTTACGAAAGCTGGAAAAATGAGATTGAAATCTGGAGACTTGTTACGGACTTGGACAAAAAGAAGCAGGCGCTAGCGGTTACCCTGTCGTTATCAGGAAGAGCAAGAGAAAGCGCGCTGGAAATCGCTGCGGAGCATCTCAACGACGATACAGGAATGAGCGTTCTTTTAAGGAAGCTGGATTCAGTACTTTTAAAAGAAGAAAAGGATCGACAGTACGAAGCTTACACGGAGTTTGATCGGATCAAAAGACAAGGCGACACGTCCATGATGGATTACATTATCGAATTTGAACGACGGTACAACAAGTTACGTAAGTTCAAAATGGAACTACCGGATGCAGTGTTAGCATTCAAGCTCTTAGACACCGCGGGGCTAGCCGTTAAAGACAAACAGCTAGCTCTTACCGCCTGTTCCACCGTATCTTTTGACAACATGAAATCGGCTTTGAAACGAATCCTTGGCGTCAAACACAAAACATGCTACAATCCAAACATTACACAGTGCAAACAAACTGATCAGAAAACTCAAATCTGAGGAAGTTACCCTCAGATTCCAATACTTAGGAGGCATCAAATACCACAAGCTAGTGGTGTTCAGCGATTCTTCAATGGGAAACCTCTCAGATGGAGGGACACAAGGAGGACATTTCATCTTGCTGATGGGAGAAGATGGAAAATTTTCACCCATTTGCTGGCAATCCAGACGGATTAGGAGAGTGGTGCGAAGCACAGTAGCCGGAGAAACTTTGGCGCTAGCAGATGGGATTGATAGTGCTGTCTTCCTCACTACACTCTATTCAGAACTCATGGTTGGTGATGGCAGGCACAACGTCCTACCCATTACCTGTGTAACGGACAACCATTCCCTCCTTGATGCTGTCAAATCTGCAAAATGTGTGACTGAAAAGAGACTTTGGCTTGAGATCAGCAGCATCAAAGAACTTATGGGCTCTGGGACAATTCAGGAAATCATATGGACACCTACCAAAGACCAACTTGCTAACTGCCTAACAAAAGTGGGGGCATCAGCCCTTGGTCTGCTGAGAGTCCTAAGTGAAGGGAATTGGCAATTTAAAGATTAAAACAAAACAAAAAAAAAACACGACTGTTCCTTACATAAGTTAAGTTCAAGTAAATGGAACTCAAATAAGTAAAGTTAAAATGCTACTACCGAATGTTGTTCCAACCTGTTATGTGTTCTTTAAAGAAAGAGGGGAGATTAAGTTCTAAGTAGCATACTGCGCATGTCTGGGATGTGAGGTGATGGGAGGCTAGAGCTGTAGTCTTTCCTTCATTTGTAAGGGGAGCGCGGGTGCGCACGTTGTTAACTGTTAATGGCGAACATTAAAGTGTGGATGCTAACATCAGCAGAGTGATTATTGAGTCAACAATCACATCATCTGCAAAGAAGCGGAGCAGCATCAGATTTTACACTCTGCAGTCATCCAGCCTAGAGATCCACTTTGAGCAGCTTGTACTTCCTTTTGGATTCTGTTTCCTCAGCTGAAAATCATGAGACCCGTTTTAGATGATTATACAAAATTTTAGCTTTATTCGGAGCCACACCAATAAGGTCAACACAGTGAATGAATACATACATAAAACCTCCCAATATGGGAGAGGAATGATTCAAGTCAGACGTTGCAGTTTGATCAGGTGTTCCCTGCAGACAGTACAGAATAACATTCAACAATCAATAGGAAATCACTGTGCCATAAATAACAAGTGGTGATCAGATCAATAAAAAGCCGGAATTTCAACAGATATCAAACACGAGGGCTAAGCTTGGCTTAAAAAGTCAACATTTTGGAGAGAAGCGAAGCTGGAACTTTAGTGCTGTTTGTTGGAGATGCATTTGTTTTCTTTGGTTTGCATAAGATTAGCCTTTTCCTCGAGCCTGAGCGTCCGATTAGGACCTGACCGTCCAAACTGGTGTCCAAAACAGCAATGCTTCTTTGGCTGCGCAGGCCCAGTCAACTCCTCCTCTTTGGTATTTTAGTGCAGCACCAGGTTAACATTATTCCAGTGATACAGCACCCCTAAATGACCCTGCACAAATGGGGTGCCAGCTTACGATCAGTGAGTTCCATCCCTCGCTTGAGAAGGCGGCAATCTTTTCCAGTTTTTTGGAACAGGAAGGGAAACCCGTTTTGTGATCTAAGCTTCAGAGGACGCCTGGGGTTTGAGGTGGGCCTTCTCCATGGTTGTTCCGTAGGGGTCTGACCTTTTGAAGAAGCCCATCTAGAAGGAAAGGTGAAGAAGTCACATAAGCAATTAACTAACTTCAGAATATCGCCCAGTGTTTGTGTTGCCAGGGTTTTAAATCAACATTTTGTCCCAAATTAGAATCATTAAATTTCATGTATTATATGAAAACCCTTCAACCTTTCATACAATGAGTATTGGTATGTGTTGAATATGCATCACGTGACATGAGTGGGGTGCTGTCCACTTTGGCGCCATTAAGACCGGAAGCGGTTAGAGTTGGGTTTGCAAAAACAAACCCAACTCCCAGGGACTGAAGTCAGAAACATCTTCTTTATGCTTTTGTTTTTTTTGCAGTGTCTGAAATTTTCCCAAATCTAAAGAAGGTGCTGTTCTGTATACTGAACACAGAACAACTCAGTAAATACCCAAAGGTCATTATTTACAGTGTACTAAGAGATAATAGAGTATCTGGAAGAAAGTTCTTAATATTAATTATCAATACATAACTTCTCATTGAAGTGGACAGAAGTCATATAAGGGGTCCCCCAAGGTTCAGTCTTGGGACCCCTCTTCTTCAATATCTAAATGCTCCAGATGGCGAAGGCCTGCTAAGCAAATGACACACAGCTCTACATTACGATGTCATCAACTGACTCTGAACCCATGCAAGCACTGAACAAATACTTAGAACAAATCAATGTGTTGATATACCAACCAGGAGCTGTAAACTAAAGCTGGGATGCCTTCCCTGAATGTAAAGCTCTATTAGCCTACTTCCTATTTATCTATTTAATGTTCTTTGCTTGGAATCATTGCAATCTGAACAGAAACTGACAGAACTTGTTCCACTGAATGCTTCCTGCTCTATTTTAAATCCTTTCAACAGTGCTTATTTTGTAAATATTACATTTTTACTGCTTTTATTTTTTGTTATTCTAATAACTACTACACTTTATTGTCAAATGCACTTAAATATTCTTAATGTTTATTTTTGTTGTCCACTATGTCGTGTGCTGCTGCCTCTCTTGGCTAGGTCAGCCTTATGAAAGAGTTCTTGATCTCAGTGGGTTTTTATGTGGTTAAGTTAAAATGTAAGTAATAACTGGAGGATGTTGGGTTGTGTTGTGTTCTCCATCAGCAGTCCTACCTTGTACAGCAGGTATATAAGCACCGCCAGCAGCAGCAGCCCAACTAAAACAGCCAGGATGATGATCCACACTGGAACTGAGAACTGATTGTCCGGCTTGCTCCACATCACAGACGCCACCACCTGGCCAACAGCAACACCGTCACATCTCACACTGACATCCACATGTACTGTACAGCAGAATTAACACTCAAAATGATACAAACGTCAGGAAGTTACCTTCTTTAACCCAGATGACTTGAATTTGGGAGGAATGGAGTACGGCATCTTGTTCACTTCATACTGGACTGAGCACTCCAGGAAGTGCTGCTTGTACGGGCGCTGGAGACGAACACAGACGGGATGGCATGCAGCACCCAGGCAGGTTTCAACAGACATTCACAGTTCTTACATAAAAAAATAAATGTGGATATCTAGTGTGACTTCATAAATGTAACCTACTTCACAGACTGTTGATATTTGATCTGCTGTGTGAAATTATTACAAAATCCTTCATATGCTGTAATCACAAACCTCCACAAGGGGGCAGTATGAGCAAACGGATGGCTGCAAGCGCAGTTGGTTTCATCACCCAGTTCTGCGCTTTTACTGAACTTTCTGTACTAATCATGAGCATCAGGGCTCCACCCTATGGGCAACTGATACTCAGTTACATTTACTTGAGTAACTTTTTTGGAAAATATGTATTTTCTGTACTTTTACTTGAGCGATTTTATTATGAATTATTTCTGCTCTAAATTTAGTAAAAATTCTTAATGTTATTTTTAGATATTAAATAATTGATAATTCAATCAGTTATAATTCAGTGAATTAATAGTTCAGTAGACAGCATGTCAGTCTGTCAGCCTGTCGGTCTGTCGTCTGTCAGCCTGTCCGTCTGTCGGCCTGTCTGTCTGTCCGTCTGTCGCCTGTCTGTCTGTCTGTCTGTCTGTCTGTCGGTCTCACCTCCATGAAGGTCTCAGCCCAGAGCCTGGAGCGTACAGTCAGGATGACGCTGCTGCCTTTCTCTAGCCGATTCACATCGCAGTGCAGCTTCCAGCATTCCACAGAGCCGCACGTCTGCAGGAGGTCAGAGGTCAACGTTACATGTTTTCTTCTTCTACTGAACCTCAGAACAGACACAATGGACTTGAAAATTCATACCAGCATGTTTAAATATACAAGAACTCTATTCTGTATATTCTTCATTGAAGCATAATCAGCCTCTTACAGGTAACACTGAAACATCTTAATCAGACTAAAGTCCAGACTTTGACTAGGCCAAACCAAAGCTTTAACTTGTTTAAGGATAACCAGGGTTTGATTTTGAAGTGCCTCAGACCAAATGCAGAAAGCAAGGACTGTTGAGGTTAAGGTCACCAACTGACCACCAGACATGCTAGTGAGTAACTGAAGCAGCGAAGCGTTTAACAAAATGCTCACTACTGTCTTGTCCACTTCACAGATTTTTGCCCAAAAATGCAGATTTGCAAAACTCTAAAGAGGCAGTATTATGTATTTTCCTTCCTTCCTTCCATACATCCATCCATCCATTCATCCATCCTTCCATTTTCCTACACCCTTTTCCCTTACTGGGGTCGGGAGGGTTGCTGGTGCCTATCTCCAGCTATCATTTCAGACGAGAGGCAGGGTACACCTTGGACAGGTCGCCAGTCTGTCGCAGGTATTTTCTTTCCGTTTTGTTGCAAAATCAAGTGCTGCCTTAAGTTAATGTAACTTAAGTTAATGTACCTTAAGGTAGCACTTATAAGTTTCTTTGTAATTTAATTCCTTGAAATTGGGCCTCTGTCTCTTTAAGAAACTTCTGCTTTTTCTGAACCTTTGCCTTCAGGAAGTCATCACAACATGGCTCCTCTATTAACACTTTCACAATGTTTCACCAACGTTGCACTGAGAAGTAGTTTCTATAAGGAGCTCAGCTGATGTGCAGTTCCACCAGGAGTTTGCTAATTGCTGCTCACTAGTCTGAAGGAGCTGAGTGAAACTCAGAAACTGCAGCTTTGAAGGGAGGGCTGGATCTACCCAGGCCTTTTGCACAGCTGAACTGTTGCCATGGAGATTAAAATAGTTCTCAAACATGAATGAAAGATTCGAGGCAACACCCAGGTATGTTTTTGATGAGGGAATAACATTATAACATGATGTGCAGCTCAAAAATTCAGTTTCACATAACACTGCCACTTTAAGTGTACGGTTGTAACATAAAGCACAAAAATGTTTTAGGGGTGAATATTTTTGGAAGCAGAGCTTACAACTCCAACGAGTTTACAAACTCCTACCTGAAAAGTGACTGAACATTCAGTGTTCAAATAGTGAAGGAGTCTTCATGTGGCCGGATTCTCTCTGTATAACAGAGATGAGCTGTCAAACATTCTGCTCACTGACGCAAGTCGCATAAATCACTGAGCTAATTAGGGTGGTTTCATAAACAATTACAGCTGACAGCGGGAGACGTTAGCCGGGGCTCGTCAAATCTGCTCCCACTTCCTCTCTCAAAAGAAATAACCTCATTAGGGTTATAGCATATGTATGGAGGACAGAACCTCCAGCACCATGTTATTGGGTTATTTGGGGGGCCAACTGCTGTCAGCAGAATCACCATGTCATAAACAACATGGTGGTTCTGCATCATGACGTACTGGGGCTGAACTCCCAGTGGAGTGACTTTATGTGACGAGTTAAGGTGACTCTAACGTCAAAACTCACTTCCTCTGACTTGCTGATTTTGTTTAATGTCATTTTCTGTTGTACCATTAATTGTGTTCAATTTTATAGATGTCTGAATTTTTATGACATGGTGCAGAAACGTCTGAATGTGCTTTTACTAATAAACAGTGAACTTTATTTACAAAGGGACCATGCACAGCTTGATCACATATGTGCTGCACCAGATTATAGCATATGCTGATTCACATCTGCGTTTCACACATACAGACTTAATTACTGGCACCCCCCCACACACACACACACACACAGAGTCATACAGTTAATGTATCACAGTTATTTAAGCAGTCATCATTTTTTTCAAGTTAGATTTGAAAACAACACAATGGAACATCCTGTCCTGTTTCATCATTAGGATCAATTTTAATGAATGTGTGATGGAACCAAAATTCAATTAAATTATATTTTTGTAAAGCGCCTTGACACGGCGCTAAATAAATAAACTGAATTGAATTATTGTTTTATCGTTTTTCTTTTGCTATTCTGTATTTCTTGTTTGTGACCTTGAGTGACTTGAAAGGCACCTTCAAATAAAATGTACGATTATTATTATTATTATTATTATAAATGTGGTTTGCAAACCCATCCTTTATTCCTGGATTGTCGCTCTCTTCCACTCCGAGTCTCACCAGGTTTCCGTGTTCAGCCAGAGGATCCCTGATCTCCTCCCTCCTCCAGATGTAATGCTCAGTATTGGACTTTAACAACGCAGAACTTTCTGATGCTGGAGCCTGGAGCTGCATACATGGGCAGACCCGTTAGCAAATGTGATGTCATGTTCAATCACATCAACATGTGATGCAACATGAGCCACAACAACTCTTGCCTCTCTAGTGATGTTGCTACGTGATCCCACAAACGCAAGATCCCGCAAAAAGGCACAAAAAACTGACTACCACTGGTTTTAGCTGTCAATTTGTCAACAAAGCGCGCTAAATCTTAAATATGAGCCTGACATATAATTGGAAAAGGGATGTAGTGCTTTGGTACTAACTGTCAACACTACAACAACTAGGTTACTAGGTCTTAACCTTGGTTTTAATTAAACAAAAATAGCGAGGGAGGTAAATAGGTCAGTTATGCTAGCTTGACTTTGAGAACTTTAACATGTAGATATGCTGTGGAATTTGGTGTGTTTTGATTCCATAAAAAAACCCAAAAAATAACAGGCGATCCAAACACCAATTCTCTAACAGATCATCAGTAGAGCAGGTATTTAAACGACCTGATCAACCTCCGCAGTGTTCAGACGATCACTTATTATTGATCGCAGAATAAACATCAAACCTGAAGAAAAAAACTGTAATGGACTGAATGATCTGATATTTGTGTGAAAAATGTTTGTGTGGTTTTTGGTGTTGAAATCTGTTACACTAGTGGAGCTGTTGTCAATCAGTTGCTATGGTGACGAGTGTGTGTATTGTTGACACAGAGAGTGTGAAAAATGAAAAATATGAGAGGTTTTGAGTTGTTCTTCAACAGTTTTCATGCATTATTTTCCCTTTTCTGTAGCGAATTGCACTAAAGTATCTACATCTCAAGGTTTCAACAGGTCTGCCGTTTTGCCCTCCAGTGTTGTGCCCATGCATAAAACCTCCATACAGAAACATTAACATGCAGCGTGCCTAAAGGCAGATATGTGTGTCCTAACCTTGAGTTTAAGTGCATTGAAGGTTGTTTTGGAGGAGCAGCTGAGTGGGCCCACAGTGATCACCTCCACAGGGTAGAGCAGAGCGTGGCCCTGGGCCCTCAGGGGACATTTCACCTCTAACGTCGTGCGGCTCACCACACTGGGGCCGTTGTTCACCAACTGTGAGACGACACGTTTCGACATCAGAAATTCTAAACATCTTCTTCCTGGAAATCACAACACAGCTGGCGGACTCAGAAGAGCTAAGAATAAGAGCCATAAATCATGTCAAACCTCATAAACCTGCTGCAGCTCGGGGCCAACGTCCTGCTCCTCCCTCAGGCTCTGACGGGCGCTCCAGTTTGGAGGGGGGAAGACGACTTTGTCTGGCCGAGAAACACTGTAAGAGCCACAGTCACGTCTCAGCTGCAGGTCCAATCATTACCATTTGAAACATAGTGAAAGGTTATGCTGTAAGGCTGGTGATGACACTTTACCCCTGCAGGATCACCTCAGCCTTGGCAGCAACCTGCACCTCGAGCAGAACCTCGTTACTGTCAGAGTTATTGAAGTTTTTACTGCAACACAGACAGAAGAACTCCATGATTAACACTTTTTCATCATGTTTTTAATCAACTCAAACTACTGAAGAAATTTAAATGAATTTAACTTTGTTAAATGAAACATAACTCCCAAGGCTCCCTATACAACTGCTTTACTTCCCATGTGATGCCAATATAGCAGATTTGAGTATTGGCCGATACTGATATTGACCCGATAAGATATCAGCACGAATCATACATATTTTTATTACTTATTTTGAAGTGTTAAATGTTAGAAAAGACTTGATCATGTGATATTACTCAAAGAGAACAATAGTTAACAACAACAGGTATGAGAAGAACTGGTTTATTATCAACCAATGGGTCCGCATGGAAATACAAGAAATACCGGAGCGGACTAAATACTGGGGCAGACTAAATACTGGGCCAGACTAAATACGTTGCTATCACTGTGCTTCTAACAGAGACTTTAGAATCAGGCCAATATCATTCAATACTTGTTTTTCTAGCTGATATCAGACCAGTTTCAGTAATATCATTGTCAGATCACCCTTACCTCTAAATAAACCTCTGTATGCCAATACAAATAATAATAATTTTGCTTCACACTCATACGATCTAATAAAACCTTTTGGGTTTTTGGGACTTAAAAGGTTTCAGACCATGAGAAATTATTTCCAAACATTTTCCACCTTTAATGTGGCATAATGTTCTGTTCAATTCAAGTGAAAAACAAACATATTTGTTTGGGGAGTAAATTTTAGCATCCATTCTAGGATTGTGCTGGGACTCTCTCAGCATAATAGTTGCTGACTTGGTAATATTTGGTCTCTGCCTTGGAAAGATTCTCAAATTGTCAGCTTGTTATTTACGGTGTCTCTTGTCTACAGCCTTCTTCTGCTCGCTCTGTTTATGTCGCGGGCCAGAAATCATTACAACCCTTAGAAACCACTTTTTCCTTTTGTTATTGGATGAAATTATGAAAACGAATCCCATCAGACAGTATCAACCTACCTTCGTATTTGGAGCTGAAACTGGACAACATCGATAGCGTCTGTCAGTCTCGGCACAGTGAATCGAAGGCCGGCCCATAACTGCAGATGAAAAAGACGAAGCTTGGTCTCTTATTGAGCAACAGGGTAACAGAAGGATGTTCTCACAGCATACAACTTCAATGTACGATTGCATTGTTTATAGGGTTATCTAACAAGGCTAGAGAAACTTGTTGAGTTTTCATTTGTGTTAGTCATTAAAGGTGCGGTATCTGTGCTCCCCAGTCACATAGCGTCACTTTATAGCACAATCAAGTAACTATCTTACCTTCAGCTGTCAAAAAAGGTCTGTATATACCAATAATGACTTCAAAGAAATTTGATTTTGTCATTTAACATCTCTGTCTCTTTAAGAAACTCCTGGTCTTTCTGAAACTCTGCCTTCAGAGTTTCAGAAAGACCAAAGAAGTCATCACAACATGGCTCTGCTATTAACCCTTTAACAATGTTTTTACCATCGTTGCTCTGAGAAGAAGCCAGCATGATGAGCAAAGTTCCACCAGGTCTCTGCTAATTGCTTCTGGCTAGTCTGAAGGAGCTGAATGGGGGACTTGCAGTGGGGGACTCATGGGGAAGGGCTGCTCTGTGAAGCTCAGAGGCTTGAGGAGGAGCTTTGTCTCGAAGGCGGGGCTAGGTCCACCCAGGTGTCCACCCGTACACAGCTGTACGGTTTCCATGGAGATTAAAGGATTTCTCAAGCATGCGTGAATGAATCAAGGCAACACTCCACGTATGGTTTTGGTGAGGATGTAACATTAAACATGATGTGAAGTTCAAAAAAGTAGATTTCACATAGTACTGCCTTTTAAAAGTTGACTAAATGTGAACAGAGAATGAAAACAGACAAAAGCAGGAAGTGGTTCTTACGCTGGTGCCAGACTTCATGGGGTTTCCCAGATCACACACAAGATGGCGAGTCTGGTTATCGGCCTCATAGCTGCAGGTCAGCTGAGTCAGACTCTGGAAATGACATCGCAAAACAAGAGATCATCCTTCATATCAGAGAACTTCATGAAGAAGTTTGCTGTTGCAGAGATGAAATACAGATACATAAAAAGCACCCCTTGTTTCTTTACAGTTTTCCAGCAGTAAAACAATCACAACCATCAGGGTGATTTATTGTTTGGAGTGTTTGCCTCACCCCATTGTTGCGTGCGATCCCACTGTAGTCAGCCTCTGGGGGCAGCACCACGTACAGCTCCGCCTCATAAGCACCTCCCTCTCCCTCGTTCCTGGCATTAAAGATCAAGCTCAAGGCGTTTTCGTCGCCCAGGTAGACCTCTGATTTATCACTGGGAAAAAGAGAAGACGAACATCACCGCCATGCTTCTTCTATATGAAGCAAAGCTAATTACAATATTATTATTATAATGCTATAAAGTAACTGTTTGGGAGTTGTTATAAACCATCACGAGAAAGTTATATCACATCCCATTAAATTTTTTTGCACAAAATCATTCTCAGCTAATAAGATTTTAGTTCTTCCTCGTTTGAGCTCCTTTCAGAATGAGCTGGTTTAAGTTCTCCTGTCACTTTAAATGCAAATAAGCTGCTGCTGGCCACGGCCCCATACCTGTCAACTCACATGTGAAAATGGCTGCAAACAGACATGCAATAATACAACCATACATCTTTGAAAAGCAGAAGTGGAGCCTCCTGTGCAACCAACAAGAATGCAGCAAGTGGTCAACAACAAAACACTTGTCTCTTTTTTTTGCGTCCACAAACTCACAAAATGATTCGACACCTCAATCCCTCCAACTGAAGCACAACTGTTTTTGGTCCTCACAGCAAAACACTTGAAGGAAACGACTTAGATAAGATAACACAAAGATAATACTGATAATAAATTCATCCAAAAGTATAAGATTAAAACAGAATCAGTGTTTCGTGACAATTAGGCCTGTAGCCTATTTAAAGTAATAAATCAATACATTACATGATCCATTTAAACAGGGTAAGTCATTTCCATTTACATGATGAATTGTTTCTCTTTTCTCTCTACCTAAAACTGGATGAAGAAAGTCTTCAGTCTGCTGCTCTGGTCTCAACTGCAGTTTCTTTCTGAAGAACCATTTTGTTTAAGAGACTTTATCATTCACTTGATTTGTTTTTCCTTTTTTTACTTTGGATATTCAAAATGTCTTCCAGGACCAGTTTTAAATGTTCATCAGAACTTAAAAGTTTATTGATCTTTCAGAATGTGTTCTTGGATTATTATTATTATGCCGTTTCCCTCATATTACTTGAAAATAACTTCAAAACAACAATATTATCATTTATCACAATTTCTCCTGAGACAACGAATTGCCCAGCAACATTTGTCATGGTGACAGGCCCGTAAACAATGTGCCTCTCTGTCAGCCATTGCCGGCCGGGAACCCGAGCCGAACCCGATTGCTGTGATTTGTCTCAGGAAATCGACCCCCCATGCAGTAACCAGCTCCAGCACATTTTTACTGTCATGATAAATTCTCTCCACGCCCTCCCGGCCGTGGCCCCTCCCGGCCGTGGCCCCTCCCGGCCGTGGCCCCTCCCCGTCTGCCACCGCGCCGTAAATCCATGTTTCTATTGAGCAGGAGAAGGAGCTATGAGGTCCGTGGAGGGTTAGGACCAGGGGTCTTATTTCATCCCCCCCTGGTTCCCCGGTCTGGACGCTGTGATCTTTCTCTAGGTAGAATAACCAGATGATTTTAATTAGGCCAGGAAGCAACACTGATGGAATAACACCAACTCTCAACAGATGCTGAGAGTGAAAGGGAACTGCAGCCCACCACTGAGACGCAACACAGCCAATTCATTGAAGAAAAAAAAACAAAACTCAAGAGTGAACGGAGGATGCTCAGTCAGAGCGAAACAAACACACAGTGATAAACCTCGGGTTCATCCTGGATGTTAAACGACCCATCATTCATCACTGAGGAATGTTGGCAAACTGCTGATGTTTTACAGCGAGGAGGAATTCTTCTCATGCGTGTGCTGAATCACTGAGCCTTGAAGCCGATCCTCAGGCAGAACTTCAGGCCTCCGTGGGAAACTTGTAGCGTTGATTGGATTTCTGCTGCGAAGCAGAATCACATGGCCGCATAATTCAAAACACTCCTCATAACAGAGGCTGTGTGGGAGGAGGAGTGAGAGCCCGTGTGTGTGTGTGCATGTGTTCGCTCCAGGAACGGGAGGGGAAACACACTGACTCATATCTCTCTGGTGTTCATTCACAAACAAAGAACGATTAAACATCTATCCTGCCAGACGGAGCCAAGACTAGGAAATCATTCTGGGACTTGCGCAACCTGCTGCAGACAATCTCAGTTCAGATGTGAAACGTGAGACTCCTGGCCGTGGCAGCATGTAAATCGGCTAATGCTCTCCTGAAGACGATCTCTGCTGTTGCAGAGCTTAAAGCGACATTTCAACACAGCAACAACTCTGGTTCAGTCCATCATCCCTGTGCTGAGCTCACAAGTTATGAAAATTTATGTGCAATGTCTCTTTAGTTTTTGTGTCTTGGAGCTGCTGCAGTGGTCGGCCCGGTAACGCCAGTAACACAGAATCAGAACAAACTTTATGGATCCGAAAGGAGAAATTATTTGTTGACCAGTTACTTCATCCAAAGTACAATGTATAAGCAAGGATGGATAGACAGACAGACAGAATTAAAATATGTTTATATATTTCAATTAGAAGTAATTTAAATATGACCAAAATATAAGATAAATAAAATAAAAATAAGTATGTACACAGAAATATATGAATCTCTAAATAAACCTAGAAATTAGTCTAGAGTATTTTTTATTTTACAGAAACTAAAAAAAGCCAGGACCGGAAGAGCCATTAGCCTGATCTAGTTTGTGATCCATTCTAAACACTGCAGAAAATCATCTCATCTCAGTTAATATCATGTCCAGAAAGCGCTCTGTGCCGTCTGCCTGTCCATGCTGAAAGCTTTAATATTTCCACTTTGGTTGTGAACTTTCTGGAGTTCCTCCCTGCAGCATCACAGCGGAGCAGTTAGCCTTGCTTATCGTTGGTGCTAAGTTAGCATTGACGATAAGCAGTTGTTGTTTTGTGATTTTGGTTTCTATTGGGCTCTTACTGACCTTTACACAGTTATTTATGTAAAAACAAACGTTTGTTTCGATATATCCCTCTGGTGTATCTTTATGAGACAAAATTTCTAATTTCACTCAAGAGCTCCAGACAGTATCAGAATCAGACTCGGCGATGTCGCATGGTGGAAGAGGCCTACTGAGCAACAATCACATGATGTGTTCAGGGTCTGTTCCAACAATCCTGATCACAAATCACAACCTGGGTCTTAAATATTCTGCTTTAGTTCCTGTGTGAAGGCCCTGAGTTTTTGGGTTTTTAACAAGGGCAAATTGAAGATGCTCAAAGTACTGAAAACTTTGGAAGATTAAAAAAAAAAAGGAAAATTAAGGCCTATACAATATTCTCACCCAATAACAGCCAGTTTGAGGTCAGGGACACAAATGTTGTCCTCTCCGCAGTCCAGCTGAATCTGGGCCTGATGGGAAAACAGAGAGAAACGGCTTCAGCTAAAACAACAAGTTCATCGCTTCTTTCACTTCCTGTTGACATACAATTCACAGCAGATGTTTCAAACAACCAAAGGAATCACAGTTAATTAGTCCGCAAATGGAGTTATGGGTGCAAAAATTAAATCATAAATGAAGTAAGTACACTTGCAGAAATATATTAAACATTATATGTGGAAGCTTTTGTTGGTAATATCGACTTTAAGCCACCTGCTGCATGAAGAAGCTGCTCAGGCATAAACCATGAACCGTCGTTAAATCTGAAATATTCTGGGATCCTTCATATCTTCTCTGTTTTTTAGTTTTTTTCCATACAAATTTTCAACGAACTTCAACTTTTTTTTCGTCTTTTCAGCAGTGGAGTCTTGTGTAGTGACTGTGCATAGAGGACATTACAGTAGAGTGCAGTACTTCTTGATTTTTAATGAAAAAACAATAAGTGTGCTTGTTTTTCCCATGTTTCTCTGAAGCTCTCTGGTTTTAAGTATTAAAGGTTTTGAGAACAAAAGCCATGAAATCCTGCTTCCAGAAAACGTGTACTCTCAAAAGATGGCAGAAAAATGTCCCCATAACAAACCTTCTTATTGTCCATCAGCTGCTATTAAGTTAGTTACGTTCTAACTAACAAAGTTTAGCTGGTTTCTGGGCTTTTTATCCACATCCTTCAGCACTTATTTCATGAGCAACATCACTTCATTACACACAATCCACTGACTCGTTGGTCGGGTTTCTTTGTGTGCTCGCATCACTTTGGTTGTGACAGACGTCTGATGTGAGTTTGATCTCAGTAAAAATACTGAAGACATATTTACTGAGGTAAATATTTCTCCTGAAAAGGAGAAATCTCTAGAGGAAGCTGTTGTATGCAGTCAGTACAATCTGTTCACATATTCTCCATCTGAACTCAAGCAGCAAACATTGCCTCAAAGCTCAGAGTGAGCGACCGTTCATCGCTGCGAGATAAAAAGAAACTGTTGCTTCATATGTGGAAAGAAAGCAAAGGGATAAGATGAAGGAGAGTCAGAAGATAAATTCCATCAAAACAATGGCATTTCTGTGGAGAGCCTCCATCAAAAAGAGCTGGAACCTCAAAAACACAACTGGGACTCATTTCCCTTCTAGTTTTCTTCAACAGCTGAGCTTGTAGAAACCAAAAGGAAAACATGAATGGGCCTTGATTTGGCAGGACTGACGTTTCCATCTGAGCCCTTGATCTTTCCACGTCCTCCGGTCCCCTCTGCTCTTTGGTCTCGTCCGTCTGCAGCGCCGCGCTGTCAGCCACGCCGCGGCCTTGTCTGCTCGACATGTGGGAAGCATTAGACTCCAAAATGAATGTCAGACAGAGCGAAGGACAAGGTTGGTGGAGGTTAGCGACAAACTCTGAGTAGAGAATCCTCCTCCAACTTGCTGCTTCCAGATTTATTTACAGATCATGACTGAATCTCTCACTTCCAGCCATCTTCCCTTCAAGCCCAGTTTCCTCTCTGTATTTAAGCAAACTGTCACGTTTTCTACCTCCATGAAGAAAATGAAACCTTTTCATGAGGGGAAAGGAAGATCTGACTTTAATCTCAAAGTAAGCAGCACAAACATAAGAAGTTTCATGACTTTGTTGTCAACCTAAACGCTTCTTTGAACCTGGCTGCTGCAGCCCTGAGACTCCGAGGTGATGGAAGACGTACCGGTGCTCAGCTTACTGATGTTTGTCAGGACTTATTGCGTCCTGTTCTTCCACTTAGTGCTTCTTTAAGCCTGCAGGGGTAAAAGTTATCACTGGAGTTTCTCTCAGTTCTCCACTCATGCTGAACAGTGACTAATGTTCCTTTTGTGCTTGGAAAGAATGTCTAATTTAGAAGTGAACTGAAGAACCTCGTAAAGTCAGAACTCAGAGTGGAAAACTCTGAAGTTCTCCACCGACTCCGACCTCCAAGTCCGAAACGGAGCGGAGAGTGAAGTTCAACTTCTGATGGTTTGTGTCTTGATAAATCCGTCAGACATGCAGTCCTGTGTCTTTTAGCAAACTCTGGTGGCTCCATTCATGTGTTTAAAGGAGTCGAGGGGATTTCAAGTGGGGTTCTGTAAGGAGGGTGTGAGCAGACAACATCTGTCCTTATTGTTTGGTTATAGTCATGCAGTATGTGGTTCTTACTCTGGGAGACATGTTAGTAAGAGTCGGTTTCACACTCACTTGACCCAGTGGAATTCTTTAACTCAGCTTAACTTTAATAACACCTTCATTTGTGCTTTCTGAAAGTGTTTTTTTCCCCAACCTTACTGGTTGGTTAAGGTCCTAGTGAATGTCTGCTGTCTCTGCTCACCTCATGTTTTCAGTAGCGCTCCTTTGATGTCCTCACTTCCCCTTCATTTACCATCTCACCACTCACCTGTCTTCAATCACCTAATTGTTCCTCCAGGCGTTTCCCACTTCCTGTTCACTCGTGTGTTCAGTCAGGTCAATCCAGCTACATTGTTTTAGCTTCACTTAGATAAGATAAGACTTTAGTGACTCCATCACTGAGACATTCAGATGATTACTGTAAAGCCGTCGACGAAAGGGCCGACCAAGAAGCAAGAGATAGGACAGACTATGGAGTTGTTTTTTAAATTTGATAAAAAGAACGTAAATTCATTGCTAATATTCAAACAACAATATAATTATATTATCATTTGTGATCACTTGGATGCAAAAAAAAAAGTTGTTCTATTGCAGTTTTGCGACATAAACTAATTCCAATACAGCCTAAAACCACCTCATTTTTAAAAAAATTTACTTTCAGAATTACAGTTTGCACAATTTATATTGTCCTTATGGCTTCGATGTGACATCATGTGAAAACGTTCGAGGGTCAAGGGTGAAAATATTTCTGCAAAGAAAGCTTTTGTCAGTTCAAAGATGCACCGAAGAAGGAAGATCAGACCTTTTGCCTTAGTTGGGAAACATTTCTGCCTGAGTTTACATGCAGTGACTAATGTGTTTTGAAGCTTCTTAGTCCTCCAGCTTCCTGATTATTTTCCACTTCACATGACAGATTTCCGTGTGGCCTCAGACCACATAGCACTGGATACTGGGATCATCTGATCTCACATTTAAACTGAATGGAGAGGGTAAAATTCTCTCGCACGTCACGAGAAAATGACAGATGCTGCGTTTAAAAACCAATCGCGTTCTCACTTTGCCTGGAGTTGCTCTCAGAACGCTGCAGGTTTTGAGGCTAGGCCCATCACCTCGCGCAGGACAAGAGCACGCAACAAACCAGGAGCAGATGTGTGAGCAGCAGCAGCAACAGCAGCAGCAACAGCAGCAGCAGAAGTAGCAGCAGCAGCAACAGCAGCAGCAACAGCAACAGCACCAACAGCAGCAACAACAGCAGCAACAACAGCAGCAGCAGCAGCAGCGCCCCACCCACACTGAGCTGTCAGAGCTTCCTTTGTGTTTTTGCAGAGCCGTGACCCATGTGGCTCCACAGACCTTCCACTTCTGCATGTATGAAACACAAATAGGAGCAACGAGATGGCGCTTCAGGTCTGGGATGCACCGATCCACTTTCCTTACTTCAGATGCCAATATCTGAGGTTTGGTTATCGGACGATAACAAGCCGACGCTGAAAAACAGCCGAAATGACTTCAAATGTTTCTTTTTAAAAACAGACACGAAAGTAGTGCGTTACACATTCATCTGATAACTGCACCAGCAGAGAACTTAAATACGCCAACAGCTTCACAAGGTGGGCAAAAGCACCTTCAGTTTATTCTATCAGTATAATTAGGAAAATAACAACCATTGTGAAATAAAAATTAAACAAACTGAAAAGGACAAAAACAAGTTCACTATATTGGTCAAACGTAAAAAAATAAATTGCATCAAACTTTTCAAACGGTTATTAAAGTATGATTAGGAATTCTAAATATAAGACAAAATAATTAATAAAGCATGATGTCGCTCAGAGCACAAGGCATAGAATTAGACCAAATAGATCTGACCTCACGGGTCGACCACATTGTCACCGATACACATTCTAGAATTTTACTCAATATCAGGATCAATAAAGATATTAATATTGGTTCAGTGCATCACTATTTCAGGTATCAGCATCAATCAAGAAAGTCCTTTAATTGACTGTGCTTTGAAATAGCATTTTCCATTTTCATTTGAATTCATTTTTCTGCATTAACAGGAACACATGGCTCTATTTTTGCACATCATGATGTTTATGACATCATCTGCTCTGATGCTCTTGTGGTGATCATCAGTTTGGTTCGAGCTGTGTGGCCGTGTAAGTGTTGTGGTCTTTGGTTTCACTGCGGTCAGTTAACGTTCAGGCGTAACTCCTCACAGAGCTACGCTCTCTAACCTCAGAGGTTTCAGGGAAGGCTGGACCAGACGGATCACTCTCGACAGATCATCCTGAATCAGAAAGCATTTCATTCACCAGGTCTGTGGAACAGTTTGATCTTCATGGAGAAATGAAAAAGATTTGGCAAATCTGTGTTCAAGTAACTGATGCCTGTAGCTTAATATTAAGTAAGTTTTTATTAGGAAATAGAGGGAAAACTCTCTTTTTTCAACATGACGTGGTGTTCCTTGTTCACACTGCAGGTCTAATTGCATAATTGTGTTTTTCTGTATTTTCCAGGCACATAGAACCATTTTATAGCGCAATAACTACTTTAGCTTTAGTTATTATAAAAATGTTGTACATAAGAAATATGACTTCAAAGAAATTTGATTTAAAATTGGGTCTCTGTCTCTTTAAGAAACTCCTGCTCTTTCTGAAGCTCCGCCTTAAGGAAGTCACCACAACATGGCTCCTCTATTAACCTTTTAACAACGTTTTTACCAGCAAGTGGCTCCTATAATGAACTCAGCAGATGTTTGCTAATTGCTCCTGGCTAGTCTGAAGGAGTGGGGTGGGGCGGTGAGGTGGCCTGGATGCTTAGAAACTACAGCTCAGAGGCGGAGCTGCGTCTCCAAGGCACAGCTGAATGGTTGCCATGGAGATTAATAGATTTCTCACACAAGCATGAAAGAATCAAGATAAAACTCCTTGAAGAGGGAATATCATTATGATATGATGTAACGCTCAGAAAGGTTGATTTTACAGAACACTACCCTTTAAAACCTTCGAATCGTGTGAGTCCCTTGCCTGCAGTCTCTGTGTCTGTGCTTGTGTGTGTGTGTGCGCGTGTGTGTGTGTCTGGGAGCTCGGTCAGCTGAGTTCAGCTCCACTAATCGGTTGGCTTTACATGAACTGGAGTCAGAAAACAAACAAGGTGAGTGGATGTGGTTGCAGCCAAATGAAACTGGTTCTAAACGTTCTTTATTGAGGTGCTTCAGCTTAGCCAGTGATAAATGGAGGCTTAGAGACTTGGACCAGTTTTTTCGCTCTGAACTGTATAAACACAAAGAAGCACACGTGAAGAGCAGCTGAACAGAGAGTGAGCCAGAAAAAACACAGCTATGCTGAATGTTTCTGAAGCTCCTGAATTCACCGAGGTTTGATTGATTATCTTTGTTCCACAGTGTGTCACCGTGCAGACACTGTGCAGACCTGGGCAAACCCAGGGTAAATAAATGGCACTGTGCTGTGCAGATGTTGTTCTTCAGCAGGAATAAAGATCATATCTATGCGTTTTCAATGGTCCAGTTAAAGTCCAGACCTAGAAGCAATTTCAAATCTGTGGTGAGATAAAGATACTGACCGTCCATTCTGATGGAAATTAAGATATTTGATAAAGAAGAATGAGCAATAATTGCAGTCTGTAGATAAACAGAGCAGGTAGGGACTTAGAAGATTGCAGCTCTAGCTCCAGGAAAAGGTGGTTCTGACTCCCGGAGGCTAAATATAAATGATTCCAGACTTTTCAGATTTTTGTTTATCGTGCCATTCTCCTTCTACTTCATAAAACACAGCATGTTCTCACAATCACTGGAAATTCCACCTCAGCATGAAGGATTAGGACTGATGTTCTGCTTTAAAGCCCAGCTATAGTAAGAACATGTGTATTCACAATGGCCCTGCTTATTTCGCTTTAATGGAACTCCAGTCCGTTTGCCGGGAAAGTCTGGTCCATTTGGTGAGGTGCAAATGCTCAAGCCATCTGATGAGGACCAAGCAAGTGAGCTCTGGTCCCCCTACAAACCTGGAGTCGATACAAGCAACAGAAGAGCTGAGAGCAACGCGGCAGACTGAGCACCTCAATGACAAAGAAACCGCTTTGACCTGTGCCACCATCCTACCAGCAGTGAGAACAGACAATGCATCCATTATGTTGGAACAGTAATGTTTACAGCAGGCCGCCAGCTGGACATAATGATCCTACCTTCTGCTCTACACGTTGCTCTGTCTGGTAGTTGAGGATGGGCCTGAGGCCGTGTTGATCCGCCGCCACCCGACTGTCCAGACTGAAGTTCAGGCTGATGTCGATGGGAGAGAGTTTGTCCCGAAACTCGTCGTCAGCCTGTGGCAGAAAGAGACGCAGTGAAAAGCCCAGCAGCTACAAGCTGGAGAAAGAGACGGTGCAAAAACATGCAGAGGAAGAGAGACGGCAAACTGGAGCTGAAGTCAAAAACACCGACAGGTTCACAGCTGGGACTTTCCTCTTCCAGAGGTCAGAGATGTAAAGACGGATTTCCGATGTTTATGAATCAATTTGAGGCTGTCAAGACTCTTCCAATGATGGAAATATTTCAATTGTTACATTTGAAGGCAAATGATCTGCCTAACATGAGCTTTGTTAAATGATATTATTATGAGTTGTTGACCAACGTTACACAAATACTTTCTGTTTGTTGTTATTGCTGTTTCTTGAAGGGAAAACAGTTTCAAGACTCACCCGCAGGTAGATCTGGGTTTCATGGCAGAACCTTTGACCATTAGTGAGGGTTAGGGTCTTCAGCAGGG
The DNA here is from genome assembly GCA_902982915.1 of Phalloptychus januarius. Taxonomy (NCBI): domain Eukaryota; kingdom Metazoa; phylum Chordata; class Actinopteri; order Cyprinodontiformes; family Poeciliidae; genus Phalloptychus; species Phalloptychus januarius. The sequence continues at coordinate 94,443 of CADWAE010000121.1, forward strand.
TGGGCTGCTGGCTCTCCAGGAACAGTGCCCTCCTCACAGAGTCCTGGTTCTGCTTTGCTCTGTCCAGCTGCACCTCCACCATGAAGCCTTCAAAGTCCACACAGTGGTGGAAACACGCAGAGAAAGAAAAAAGTCTGTCATCTTATTGCTTTTATTACGCACAGAAAGGAATGTCAATGTATGCATAGCCAAAGATAAACACTATGACTGAATGCAAACACACATAGAAAGCCTCTCTTTTCTTCTGTGCTTCTCCTGAGAAGCGCATAGAGCATCATCATGCACCACATTAGAAACATAGCAGACAGCAGAGACAATACAGAACGCCATACTTTAAATAAACACACACACACTTCTCTAAACCGTACCCTGTATTTACACATTTACTCTTTCATCTTGATCCTAACTGCCAAATTGACCGCAGAGAGGTCCAGCATACTTGTGGCTGCACAACAAAAGCAAGGTAATGGGGACCATGTGTGTGTGTGTGTGTGTGTCTGCCACTGTGTATGTGTGAGCATGTCTTACCTAAATGAGAGGGGAGGTGCTTCCCATAGGCCTCCAGACAGAACCTGGTGCTCAGGCTGCAGGTTGAACAGAGCAAGAAGAAATGCTGCTGCTGTTCATTCATCATCCGTTATTTAATCGTTTAAGCACAAAGTTACACTAATCTACAGGAACTGTTCATGCTGATTTCTTCAGTTCTGATTTCCTTCTTTTTTATATATATGTATATATATTTCTGTCAGACTACAGTGTTTCAGAACATCAATTTAAATATTAGTCAAAGTCAACACAAGTAATCAGAAGATACATTCTCCAACTCCAGGCTCAGGCCTTATTACTGCCACACCTGCTTTTAATCAAGACATCAACAGGTCCTGCCTCTGACTCCATGGGCTGAGCTGTCTGGCAATCAGAAGATTGCAGGTTTGATTCCAGCTTTTTCCCGCCACATCCAAATGTGACAAGAAAAAGGAAAAACATTCAACCTCAATCTGAAACCAACAGCGATCCAAAACACACCACCTCTGAATACCTGAAGAAGAACTGGACATTGGAGTGGCCTAGTCAAAGTCCTGATCTGAATCCTACTGATGCTGTGGCATGAACTTAATAAATGCCGTTCCCTTGTGGCTGCCTGACCCGTTGTCTGCTTTGAGGGGGAATTACATTTTCATGAGGTCATGCAGGTTTTTTCTAATTTAATAATAAACACCTGGATTTAAAAACTGCTTCTTGTGTTTGCTTGTGTTTTCTTTGACCAATATTTCAATTGGTTTGATGTTGTGGAACACTGATGTGTGGCAGACATGCAAAAAAAAAGCAGATCAGGAACCAGGCAAACACTATGTTACACAGAGGTTTTTAACTCAACCAGGATCAGGATTTATTTTATCCAGACTGACCAAAGCTTCAAAAAACTCTCATCTTAATGTCGTGTTCATGTGCGTCAGAAGTGGAAAATAATCCAGACTGATGCTAATTCCCAAGCTGGTTTCTGTGGTTCTGACTGACAGAACAAGCAGCAGATTGGAACAAGAACTAATGGAGCTGCAGAAGAAACAGCCTGAGTGTCAGGAAAACTTCTCTCCTTCTTTCTTTCTTTCTATATAAATCCGTGAAAAGGTGTTCACCCCGTTGCAGATGTCTTTGTATCTTACTTTCCTGTCACACTTAAATATTTCACATAACCAAACAAATATTTGTAAGATACACAAAGATAACCTGAGTAAATGCAAACAGTTGTTTTGAAATGATGATTTCATTAGTTTATGGAGAAAAGTTTCTGCAGCCCACCATGGTAGCCCTCTGCAGTCACCATGGTAACCTTGATGACTGGTTGGTCCACTCTCGCCATCAGGTGGAATTTTGACTGACTGTTCTACAGAATTGTTTTCATTTGGCCACTTTGGAGAGTTTACCAGTATGAATGGCCCTTCACATAATCTCAAACACATTTGTGTCCATACTTTGACTAGGCCACTTCAAAACCTTTGTTTTGTTTTGTCAGAGTGGATTCACTGGTCATTACTCTGGCAGCTCTAGACTTGTGTTAGGTTCACAGCAGACGTAACAGGATGTACGCCTTCCAGAACGTTCCACTTTGACTCATCAGTTCACAGAACAAGTTTTAAAAAGTTCTAAAACATGAATCTTTGATGTTCTCTCGGGTCACTCGTGGTTTTGGTTTTCCCATATGGAAGCCATTTTTGTCTAATCTCTTTCTTATTGCTGAGTCATGAACTTTGACCCTAACTGAGGCAAACGTATATAGTTTGAGTTCTGGTCATACAGTTCCTGTTGAAAATAGCAACCAGGTGTTAGATTTTAATTTAGTATTTTTTTATTAGCTGTGGGTGGAAAATCAGCATAATTAAAAGAAATGAAAACCTTCAAACATCCGTTTTGTTCATCTATATGATGTGTTTCACTCGGCGTTAAGGTTCCTGGAATAAACTGACTTTTCCAGAATATTCTGAGTTACTGAACGGCTCTGTAGGTTCTGGTTGGGGAAAGTTTAACAGCTCCTAGCTCCTAACTGCACAACTATTTTCTGCTCTTTTTCCATCTTTCTTCCAGCTGCTCTGCCTTTTTTTCTTCCTTACATCCTTCTTGTTGCCAAGGCAACAAAAAAATAACAAGAAGCACTAAAACAGTACTTCCTTGTATTCGCTTAAAGAGGCTGACATTAAGACTCCTGCCAGTTTGGCTGATGCTACACACCAAATCTAAAACTGTGCTACACTTACGGCTAAGTGGAAACTGTGGAGAGAGACTGAAACCAGAATAACTTCTACTCTGAAGAAAAAGAAAAAAACACCTATGTGTTGGAGAGAAACTAGATCATATGGAAATAGGTGGAGTCCATACCAGGAAACAGAGATGTTTCTGTGTTCTCTGATGAGCGAACAGGTCTTCTCCTCCTGGTTGAACATGGCCGGCTGCACGGAGAGAGAAGCTGCGGCTCTCACTATCGGCCGCGCTCTGAGGGAAACACACAGCACCACTAAATGTATGCAGTATGCAAACATCTGAGTCTGAATACGAACAAAATATAAAAAATACCTTAAAAAACAAATCCTCTTGGGATGTTCTACAACTCAGCAAATGAGAATATCTCTTGTAATCCTTTTTTTTTTGTAATTTATTAAATATCACAGTACATTGTACACTACATTAGAAAAACAAAAAAGCATAAAGTACGTTTGTTTGTAGTTTTATGGTCAGTGAACATATGGAAGATGACTATCGAGAGTTTTTCAGCACTTTTTCACACAAAAAAAGGGAAAATTGTGTCTCATTTTGCATCGGCCAATCACAAGCAGCCACTGTTTTGTGTTGGCTCTATTACATTAAATCCTAAAATTCATTCAAGTTTTTGAAAATGAGACAAAATGAGCAACATTTTGAAACACAACAGGTTGTGTTTACTTTCTGTCAGACACTCACTGTAAATATGCAAAGTGAGGAATCATACCTGTACAGGACGGCCTTATCAAGGCCAAAAGCACCAACAATCAGATCTGGGTAGCCGTTCTGATCGACGTCCATGTCGCCTCGCAGAGCAAAGCCGAAGCTGGCAGGGAAAGAGCTGGTAGCCCATTGGCCAGAAAGAACCTGAGTGGGCGTGTCCTGCAGTCCTTCAGCGTGACCGTTATGGATGAAGACCACGCCCTGCTGCTGGTCTCCGCCGTACGGACAGCCGACAGCAACGTCTGATTTCAGAAAGCAAGACAACAGCTCTCCATTAAAGTGTTTCAGCTGGAATGTTGCCAGGCAACATGACGTGGTTTTAAGTGTGAACAGGTAGCAAAAACAAGCAGATTCTCATAGCAGTTATCAGGAGATACTGACCTTTTCCTAATGGGATCAGATTTTTAACCTAATCTGCTAATAGCATAGCTAAAAATGGCCAAAGTCTTTTCTGAGGAAGTAGGTTCATGTGGAGGTAGCAAGATAAACAACTTATGACCAAAAACCCACAATTTGGCATGCAGGTGTGGTGAGAAGCCGCAGCCAAATATTTAGATATTGTATCATGGAAGTCAGAACTTCATGAGGTAAAAGGTGCAGGTGTACCGTTGAAGCCATCCTGGTTGAGGTCCCCCAGAGGAGCCAGAGAGATGCCAAACCGACCGAAGACCTGTGAGCCCAGCAGATGGGTCTGAGCCGGCTCCAGACACAACGGGCCCCTCTGGAGGTAAACATACACCTTCCCCAGCTCCTCCAGGCGCCCGTTGAACCCCGGGTGCATGAATGTTGGAGCTCCAACAATCAAATCATCCAATCTGTCGACAGTGTGGAAAAGACAGGATTCTTAATAATGAAGACTGAGAGATGGAGGCTTTAGAAAAGAGAGAATATTAAAGCACTTTGAGGAACCAGAGGAGCTCAAGGATTCCTGAGAAACAGAACTGAAACATCGACTCTTTTCATGTGAAGTCGCGCTTCAGAAAGCGGCCCAATGTGCCATGGCAAACATCAGAAAAACATACATTTACTCCTGTAAAGCTTATCAAAAACCAGACAGTTGGATGGCCTAATGTCGTTTTTGTTGAGTTGATTTCAGTATAAAAGTAATAATAGGGCCCAGCATGGTCATCTAGTTGATGAGGACAGACGATGGTGAAGGACTCCAGCCAACAGCTGTAAGAACTGGCAGCACTCTATGTATTTGTAGCCAATGCTTAATGTTCATATACTTCATAATTACTAAGATGCTATGAAGTATTTAATAGCATGTGTTTAATCATTAGTGGCCATTGGGGAAATGCCCAGCCATCATGTAGCCTAGCATGTACACAAAAAACCGGTTAGCATCTAGACTTTTGCACGCGTTTAAGTCTGCTCTGGGAGAAACACTACTGCATTAGTTCAAACAAAGTCGGCCATTTTAGCTAATCAACAAAGGGAGGAGGTCATAAGCTAGCTACTTCTAACTTTTGTAAATACTGTTAGCTTAGGAGCCCCAAGTAGGTGAGCTACTTCCACAGACAAATTTAACTAAATCTTACTAAGTAAACTTGGTCTAGTTTTTAGAGTAAATATCTCAATACCTGTGAAATAAGAGAAAACTAACTGAAAAGTAACATTTTAGCAAGATATAGAAGCTTTTATAAAGTCAATAATTCCTTAATATTGACGAAACAGTTCTAGTCATTGCAAGCTTATTTCACTAAAAACATGGGTAAAATATATTGTTATAATAATGTGCAAGTACTTTTTCAGCAATATTAAGGAACTATTGACTTAAAACTAGCTCATAACATTTTAAAGTTGTTTACATGTTAATTTTGTCTTCAAATGTACTAAGCTATTTGCACCAGAAACGGGGCCAAAAACTACTTGGTATGATTTAATATTTTTTCAATGCTGACTTGAAGCCATGGTTTCCATCATGGCGCCTCAGCAGGGTGAACTGACATTGTTCCAAAAGGTCAATAGAAGGAAGGAAAGTAGAAGTCTGCTCTTCATCTGCATGGGAAGTGTTCAAAAGCCCCTCAGTCACCAGCCGCTCCAGTGAAATCCCCACACACACATTAGCTTCTCTTTTAGCGTGTTCTCTCTCTGCTCTTATTTCAACCATTTGACAACCCACTAGTTGGTGCCACCATGTGCGTCACTGCGCCTCCCTTCACTTACCCGTCGTTGTTGATGTCAGTAGCCGCCACTGCGTAGCCGAAGTAGGACCCCATCTGGAACAGATTTCAAACAGGGCCGAGTTAGCCTGTAATCACACCACGGTGCACAGATCCCTCTCTTTTCTTTCATTTTCTCCTGCCTGTCCCTTTCATCTCCAGAAGATTTGCTCCAAATCTCTCAATACCACAATCCACTGGAGTCTTTTTTCTCCCTTTTCATGGAAGCTCAGCCTTTGAGCTCCTGCAAGACTGAAGTAACACATGGAGCTGGAGAGCTGGGAGATTAAAACTGTCTCTGGACGACAGAACTGGTCGCCGGTTTACTTTTTGGGGATTAAATTCAAACAAATAAATCATGTAAATTGTGTCATCCTGAATATCATCACCTTCCTAAAATAATTGCACAAGTCTTTTTTTATTTTTGTCAAAATCACTTTTTCCAAACATAGTTCATGCATTAGGAAGGTGATGATTTGTGTAGCTACAGAATGATTTACTGAAATGTTGAATCTGGTTGTAAGAGACTGAAAATATATTATTTCATCATATTCACATAGAAAACAGCCTTAGTGAATCCCAATCACAGCTCCTACATTTGAAGAGTCCAAATATTTTCAGAGGTTTTTGAGAGATTTCTTTTAACATCAGGGACATTTGAGTAGAAAACATTTACCTTGACAACTCTTCCATAGTTTTCAACGGTTATCTGTTTCACAAATCAAAACACAACATAACCTGAAGAGGGTGTCCAAATTTGCTCTGAGGTGAACTTTCTACTTATTTAGCAGCCAGACTAACTTACATCTGCTTTACTTCAGAACATAAACCACTGAGACCGGTCACATCAGGACAAAATACAGGTTCTGAAAAGCGATTGACGGCACCGCTTTTTATTTATGGGAAACTAATAAACGGGGTAAAAGCAAGCACACACTGCAGTTTTATGGTTTCATTTTCAGGACATTTCTAAATTTCACAATAATGCTCGACTTTGTGGCGAATCATTGCATAAAGCTCCAAAGCAAAGTTTGAGATTCTACATGTGAAAAAGTTCAGGGAGTATAAATATATTTTCAAGACACCACTGTGTTGTACGAAGTCATCCTACAAATAATGGTGATGCTAAGCCTGTCACAACAAGTGATAAATCAATCAATCACATGATCAATTAAAATAGGCTCAGTCATTTCCATTAGCATGCTGCTAAGAGTTTCTCTCTTTCCATTATTTGTTTACAAAAGTCCTAATTGGCATTTTTGTCTATTTTTCCAGTGTGAAGTATATTTAGAAATTAGACTGTATTGATTTTGAGAGTATATTTGTATTGTTATGCTCTTATCATCATATCACTTAAAAACAGTAATATCTTCATGTTCCTAAAATAATAGGCTTCATCATTTTTTGCCAACATTTTTAGTTTTTTTCCTAAATCATCTTTTGACAAAAAATGCCTGGAACCTTGAACAATAATTTCCAGCATTTATCAAGCAAAACATGTTACTGTGACAAGCCTACAGGTGATGCTATCAAAGTGAATTTAAAGCAGTCTATTAAAAATTGGTAGAGCAGATATGAGTTCAACATATCACCTAAAAACCACCTACAGCAGAAGGTCAGTGGTAGGAAGTTTCCCTGACTAAAGCAGAACGAACCTGAGTATGAATGGGGAACTTTGTGCTGCTGCTAAATGAAGCCAGTGACATTTCAGTCACTGAGATGATTCATCATCCCTGAGTGTATTTTCAGAATGTGGTTTAACATCCAAACCCGCCTCCATCGTGAAACCAGCACCCTACTCTGTGTCTGGCTTTAGTTTAAGGCTTTTTAGGAACTTCCAGCAGTGCTCACTTTGACCCATCTGGGGAAACACGTACCTGTTCACCCGTCAGGTTCAGCACAGACTTCAGATCCTTCCCACTTAAAACGGACACCTGCAACAAAACACATACTGCTATTTTTATAAAGAAGAAAAACAGCAATTTGACACCTTTAGATTTTTTTTTACGCTTCTATTTTAAAATGTACGGAACAATAATAACAAACTCCTTACTAAACCATACAGCATGAGTCCTTTCGGAACTCCTGCGATGAAATCTGCAAACAGAAGCAGGCAATCAGTCCTGGAGTTTCCAAATGCTCCCGTTTGCTGAAAAGACTTAATAATCCCCTTCCATTTCAACACAAACATGTGTGTTGTTACTCCGGCTCTCTGCACTGTAAATATGACCCTCACCTTCCTCAGCGTCCCCACTGAACTCGCCGCTGGTCACAGAGTAACCTGCAGGAGAGGCGGAGGGGGAGGGAGACAGAGCAAGGCGTTGGACATTCGTTACAGTGACGATAGTGCAATATTTTACGTTTCAGGGATAAAGTTGCTAAATGGAAACACACCAGTATAAAAAAACTTGTTTTTCAGTTAAAGGTTTTGGTGGTTGGATGTGGCGTTTTTTCAGCTGATTTGAAATAAGTTTATTTTGCAAAACTGCAATGGAAACACTATTTTCACACGACACGAGTCACATGATCAATAGCTGGATATTGCTGCTGGCACAAACCACAAAGAAGACAACAGGAAGCAGTTGGAGGACAAACGTATTCATGTGATTTTAATTGTTTCTTAAACACCGATATTGCGAAATTGTGTCATTTTGACATTAGTGGAATATCGACAAAGTTCTACGCACATTTGTAAAGGAAACACAGCTGATGTCATCAATAACAATATGAAATAATCATCAACTAATTCAGTAATTAATTGATCGTTAACTGGAGCATGCAGACTCAAAAAGAGGCCTTTAGCTTAAAGGAAACATTTTATATTTAAGATTAAAATAAAAACCTTGTCTGTAAATATGCTCTACCCTGAACTCCTCAGATGGCAGTTTTAGCTTCAAGTTCTGTCACAAAAATTATCTTATTAATTACCTTCTGCACTTCAATTAACTGATCAATTATTAATCAGTTAATCCAAAAGTCACCAGATCATCCCTGTTCTGTATTGATAACAAGAAAAAAAAATTGTTTTTATATTTTAGGCAATAAAATGTTCGTTTTCTTATTTAGAAATTAACTGAATATTTAACTTTTTTTTTCAATGTATCTCTAATATTGTATAAAATAAACATGCGTGGTAAAGTGAAAAATCTGCAAATTTTGTCAAAACAAAATTCCAATTCATTGTCAATTGTCAGAATAATCAATAGTTGCAGCAGAAGCAGACCGTGGGTCTCGGCCTGGTGGCTTGGAGTGTGTTCAAGGTTCACACCTGCATGAAGCAGAACCTGCATGTGTGAGGTGTGAACTTACTGAGTAGGTGGTTACATTTATAAATGAAGGAAAAACATGCATCACCTTCACGGTATGTTCTACTTTGTGGTAAACTGATAAAATCAACACAAGTGCTTGGAACAGAGTAAAACATGAAAAGGTGAAGCGATTTATTAAATATTATATTTAGCTACGAGGATGCTGTCACCATCAAATAAAAGACTAACATTAATTTTCATTTCTTAACATAAGACTGTATCTAAAAATGAAAATAAAATATATTTTATTCTCTTCTTGTCATTGTGATAAAGTTTGTATTTCCACCAGGGAATATTCCAGGCTGTTGCTCCTGGCCAGAGGAGAGGATCTCTGAGTGAGTGTCCTTACTGAAACCTGACCTCTGGATTGTGACATGAAGTGTCTCCAGGGATGTCATGAGTCACACATGCTGCAGAAAGGTCAAGCAGCACATTTTTACACAACATTTTGGGAGAATCTTCTATTTGCAGAGTTGACAGTTTTTGGGCAGTAATAAAAAAGATATCAATCGTGATAGACATGTGATCGATATCATTAAAAAATACGTCTGATAAAATTTTATTGAACTCTGATCCAAAACCGCACAACATTCTGGGATATGTAGGAAGAGGAAAAGCTTTAGCAGCTCAACTTCTCACGGCTAGCTAAGACAGGCTGGTAGCATCAGCTAACTTGCTCTTTGGCAAGCTAGCAACAGTCTGTGTAGAAAGCGCAGTAGCAGTTTCATGTTACCTGACATACTCGGACATACTTCTCTCGTCAGAGGTCAGAACGTAGTCGTGGACGGCGGACTCAAGAGGATAGCTGTCTAGCAGTTCCCAAGAAACAGGGCTAGACCCCCAACTAGCTTATCAAACTGGCTAGCATCCGTTAGGATTGTGGGAAATGAAGGAATTTGCCACAAATTCCTTCATTGGAATTGATTGGAGAACTGAAACACCAATTATTATGGTTGACTATGAAATCTCAACCAACAACACACACAGAATGACTGGACGCTTATATAGTCAACAGGCTGTTGCTAGATAACCAAAGTGTGAGTGAGATAACTGATTCCACCAACCTTTCTTACACTTTAACATCATCTACTTAAAAATAAATGATGGCAATTAAAGTCTTTTCTCTGCCTACATCCCCCAGAATGCTGTGCGGTTCTTTATTGGAGCTGAGTGAAATTATTGAATATTCTATCGGACGTATTATCAATTGGTATTGTCTGAAGCTAAGCTTCATGTCGGAGCATGTTTGGTTCAAATGCCTTTTCTCACCCAGGTAGCTGTCGTCGTAGCTCCCCTGGACCTGCTGCGTCTGAATCTGTCCAGCGACCGACAGCAGGAAGTAGGAGGGGTAGTAGGCCTTAACGATCTCCTCTGTAGTGGCTGAAATCAACTGACCTAGGGAAAGGTCAATGACATTTGACTTTGTAGGTCGAAATCAGTTTTCTGAAGGATTTTCATGTTGCTTCATGTTCATCTCAGCTCACCTTGCCAGTAAAAGCTGCCAGGTCCTCCAAGAACAACCCTTCCATCCTGTAACACACACACACACACACACAACAGTAGCAGAGCAGATCCTCTTGAGGTTCACACAAAGCCTGCAAGAGTATTTATACTGTGCCTCGTAAAAGCTTAATACACCTTCAAGTTTTCCACATTATTTTTATTAATACAGTAAGAAGCTTCAGTGTATTTTATTGGGATTTTATGTGACAGAGCAACATATCTGCAAATCAAAGATACATACTCCAGTATAAAAACAACTGATTTAATAAGCAACTAATCGTAAACTATACAGACTTAAAATAGCATCTCAATGCTAAACATGTAGCAGCTAATGCTAATGTCAGCGTTCCCACAGTCAGCATTTCTAAAGAAGCTCCATGAATGATCAGAAGTTCCTGAACCTCTGGAAAGATGAATGGATATGAAAACACTTTGCTCCAATCTGAGGGCAGAAGAACCTAAATACCAGAATAAAAATAATACAAATCTTTGTTGTTGAGCTCATGAGTCTGTTTATGATAATTTGCTTATTTTCAATAATTTGCTTATTTTCATTATATTTTCAGATATTTTGATTAAAATACAATGAATGAATTAATTACAGACCCTGCAATTAACTCAATAAAAAAATTGCCACGGATTTTTATGCATAAAATACCTGAAAATCTCTTATTATGTTTCTTCTGCTTTAATATTATATACTTCGTTCTGCTTGTGTATCACAATAAATCCCAATAAAATGGTTTAAACCCTTTGATAGGCCTGCTGCATAAACCACATGCCATTTCAAACAGAGCAGAAACACAATTAAAACAAGTGAACAGCTGAGCACATAACTGTTGTACCTTCGTAAAGTCAGCACTGAATCCTCCCTGACAGTAACCCTGTCCAGCAGGGCCGTGTCTTTCTGCAGAGACAAACACCAAAACATGGACACAGCTGTTACTTTGTGTTGCAATGAAATAGCCCAGAGTGGGCGTGGTTGTGCAGACTTGATATCAGTCCAGAAACCCGCCTGTTCTACACGGGGCGAACTCCACAAAGGTTTTGAGAGCGTCGACAGAGAGGTAGCAGGTTCCTGTGATGTCAGAGAACGGCGTGTCGTGTTCCGTTCTCCAGTAGTACCTGGGAGCACAGGCCTGGACACAGCAAGAGCAAGACAGAATGAAAGTAAAACAGAACCATGAAAACCTAACAAATGTGGCACTGTTAACAAGAAGAGAAGCTCTAGAAATCCCAAGTTAGTCAAATTAAAAGTTTGAAATAAGCCTAGATGAGATTTTTAAAAAAAAAGATGCTGAATTCTTCACCTTTATCTCCCCCAAAACCCCAAACTGGCACTAAACTAGGGATGCAAACACATTTTGTGGTTCATGAATAATAATTTATTAGATTAAACTTTGTTCGATTCAATAAAATAACTTACACTTCAACCCTCTTTCAGTATGGAAGTGTAGATTAAGTATTATGTATACATACAGGTTTTAATCACAGCTACAAGTGCCACTTTTCTAGTCTTACCAAGATGCTGTCACCATGGGAACGCACAATAGCTCCAAACCACTGATGGGACTTGAACTCAACTTGAGTGTTCACACCATTTATGTAAAAATAGCGGTCACCTGCACAAACACAGAGGAGGGAAGCAGATTCAGAAATTCAGAGTTTCATTCAGGCAGCAGCCAGAGCCTCCTTCATCAGGACCCCTGGTAAAGGCGTCTACTGAAACCTTACACCCGCCTCTCACTGCAGCAGAACAGCTGAGTCTGTTTGGAAACAGAATGGCGTTCACCTCAGACCTTGAAAATAATTAAAACAACTTTGTTCTGGCAATTTTACAACTTTCTTCTGCAATTTTTTGTCTTTATTCTGCTAATATCATGACTTTATATCATGACTTTATTCTCATATTTAAAAAACAACAGCACACCTCTTAGTTCAGCCCTAATACTCTGCAGGGTTGCCAGTAAGTCAGTCCACATGTGTAGAAGGAGGCTGCTCTCTAATTTAGTAACCATGTCGTCGCTGTGTGTCAGGGTTCTGCATGTGTTACTGTGTTTTTTCTTTTCTTTTTTTTTACATGGATGTATTAAGGCTTTATTCCAGGGCTCTGCAGCTTTAATCTGCTTTCTATGACATCAAGCCTCTTGCAGAGATCATGCTGTTCCTGCAGCCCAAATGGCTGTTCTTCATAGTCAGGTTCTGTTTTTAGATGGGGCCCTGGCAGTAACACAGGAATAATAACTTTAGGGAGTGTTGGAAGTAAGAAAGTCTGTGTTGGTCCCTGGAAACCATTTGGAATTAAGCAACTTGATTAAATATCCCATCTGCACAAAATGCTGCTTTAAAAAACAACATTCTGCTGTAGGGATGTGGACTTTTATCATGATATTTCATTGTTATTGTGATAACAATAAAAGTGAACAACTTATTACTTCTTTTTTTAGAGAACCATGTGACTGACTGCGTCACAGCAATGTGCTCAAAAAACATTCCTATTTGTGAAACACTTCTTTTAGGACACCGGTCACAAAAAAGTGTGTTTTGTATCACTAACCTGCACACAGTAACTGCAATAGCAAAACTAACAAATGAGATGATGCAGAGAGTTTTGGATGGTTTAAGCAGTAATGGTGTGTTCACAGCAAACATGTTTGGTGTGATCGCACCAGAAGTGTCATCAACAATCTTACCATGATTAGGTAGGGAGGAACCTTATTAATCCATTTGGGATTTTCCCTCAGGAAAATTGTAAAATTCATCACGATAAATGATAAACGATACAATAAATGTCCCCCGCTGCTCTGCTGAAACGAGTTGCATCAAAAGGTTTTCATGTGTTAAACAAAGTGAGTGTTGGGAAAGATTGTGAAACTGTAAGATCAGCAGCAGGGAGAACGCTGACCCTCCGGATGTCAAAAAAGCAGAAATCTCCTCAGCGTTGAACTTCCCTCAGACTGTCTGTGTTTGTAAACATTTTTTGGGCGTGTATTTATGCACGCTGGCTTTGCACTCACGCTACATAAACTCCACGCTTACAATAAGCTACACCCTGTGATCCTCCAGCAGCGGCTCGTATCGCTTCCTGCGTTGCTGATGGAGCCAATTATTTTCCCAGCAGGGTCGGATGCAGCCCACGTCCTCTGGGGTCCTGGGCCCATTATGAGTCTGAGCTCATTTAACATGTGGCTCAGCAGAGAAAAAAACTAAACTTTAAAAAAAAACTACATTCATAGCCCTTTCACCTTGGCTGGGTTTGGGGAAGGGATTTAAGAATCATTAAAAGGAGCTGGTTTGAACCTGCAGGTGAAGCGGCAGCAGCTGGACTTTCTGACTGCCGGGTCAAGCCCAGCGGTGGTTAACTCAGGACGGTTCTGCTGCTCTCAGACACTTTTACGGCTGAACAGACAGAGATGATCATCAACTAGAGTAGCCGACTTCACCATAGAGGAAAGTGACACCTCAGCATCCTGGATGGCTTTAAATGTTCTGAAAAAACAAACTGCTATGGAGAGACACTGATGCTGCTCTGCATTGTGACTGAAATCATTAATATTATGCTCACTCTGAGCAGGATCCTAAACAGAATGGGGCTGCATAGAAGGAAACGTCAGTCCGATCCTCTATCCTCCTGGAATGAAGCTGAAGTTGGCTTCCAGTTGCAGCTTCTGATTCGAGAAATGGCTAAAAGGTGAAATAATTGACCCTTAGAGTATGAATAAAACCGCGGTACCTTGATGGTCAAAGTTGATAACGCTGCAGTTGTTGTGGCTCCAGGAGCAGCGGTACACAGCTCCTCCCTCGGTGACGTTCGGCTGGCTGGTGTTGGCCTTTGGAGCTCCAATAAGGACACTGATGCTGGACAGCAGAAAAACAAAGTTTAACAAGCTGCTGGAAAAAACACAAAAGTGCATGAACATGGCGCTGCACGATATATCACAAATGTATTGTTATTGAAGATCACTGAATGTAATAAGCATATCGCTAAGAACTGCCTGGACTGCAATAAAGGTTAGCTTAAATTACTGTATGGATGTAATATATTTGATGGCCCTCGTTGTTAGAAGCAGAATTAAGAAGTTTTAGAAGAGTTGGTCAAATTAATAACGAGAAAAGTTGTTTTATTTCCCATTGTTGAGGAGCTTTAGGTCATTTACACTTACAGTACCGACAAGAACAGAAAGGTGGCTTCAAATACAAACTCCAAGTAATGGCATCAGGGTTTTGCCTTTAGGGGCTTGTAAGCTTTTTCACAACTACTTTATGGGATTTTAAGAGAGCAGGTTCCAGCTGTCACATCTGCATGAGGGAAAATCTCTGCCGCTATTGCTAGGTTATTACAGCTGGAATTTAAACATATAGTTAAAAATGACTATACCTCAAAGTGACTGTAAGAAAGAACTGAGACAAACAGTTCCTTTCAAAAGAACATAAAAGCTAGAAGCCAATTGGATGGAACATCTATCAAACTCAGAGGAGGCGTCACATCTACAGCTCTGATACGCAACATATGTCATGTTATGCCTGCCTGTAAAAGTCAAGTCAGGGTTATTTATATTTTAGAAACAAGTCAGTTCAAAGTGCTTTAAACAGTAAAAACATTATACAGTAACCAATTATGAAACAAGCAATAAACATTACATTTGGTCAAATGTCATCATCAAAATCATCAAGCAAATATTCATCACGTATATTGATCAATGTTCCGGTTACTAAATGAATCAAAGCAACAATGAACAGGTGGGTTTTCAGCCCTGATATAAAGGAACTCAGTGTTTCAGATGATTTTGACATGAACTGGGTTGATTGAGGCAGTTCTGGTTCTGGATGCAGAGCAGAACCAGAACAAGAACCAGAACCAGAACAAGAAAACCTGTGAGGTCTGCAGGTTGATACAGCAGCAGATCTTTAATGTATTGGGTTCTAATCCGTTCAGTGACTTATAACCTAAAGTTTAAAGAACTGTTATTGGGCCTTTCGCGATAAACAATAAATCAATTAATCGCCCGATAAATGAAAATTATCGACCTCATTTTAATTTATCGACATTGAACAGACAGATAAAATGGTGCATTTTGAGATTGCAAACAAGTGAGCTGAAGATGTTTCTGCATTTTTCTATGAAGATGCAATTAGAAGAAATATTAGATCATAACTTTATGGCCAAAAGTGACAGTGACAGAAATCCACCAGACTGTTTCCTCTGCGCATTGCCAAACACGTCTGGAGATCATAAGTGGAATATTTACATGGCAGCATTAGCTCACCTTGTAAAATGCTCACTCTGCGGACACTGAGGCAGCCACAGCACAGGCCCACTTCACTGAGTCACCCTCACCTCCTGTGATCTCTGCACGTGTGGAGTCGTAACTTACACCCCCAAGTCAATGAAAGCGCTAGCAGTGAAAACTTAACAGCCAACGATAGACTCCTTGACAATAAGCTGTATTAGAGGAATGATGGACGCCGCAGTTGAGACCCGAGAGCAGGATTCCTTCCCTTTAGCTCGGGAACATCTGCTCATGGGGAAGTGAGTCATAGGCAGGGTGAGGTCAAACATGAACCGTGCAATTTTCCCCTGAGTGGATTTCAAGACAACATGTTGGCATACAGTGTAAAAAAATATATATTATTAATGGTTTTTAAGTCTCTTATTCATCAGGAAACTATTTGTGATGCTCATTTCAATGAAAATGTTAGAGACTGAATACTGTGCAACATGACTTCTTTCGGGGTGTTTTCATGCCTGACAGTCTGGTAGACTCCATTACGAACAAACTTGAAACATTTGTTACATTTTCTGCTGCTGCTGTTATGTGTCACTCAGCACTGAGTCAAACCAACCAAACCCTTTGTAAAACCTGCTTACCCCCTGTCGCCTGTGGGGGCGCTGCACCAAGAATTAATGAAGGAAGACATAGGAACCTCTGAAAAAGACACTGAGTGCAACTTCCTTTTCATGAAATGCAAACAAAAAGTGTGCAGTGTCAGATTTTAGCGGTTGTGGGATTTCTGTGGGGTTTAGCTGTTTTTCCCTCTTATCCTAGACTTACCTACACATTAGTTTCAGTTGTTTTTACCCAGAATGCCCAACCCAATAGTCCGCATCTTGCTTCAGTTGCCGTCTCCAGTCCACTTTGCATTCACATAAGTATTCGAACCGCACCAAAGTTCACTTCCACCGAATCCAGACCGAGGTTTGTGGATGGACCAGAGTTCACTTTTTTGGTCCACATCAGTTTGATTGAGCGTTTACACCTCTCTCATTCTAGACAAACGGACCGCAGTTTAATTAAAGTGGACTAGACTGCACCTTCAAGATGTAACCTACAAGAAACCTCAATGAAGTACACTAAATCATCCAAGACTGACTAAAATGTAGGAATCAATTTCTTTTTTATGGTCCAAACTGGTTTTATACAATGCAGTAATATGTCTCTATTAACTGTTAGTTATGCACACCACAATTCTGGTCATCATGGTCAAATATATAGTATGCACCACAGTCTGATGTAAACAAGCAAAACATGTTGGTGGTGGCATCATTATGTGGGATGGCTCCCTTCAAGATCAGAGTTGATGTGAGGATGAATGGAGCTACAGACAGAGCATTACTGGATGAAAACCAGCATGGCAGCAAAAGACTTAAGGCAACAGGATAACAGCCCTGTTGCTTTAAGTAGCAGGGTTGTTATCTTCTCAAATGTTTTTGTGTGTCAGAATGGCCCAGTAAAAGGCCAGACATAAATCCAATGTATGATCTCAGACTCCCAGATTGTTTTCCCGTCCAATGTGAATGAGGTGGTATTTTTGGCAACATTGCAGCATGTCAATCTCTGGATGGTGCAAAGCCAGTTGCCAGACACTCTAAAACACCTGCAGCAATAATAGCAGGTGGTTATGTGAAGTATTTTCAAGTGGGGGTTAAATATAAATGCATGTCACACTTTTCAGTTTTTACAGATAAATAATGTTGAAAACATTGTAATGTTTTTATTTCCACTTCACAATTACGCAGAAAATACACCTAAAATAAAGGGAAGGTTGTCATATAGCAAAACATGAAGTGATTACTTTAACGTCACTCCATTATTTTTACTGTATTGTTTTAATGCAGCCAAAGAGCCAGAACTGAGGGGAAACCAAGGAGCAGAACAGTCCTTCACCGTTAGCATAGTTCAAGCAGAAAGAGGACTAAAACAGATGTGTAATTATTTCCCACATGGCTTTGCACGGACACACTACCTTCCCACACATGCTGCATCCGACCTTACACTGAACAGTGAAAACAGAGCTAACCTGGAATCAACAAGGGCCGCTCTTCATAATGCTAAGTACGGATAAACAATCTAATAACTGTCAGAATGCATGGCAGCCAGAAACAACAATGCTATCAGCAGAGACGTGTTCAGGAGAGCTTCACTTTCCCACAGACCAGCAGCCTGGATTCATGTTCCGCAACAATTGGAAGCTGTTAAAACACATGAAGTTGATTGAGGACAAAGCGTAGCATTGTTCCGAATAATAGGTGCTGTGAGGGGAAAAAGACCAACTCACTCAAAACAAATAGGTCTAAATCAAAATCTTAGTAATCAGCCCACAACATGCCCGCTAACCACCGCGGGTTTAACAAAGCAAGCCCAGAGAATCTTAACTCATTTTCAATGAGGAAAACATTAGCCCAGCATGTTAGCCTGCTAGCCCCAGAGGAAACCTGATGCAGAGAAGGCTCACCGGTTAGCTGACGAAAGCTACGTTTCCTACTTCAGCAGCGTAATATCTATGGTCTGTCACCTGTAAAGTTACACAGTCAACAATTAACAGCCATTTGATTTTAATTACATGGCCCATCATAACATAAAAAACTGGGATGTTCATTTTTTAAAGTCATATTTTCACAATTTGTAAATGTCGCAACTTCAATTTAAATATTCAATTAGATTATCTATTTAGCTTCATACCAAATGTTTAGTTAGAAGGCTAAATACTTCTAGCCTTAAACTGAATATTTAGTTTGCCTATTATTGGAGGGTTGCCGGTTCAATCCCAACTCCGTCCAACTCCTCTGTCATTGTGTCCTTGGACAAGACACCCACCAGCCTTACCTGCTGGAGGAAGTCAAAGGGCAGCCTGTGACTACTATCCAGTAGCTCATCATCATCAGTGTGTGAATGGGTGAATGACTGACTGTGGTGTGAAGTGCTTTGGAGTCCTCTGGACTTGATAAAGCCTTATACAAGTACAGGCCATTTACCACAGGTCAGAGTTAAATATTTAGCTAATATGTAAACTCACTAGCCAACAACCAGAAACGTTAAATAACTTAAATATATTTTGCCTGTTTTAACGGTTGTTACGTTGATTACAGAGTTTCTGATATTAAAAGGAAGCAATGAAAAAAAAACTACTTGTTAAAGTGTTTGTCGTCTCACATGTATCCAGACAGTGTTACATTAGGAACTTGATAATGGCTACAAAAAGTCATAGTTATCCAAATGCTAGTGGAGGTGTTTGTGCAATATTGACCTTGGATAAAAGAAAATCCACAATAAATTCAGCACTAGGAACCAGGTCTTTTTTGTCTCATTAAGTCCACCATGAAAATGAACATCTTACAGCATCAATAAAAGCCCAGAGAGAGTATTAAATCCACGGCAACGATTAAATGGAATCTTACTGACCGCAACTGTGCAAAAAGATCTTAGGTGATGAACTGAGACCTCTGGAGATTTACATCAGCTGCAGAAAGCAGGCAGCAAGAGTGGCGAGACAAGCCAATCAGCTTTTGGCTTTGGCCACAAATCTAAAGCCTTTGATAGCAGTCAGGTTATTCTGATGGTTCTTGCTTGCAGTAGGCCTGTCTGGTTATTACAGCCTTGGCTAACATAAAGTTGTTCAGCTTTAGGTTAGCCAGTGAATGCTGAAGGAAAGCCAACCAAACTGGTTCAGTGCCAAAGTAGTTTGAGTGTCTGTTTGGCATTAGACTTTTGTCTCCAGCAGCTCTGGTACCGTCAGATTGGTACAACCTCAGCTCAGACTGAAGAACCACAAGCCTGAGGAAAGACCAGAATCCTTAGTGATCCGAGGTCTGGATCATTAGCTTCCATTAAAAATGTGTGCAAAATTTTGTCTAAATTTCACTCATGTAGAAAAAACACAAATTCGCAATTGTGGAGTTTCCATTAAAACACAATTAAAGTCCCGATATGTCACTGAAATATACACCATGTCATGATCCTCCATCTACATTCTGTTGACATCTTCTTGTTGGTTTGTGCTAATGAAAACATCTGGTTGTTGATTATGAAGCAGGTGCAGTGTTTCCAAATAAACTCATTTCAATACAGTAAAAAAAAGTTTCTCTGTGCTGGACTGGCAAAGCTGTGTGCTGACTCCAGATCAGTCCCCTCTAGGTCTGAAGATAATAACTTCAAGTTGGTTTCTGTTCATCTAGAGAAAGTTATGGCACATCCACACATTGATTTGTTTTAGGCATCTGGATGGGTGCCTAAAACAAATCTTGGATGGGTTCGGAGTCAGTGAATCCTGTCTATTCTGAAAATACGCAGATTTTTCAGAGGAACGAATTCCAAATTATATGAAAAACATTTTGTTAAATTAATTTTCTTTCTTTTTGTGGACCATATCTTAAGCATAAATGAAAGAAAACGCATCTTATAAAACCAAAGTAGCAATGCTACTTAACTGGTTATTGGCTGGTGTTTGCAAAGCAGCCAATCCAGGAGCACAGTTCATTTTCCTTGATGCTGATTGGTTGTACTCCAATAAAGTGTACAATCCATGTTACCTGTGTTAACATGGTTTCCACCAAGCTTCTTAATGCGCATTAAGGTATATTTTGTGTTTTAACTGGTAGTCATTAGCGTTTTTTGAGGGGGTCTCTGAATTTACTTATAATGGTCCCAAACCTCTGTAAATACTAGGGGTGCACAGCAGACAAGCACAGAAACACCACTGCATATGGTCTAGTCAAATTTTACTTTGTTTTAAAAAAGTTTACAAAACCGTTTTTGAGAAAACAAAGTAGGAGGATTTCTTAAAGCTGATCTCATCTCGTGAACTAAATGTTGTGCAACATTTTGTTACTTCAGCTGCAGTTATTTATTTATTTATTGAATGCAAAAAATAAATAAATAACTCACCCTATCTTCTTGTAGTTTTTTGTCCCTCAGGCAAAGATTTTTTTTTCCCATACAGGCCTTAAGACTCTTCATACAACCTTCTCTGTTTTTCATAGTGAGCTACACTTGTTGTAAATGTATTATTTTTTTGTTTTTGTCACGTGAAAGCAATCTAAAGCCATCAGGCTGGGTTAATAGACTTCACACCTCATTCATCCCCTTTAGGGAACCTGAGCCAAACCAGGTGATGGACCTTTCTGTGTGTAGAACAAGAAGAAGACTTTTGATCTCTGACTGCATCTCTCTCTCAGCAGTTCCTGAGCTGTCAAAAAAAAGCCAAATGAAAAAGCTCCCCTGTCCCGTTGGAGCCCTGTTCGGGGTAAGAGTCGTGTTTTTCTTTGCTGTGGGTTAACCCCCTCCTCTCTGAATCACACACAGGCTCGTGCGTCTGGTTCCAATCAGCCTCGCGCAGGAATTCTATCAGTGTGTGCACGTGTGTGGAAAAGATCAAAGTGCAAATGAAGGATGTGTGTTTTATAGTATAAATATTTTAAAAATACGAAACAACTCCAAGTCACCTCTGAAATGTATTTTTACAATAATAACTTCCATTATTCAGACGGGTTGGGGTCTTTGTGTCTGTGCTAGAACAGGAGACCGGATGTAAACCTAAACAAAAGGCTTGAATTAAAAATAAATTATGATTTGTGATTATCATTCGTTAGTTTTTTCTTTATTAAGGTAGTAGTAGAATAAAGCCAGGCTTCGTGGAGCTGTGCTGTGATCTGACCTGGATGAGTTCCCGAAGAATTCCACGGAATATCCGAAATAACTCCCCCGCTTTCCCGTGAAAACGGAGCGTCCCTCCGCGTCCAGGTTAAAAGCGGCACAGAGCTGAAGCGCGGCGGCCACTACAGGCAGCAGCAGCGCGGCGCGGCAGCGGCGCGGCCGGTACGAAGGTGAGAGTCCAGGAAGGGCGCCCATCTCAGCTGCTGAGAGACTCTTCTTTCATGGAAGAGGCGCGGAGCAACACGCATCATCCGTCCTGGTTCCTGAGTTCCTGGTCCCGGCCAACTTTGTGTTCTTAACCCGAAACCAGAATCCTGAACAACCCCACTTCTCAGCTCCAACAGGTCCGGTGTGGTGCTGCTCCAGAGTGGATGGAGAAACGTAAACACGCACACAGAGAGAGGGAGAGAGAGAGAGACAGGGTGAGAGAGAGACAGAGAGAGGGAGAGAGACGAAGAAGAAGAAGAAAGGAGAAAGGAGGGAAAGGTTGAATCTTCTTCTGGGGTGGAGCTGTAAGTGTTCCCAGCCTGGTCCCTAGGTTACACATTACAGCAGAAAGAAGAGTCTATGTTTCAACTTGTGTAAAAGAAATCATACAGCATGTCCCATTATATTGCTTTGCAAAAGCATTCATAACTCATGTGTAGCATTAGTCAGGAAGCCTGGATTATTACTTGGACCCACCTTCAGCTGTGACTGCAGCTCTAAGTCTTCTGTACCTTACACATCTGCAGACTGAATTTGTTAACAAGTGATAGCAAAACAACTCTGGCTCACTGGGACTGGATGAGTATGAAATGTATGGAACACTGATATTAAACATTTTGACACAGACTCTCAGCTTTGGCTTTCACTAGGACATTCCAACTTGATTATGTTCTGATGTGCATCATTTTCTGTCCCTGATGAAATTCACCAACACAGCATGGCATTACCACCACTGTGTTATGCCATGCACTATCCCGATAGTGTTTTCAGAGCCACACAGCATCTAGCATGTTGGCCAGAAAAATCTGGCATTCATGGGCATTTTGGGCTCATACTTTCTCAAAATTAGGCTCTTCTGATGTGTCAGCAGAAAAAATGGAGACAGGAGACAAAATAAAGAGACACCGTCTTGAGACACTTAAATATGATCATGCAATGTGCCACCTTTTTGCCACCTTGTTAGATTGTCAACTCCCAGTGACACGCTTATGAATTCACTATGGTGTGGTGGTTCTCTATCGAGGTGGCATGTTCTCCACGTATTCTAAGTTGCTCTTAGGAATGAGTATTTGTCCTTTGTGTCTCTCTGTTGTCCTATGATGGACCTGGAGATGAGCATCGGCTTCCTTCAAGGGCAAGCAGGTCTAGGCAACGGATAGAACTTGGCAATGCAAGCATCTTACATAGCTCTTTTCTTTTCAGTTGTTCCCCTTCATGCACACTCTGAAGGTGGCAAGCTACAGGACTGTAGCCACAGCTACCTGGAGGCAGTCTGACAGAGGCGTCATCGGCCCCTTTGACCCCCACCAGCAGGCAAGGAGAGTGAAGCGTTTTGCCCAAGGACACAACGACAGAGACGAACGGAGTGGTGGGTTCACTGAGAGTGAGAGCCGAGCAGCAATAGGATAAAAAAAGTGGGTAGTCTGCAATCAATCAAGATGCTGTTTGATTGATTCCATAATAAATCAACAGTTATGTGGAACTAGTTTAGAATTTTGAATATGATTGCCCTGAAATGGATAATAACTGTACTGGTGGAGCAGCTCAGCAGCAGAACACACCAACTGTTCTCTATTCTCTCTCATAAAGTCAAACTATCATTCTAAAAGTTCTGGTTGTAACTGCTTTGAGTGTTCTCTGACATTAGTGTTGTAATAAGGAGGGAACGCAGAGGGAACCGACCTCTGTGCAAGTCTTCGTTTGTCTCAACCCGAAGTTCACTGAACTCAGCAGACAAATGACTGTGAAAGCTTGAAGTGTTCTCTGAGTTCGCCTTCAGTCAGAAAAGGATGTTTTTCCCCAACAAAGCCAGCATGTCAACACAATTCAAGACAATTCAACGTGACTAAACTGAGAAATCCCACAAACTGATCACAGCTATTGTCGACTTCGTCTCTCAGCACTTTGCCGGCGCTCAGCTTCTCTCTGTCACAGCAGACAGGCAGGTATGCATTGTGGGATTATGAATAGGTGTATTTGTGCACGTGTGCGTGTGTGTGTGCATGTGAGTGTGTGTGTTGGGGGCAAGAAGGGTAACCGATCAAGGAGAGCCTCTGATTTGAATAACACTAAGCCAAGCTGGTTAGCAGGCCAAAGGCAACACCACTTGGAAACGGAGAGTGTTCACTCTGTAAAAACACAACTCTAAACGGCACAATAAACCTGTTGCTCTAGCTGATAGAAAGAAGAATCATATAAACTATGGCTTATGTGTTTGGTTGTTATTCCAATTGGCATTTCATTTCATCATGAGCTTGAGTTGCTTATGTAACCAGGACAGAATGTGTTGTACGCCACACTGTACAACCAAGTATTATGTTATCTTAGTACGACTTGTCCCCACCAGTCAAAACCCTAACTTTCATCTCCATATTTTGCAGCTACATCCATCCATCCATTTTCTAACACCCTTGTCCCTTACTGGGGTCGGGAGGTGCTGGTGCCTATTTTCAGCCAACGTTTCGGGCGAGAGGCGGGGTCACCCTGGACAGGTCACCAGTCTGTCGCAGGGCAACACAGAGGCAGACAGGACAAACACACACACTCACACCTAGGGACAATTTAGAGAGGCCAATTAACCTGACAGTCATGTTTTTGGACTGTGGGAGGAAGCTGGAGTACCAGGAGAGAACCCACCATGCACAGGGAGAACATGCAAACTCCATGCAGAAAGCTACCAGCTGCGCCACTGTGCAGCTACTTATAAAAAATAATCTATTCCCAAATTAAAGTAATGCAGCACAGTGGCACGTTTTCTGCCTGACAACAGAGCAAGTAATGAGTCCCATTGGACATGTACTGGCATAAAGTACGAACTAACAGTTGACACAACATGATCCTCTGTTCTACAGCTCCTTGGAAATGACATACTTGAACTTTGTTTTCTACCATGCTACCACCACTAGCCTGGTAAAAACCAGCTGCTTTTACTTTGTACAGTCTGAACGTTGAGAAGTGATTGCTTGTTGGAGGCGTGGGCTCTCTTGAAGTTACGTTCTGAATCATTATGCCAAGACTTGGACTTTCCCACGAAGCACAGCGATTCCTATAAAAATGTAAAGACTATGTAGAAAATTCATAATCGTTATGGTACTTGACCTTCCACCTAACAGGCAGCTGGGGTAGGTAGAGCACTGATCACAAAAGCAGCCACAAGCCACTATCAATACAGCAAAATGTGGTTATAGAATCACTGATTCTGTTCATATCCAACCCTAACGTTTTTCCACTTTCCAAATATATTTAATCTTTTGTTAGTCTATCACCAAACACCCAAATAAAATAGATTCACACTTTAACGTATCAACATCTTTTTTAAAAAAGTATTGTGGGGAAGTCAGCATTTTTCATGCCTTGACTCCCTGACCCCCCCTTTGGGGAGCGCCTCTGGCAATTAGACACTTTAATTATGTAAAGTACATGAATGGTGACTGAATTGTTTTATTTAGAGATTTTTAAAAACATGAAGGAACTCGGGGAGAGGTCCTCTTTACCCTACGCAGTGTTTGTTTTTCTGTGGTATCCACTATTTGGTTAACTTCTGAACCGTCCCTTCCTGTGGTGTGGCTCAGCATCCTGAAATATGTCAAATCACGGTGGCCAATTGTCAGCGGAGAGCCCCGAAACCCCAGCTGTGCTTTTAGAATGACTTATCAGATGCAAACACATGCCCTGCTGTAAATCGACTGTTGCTTTTCCCAACCAGGAAATGCACATCAAGCTCAAATGAAACATTTGCTTAACATTTTTTGATAACAGAAAGCGAACCGGAAGAAACTCAGCAGCAGAGGTTATAAAGATGGATGCCATCCTGCATTTCAGAGACATTACTTTGTAAGTATTAATCCCAGCTAGCCGGAGTAAGCTTGTAAACAACGACCAAACCAACTTGAAAGATGGAGACAGGAAGTTACATTCCCATCTGATGTATGGACCCTGTGGACTGCATTGTGTCTTTTAAGCTCATTTTCAAAGACAAAACGAGGAGGGGAAATGAGCATTGGGTGATCTTAACAGATTTGGCACCGACTTGTGGAAAACCAGTATGCTTCTGGCCCAGGACGGCTGTGAAACTGCAGAAAAGCTTAATGGCTGCTTTTCCAGTTACATTAGCTAGCTAATTGGAAAGGTCTGAGTAACAGAAGCTCCCTGAAACACCTCTTCAGCTTGGCTGCAGATACTTTTCCACACGGGTGCTTGTAAAGTTTAAAGGTTTCATTGTCCAATAGCCATGGAGCCAGCCATGTGGAGAAAATTAGAACATTTCACAGCCAAAACCACCACAGACTGCCAAAAGTTACCCTCCAACACACACACGCACACACCCCCACACACGCACGCACACGCACACACACACACCCACAGGCACACACCTCCAACACACACACACACACGCACACCCCCACCCCTCCACACACACACACGCACAGAGGACATGTCTGTGTTATGTCAGAAAAGGGGTGATAAGAGATGCACACTTCGTCTGAGTCAGGCTGCTGTTGGTTCTGCATAATAGAGGACTCTTCCCTGCACACTTCCACACATGCAGGGCCACCCAAACACGCAGGAAGCCACAAGATTATCACAATTAAAATAGCAATGTGGTTGCTAATGTGGGAGTTCTTGGAGGGGGGGGGGTGGATTCTGCTGAGTACTTTCTAAAGTCACCGTGTGGCTATTTTAAAAAAACTGAAATTACTCGTGTGGAGCCATGACAACAGGCTAGGGGTCTGTGAACTGCATCTGGGGCCCAACGTGGCTCTTAATCACTTAATTAGCCAAAAACGTGGGAAGGACAGAGTTCATGTTTAAACTAAAGTGAACAGGGAAGCATGTACTCGTTCTTTCTGTAATGATCTAACTGGGCTTGTTCTGTTTTCTAAACAGCATGAGAAACAGTTTGACTTTTCTGGGAATAAAAATCATTTCAGTTTTCTAAGCTCACCACCAACAAAAGCCGTGTACAATACAGCGAAAGAGTATTTACTCCTTTGAAAGAGTAAAAAACAGAAGATCTAATTACTTTTCAGATTATTGGATTAGTTTGCTAATTTATTTTTCTTCCAACAGGTCGTATTGGTTTTGGGATTCTACACAAATTTAGTTTAATGGGAAATACTGCAGAAATATTCCCTTAGACTGAAAATATTCCTAAACCTCTACATTAATCTGTTGTTTTTTTTAAAGGAAATAATCTGCAACCATCTCAGATCAGATGTATTTAATTCTGTATGAAGGTTTTGCTCCCATTTCTGATTTTCACTTTTTTTTGCACGTTTTTGACATTTTAGTGTTTCGTAACATCAAACCAATTTAAATATTAGTCAGACAACAAAAATGTCATTTCTAGATTATTTTTAGATGAAGGTGAAAAACAGTGAAAAAAAGCTTGTTAGCTTTCCTCCACTTTGAAAATGTTTTTAATGTGCCAACAACAACATCTGCCAACATCTGTTTACTGCTGAGAGAATTATTGCTGACAACTCCACGGAAACTCACCTCTGATCTAACCCTTCATAATACGTATAAGAAACTGTCAGTGACGTCCTAAATTTGTTAGAACCAGCCACATAGTGCGATTTCATGATGTAACGCTCAAAAAAGTCAGCTTTATATAATACTACATTAGCAGAACCAGTCAGCAGTCATGCTAGCTTTAGCGTCAGTTCTTCAGGTAGAAGATGAACTGTGTTCGCTCCCAGAGGCACCGAGCTGCACACACGTCCATTCCTGCTAATGCTGTTTCTCTGACTGCGACCTCTGACCTCCTCCTGACCGGTCGTGTCTTTGCCTGCGGTGTGGCGGAATATCGTTACAGGAAGAAACTCCTATTAAACATTTCCTCTGTTCGTTTCCACAGAGAGCAACTTGTTCTCCTGCGGTCTCCCATGTGAGGCGCTTTGCAGCGCTGCTGCCAGAGGCTTGTTTAAGAGACGGCTAATCGATGTGAAATGGAAGTTTAAATCACTTTTTATATCACCTCAGGGTGTTTGCACAGAGTGAACTCTAAAAAGGTGAAGAATGTAACGGTGCAGGGGTTGAGGCTGCGCAGCTGAGAGGGGAGCTTTTTCTGTTTATCCACCGTGTGCCTCTTCATGTTAATCCAGCACACTGATGGAGCTGTGTCATGGCAGCATGGAGCCCCGAGTGACCTCAGAGGAGCCCGAAGGAAAACTCACACTGCAAACAGGCAGAGCAGAGCAGAGCAGAACAGGGTCAGCAGGAGAGAAACAAGCCTCTGACATGTCCTCACACAGTGAGGGCCCTGCTCTGAAAAAAATACAAGACAAGTAACAATAAATTAGATTCATACTGGAGCAAAGCCCAGAGTGCTCCGCTGAGAATATCTCCTCCTAACATTAATCTCTCCCTGGCTGTGCAGGTCTATGAAGTATGCATAAACCCCCCGATAAAATAAACAAACAAACAAACGGATCACCAGCTGTTAGGATCAGAAGTGTCCAAACTTTTTGCCACATGATTCAAAATTGTGCAGTTGAAAGGACTTTTACGTGAATTCCCAATAAAAATGCAGGCCTACAGTGTTTGTCTCTGAAAATGACTGGTTAAAAAAAAAAAGTGTCCATCTGAATCGACTTTGCTGCCTCCAGGATGGCGGTCAGGGGCCGAATGAATTACTTCAGGGGGCCACAGATGGCCCCTGAGCCACGCTTTGAGCACCCCAGGTTTAGCTCACCTGAACAAGTTGACTGTTTTCAAATTCTACGTCTTGGAAATGTTCACTTCACTTTTTTTAACTTGGTCTTTTTTCTATCCAGTCAAACATTTTATTTCTAAACGTGTCCTAAATGAATCGTTTTGTTTGTTGAACATGTGAATCTCTCCAGGTTACAGCCCAAATCTTCAATGTTCTTTACTGAAAAAAAACTATAACTGTCATAATTAATGAAAATGTTTCATTTTCATTAATTACCTGGACAATTAATTACCAAGACAAACCTGGCCTGCATTCAAAGCTCTCACCCAGGTGGATGTTTTACCTTTTTTATTGCCTTCAACAAAATGTGGCTTTTTTGACCAACATTTTTTGCTCAATCTTTGATCAGTTTTCTTTTTCCTCCTGTGTTTTTCCAGAGTTTTGGAATATTTTCACATCCTTGGCAAATGCTGATGAGCTGCAGGTGTTTCCAGTGCCTGTAGTCTGTAAAAATCCACTATTTAAATAGTAGCACATAAATCCATTTGTGCATTAAACCAGGTCTTACTAAAATAAAAAAAAAATCCCCCATCATTTAGAACTTTATTGATTTTTTTGTAAAACATTAAAAACAGCTTTAAGAGATTGTTTCACAGTGGCTCATAGAAATCGTGTAAAAACAAATAAACAGGTGAAAATACTGGAACATTTCCAAATACTTATGTAATGTTCATCAGCTTGGTCACATTTGTTCCACAGGCTGCATCATCATCATCATCATCACCACCATCATCATCATGTGTGACCCAGTATCAGCTCAGAGGAAGGAGAAACATCAGAGTGGCAGCCTCAATCCGCCTGCAGCGGCGGCAGCGGCAGCCTCAGTCTGCCTCCAGCGGCCTGACCAGGCTTCCTGAGAAGATCCCAGAGTGGTTGTCCAGATCCTGGTGCTGCTTCCAGCTCTCCTCCCTGATCCCCCTCAGCAGGCCGTCCAGCTGCCAGACACACATAGATGGAAAACACAGCTCAGAACACACACCCACTGCGCATACAGTACACACTCACAGCCACTTCTACGACCATCAGAACAAATCTGCTGGATGATGAAGTGTCCCCGTTTATCATCCTGTTATTGCTATAATCGACAAAATTGTTGTTTTGAGATGATTTTCAAGTCATGCATTGGTAATGGTATAACAATGCAAAAGCATGTTCTCAAAGATGAATAAACTTTAAATTCTAGATGAACATTTAACTTTGGAACTGGAAGACATTTTGTGAAAATCTAAAAGAAAAACTCCAAGAAGTCCAAGAAGCCAGACTGAGATGGTTTGGACATGTACAGAGGAAATACAGCAGCAGAAGGATGCTGAGGATGGAACAGCAGCAGGAGACCTACAGGATGGAGGGACTGTGAGAGAAGAAGATGCACTAGACAGCAATGACTTGCTGTAGCGACCCCTAAAGGAAAAAGTTTAAAAGAAGATTTTATTCCACTTTACAATTACACACCACCTTGTACTGCTCCATCACACACAATTCCAAAAAGATGCATAAAGGTTTGTGGCTGTAACATGACAAAATGTGTAGATGAGGCACAGGAACGAGGAACTGATCAAGCTTCTGTTCAACTTACGATGGTAAACAGATGAGCTGGAGTGTCTAAAAAATAATTACGATCTGGACAATTTTTTCTTGTTCATTTTATTTGCAGAGAAATGGTAAAAAAAAAAAAAAACTCCTCACAAGCATATGATGGAAAACGAAAGAGAAAAAAAGTTGAATGCTTACAACTAAAAACAAGTTTCCACAACGTATTGATCTGAAATGGGTCAAAAGTTTACAGGAAGGGTGTCAACCTCAATGTGAGCAGCAGCATGATGCGAGGCGAGATATGCCCTGTAAGAGCACACACACACACACACAGAGAGAAAGAGAGAGCAAGATTAACCTCTTGTGTGTCAGCCAGCACCAGGATGATGTCTTCTTGTTCGAACTGCAGCTGGCCTTCTTCAGACGATTCACTGCTCTCTGTCGCCACCGCCTGGTGGAAAATAAGAGTTTCATTATTTTGTTCAAAGGTGGCTGAGATTTTCAATTCCAACTCGATGAACAAGAACATTTTGCTGTTCACAGGAATTTTATTGTTCCCTTGCAATAATGTATTTGCTAGTTATTTTATGTGGGATTTTAAATAGTAAAGTCTTTCTGCTACAGAGTGAAGTTTTTTAAGGGTTTTCCATTTCTCTTAATATCTCATCAGAGAGTTATATAGTTTCATCTTTTTTTGGATAAATGCACCACAAACGTAAGCATAACAGTTCAAACATGTGCTTTCCATTCCTGCTCTAAAAAACATGACAGAAACTTCCTGTAAGAAATTATTTTATCTATTTTTGAGTTATTTACTGTCTTCTGTTTTGGTTCTTAATTTAAAAAAGTCTGAATTCTCTCTTCTCTTTTACGATGGGTCTGGTTTTGGATTCAGATATTTTTTGGGAGAACATGAAGAAAAGTAACTTCAGATTAATTTTGTGTTGCTATTGGATAGCAGTGATGTAGACCTTGTAGAGAAAGCCAGGCGGATTGGAGTCATCTCTCTGCTCTGATGTTTCTGGATCGTCTGCCGTTTCCTTCTGGTCCTCCCCTTCAGCAGGAAGCAGAGGCTGTTGGTCTGTGGAGTGGAAGGACTGGCGGGGGGCCGGAACAGGCGGAGGTTCGGGTTTGGCCTCCTCTGATGACAGATTGTCCACGTCGTTCTGGTCAGGACTCTGCACATCATCGCAACCCACCATATCAGAGGGGCTGGACAGTTCCTGATTCGCCGCCTCGGACTTTGGCACCCCGAGTCCAGAGTCGTCCGACTGATTTGTGGCAAGCTCCGCCTCCAGGTCCTCCGGACTCTCATTGCTCTTGGTGCCGTTCTCATTGTCGCACACAGATTGCCTCTTGGGTGTGTTCACACCGCTGGAGCTGAGATCTGAGTCTGACGAAGTGACGCTTTCGGATGGGGCAGCGCTCTCCTCTGGGGCAGTGTCTTCAGAAATGCCCGGAGTCTGTTGGACGGGGGAAGCTGGATCAGCCTCTTTGCCATTTTGGGTGGAGGAGTGGATGGAGACGTGGTCAGTTGGGAAAGCCGTGTTGCAGGGGATGGGGTTGGAGATGGCCAGGGACCTTCTTTTCTTTGACTTGCCAGTTGCACTGCTTGAGAAGAGACAGAAGAGAGCATTGGCTCCGAAAATAAGGACAAATGTGAGCACAAATAAAAATCAGACTGATTCTTTAACGTACAACACGGTGCGATTACAAGCCAAATGAAGGACAGTGAAACACAAAGAATTCAACTACTTGTAAAAACTTTGTTGATGTAGCAACAAGAAATTGTGACGGACTTTTTATTTCACTCTTCTCCAGTCTCACTCAAAGTTCCCTGGTGTTGTGTTAACAAGGGTGGAAATTAAACATTTTCTCCAGCAGCCGCAGAGGCTGGTAAAGAAATGTTCTTAGCAGCCATGAAGATGTTTCACCAGCCACCGTATTTTTTGTGTGCAACATTTCATTTGATTACAAACCCCATCAGTTCAAGCAAATTATACTGAACAAAAATATGAATGCCCTGTGTCAAATATTGTTGCCATGTGGAGTTGACGACTGTAAATGAGCATTTGTTGACATTTTATTGTACATAAGTAATATTTCTCCTGATTTGTGTATAATTTTTAATACAGTTTGCTGTCAGTGAGCATTACTCAGCGAGTTGTTTTTTACTCAGTGAATGGGTGGGACATGTCCACTGGGTGATAAGACAAAATGAACAACAGCTGGACAATCCTTGGACTGGGACAATAAAAGGCCACCACAAAATGCCAGATTTTGTCTCAAGTCATAATGCCTCAGATGTTGCAAGTTATGTGGGAGCGTGCCATTGGCCTGTTGGATAGAGGCGTCCACCAGAGCAGTAGCTGCACGGCTCAATGTCCGTTTCCAACAGACTGGCACTGCTGTAAATTGATCTCATCCTCGTCGGCCATGTGTGACCACTGCAGCACAAGATCACCACATCCAGCTCGTCCATCTGCAGGATCGGCTGAGACCAGCGGCACACACAGCTAATGAGACTATTGGTCTGCGCCTGATAAAAATAATTTTTTATATACTTTGTTAGATTGTGACCACCTGTTTGGACAGGAGCTCAAACTGAATGCAGTTTTTTTTGTTTCCCGTTCAAAATGACAACCCACCACGGTGGCGAGTGCACTGCTCAAATTCACACATACAGTCATACTGTTCCCACATTTGGCCACTGGGGGGTGCTAATGTGTGTTAGGCATTGTTTATCCTGCCGGCCAGTACTCCCACACACTCCCAACATGCTTCCCAGAGTGACTCAGCCTCTCTCCAAAAGCAGAGCTTCAGATGCTAAAATATTTGTGCAGTCAGGCTGATCTGCTGCCTGGTTGGTGTCAGCTGACCCTACGCCTGCAGACCGACTGCCTCCAACCTTTGACGTGAAACTCATCGCTGCAAGCAGCTGCTCCTACCAGGGTGCCAACGCTCCTACATGTTGGCTTTGTTGATTAAATTTGTATACATCTAAAGCTGACTTGGCCTTTTTGTAAGCATTATAATAATGATGAAGTCTCGGTCATTGATATGAAGCACAGCCTTGATTTGTGAGAAATCAACACAATGACATTTTCTGTGAATCGGCTTAATGTGCTAAAGAAAGACTGAACTGTTATTAAAAACCTTCGTCCTTAAAGTGTTTCTCAAAGCGTCTGCTTCATTCTACAACAGTCATACGTTCAGCAAAATTCAACATAAGCATAACCTAAACTGGATTATAGCTTTTTACTGTCGGTAAAGAGCAGCCAGGCAATATTTAAGGTTATTATCTTTAGGAACAACAACCAGAGCCATGAGTCAAACACTACGACGTGCTCCAGAAATCCCCTTGTAATCTTGCTAAGTCGCTGTATCCTGCAGAGTCAGGCCAACCTGTGGCGTACCCAGCCATCACGCCGAGCCCCTCCCAGGGGCCTCGGGAGGGGCCCCCTGGAGGAATCTCTTCCATAAACAGAGTTTATCTAATTTACCAAAGCATTTTGGGTTCAGGGACAGCCTCTCTGCAGAGGCGAGTCTCTGCCTTGTAGACGCAAAGCAATGTAATTAACTAAATGTGAGACACTTAAAAGAAGAAGAGTCAACAGCTTTACTCGGTTTTGTGTCCAAAGTTGGGCCAATGGGACGATGCTGTGTGGTACAACGTCTACATCTGGCATTTGTGTCTCCACTGGCAGTGTGTTCCTCAGTGTGTGTGTGTGTGTGAATAAGGGCGGGGCCGTGGAACCATGTGAGGGTGGTGAGCGTTGTTGACACTCTGATGATGTCATTTTTTGTGTGTACTCTTCAGGGACCAGTTTCTCTGAAATCTCTCTGAATATTTTTTTATCGCTACATCCAGTAGATGCTGCATTTGCTTCCCCACAATAATTGATAAAAAGTCTTGGATCTCAAGGTTTGACCATGGAATTATCAATTTGCTCCTCGCCGTCTGCTATGGTCTCACTGATGACTGAACTGATGGTCTAAACCAAAGTCTGGTTCACCCAGGGCTTCATAAATGTAAAAGCATTTCCCTACCTACTCAAACCCTTGATGATAAAATTTTTGCCCGAGTGCTGAGTTTCCAGTTTCTTCATCACGTTGTAAAGTTCCCGGTTTAGCTGTAAAAAGAAGAAACTCGAGGTGATTACGGGAGGACCTTCTGAAGTCTCTCTGCACGTTTGCGCAGCAGGAGTGGAGTTTCTTACCACGCTCATTTCTTTATAAAAGACATCTCTGAGGTTCGAGATGTTCTGGAACACGGTGACGTAGCAGCCGATCCGACTGCAGACAGAGAAACCACATCAAACTCCAACTTCGCCCATGAAACAAAGTTTTCTTTCTTTCCACACAGATTCCAGCTCATCTGAGTCTGTGTTGAGTTATTGCTGCTGGTACCTCTGGTAGAGGACAGGCAGCTCCTCCCGCAGCTCGTTATTTATCTCCTCAAAGACATTCTGGGCTTTGTTGAACTCCTCCTCTGCCTGATAAGCAGGAGTAGAGAAAACATTGGGAAAATAAAAAAAGTGAAATCCCAGCTTTAGGCTGCCATGCTAATTCCCGTTACCTTGGTGATTTTGGCTTCATCCTTTTTCTTGGCGCTCTGCAGAGCTTCCAGGTGGTGACGAGCTGAATCGTAGTCCACCAGTTTACGTCCCCGCTTTGCAACCCGGTCCTGAAAAAGCAAACAGTTTTGTCCCATAAAGCTGATTTCTGATTATGAAAACAAACTAAACTAAACTTAAAGATATTTTAAAAACATAAGATTGTTCTTTATGACTTTTTGTTAAAGTCACTAAGAGCCACTGGAAGTTTCAAACAGCCGCAGGTTGCTCGCGTCTAATAGAATATATATTTTCATGCAGAAATACAGTAACATCACAATTAACCAGTGTTGGCAACTACAAATAGTCATAAGCAGGTAAAAAATCTAATTTTTCCTTTTTATGTTTATTAAATGTTCATCAATACAGAGAATTCCCACTATTTCTGGTCCTCAAATGCACCAAACAGCAGATACTATGTTGAATTTTGCTGTTTTTTTTTCATAACAATTAGATAAAACGTTAGACGCATGTTTTGATGTGTAAATTAGGATACTTTTTTTGATTAATTAATATCTGTCAGATTTATAACCATAGAGAAAACAAACGGCGTCTAGAAAATCTGAAACAGATAAGTCAGGCACATCTGTACTGGAAACAGCTGCTGAGCTCTGTTCCTGCCCGGAATCACCTTCCACAAGCACTCTGAAGGAACTTCAAAGACAACATTTAATTTCCTCTTTGGGAAAAATAAAATTGTTTTTTATTATTATTTTCCTTTACCTTGACCTCAGGAAACTGGCTGGTGTAGTTTTCCATGGTGCGGACGAGCTGGTCACTTATTTTCTCCTCAAAGTCGTTCCATAGCAAGTCCTCACTCTGAAGCACAGGAGGAGAGTCAGTCAGTCCAAACAAATACTTTCAAAGAATCACTGAACAGAAACAACAACCTTGAATTAAAATAAAAATATTAAGTCCATCTAAAGCCTGAAACCTTGCAATACAACAAATACATAAAATGTAAAAATGGTGAAAACAAATTTATGTTGTATTTCAGCATCAAACTGGACTTGATTCATGAGGGGGGCAGCGTGACAGAATCCAAGATGGCGTCTCAACTTCCACAATCAGCCAGGAAATTAAACTTTAGTTCCATCTGCTCAGATCATGTTTCTGTTTGTCCTTCAGAGCTTGAGACAAACTGAAAACACGACTCACTTCTTTCTTTAGAAAATGAGTTTGTGTTTCCTTGCCACGTTTTTATAAAAACCAAACATTGTGGATTTTGTGGCCCGGTTTACATCCTGTCACTGCTTTAAAACCTCTCTGCAGGTTTAAACTCTGACCTGGGTGCTGCATTATGGACTTCCATGATGCAAGTTCTGTTTTGTTAACGTTGCCCGTTTCGTGTTTAAAGACTCATCTGTATGGATGGTCAGTTGATCATGGCGTAGCAAGCTGAATTTTGAGAGAAGGGGTAGATCATTCAGTATTTTTTTCTTCCTTCTCATTCAGAACCTTTGTTCATGTCAACATGTGACATGCTCAGCCCGCTGGCTGGGCGCGAGTCATTCATCCAGCAGCATTTTGAGTTAAAAACTGGGTAACACTTTATTTGAAGTGGTGAGCATAAAACTGACATGACACTGTCATAATCATGACATGCTGTTCTGAACATGGAGGAGTCTTTATGAATGACTGATGTCATCAAGTGTCATTCAATAAAAAAATGACACTTTTAATG
Organism: Phalloptychus januarius; assembly: GCA_902982915.1. Lineage (NCBI taxonomy): Eukaryota > Metazoa > Chordata > Actinopteri > Cyprinodontiformes > Poeciliidae > Phalloptychus > Phalloptychus januarius. Next base: position 130,585 of record CADWAE010000121.1, read on the forward strand.
TAAAGTTGCTTTAAAAGTTGCATTGAAAGTCCATTAAAAGTGCTGACTTTGCACTAAAGTATCATTATTTACAAAATAATGCAAAGTCGACACTGTTAGTGGACTTTCAATGCAACTTTTAAAGCAACTTTGCATTAAAACTGTCATTATTTACCGAGTGACACTTCATGACAACAGTCATTGACATTCATACAGACTCCTTCATGTTCATGACAGCTGTTGTGTTTATGGCAGCGTCACATTGGTCTTATGCACACCCTGTCACATAAAGTGTTACCAAAAAATGCTTAAAGTTGACGGGAAATTTTAAAGTATTACTTGATAATTATGCATTATTGAAAGATTGGAAGATTAATACCTGAACACCAACTATAAAGTCTTTAAAAATGCAAACATTTTAAAAAGATTTGAATAAATAGTCAGTGCTCAGCCTGGTGGGGTACAAGTAAAGCCTGGTGGCCCGCCAGACTTATAATGCACTGGGGGAAACGCTGCATCATTTTATAAAGTGGTACCAGAATAAGGAGGTCTAGGAACAAATGCTATTCTTCTTTCTTTTTTTTAAATAAATAAATGTCAACAACCATCAGTCATTATTCCGCTTCATTATTTCATATTCGATATCATAATGACCTCCGTAATGACAGCGAGGTCCTCCACGCCGTCCCAGTCTGACTCGTACACGTCTCTCAGGGTCAGGGACAGTCGCTTGGATGTTTCATGCACAGCTGTGGAAAAGCATTGCAAATCTTAGAAAGGTCATCATAAAACTTATCGCTACTCCACCAGCTTCAGCTTCAGCTGCACGGAGTCCTGAGAAGGCATTGTGTTAAACAACTTGTTGCTTCCTGACTGGATGAGTCATACATGCAGCGCTGCGTCTGCTCATTTTTCTTTTCAAAAACAGTGCGCTTTTGCTTTTCCATCCTGCAGCCCAGCAATGCAGACAGAATTGCGAAAGCCGCCAGAATTTAGGAATAGATCAAATTCACTTCTCTTTTCGCCTCACTAGTGTTGGCTGACATCCAGCCTGAACGTAGCACATGCACTGTGTAAACTCACTTTTCACCGCCGCATAGTACGCCTTCACGTCTTTAAACAGCCTGGTTCCGTCGATCTGTGGCCAGAGGAAAACAGACAAAACCAAAGTCACATTTTTGCTTCATCGTTTCCTTGGCAACCTCACTTTATTGCGACTATGTTTCAGGTGTGCTGCATGTTGCTTTTTGGAGCTTATTCCCCATCAGTAAACAGAAAGTAACCATTACGGCCCATAGTTGGGAAATTATGACAGCATATTAGAGCATATTGTAGATAGAAAAAAAGGAGTACGTTTCTGCCAGAAAACATTTAGATTAAACTTGAGATATTTTCCAGAAAATAAAGTTGGAATTCTCTGATCTTGTAAGGAAAAGCTTAGAAACATTCAGGTTAGTCTCTGAAATGCTCTAGAAAAAAAACTTAGATGTTTTCTAAGTTTCAAAAGTCATACATTTTCAAATTTGACCTCAGAAAATGTCTATTTCTAATTTCTAACATTTCTGAAATTAATGTCAACATTTTTTGCAGATGTTCAACTTTTTGAGCAGTGACAATTGCAAGCATGCATATTCACACAAAGCTGACAAAATGGAAAAATAAGCAAAATTACAACATAAGAAAAATATAAGAACACTACAGTCATTATATGATTAAAGAAATTAGCAACTCATCAGGATCATTTAAAAACGTGCACATAGGTTTCTGCATAGAAATGAAAAAAACAACAACCCTGAAATAACAGCATCAGGGATGTAAACACCACCTTCTATAAAGCAGAGTCTGACCACAATCACTCTAAATAGTTGCAACAGTTGAGATAATGAAGTGAAAGCAGCAAGCAAGTCACTCTGAACTTCCTTCCTGTTGCTCATTGACACTTATCTTTGACAACAGTCCTTGTTATCTCTCAGAAATGTAAAAATTAAAGAGGTACTAACAATAGAGAGCCTAGCTAAAAGGAGCAACTGGAGAATACAGCAAACGACGCAACAATGAGCACCTAAAGAAAGATGGAAAAAGTGAAGCTTGTCAGCAGGTGTAAGCAGAGACCACTATGCTAGCATTAGCCAACAAGCTAATGGTTAAACTAGCTCAAATAAGAGAGTACAGATGAACAGATGTGATAGCTGCACGGTCCCATACAAATGCCCCTCCATGTTGTGAGTGGGAACCTAAACATGGAAATCAATACAAATAGCGTTGAACACAGTTTGTTTAGATTTTTTTTTAATAGTGGCCTACGGAAGTTTATATTCTAACAAATTTGGTAAATTGTTTTATTACAGATCAAAATGCTCAAAGGATTGTACTGGCAGATATACAGACAAGGAAAAACAGTAACAGAAAATAAAACGAAGGACAGAATGATCTATATGAAACCTCATGAGCTTAAAATACACTTAAACCTGCTTTATTTACCTCTGGAAATTATACTGAAACACTTGTTCTGATTCAGTTTGAATTAAAACAACAATAACTTATTACTCAGTCAGTTGCACTTGTTTTATAGGAGTTAGGATTAGGGGTCCACCAATTTATCAACCAGCCAATTTATCTGGGCTGATTTCCTTCCTTTTGGGAGATCGGTGATCAGCTGATCTTATCCACCGATGTCATCAATCTCAGCAAAGATCTAAAAATCAACCTATGTGCTTTTCTTTTCTCCTGCGAGACGTTTGAATGTGCAGACATGACCTGACCGGCCGACCAGGTCATGTCTGCACATTTACAGTTAAAAATAGTCACCCCATTGTTGCCAAATCAGCAACTTTCTTGATATATTAAGCAACATTTCAGACAAAAAACTGGTATCGGCCAAAATCGGTAAGTTAGGATTTTTAAAAGATCGGTAATCGGATTACCGATAACTGCAATCGGTGCACCCCTAGGTAGGAGTAATTATGAAAAATTTATATGTATAATAATTGCTGATTCTTTCTTCCTAAACAGTATCACGGCCTCTGGACCAGATTTTCATGTTCAGAACCATCTCAATTCTTAGCAGAAACGGATTCAGCAACAAGCTGATAGAAACAATCCTGTAGAGATTTTTCCACCACATCCTCCATTAAGCTGAAATCTGGTTACCATGGAGTCCATTGGCCTACACTGAACTCATTGTTATGTTTAGGAAATCAGTTTGAGATGATTTGAGGATTGGGACATTGTGTATTATCTTTCTGGACATAGTCACCAGATGGTGAGTAGAGGTGCTGTCCTAAAAGGAAGGACATGGTCAGCACCACTACTCATCACACCAGGATAGGTTGGACTACTTGTATGAAGCAGAAAATGGTATTCTGCACACTTTGGTGGTTATTTGACCCTCTACTGACTTTACATTATCTCAAACCAGTTTGTGTATTCTCTGACATCAACAAGGCATTCTACTCTATTCTACTCACTGAATGTTTATGTTTGTCCAAGACATTCCCAGCAGACAAGCAGCATCTGAGCTACTTAGACCAGGACTTCTGACAACAGCTGTGCCCCATTCATTGTTACTTAAAGCTGCAGTATGTAACTTTAAAAATGTTTTTCTTTTTATACATTTGTTAAAACTGTGACTATGTAGTGGCAGTTTGGTATGACACAGATAAAATGTGAAAATATTTTTTGTTCCTTTACCTTTTCCCAGTGATGACTAGAAACAACCAGTCAGATCTAGGAGGCAGGTCCTAGTGCTGCCAATCATGCCCCGCATGCCTGTTCATCCCATCCTGTCCCTGCTACAGTTTCTTCCTGAGTTAGGAGACTGTCATGAATGCTGGAACTAGGCCTCCGATAGCAGCAGATAAACGGTTCTCCTGTAGCAGTAAGTTGTTTCTTTGCCATTAACACATTGAATAGCAAATACACATGGATGATTGACAGCAATAAGCCCCTCCTTCTGGCTCTGATTGGTTGTCCTTGGTCAGAGCAGTGCATGTCTTCAGACAGCAATAGTAGCTCAAGAGAGGAGGTGGAGGAGATTGATCTTTTCACAGACTGTCTGATGTCTTGCTGTCATGACCGGGAGCCAATTTTAACAAATATATAAAAAAAAGAAAATATGTTTTACAAAAGCTACATACTGCAGCTCCAAGTTCTCCTTCTTACTTTGTTTGAACCAGTTGTCACTACCCCTTCTAGATACCTGAACACACAGAGTTGTCATGTCATTTGATGAATTCAACAGGTTTACCTAACAAACTGCCTGGTAAGACTACATAAATTGTTGTAGTACTTAGTTATTGTGCAGTAGCCAGCCCCCCTTAAGTCCCTGGCGTTACACAGTTTAATGTAAAGCCTTGGAATAAAACTGGATCACAGCTTTTTGCATTTTTTGCATGATCACATTTATCACATCACATCAAGGTTTCCCTCAGGAAACTTGCTTGCTAAGCCCGGTGGTTGGGCGCATCTAGCGGCCCGTCGTCTTTTTGAGTTAAAAATGTTTAAAGTTGACAGAAGATTAATACCTGAACACCAACTATGAAGTCTTAAAAAATCCAAATATAAAAAAAAAAGTTATTAAAAAAAAAAAGTAAAGCCTGGTGGCCCGTCAGGCTTATAATACACTGAGGGAAACCCTGCACATGCTTGTCCATCTGGATGGACCTCTGTTATACAAGAGCATTCTGCTTCTATGCACCAGAAATCTAGAACAAACTTCCAGAAAACTGCATAACAGCTGAAACACTGAGTTCCTTTAAATCAAGACTAAGAAGGTTACAACCAGCTTTTCAACCATAATAAATTAAACATTGACCAACATATTTGATGTCTATGAGTTCAGTGATAGCACTCATCCAAATTTATATATATATATATATATATATATATATAAAATCAGTAAACTTGGTCAGTAATTTGACAGGAATCATTACATGAACTGAAAAGCTACAGCTTGGCCACCTAAACCAGGCTGCAGTAGTAACAAGTGGGGTGTTCAATTATTTTTGTCTATCATACCTAAAGATTCCTCTTTCAGAATTAGTCTGGATTTGCAGAAAACTAAAAAAAGCCGTTGCTTCCTAAGTGACAGTAACCTCTTCAAACTGCTGCTACAGAGAACTGAAACCAAGCAAAGTGAGACGAAAAGAAGAAAGTCCTAGAATATGTTCCAAATCCTCAAATCAAGGCCAGGCTGACTGTCTGAACTTGTGTGTTGGCTCCACTGCAACATCAGAAACAAAACACTGATTGTTCAGTCCCCAAGGACCGCTAATCGCAGGAAGATTGATTGTGAGGATTGTATGACGTGCTGCTGAACTACTAGAGCTAGCTTTTAGAAGCTAGCTTTTAGAAGTGATGGCCAGAAGTGTGGGAGTACCTGCTGCTTGTTGAGGTTCTGGAAGCAGAGCTCAAACTGCTCATCTTTGGTCTCCATGGTTTTGCCCAGTTTCTGAAGAACCTGGGGAACAATTGGACATTTAAATGATTAATGTGCCATACAGAGTAATAAAACTAAAAAGTTACATTTTGTCTAGAATGTGAAGTCTAAAAAGTCAGACAAAGTGCAGAACTGGACCTAATCTTAAATCTTTAATTTTGACACATTTAAGGGAAAGACTTTCTATAGCTTCTGATTTTGCAATAAATTCACTAATAATGTTGAGCTTTGGTAAATTGGTCTTCACATGGCATCAGAAATAATAAAACAGGCTTCTTACTTTTTAGCCAGAGAGACTTCAGATAGGAAAGTCAGGTGAATTTTATTTAGATGATTGCATTGTCATTAAATCAGGACTTTTTTAATCTTGCATATTTACGCAAGTTAAAATTTTACATCTCAATATGAAACTTTGATTTAAAGCGTTTGTGCTCTCTGTGGTTCAGAAAAAAATTTAAAAAATAAACTTTTCCAACAGGTGAGATTCTTCTGAGAGGTTCAAGGAAGCGCCTGTCTCTTCGGTATGTCACATCTGAGCTCCAGGTGTTTGCAGCAGAGGTGGGACGCAATTCAAATGTTTAATCAAGTTAATTTTAATTCATGAATTGCAAATAATCACACTTTAATTAAACTGAATAATAGACCAATTAAAGCTTCCATTATCAAACAGATCATACATTATTTTTATTGTCGGTCTTTGCCAACTTGTGAAGTTCAACGAAATATTTTTGAAAATAAGTTCTGGTTCATCTACTGGTTTCCAATTTTTAAGGGCTTAGAAGCAAATTCACTTCAGGTTCTTCTAACGCTTCAAAACAGTAGAAGAAAAAAAATTCTGTTTTCAATAGATAGCCATGTGCTTCTAATGGAAATGCTTAGTCGTCATTCTTGGTCTGGACACATATGGGATGTTTCAGTGGAACCTGTGGATGACCCATCAGATGACCTGGCGTCTCCACTGCTGTTCAGCGAGCAACACAAAGAGTGGAGCCCCACTTACTGACCTTTACCAGCTGCTTTTTTATAGTAGCAAATGGCTGATATTTATTTTATGGCAAATATTGACCTAATTTATCAGCAGACATAAAATTCCAGCCCAGCTATTAATAAAGTAGTGGGTAGGTTGGTCCAGCCCTGCTTATCCTAACACACTGATACTCAAACATGCAGCAAATTCTTAGCCAAACAGGATGAATGTGGCCTTTACCTTCCACTGAAAGCAGCTGGTTTTCAGCTTAACATGTAAAACAAAACTTCTGAATTTCCCCTCCGCCCCCATTTCATTTTTCTGTCTGGAATTTATGTGATATATATCACATAATTCCTCATATATAGCACGCAACATTGTTGTTTCTCTATAGAGGTGGAGCACCAAAAATCAAACAAGTCAACCACAAACTGAGTGAGAAAGACAGCAACAAGAGGAAGTGAGCAGTCAGGAAGTGGCAACTTTTGTATGTCCGCACATTGGAACAGCTTTTAACTTCACAACACAGAACAGAAGAACAGAGCAAACCAGTTTTCTTTTTTTGAGCAGCTGAAAGTGAGCAAGTTAGGATTTTCATGAGCTGAACTCTGAGCAGATTAAGTTTGGTCTTTTCTGTGGAGGAACAGAGAACCACGATGAGCTCCTGCATGTTTGAATCCGAGCCATAGAGTGAAATAACGGCAGCAGCTGCTGCTGTGCTGCTGCTGGCCCTGTCTGGAGGCCCTGCATGGAGGCCCGTCCACAGCTGCGGCTCTGCACAAGCTTCAGCAGCAGGGCTGGTGGAGATGTTCTCCAGCGAACTGCTTCATGACGGAGTTCAACGCATATTCATGAGAATAAATGGGAGACACTCAAAAGAAAAAAAATTAAGAAACGGGTCTCATTTTACCTTCTCCTGTGCTCTACTCAAGGACTTCTGGACCCGCTTGGCGAGGAATCCAGCTCCAGCCTGGAGGTTCGGACCCACTTTATTCTCGGCCATCTCTCAGCTCAGTTCTCGGCTCGGTTCTCCTACCGTCTGCCGCTTCCTCTGTGCGACTCACCTCCCAACACTCAAGGCGCTGGGAGGAGCAACAAGACACACTTACGAAATGAACGCAGGCGGAGATCAGGACCGCCTGTCAGTCTGTCTGTCCTCATCATCAACACCAGCCCATGTCTCCGCTGGAACTTGTTGAACTTGTGGCGAGTCCTGACCTGTCCCAGAAATGTTACTGCCGAGGTTGAGAAACGTTTCCCCCCCCCGCGGCGCCTTTTCTCCTGGTAACAGCAGCTCTCAGCTGGAGGCGACGGCCGTAATTGACGTTCCTCTATAGTGACGCGAATCTGATTCAGCAGCGTGACGCAGGCGAAGCTTCAGGGTGGGTGGAGGGTGGAGGTATAGTGGAAGAAAAATAATAGTTTGTGACGATTTGTTATCAGCATCGTCGAATATTGAAAATGGAAGTACAAATAATCACCCAAATATATTGTATGAGGTTCTGTTTGTTCGTCATAGACTGTGTGAACAAAACAAAATGGACTTCTGCTCTTGTAGGTATTTTGGGTAATGAAAGAGCAGATAGGTTGGCTGGAGGCTGCTACAAAAGTAGTTATTGATATGCCAGCAAAGTGATATAAAGCTGAAGGCGAAAGCATAGTTTGGAAAGAAAGTAAGAAGTTATGAAAAATTAGGTGGTATAATGAAATAAATGGAAGACATTTATATAAGATACACAATACAGTTGATGTTAAAAAAATTAGAGGAATAAACAGGGGGGAGGAGATAATTATGCATTGAATGACAACAGGCCACGGTTTTTTGAATGGCAGTCTTTTTAAGATGAGGGAACTTCCTACTGATTTATGTCATTCATTTAACTTCGACTTAACCATAAAATCTGAGACAATGCTGCTGCCTATCATTGGAGGCCTCTGTTCAAATTACATTTTTAAGGGAGACCAGGCAATGAACATAAAACAAAACAGTTACAAACATTATGTACAAATTATATCTTGATATAAATCGTTATTGCCACCCATCACAACGTATATTGCTTCATGCTATATCCTTCATAGGGAGAAGATGCAAAGTGCATGCAAAAAGACACCAGGCTGCGATTAGAACCCAAGACCTTCTTTATGCGAAGCAGCTGAACAACCATACAACCCAATCTAAAGCCATCACTTTGGATTGGCTTTGCAGTATCAGAGTAGTTGCCTCGGTGTGCATTTGTGGTTGTACTACCACAGACCATGTGGTCAACTTAGAAAAGTTAAAAGTGTTGCTTTAGTTACGGCTGAAAAACTAGGGCACCCTATTTGTTTAGGAGTTTCTTTCTTTTCTTTAACATATTTGCTCTTATGAACATTTAAATTATTTCTGGTAAGGGCACTGGGCAACACATGTCAAACAACATGTGTTGTTTGACATTGTTCTTACTCACACTTAAGAACAATGTGGAGAATCTAACTGACCAAACGGTCAAGTGGTTAAAGCCGGAGAACCGAGATTTACTGGGACTCCCTTACAAAAATCTTTGTTAATTTCAGTGGGACATTCCTGGTTACATAAGGGTTAAGTAAATAAAATTAAAGCTAGAGTACCCAGAGAGAACCCACACATCCACAAGATGAACATGCAGAGAGATCCAGGCAGCCAACTTTAAAATCTGATGAAACTGAATCTTAAATTCCCTTTAGTACATGAAGAGCAACTTGCCCTGCTCTCCAAATATGATGCATCTTTAGATGTTAACCCTGTTGTCTATCATATAAATATTTTAGAGTAGTTTTTGTTTCTTGCATTAAACACAATCTGTGACTTTATAATGCAAAAATTTGCATTATAACTCTTGTGTAACTCTAATGTTTCCTCAAACCTCCACTAAAATACATCAATACCAACAACACAGAATCAAATGAAGCCTTTATTCGGTTTCACATTATTGGAAGAAAGATTGGAAGTCAATATTTTTGTCTCGGCCAAAAATGAATTGTCGCAGTTGACAATTTTTGTTTTAGCGTATTTTAACCAGCAGGTGGCGACAGACTCCACTATTTCGAGGAACTCATCGACTGAGACGAGTGGGGCAGTAAGCGCTGGTCATCCCTGGCCTTTGTCTTTCTTACCCTAAACACTATTAGTTAATAACAAAATCAAGTTATTACAGTTTCGCTTTTTGCTGTTTTACGCTACTTTTATAAAGTTGGGATGCTTTATCTTTATCTCCATAGCGAACAGTATAGCTCTCCTAACTAGTAAGATCTTATATTTCTTTACATAATTGAGTTTATTTCTACGGTATTCTCACTTTAATGTGTAAGTTGAGTAATTGTTCCGACATTGGGCGTGTGTTAATGGGCGACGCTGTGACGTATCTCATAGTACCTTCGTTTTGTATCACGCAATTTGGTCTGTGGGCGGGGTTGTTCCAGTTCCCTACAGTTCACTATGAACCGCTCGGTGAACACGGTAACACATAACAAGCGCACCCATAGGAGTTAGACAAGAAAATGCTGGAGACTGTTGGCGCGGATGATAGACTACTACCTGCTTTCAGAGCAGCGACAGGAATTGAGGGCAGATTCACTGTCCTCCTGTGCCTGGTGTTTTATCGCCCCTTATAGACTTTAGGGGCGTTACTAGAACGGAGAAGTAACAGGTAGTTAGCATTTAGTTTATTATTTTTAGAAAGCCGTCTATCGGAGCTTGCTTTGCGCAAGCAGACGGAAATAGCTGGACAATGCCTCCCATCGAAAAAGACACCGGCAAAAATGAACTCAAAACTAAGATACAGAAGCTTATTGACTCTAACCAAGTGGTGGTCTTCAGCAAAAGCTACTGTCCGTATTGTATCCAGGTAAGTCGTTTTCGCTTAACCTAACTGAGTAGACCTTGTTTATTAGCCCGGGTCGGAAACTTCGATATTTCACCCGCGAGCAGCACGGGATGGGCTCGGCCTAATTGCTGGAGCTGTGCGTCGATGCTGCCTCTGGGCCTCTGTCTCTTTAAGACGCAGTCCAAACTTAATACACTTTATCTGCCTGTTCACATCTCTGAACGCAGTGGTTAATCTGAAACCGAGCAAACCTTGTATTCGCTTTGGGGAGTGTGTAAATGTGGCAAAGCTTTTGCTTGCATAACATCCTGCTCTTGGCATACTTGACTATGTCTTTCTTTCTTTCTTTCTTTTTTATCTGAGGCTTAAGACAACCTGTTTCCATACAGGGCTTGTCTAGTAGTGGAAGTCAACTGTCACGTATTTTTGTAGTGACGTACCATAACGCATGTGTTACGCCATTAGTTGCGTATTCTATAAAAAAATGAAATAAAAAATGATTTTAGCATTTTGTCATTAATTAGCAGTAACGTAAATAAAGAAGAAACTCCTCCAGAAGATGCTTTTCCTGTAATTCTAGTTTTCTATATGGTGTAGTAAGTTGTTTTTATTATTTCCTTACAGTTCATGAACCTTGATCAATATTTTTATTTTATAAAGTTTCAGGGCTACCATTATTATCCTGATAGATTATACCCAAATAATATTTTGGCTATATATTCAAACCTAACAAAAAAATTTGCTTTTGCACTGTAGCTAAAATCCTCAATGTATTTAATGTAATGATACAACACAGAGAAGTGCGTAAGAATGAAGCAAAAAGAAACAAACATGATTATCAACATTTTTTACAGATCAGTCTTTAAGAGTGTGGCATGAAGTTGTTTTCATCCCCTGAAGTCTTGAAGTGTTTTTGGGAACTCTACCGGACTAACAAATGTAAATTAAATTTTAAAAATCCTTTTATTTATCCCAAAGAAAAATAAAATGCTGTTGTAGCTTTATATCATCAAGGTATATTAATTCGATTTCCATCTGGAATCAATAAAATCTTTGTGAATTGAATTCGAGTGGTTGTGGGCGGCGACACGGGGGACAGGAAAGCTCTCCAGTAGAAGTCAGTGTTGCAATGCATCTGTAGAAGACCCTGACTACAGACTGTCTGCCTGTGCAAACAGGATTTCCAGACGAAGTGTTCTGGATGACGTCATCGGTCGTTACCAAGCACTGCTGATCGCCTCTCCTGCTGCCGCCTGTCCTTTTAGATCGTGGTCTGGTGGGACTCTAAATCAGATTCAGGTCTTGATTTTTGTCCAGGTCACTACAACACTTAAATATGCTGAAGCAATTAGTCGGATGAATCGCAATGAATCGATTTTTAAAACGCTCGTCAGCTGATTTAGTCATCGATAAGTTAACCGGAGCATACAGACTGAAAAAAGGCAATTTGATGAAATAACTCACTCAGAGCTGAAACTAAGCCAAAACTGTATAAATATATCTACATTTAGCATTTGTGTGTAAAGTTTCTGATGCAAAGAGCTGCTCTTAAATGGAGCCGCAAACCTGATGGGGAAAAAGACAACTTATTCAATTGTTTCTGTTTTCTGTTCAGTGACTTCAAGTGCTTTGAAATGCACCTTCAGATAAAATTGATTATTATTATTATTAAGTTATTTTTGAGGAAATGTCTACAGAAGAAAAGAACAGTTTTATTTCTGTTTAGTTTTTAAAATAACATAAATTGTAGATGTTTTGTGGAAGAACTTTTTCCATTTCGCTGAATATGAACCATGAAAAAGCCTTAATCTGACCAGATTGTCAATTCATTTCAATAAAACCCTGAAATAAGATTTCCATTCAGTCCATCTTTAGTACCGTTTAGTTTTTTGTATGTTTGGAGTCGCTGGAAAATGGTTGGCTTGTCATAACAAATTTTACTGTATAAATTGTCCCAGTTATTGCGATAAACAATAATATTTTCAGACTATTTTCAAATGGTAATGCGAGTTCACTCTCTCAAGATCACTGCAACTGGAAGATATTTAAAATATCTGAAATAACCAAACAATAACCAAAAATAAAAACTACATCCAGCTGAAGCCATAAATAAAATGGATTATGAAGTAAGTCTCTGTAAACAAAATTGCCCTTCAAAAAAAATCAGAATCATCAGAATGGAAATCATCAAGCCGATTTGAATTCATCGTTTGGTGAGTTGGTACAGTGACAGGTCGGTGCTGTTTGGTACCAGTGCTAGTTGGTCTTGTTCCAATGGAAACGGAACCCTTTTGAATATTTTCATTACCCATAAAATGTGTTTATTTCAAAGTGTAAACCTGTTTGTGTGCAGGTGAAGGACTTGTTCAAGGAGCTGAAAATCGAGTTCAATGTGATGGAGCTGGATCTCATAGGTAAAACCCCACTCTGTTTGTCCTCAGTTCAAGCCAGTTCAAACCTGACGCTGACCTTTGAACTGGAGAATAGTCAGTATGCATATCTGCATCAGTCCAGATCTTGAAAAGGTATTGGATTTATTCTAGTCTGAATCGGAGCAAAAGCTCCAGCATCGGATTGGGATGATGATGGGACAAACAGCATCAGCTTCAGGGAGCAGTAAATAACTACTAAATCATTCTTAAAGCTGCAGCCTGTAGATTAGCAGTTTTGTTCAGCCACTCGCTGAGCTATGATTGGCTGTTTTTAATTTGGGTGAGAGTGTGAGCCAATCAGCAGCAGCAGCAGGTGCTGCAACATGGCCACTGTGTGTTAAATGGACAGTCAGCTGTCGCATGTCAAACAAGTTAGTCATGATCTATACTGACTGCGTGCACAGAGTGGCGTCTCTGGCTGGACATTGTTTTAACCGCTCCTGGTCATGCTGAGAGCAGGTAGTTGGTTAATGGAGGTGCTTCCATTAACTAGATTACTCTGCTGGAAATGAGCGTTCAGCCATGACAACATGACTGATGTTTATATCCTTCACCAGACCTGAACTCCAGCTGGCTTCCACACAGAGAAACAGTTTTTTTTGTATAAATGTTAGCGTTGGCTGTCAGAGTGAGAGCACTGATGAGACGTTCAAGCTGGCAGACGAGCATTTCTGCTCCAATACTTCGGAGCAGAAATGCTGCAAGGTTGGAGCAGGAGATGAAGCAACAACAGTTGACTTGATGAGCTTCCTCCACCCGGGCCGATCGTTTCCTTTAGGCATTGCTGCACCCAGAACCATTTCTTAACTCCCACATCTGTGTTGACATTTTGGTTATCGACTTTGAAAAGTTAGACGTCCATGTAGGCCCGATCCAATAAGACAGAAATCAATTAATAAAACAAGCTCACCAATTTCCATTTGCATGATTTCTCGTTTTTCTCTTTTTCTGCCAAAAACTGTATGATTCTATGATAAGTCTTCAGTCTGGTGTTTTGACCAGATTCATTTTATTTGTTGTTTTATTTATTTTGGAAATGTAAAACTTCTTCCAGTTCCAATGTTAAATGTTAAGAATTTAAAGATTGTTGATCTTTGAGGTTGTGCTCTTGCATTGCTATGCCGTTACAGTTATATTCATAGAAAATGGTCTCAAAACAATATTATAATTTGTCTCTGCAACGTCTGGGACAATTTGTCATCCAGCAAAACTTATCTAGACCTCCATCTATATTCCTGCTCTTATTTTGAAGGAAGTAAAGACTGTTTACACAGCAGTTCTGTTTCCTCTTCTTTATTTTCTTCGTTTTTCAGTAGCTTTATCTGAAAACAAAGATCCGTACAGGAACAAAATAAAGGTAGAGAAGAGCTCATTGTTCTGCTGCTCCAGGTGTTTTGCATTTCGTTGGGACATAATCTGAACAAATCTGCTGTCTGCCCTGCACTCACACTATGGCCTTTTTGTCCAGAGAATGGATCCAACTACCAGGAGATGTTGCTGGAAATGACTGGACAGAGGACAGTTCCTCAGGTCTTCGTCAACAAGACGCATGTTGGTGGTTGTGACAACACCATGAAGGTGAGGGTCAAATGACTTGAGTAAGTGTGATCTAGGGCTGGAAGACATGACTGAAAAACGTATCATGATGAAAGCATTTCATATTAGTCAATATTGATGATTCTCAATAATTATAGATTAGTTGTTTGATTTAAATATCTGAAATCCTGCCAAACCGGTGATTTGATCTTTCCCATTTGGTCCAGTTTTCACTCCACGCTGTTTTTTTTGTTTTTTTATTATTATTTTTAAGCAGTTATGAGACACAGTTGTGAAACCTGAAACTGCTGTTTTGCAAGTTACTCAACAGGTTGTTGCTAGGTAACCAAAGAGTTAGTTGATGCCACAAACCTTGTTTAGTTTGCCTTGAGAGGTTAAAGTATGTCTTCTGCCAACATCTCCCAGAATGCTATGTGGTTCTGGAGTGGAGTTTAGTGAATATTCTATCAGATGTATGACCTATTGATATTGATTGTGTGTCTAACGTTAGACATTACAGTAGATATCACATCCTGTAATGGACAGGAAGTAGATGCTACAAACTAGCATGGTCCACTGGACTTTGAAACTAGAGTTTCATGCCTCTGGTAAGGCACAGAGCATTTGATGTGTCCGAGTTTCTTTGGTAAATGTCTTTCCCCGCTGGCTCTTTTCTGGGAGTCAAGCAGATTAGTTAGAATTTTGCTGTTCCTTTCAACCATTTTGAATCCCATTCTTCAAAATGCACGCAAAAACAACCTTCTGACAGAAACACAGCCTACAGTGCAGTTCAGTCTAATACCATCCATCAAACGTATTCCACTCCATATAGACTGAGTAACCTGAGATGGTCTCTGTTCAAATACTCTGAAGTTGTGTCCAGTCTTGGCCTTCCTCTGAGTTTATTTGTTTTGCTTTTATCTACTGCAGCAAAACAAAGTGGACCTAAAATTAGAAATTGAAGAAAATTTGGTCCTACAGGCACAAACTGCAGATTGTCTTAGTTTCTCAGTTCCATTGTGTGAAATCTAACTTTTTGTAACTGTGTGGGACTTCTACAAATTGTTGGCTGCTGTAGTTGATCCATGCTAGTGTAATGTGGTTTTCATTTGACTGTTGCATTGTGGGAACTTTGTGTTTATGTTTGCATCAGGCTCACAAGGATGGCAGCCTACAGGAGCTCCTCAGCGGAGGAAAGGAAGCATATGATTACGACCTGATAGTCATCGGAGGCGGATCCGGAGGCCTGGCCTGCTCTAAGGTGATCTAGTAGTTTCTGCCATTCTGCTCTGGTTGCTAGGCTACTGTTGTAGCAATAAAATGCCAGCAACCTCTTGAAACATGCAACGTTTTGTGTGCCATAAAATCTCATTTAGAAGAGGATATGAAATATGACAATAACATTGGGTCTACTGCTAACAGGAAGCGGCCAAGTTGGGGAAGAAGGTGATGGTGTTGGACTACGTTGTTCCCACACCAACAGGAACCACGTGGGGTGAGGCACTTTGACATAAACCCAACTAATGAATTCTTCCCTGGCCATTGTTAATCTGAACCCCGTTGTTTTCCTCAGGTCTCGGTGGAACCTGCGTGAATGTCGGCTGCATCCCCAAGAAGCTGATGCACCAGACGGCCCTGCTGTCTATGGCCATCCAGGACGCACGGAAGTTTGGTTGGGAGTTTGACGAGTCGGGTGAGGCTGCCGACCGCCGAGATCCCAACACCCCAACCGGTCTCTGAAGGAAGGACCTGGCTTTAACGGCGTCCGTCTGTCTGTCTGCAGTGAAGCACAACTGGGACACCATGAAGACTGCAGTCAACAACTACATCGGCTCTCTGAACTGGGGCTACCGGGTGTCGCTGAGGGACAAGAGTGTCGACTACGTCAACGCCTATGCAGAGTTCATCGAACCACACAAAATCAAGGTGAATGGTGGATGGTTACGTAATCATGCGTCACAACTTTTTTTAATATTAGACCACAACAATCACAAAATAACGTTGTAATGTCCTGGAGCGGGTGATTACTGGAGTTATGTGATAAGCACAGTAGTCAGTAACTGAGGAGGAAAATAATAGATGAACTAATGGAACCTGCATTCAGCCCAGTTTACTCTGGTGCCCCTAAATAGACTCCACTACTTTGAACATGAGTTAATCAAAGTAATGAAGACCAAGGAACACAACAGACGTCACACCCATTGAAAACAGTGTTTTCCATCTTGCTTGTGATCAGATCTCTGTGGTGTAAACATTTTAAATGATCTTCTCTGTTCTGTCAGGCAACAAACAAACGAGGGAAGGAGACGTTTTACACAGCAGCCAGGTTTGTGTTGGCCACAGGGGAAAGGCCGCGCTACCTGGGAGTCCCTGGAGACAAGGAGTACTGCATCACCAGGTGAACACACACACACACACACACACACTGTTCAGAGCACTGGGGGTGGGGGAGCTGAAGGGTGTACTCTGCCCAGCTACCAGCCCTGTAAATACAAACCCTTTATTGTTATTAAAGGTGGACTCTGTCTGGTTGGTTCCCTCACAGTTCTGGAGGCTGTGCTGTCTCTTGACACTGCCTGCCACTTTGAAATAGTTTAGACAACTCCAGTCATTCTATTTTTGTTTTTTTTTTTAATAGGATCTATGCTGCTTATTTCAAAAGAGATTTTTTTTTTGCTGAATTTCCAAATGTCTTTACAAGCCAGTTTAAAACCACTGGTTTTTTGCTCTGTGTTGATGGAGGTCAGTGAACCCACATCCTGCCGCTTCATGATATAAATCCCATCTTTAACACTGTTTGGCCTTCTAGTAGCTCTAGTTGTTCATGAATCTTAGATAAAATGGTCTGCAGATCTCTAGTCGTGGATTAATAAAATAAAAAACTAACATCAGTTAGTCAATATTAGTTATGCTGTGAGCAGGCTGGTCATTTGATATTGATGCAGCAAAGGATTGTGGGGAGTTTAACTGAAGCAGTGGTCTCATATACAGTGTCTTCTAAAACTACTTCAAGCTCAAATGAGAAAACTAGTGCTGCACCGATCCACTTTATTTCACTTTCAGTTCTGATACCAATATCTGAGGTTTAATAATGGCCGACACAGGAAAACGCAGCTCAAAGCACAACTTGTCATTGATTTGTTTCAATATCTGGGCCAATGCAGATATTATCAGATATTACAGATGCAATGCAGAATCAACAGACTGCTAATCAAAGTCTGTTAAATGGGCTTTAATGGTTTCCTAAGTTGTGGTTTGTGTTTTTGCTCCGTTCACCAGTGACGACCTGTTCTCGCTGCCCTACTGCCCGGGGAAGACGCTGGTGATCGGAGCGTCCTACGTGGCTCTGGAGTGCGGCGGCTTCCTGGCCGGCCTGGGCCTCGACGTCACCGTCATGGTGCGCTCCATCCTGCTGAGGGGCTTCGACCAGGACATGGCCAATCGCGCTGGAGAGCACATGGAGACGCATGGCGTCAAATTCATCCGCAAATTTGTGCCGACGAAGGTGTGTGTGTTCTTCTTACCATCTCCCATAAAACCTGTCACTCTTGTATGTTGTGTAATGGAAGTTGCAAATTATTAGCGCTGTTGCAGACTTTGCACCATATGTAACTTCTAATTGAAGTTGCGTAAAAAGCTGTTTGAGCGTTTTTTTTTTTAATATATATATAATTTTTTTTTAAGCTGTAGATAAACGTTTGTCTGTGTGTGTCAGATCGAGCAGCTGGAGGAAGGCAGCCCCGGCAGGCTGAAGGTGACGGCCAAGTCCACAGAGACGGACGAGACGATGGAGGACGAGTACAACACGGTGTGTAGATCTCTGATCAGCTGATCAAACATTCTTCACCTTATCAGTGCATCTGTTTGGAATCTGATCCACTTCCTCCTACATCTCTTTACATCTCTTACATTTATTTTATGACCAAACAGGTTAAAGTTTGACAAAAACCTCTTGCTGTGAGTCTAATTTTAGCAGCCTGGCAGCTTCTAAGGGGAAGGAAGTGATTTACTACCAGTTTTTTTTTGTTTGTTTTTTTTGTTTTTTTCCTTTTATGTCGCCATTTAAATTCGGCCACTCCTATGCAAATAAATGAGTAACCCTGGAGGACTTCCTGTAACTAACCGGGCCCTCTGTCTGTTCCTCAGGTGTTGATCGCAGTGGGTCGAAACGCATGCACAGATAAGATCGGCCTGGACAAGGCGGGGGTCAAAGTGAACCCAAAGTAAGACTCCTTTGCTGCGCCGCCTCTCTCTGCGCTGTCCCTTTAAGACTGGACGTACAGTCATGGTGATTCAGCACTTCTGGCTCTGCTGGGGGTGGGGGCTGGGCCGAGGGGGTTGTTGTGGAGATATGAAAGGTGACTGGTTGGTTAAATGAGAATGTGAGCTTGTGGTTACCAACAGGAAGTGAACTGTTGAAGTTTCATGATCTAAACCTCCCTTGTCATGTTTTTTTTTGCTCTGCTTTTCTTTCATGACTTAATGCTGAGACAGATGTGAACGGTCTTTGACTGGACCCTAGGATTTGTTTAGTGAATAACTTGGCAGCTGAGCCTGAAGCTGTTCTCAGTCATATGAACTGGTCTTATGATCATAGTAATATTCAGTCTGAGCTGTTGTGGGAATGTGTGTGTGTGCTTGAGTGCGTGTGCGTATCAATGAGCCTGTGAAATATTAACACTCTTTATGAAATCTACTACAGTGTGCGTTCAGGCTGACCTTGGACCCAGTTTTTTATCTTTGCTGTGTCATGGTATGTCTTCTCCAGTGTATAGTAAACCATGAGAGTAGAAACTAAAGCTGGTTGTTTCTGCATAATCAATCTTTCATAATCAAAATGAAAGCAAGTCTGATGAAAATGCGACATTTTACTGGCAATATTTTGAAATGGAAAGTTTTAGATTAAACACAAAGTATTCATCTTTTATTACTTTATTTTTGCTTTCTTTTTTTCATTTTTTTTTTGAGTAAATATAAATAATACCACAAATGTTTATCAACTTTTAGTTAAAATCAGACCTTAGAGTGTCCAAATCTGTGTTTTGACTTATAAAATTAATAAAAGCTAAATGTAGCAAAGGTTTATAAAGAAATGGTGACCAAATTCTGTTGTTGTTGCTAAGAATAAACAAAAAAGTCAATAAAAACAGTTTGAACTTGACGGATTTTGGCCCATGCACCAAAACATTTAGACATGTCTGCATCCAGTGTATCATCTGTGTGTGTGTTTACTGTCACTGACCTGCTGGAAGTTTAATGACAGTGATGAGATACAAAATATTGCAACAAAGTTGCTAAGTTGGCAACTACAGGGTGACTTTTGTTGAGCTGACCTGTGTAGACGGGACCTGGTGGTGGTGGTGCATTGATCAAAGTGACTAAAGTTAAACTCAGTGAGTTTCTCTACATCTTGCTGGGACAGTGGTCCTTAATTCATACAAATGTTCTTCAGGTGATAGAAGGCTGATTTGGTCATCGTCTTTATGTGTCTGGTTCAATGAAGGAGCTTTATTGTTCTTGTTTGAATGTGTCTAATTTGAAATGTCAAATAAATGTTAATATTCATCGATGATGATTGGTTACTTGAACTTGTATTTGGATGCGTTTCAGTCCTGGTGTTTCTTCCTCCCCTCTTTGTTAACCTGCTGAACTGTTTTCCCAGAAATGGAAAGATTCCCGTGAATGACGAGGAACAGACCAATGTGCCGCACATCTACGCCATCGGAGACATTCTGGAGGGGAAGTGGGAGCTGACACCCGTTGCCATCCAAGCTGGGAAGTTACTGGCGCGCCGTCTGTACGGCGGCTCCACCGTGAAGGTACAGCTTGGTCTCCAGACCCTCTAATGCCAACTGGACAGTCTAAGGCGGTGCAGGGCCCCCTGATAAACGTGTGTGTGTCCATCTGTGCGCAGTGTGACTACATCAACGTTCCCACCACGGTTTTCACCCCGCTGGAGTACGGCGCCTGTGGCCTGTCAGAGGAGGCAGCCACTGAGCTGTACGGCCCGGACAACATCGAGGTGAATAATTCATCAGAGCTGATCAGGTTCAGCTGACTGGGATCCTGTCCACTTTGTCTCCTTGTCAAATAAAGAGTTCAAATAAAATATTTCCAGTGATAATCAGGCTTGTTTCGTTTAAGTAAGTCTGAATTTGTCTCAAGATCTTTAGTCTCACACTCATTCATTGTTGTAAGGAGGAAATTTAGCAGCGTTAGATGGACTGTTAAAATATTTTTGGAACTTATTAAAGGTGCAGTATGTAGTTTTTATTTAAAAAAAAAAAAGCATATATACATATTTGCTACAACGGTCACCATGTCGTGACAGTTTGAGACAGATAATCTGTGAAAAGATGGATCTCCTCCACCTCCTGCCTGAGCTGCTGTTGCTCTGAAGAAACGCACCAAAAGCAACCAATCACAGGCAGGAGGAGCATCTTAGCGCTGACAATCAATCTCATACTTGCGGATAACTGTTGATGGTGGAAAAAACAACTTAATGTGACAGGAAGACCGTTTATCTGCTGTCATTGGTAGCCATGCTAACTAGTCTAGCATTCACAACAGGCTCTACTAGCTGTAGAGAGCAGGAGAGGAATGAGGAGCACCACAAGTAGGGGTGATTGACAGCGTTAAGTCCCGCCTCCTGGCTTTGGTTGATCGTTTCCAGATCATTGTTTCTTAGATAATCTGTCTCTTACATTCCGTCACAACATACTGACTGTGTAAATAAACATGTAAAAAATATATATATATATATATATAAAAAAGTCACTGCAGCTTTAAGGGATAAATGTTGTATTTAATGTCTGACTTGTTTTTGGTGTAACAGGTGTACCACAGTCTGTTCTGGCCTCTGGAGTTCACCGTGCCGGGCCGCGACAACAACCAATGCTACGCCAAGATCATCTGCAACAAACTGGACAGCGTACGGCTTCAGCAGATTTATCCGCGTCTCTCCACTGTTCTGTCCTCTCGGCTTATTGTTTCCGTTGTCGCCTTTCAGGACCGAGTCGTCGGGTTCCACTACCTGGGGCCAAACGCGGGGGAAGTGACTCAGGGCTTCGGTGCAGCCATGAAATGTGGAGCCACCAAGGAGCAGATTGACGCCACCATCGGCATCCACCCAACCTGCGCTGAGGTAGGAGCAGCACACCAACCTTTTTTATTCTGTCTGATTAAAACGTCGCTACAAATTGAGTCCTGGAGTGTAAAAAAGGAATATTTTACTTCCTGTGTGAGAGCACCGTCCTCATGCTTCTCTTATCGTCTCCTAGACGATCTCTAATTGTCTTAAGAAGATATTGAGTTGAATTATGGATCAGTTCTATTGTTGTGATGCATTAGCTTAATAATGAAGTAGCATTACTCATTCATTATGTTAATGTGTAACAGGGCTAATTGCTGCACATTAGGTTGTTCTGTTTCCTTGCTGATATATTTTGAAGCACAATTTTGTTTAGAGACTTCATAATCAATTTTATTTATGATTTCAGTTATATATGGTTTTTCAGTTTATTTATTTATTTAGTTTCTTTTCATATTTAAAATATTTTCTGGATCCAGTGCTTGTATTTTTTTGCTTTTCTTCTTTTTACAAAATGTACATTTATTTGGTGTTTGAGAGAGCAAACTTATGCCATTATCAATATATTACTTGAAAATTGCCTCAAAATAATTTTATAGGATATTACAATAATTACTGGAACAATATATCGTCTAAGACAGTCATCCAGTAACTCCCAGTGTTTCTGAGTCAAATATTTAAAGTTGACAGAATTTTTTAAAAATATCTTGAAGACATTAACAATACCTAAACACCAACTATGAAGTCTTGAAGGCTACATGTAATTAATTAATCCAGCTAGACTTAATTTTTGCACTTCAGTTGTTTCATTCTAACTGAAGTGTCAAACATATTTGCATCCTTGTCACTTTATTTGCTGAGAAGTCACAAAGTGGGAAGTTGTTGGTGTGTAGACCAGCAGAGACAGGAAGTGGTCAGAGGTCTGGTGGAAACGGAACGGACTCTGTGCTTCAAACCATTTCACCAAACAAATTATTATAAATAACACTTAGCCTGGGGGTTTGGGGCCAGTAAAGCCTGGTGGCCCGCCAGGCTTACAGTACACTAATGGGAAACCCTAGGCCTGTTGGCTGCTACTTTAAAGATGAATTTATCAAGTCTTTTTACAAATCTTTACCTGGTGTGCCAGTCATTCTGCCTGCTTCTCCAGGCTTCTTTACCTAGCAACATTTCCATAACAACTGCCTCTTCCTCCTGTAGGTCTTTACCACCTTGGAGGTGTCAAAGCGGTCGGGTGGAGACATCACCCAGTCTGGTTGCTGAGGTTAAACCCTGCCTGTTTAGCAGGCTGCTCTCATATTGGACTCTATCCTGTGCTGCTGGTTCCCAGCCAGAGGTCACAGGGTCAAAGGTGCTTGTTTAGACATCATGTAAAGCGCTAAGGGTCTGATGTGAAGGTAGCCTGCTGAACGGCGGGGTCGCTCTGCTGGCCTCCATCGGTCTGTCCGCTTCTCAGAGGAGCTCCAGCTCACACGCCTGCGGGGACGTACGTGTGTGTTTGGAGTGTCTGTGACGTCCTGGCCCGTAACCTAGCATACTTAGGTGGGCGAGGATCGATGTCCTTCTGCAGAGGAACCCGACGGTGGCGCCAATCCTTCGTCCAAACCCCTCCCAACTGTTCTCCACTTTCTGCAAGCAGAGGGTGCACAGACTGAAAACTGCTTAATGCGTGGCTTTAGTGCGTGTGAATATCACCATCATGATCCCACATGCTTTCTCTTCAATTCAACGTCGGTCTGAAATGTATGCTTGTTCAACATGACCATTTTAAGTTTAGGAAACTTCTAAGAGAACGTGATATCTTCTGAGCCTGCAAGCTTCGAGATCTGCTTTTACTATCTTCAGTCTGAACAGCCGTGTCGGCATGAGTTGTATCGACAGTTAATTTATCTCGTGTGCTCTGCCTCTGCAACGTGTATATAAAGGTACATTCAGTATTCAGTCACTGTGGGACATTAATCATCTGTATAAATGACAAGTTTGTTAGTGTCAAACTCCTCTAGACCACTGTTTTTCCTCCACACTTAATAAAAGATTTATTCACGTTTAACATGTGGTAATATGATTTCCGAGTCGTCTTTGAACACACCTTGAGCAGGTGACCCTGCTGTTATGTTTTGAAAAATACAAATAATGCTTACTTATGGGAAGACATACCATAATATTTAACATTTTCTATAAGTAAACATGTTTTACATGCTGTAGTATTTAATGTTTTATAATTAACACTATGGTCACAATATCTGAGTTATATTTTCATAATAATATTAGTGGTCAAATATTGGAGTTTATTTGTTTGTCTGTCTTTCCATTTGTTTGCTCCCTTCCTCCCCCACACTTGTTAAAATACAACAGCTCATGGGTTCACCATATACGGTGGTGACAGAATATGGTTTAACACCTGTGTTGCACCTGTGGCTGCTGAGCTGCAGTTTGTGCCAGATAAATGTTCAGCCGGAAAGAGGGGGGGGACCTTTCAGCTTTTTCCAAACCGACTGCGTAAGTTCAGTAATGCTGTCCCATACATATGTTAGCTCAATTATGCTAAGCTGGTTAGCAAGATTGCTAATGTTGACGTCACTGGTTGATGTAGGCTGCGGCGCAGTGGTTGATGGTATATGAGCGCCATCTTGAAGGGCAACAAATAATCACATCTGTCCGAAAACAAAACTTTCTCGCAGATTTTTAACTAATTTAAGTAGGTTGAAGTAATTTAGCGATGGTTCGAACCTGTTGTGTTGTTGGCTGTAACGTCCGGTCACACGACCGGAGTGGCAAGAAGATAGAAAACGGACTTTCGTTTCATTGTTTTCCTGCCTGGAAACAACGGGAGGGAGAGCATGTATCTGAGCTAACGAAAAGAAGACGCCTGGCCTGGATATCAGCGGTGAAACGTCCTGATATAAACTTCTCCAGCATCCCAAGATACATACAAGTTTGTTCCAGACATTTCCATTCTGGTGAGTGTCTGAATTCGCCTTGTTGGTGTTGTGCCATACATTTCTGCCACGGTTTTGTTCGGGTGTACTCACGTTTAGTTCATGTTTAGCTCATAGATGGTAAACACGACCTACATACTATATATATATATATATATATATGTGTGTGTGTGTATATATATATGGACTATATGTATTATGTAACGTGTTTTGTATTCCAATGTGTTTTTATCGGTGGTTTTCTGAATACCGTTAGGCACTTTGCTGCAGTTAACAGCAGTTTTTAAAGTGCTGTATCAATAAAATTAACATTACCATGAAATCAACTGCTCAGATTGCTCTAGTGTTGCCACTTTTACATTAGTAACACTGACCTGCGTTCTCATTTGTCCTCTTCAAGGCAAACCTTCATATGAAATGGATGAGCAGAATCCAGACTGGGCTCCAACTCTGCTGATGACCCCCCCCTCAAATATGTCGACATCAAACCGGCGGCGTTCTCGTCGATCAAAGAGGTACTGCAGCGGTGCAGATAAAGAGCAGGCAGGGATGGCCGTCTGTGATGGACAGGTGGAGCAGCAGGTTCCAGAGACTCCATCAGAAGAGCCAAATAATAAACACACAGCAGTGCAAACTATAAAAGAGGAGCCAGCTGGAGAGGAGCTCAGTGAGGCTGCAGGTCAGGAGGACGAACATGAACCAGCAGCAAAAAAGCCACACATCCAATGTCAGTTGTGTGAAGAGAGGATGGCAGAAGTAAACCGTCTGTTACAGGAGAACAGGGAGCTCAGGTCCGAGCTCAACAAAAAACAGCTGGGCGAAAATTTTTTTAAGGACGATACAAAAAAGGTCACATATTACACAGGACTTCCTTGCTTTGCCGTCTTGCTGTCGTTGTTTAACACTGTTATGCCTTTTCTGCCAGCGGCAAAAAACCTTTCACAGTTCCAGATGGTTGTGCTTACACTGATACGTCTGAGGCTGGATCTGCCCGCTCAGCATCTCTGCCATCTTTTCAATGTGTCACATAAAACTCTGTCTGACGCCTTCGCTGACACCTTGGAGGTGCTGTACGCACGCCTAAAGCCGGTGGTGAACTGGCCCGAGAGGCATTGCTTACAGGCCGCCATGCCGCCTCAGTTTTTGAAAGCGTTTGGAAGGCGTGTCGCAATTATTGTTGACTGTTTGGAAATAGGCACAGGAAGACCCTCAAATTTAAAAGCACGCGCACAGTCCTTCTCTCAGCACAAAGGCGGACACACAATGAAATACCTCATCGGCATCACACCGCATGGCTCCATTTCGTTTATTTCTAACGGATGGGGCGGGCGCGCATCGGACAAGCACGTAGCAGAAAACTGTGGCATTCTCTCCAATTTATTACCTGGGGACATTGTGTTAGCTGGCAGAGGCTTTGACATCAAAGACAGTGTAGGAGTGATGTGTGCAGAGGTCAAAATGCCATCATTCACTAAAGGGAGAGGTCAGCTGGATGCTAAAGAGGTCGAAGACACACCAGCTGCAGCTCACCTCAGAATCCACGTGGAAAGAATGATTGGCTGCATGAGGAACAAATACAAAATGTTACGCAGGACTGTGCCGATAAGTTTGCTGCTCACATGTGAGGGAGAAGAGGCGACGCTTCTGGACAAGATTGTGTACGTGTGCTGCAGTCTGGTGAACATGGTCATAAATCCTGACGCAAAAGGAACCTCCACATGTTGATATGTGAAACACAGAGTGGAGAAAAACATGTTGGCTGCTCTCATTGTTTTGAAGCACTAGCATTAAACTGCTAGTGCAGTTTAATGCAAAAATGAACATTGTAAAAAAAAAAACAAGTATTTGCGCAAATTGTTTTTGTTTGTACAGTTGAATAATAACGTGGACTGGACTGATTTCTCTCCTTTAATAAATGTCCATGTGCTGAACATTCCTCAGATGTTTTATTCAAACACCTCAAGTAACAGATTAATATTTCAGGAAATATGTAATGAAATAGATCCTATTTTTAAATGAGCACTTCATGGAATTACAGTAAACATTTAAATAATCAGACATTTCATAGGAAACATTCATATAAGTGAAATGAAATGGAGTTCATTTTTAAGTAAACATTTGATGTGATTGAATATTAAGGGTGAAAAGAAAGCAAAAAAAAATCCCAAATGTACATTTGATGTACATTACATAAATACATCAAATGTTTATGTATGTACATTCATAAACCAAATGTTCATATACTGTACATTTGGTGTATTTAACACTTCAGGTCAGAAGTAAACATGTAATGAAGCGAATCCTATTTTTAAGTGAACATTTTATGTAACTAAACCTTCCAGCTAACAAACATTATCTGAGCTAATTTTGTAGAAAACTTGCTACACAACAGTGAGTGTAAACATAAGTCTAAGCATTGCTGTTATATTACTCTGTGTCCCTTGAAGCTGGAGTACAGTCCAAACTCTGGGAGGCAAATGTTTTGAAAGGATCTTTGCACTTTTTCCATCGTGGTTCCCAGGATTCCTGACGTGGAAAGACGGACGGCAGCCATGTTTTTCTGGGTCCATACAACCAGGTCACAGCGGTTTGATGTTACAGAGAAATCTCAGTTTGCACCTGTTTATACAGCACAGATGATGTTTCTTTAGGTGGGTGGAAAAGGTTTTGTCATTTGCATCCACAGCTGCTTCTTGTGACTGCTAGCTGTAATTTTAATGTAGGCTGTTTGCACATCACCCTCACGATTCACACCACAAACACCATCACTACACGCCTTGTTACCACCCACATGTCATATTTCCTTAACTTTTTGTGAGCAGTGCATACCAGTTTAGATAACGTATGTAAACACAAAGTTCATCTACACTTTCATTCACATGTTGGTATGTAATGGCCTTTTTGGCCTGCTCTGCGTCCAAAGGGATTTATCAATAAAACAGATTGATCAAAGACAAAATGACCGAGTCTGAACACCAACTGATGCCAGGAACCAAAGACCAAACGGTTCTTTTACTCAATTTCTTGTTCTGTCAGTCCCAGCCTGGATGACTGACAGAATGTGGAGGAGCGAAGGAATGAAACCTAGCACTGCACATAACATAAACACAACTTTTTTTAATTCAAAAAGTTTGCTTTGAATAAAAAAAGAAACATGTAAATCATACATTTTTGTACATAGATTTACATGTTTTTTTTTTCATTTACATGTATGATTTTAATCATTCCTCGTTATCTGATACACCTCTAGTGTCTGATAGCTTCTTTACTGAAGAAGCTATCAGAGGAAACAGCTCTCTGTCAGCTGTTTCCTCTGATAGAAAACCAGACGTTAGATTTGTTTTATGCACGTTAATGATTCATACATCTCCAAACAAAGACCACTTCTGGGAAAAAAACAGATCACAATCTTATTTTCCTCTGCTCAAGAATGTGTCAGTGTTCAGAGGAAACCTGTAATAAAAAGAATCATCATACGATGGTCACAGGAAGCTGAGGGCCGTTTTGAGGCCACGGATTGGGATGCACTGTGCCAGTCCGTGGCCTCGATGGAGATATGTATGGTCAACACCGTCTCCATGAAAACGGTCACATGCTTGCTCATAAACCCCAAATCAGCTGACAGACCTACTAAACAAGAAAAAACTGCATTCAGGGAAAGAGACAGTTGAGAAAACAGAAGCAACTTAAAGTCAAGATTAGAGACAATAAAGAGGTAGAACAGGAAGATGCGGTAAACCAAGCTCCAACAGGAACCATATCAGAGGTTTTTATCAGTGGTTATCAAACCACACATAAAATAATAAATTAAGAATTTAACTATGGCACTTGATTTGATTGATTGATTGATTGATTGATTGATTGATTGATTGATTGATTGATTGATTGATTGATTGATTGATTGATTGATCTGCTAATGTTAGTTGGCAAATTACTTAACAGTACTAATCCTGTTATTATTAATCAGGTGAACCAAATAGCTTAATTACCTCATCAGTCTGCAGTGAGGGCAATTAACAAGGGGCGATTTATGCTTTTATGGGGAGAAGCCGGAGAACCCGAAGAGAACCCACCAATGTTCATGTTTTTTGCCTATTTAATTTGTTTTGTGCTTGTCTGGTTCATTGATCAGGTGAATCCCAGCCAGTATACCTAGGTGGGCCCCATATGGGGAAAATGAGGGCAGACATTATGGGTCCCACATAGGTTTGTCTGCAGTTTCCATGGTGGCCCCACATGGGTTTGCCCATGTAGGGCCACTGCCTACATGGGCCCAACATGGCCCTACATGGCGGAGGCCCTACATGGGCAAACCTATGTGGGACCCATATTGTCTGCCCTCCTTTTCCCCATATGGGGCCCACCTAGGTATACTGGCTGGGATTTTATATGTGATATGAAGTCATTTTAGGTGTGAGTATGTGGGGAGAAAATAATTGCAAATGGTTTTAGGTCTGACTGAAGACATGCTGGAGGTGAAGTTTCTCCAGATTTCCTGTTTGTGTTTGAACATGAAGGGAGCTGATTGGACAGTTTGATTTTAGCAAAAGGCTTATTGAGACTCAGCTTCTTGGGAATGTCTCTGATCACCTGGAGAAAACTTGTACATGTTTTTTGTGTATTTCTATGTATGAGGGGGTGCACATGTGTGTGGGTGTGTGTGGGGGTGGGTGGGTGTGTGTGTGTGTGTGTGTGTGTGTAAGCTAGTTCTTATTGCCTGGCAATAAAGTATTGTAGGTGGTTTTAGGTGAGGCAAACACCATGTTGTAGAGAGACACATTCCACCAGCTGTCCCTTTGGTTGGACTGCTGAGGTTCAGTTGCATCACAGATCTCATCTGCACTACGTCCCTGGTCCGCGGTGACGTCTGTCTCATCCACATGGTGGACAGGTGAGGAACTGAGGTCTGTGGAAACTTCCTTCCTGACGTCTCCTTTCAAACTCTCTGAATCTGTCTCTGATTGTGCTTGGATGGATTCTGCTTTACTGTCGGTTTGCTGACCCACATGCTGGTCATCAGCGTGTGGGTCACCCTGGCTGAACGAGACCTCTGAGTCCTCCACTGAGTGGACAGGTGAGGTGGAAATAACGTCCAGTGTTTGTTCAGGATGGCCACTCTCACGTTCATCCGTCTTTCCTGGACAAGCTGACTTTCCTACTTTGTCCTCCATGCTCTTAATATCCTGCAGTTCCTTTCTAAGTCTTACATTTTCCAGGGCCAGAGAGGCGTTTTCTTCCTCCTTCGCCTGAACAACGGACTGAATGTCGCCATGCTTGTCCTTGAACCTTTCAGCTTTCCTCAGCTCTAGCTTGAGCTTCTCGTGTTCTGCTTGAAGTTTGCTGTTCATCTCACTTATGTCCCTCCAATGACTATTGATATTTTTCAATTTGTCAGTCCAGTGTTTTTCGGCCTTAAGCTGTTTTTGGAGCTGGATGATTTTAATCTGGAGGTTTTGGGTGTAGCTAGCCATAAAACTGGTTTCTTTTTCCCAAAGTTTGTCCTCTAAGCCTTCCAGCTGCTTCTCCAAAACCTTGATGTTCATTTCTAAGCTGCTGTTGTATAGTTCTGCTTCTTCACACTCCTTTTCCACCTGGTGTTGCATTGAAAGCTGTTTTTGGACCTTCTGAATCTGCATTTCCAACCTGGTGTTTTCTTGGCTCAGAATTTCTTTCTCATCTTTCGCTGCCTGGTACTTTTCTTTCAGCTTATTGGGATCCTTTAGTTTCGAAATTAACTCCTTCACTACTGTTTCAAAAGCTTCATTGCTTTGGATTATTTTCTCAAGTTCTCTCTGTTTCCTCTGGTGTTTGTCCCTGAGGGTAGCTTGAGCTTCCAATTGTTCTTGCAACTCGGTAAACTCCTCTCTTAAATTTTCATTTAACTTACTGTAAATGAATACCTGGCTCTTGAGGTACATGTAATCTTCTTCGAGACTCTCCATGTCTCCTATTTTCCTCCGCATTTGTCTCGTTTGCTCGGTCAAATCCTCCTTCTCCTCCAGCATATCGGTCGCATCCAAAAGCAGAGAGAGAACTTTGCCAAAAATGTTCTCGTTATCTTTCTCCTGCTGGCAGGAAGCCTGCAGAGTCTTTTCAGGATGAAACATTTTCTGATTGCTTTCACCAAAATCTGAGTCTGCTAAAGCTCAAAACACTTTGTAAGATCTCTGTCAGAAACGACTGCAGTGAGTCTGGAAAGAATTCCACAGGAGATCCAAGGACTCAATGACATCATCAGTGACATCATATTCCATAAAAACCTTTATTGTCATCAGGTGCATGAGTTCCAAACTAGCCTTTATGGCTAACTGTGGCATATTATGTGTTGTTTATTGTCCCTGTAGAAACAAGTAAACAACCTATGGCTAATTAATGAAAATAATTTTAGTTCGTTAGGATAATTATATTCCTTATTAATCCTTTTTGCTTCAGTTTTTATTTTTTCCTTTTTCTTAAAGACGTAAAAATGGAAATTTAAGGATGAACAAATCCTACGATTTATGAATGAGTGGAAACATTTATGGCATCATTCTAATAACTTCTCAGCTTCCATAACACAAAGCACCTCCATGTACTTTAAAACAATTATTACTTTGGTCATTTCTTCCGCTGTTATGCAATCTTAGGAATATTAAAGTACAAATAAACAAATAATTCAACTCCGTTTCTAAATAAGAAAAAAAAATAATTTTATTGGCTAAATGAAATAACATAACGGTGCATCTGCAACTTTACTGTTTTCTTTTTCTTTATTTTTGTCATGAAAATGTGCTTCCTTTACCATCAATACAGTGTAGATCTGATCTGGTAAATATTAGTTTTTTATTAACCATTTAATAAAAGGTGCTTCTTTGTGTTTGTCTCAGAGTTTGAAGCAGGTGAAGCTGAAGCTGAGGAGTTCTGGTTTCAACATATTTATAGAAGAAGAAGCTTTTATGCAAAATGTACAGACTTTGTAGTTTCTGCTCTGAGGATGTTCATCCATGTTTTACAGCCCGTATGCTTGAATTAGCAATTAATCAATAGATTAATCAGTTGACGATTATTTCAATGATCAATTCATCCCAATTAATTTGATTAATAGTGACAAAATTGTGTTTTTCTAAAGAAAAAAATAGAAAAACAGTTTGCGGATGGCGGATCTTTAGATGACGAGGCACACAAAGAAATCGTCTCCTGTTTAAAAAAGTTTTCCATTACAAACATGGTTTAGCTCCTGCTCCTCTTCCACACAGTTTCAGTAAACGTCTCCTCATCCTGCAGCAGTAACAGAACAATGAAAGCATCTGGTGGGAGGAGGTGGTGCGTGCTGCTTGTGTGCACGTTTGAAAGGTTCACGCCATTGAAGTCTGCTCTCATCATCTGCATCAGAGAGGCCGGGCGCGAGAAAGAATAGCATCGTTTCCTCTGCGTCTCTGTGGGACTATTCAGCCTCGATAGCGTCCAGACTGGTGTGAAGCCTTTGTCCGGCTCAGCTGTTCTCCTCTGAGAGCTCCATCACCTGCAGGTGCTACCATGGCAACTGGCTCTTTGATGAGTTTTTATTTGGCAGATACCCGTTCAGGACGAACGATAGGAGCTAATTGATTCTCTGGCTTTTTGTTGTGTAAATACAGACACAGACTGACAGACTGACAGACTGACAGGCTGACAGACTGACAGACTGACAGACTGACAGGCTGCAGCTCTGCCTGACGTGTAGCTGCATTCTGACACATTCTCACAACATGAACTCTGAGGAAACTGACTGGAGGAGAAGCTGCAAACAAAACTATCGACCTCGTCACACTGGTTTCGCTCTCATACCGATACTCATTGTGGTATTGATAGTATTGATATTTTATTCGATCCTTCAGTTTTTCTCTCAGTGTTTGTGGTTCATTGTAACTCAGCCTCTCAGAGCCTCTTTCCACTCGACCCGCCTGATTCCAGTGCCACTGATCGCCTCCCCAGCAGTTAGAAGCTGGTCAGATCTGTCTCCACCAACGCGAGGCTTCAGCTGTCTGTGCCTGGAGTATTCTCTAGCTGAACTTCAGG
Organism: Phalloptychus januarius; assembly: GCA_902982915.1. Taxonomy (NCBI): domain Eukaryota; kingdom Metazoa; phylum Chordata; class Actinopteri; order Cyprinodontiformes; family Poeciliidae; genus Phalloptychus; species Phalloptychus januarius. The sequence continues at coordinate 162,844 of CADWAE010000121.1, forward strand.
TGTTCTGGAAAAGAGTTTCAGTTTCTAAATGTGTAACGCTGCTGTGCCAAACATCCTGAAGCTGTATTTTAGAGCAAAAGAGTTAAAAAAAAAGAAAACATCCCCTTTTTGCAGTGACTTTAGGGAAATTACCAAATTTCCTTGGCTGGTTATTTCTTTGTGTCATCTCTGATTTACTCAACGTTGTTCCTAATTTGGTTTTCTTAGAAATGTTATGACTTTGTGTCTCATTTCTGACTGAGGATGACAGCTCAGTTTGTGGGGTTTGTTATGAAACCTAAGCTTTTTTTAGCGCCTCCATTGTTTTACATGTTAGTCGTCATCTGTGTCCCGTGTTCCCTTCACCTCCACCGGGTCTGTAGATAATTATGACACATGATTGTTGGTTTTGTGCCTTTGATGACATTTCTGGTCTCATGATTATTGTAAACAAACGGACCAGAACTCCAGCTGGCTGCTGGGAGAAGCTTCTGGAAGGAGACCTAAAAGAGAAAAAGTAAATATGTGTAAACTTCTGATTATGATGACATTAATAAATGACTTTCTGACATATTCTCTGTCATTATATTCATATAATAGAAATGATTTTGCTCATTCTAAATGCCCTACAGCAAAATAATTCAGGTTTGATTTAAATTCAGACAGTGAAGGTAAAGCCATGGCGGTCTAGTTCAAGTCTTGGTTAAAGATTTTGTTTTACAACTTTTCTTACAAAGCCATTTCGATTAGTTGCATCAGGTTTTATGACCTGAATATTGAAATATGACGTTTCTTCAGTTGGACTAAAAAACTCAAATGTATAGTATTTTTACCCAGCGTGTGTAAACTTCTGGTTGCTGCTGTATAGTTGCCACACGTCGTCTGTTAGTGTCTGTATCTGAGTAGAAATGATTTCAGGGTCAAAGGTCTTTTCTACTCTTATTTTCAGGGTCAGAAAATGAACAATTTGGGAATTTCCGTATTAGATTTCAGCTTCTGGTGGATGTTACAGTGAAACCACACATTTAATGGAAATCTAACTTATATTTCAACTCTTTTTCAATCTAATGGGGTTATTTACACCAGTCTCCCTGAAACGGCGTCAAAAACTAAATCTCTAGATTGCAGCAGCCATCAGTGAGGAAGTGATATCTGGAAACGTCTACCAGACGAGAGCAGACCACAGTGGAGCTGACTTAGATGACTCTACTTCCGACTTTCTCTAGAGGAAACTAGATAAAGTTTCCTCTAGAAACTTTATCGACGCGTCCCGAAACGGCTGAAGAACTTTCCAGAAGGACGTTTAAGCGTCTGCTGCCTGGAGCCTAATTACCAAAGCCATCAAAAATTAACCTCGTCTCACTATGACTTGCTGATTTCATCACTGGTCGGCACAAGCCACGTGGTGGAACCGTAATTATGCAATCAAATGTCCCAGTGTGGCTGACACAGATCCCCTTCTGTATTGTACTTTCTGCAGATCATTAACCCACCTGAACATAAAAAGAGTTCAACTAACCGCATGTCATTTTCATTCATCTCACCCTGACTCTTTCAGCTTATGTTCCTCAGTTATTGATTGATTTTGAAACACAGGTGTTTTTTTCCAGGAAACAATCAGTTTGTTTCCTGCAGGGAATCAGGGAAGTTGTGCATTGTCTGCGTCTTATCTCTGCTGATACGCCCTGAGGAAACACACTCACACCTTACGGCAATTCACAGAGGCCAGTGAACCCAGCAGTCATGTTCTGTAGGAGAAAACCTTCAAAAATGAAAGCAACTAACATTTCCCAGCCTCCACTGGGCTCAGAGTGGAATTAAACGGTTTTACACCAGCTGCAGACTTTTCTCTGTTCTTTATGGTTTTGTGTGAAACTTTTTACAGCAGGCACCGCAGGACCATCTGGTGTTCTGACTCACACAATGGCCACACAAAGATCTGCATAGTTGTCTCCATACACTGACTATACCCTGCTGATGCTGACAGTCATCAGCCTGTAGAGGGCAGACTTGTCCAACCAATCTCTGCTTCCCATGTCTGCACCTTAAAGAGGCAGCACTATGTGTTTTTATGGTTTTAGAGAACAGTCAAGTGACTATGTTACCTTCATTTGCTATAAAAAATACTGTAAATATCAAATATGACTTAAAAGAACTTTAACTTTGTAAATTAATTCCTTGAAATTGGGTCTCTGTCTCTTTAAGAAGCTCCTGCTCTTTCTGAAACTCCGCCTTCAGGGGGTCATGACAGTAGTCCTTCTCTTGTGTGCTGTTTACAGCCGTTCTTTGAATGGTTTCACTGAGAAGTAGCTTGTCAGCCGTCCGGTTCCACCAGCTGTTTGCTCACTGCTGCTTCCGCTGGTCTGGAGGAGCTGAGTGTGGAAGCGGTGGGCAGCTGCTGTGTGAGGCAGAACCTCTGCTGGAGCCTGCAGCTCTGAGGAAAGAGGCGGAGCTTTGTGGAAAGAGGCGGAACTTTCTGAGAGCAAATATGTAGGCGTTCCCTGAGATTCAAGGATTTTTCAAAAGTGCATAAAAGAATCAAGGCAACGCTCCAGGTCTGTTTCAAACGAGGGAATAACATTATGCCGTGATGTTGAGCTCAAAAATGTTGATTTTATACAACACTGTCCCTTTAAGATGAAATTCTGGAGTGACTCTACAATTTAATACACAACTATTTATGACCACTGAATGTTCTACACACCATAATGAAAAAGATCATGGAAGCAATATGTGGTGAGGCACTGCAGCCATCTTGAAAAATGACTGCCATCTTGGATTTTCACATGGCTAGCAGTAGTTTTGAAAATCATGAGCGTTGGAGGCACATGTACAAATTGTCATGCTTCCACACCAATGGACTGATTCTTATAAAATATGCAGTTGTCTGTCACACTGTGGGGAGTTGGTAGCAGGTGTGGCAGCTGATCAGTGTGTGAGCAGCACCAGGTTCCCCTCACTCCTCTCTCCCACATCATTTCTTCCTCGCTGTAAGGAGATCGCTCTCTCTCTCTGTCTCGCCATCCGAGGCCGAGGGGTGGGTGTGGTCTGGCCCTTTGACCTGCGGGCGGAGGGCGGGGCCTGCATCAGGTAGTGCTCCAGAACACCGAGTCAGGGTGATTAAATCTCCAGATTTTGATGGAAAGCTTCTTCTAGAACCTGGTATTTAAAAATCATCCTTTACATTTCAGGCTTTTGGAGATTGATCTGGAGGAGATTGATCTTTTCACAGATTATTGGTCTCATATTACTAACACGACTTGGTGACAGTTTTAACAAAACATTTTTTTTAAATAAAAGTTACATCCTGCAGCTTTAAATGCCTATTAATGGTTATGTACACTCATATTTCATAGATTTTCTCATCGTCATAACAGGATATTTTTTGTTACAGAATTTTGGGGATTTTTTTTAAATTATTATTTTGGATCCAATAAACTGTTATGAATTGTTCTAATACATGCTGGGGGTCACTGTGTTGACCTGACCTCGACTGTCTACTTCAGTCAGTGTTGCAGCAGTAAGCCGGGGGTCCGGACCCCGAGTCTGTCTGAGCCTGTTAATTCACCAGCCAGATGCAAGCTTTGAAATGAACACACCGAAATGTTTGTGCCAACCTCTGACCATGGAATGACTCAGCTTGGGACCTCTTGTTAGGCCGGACGGCCTCTTGGAAAATGAGCTCAGGTTTGTTGACCTGGCAGCCATTAGCCACCATCCCATCCTGAGACTGTAAACACAGACGGGCTTCACACCAGCCTTCCATCAGGCCTGAGGTTTGATCAGTCGCTTGCTGCCAAACCTGTCCTGACTTCTCATGGGAAGCTTGATTTGTGACTCCTGGGACGATGGATGTGAGGAATGCAGGGGAGGTCAGAGGTCAAAAGTAGCTCTGTGGGCTCTCCTGTACTGCTCTAATTAGCTACAGGTGGACTCTAGTTTCGGGGCAGAAGGAGCCGTCAGATGTTCCTTCCTTTGTTTTAGGGTCTTGAAGGTTCAGGAGGCGAGTCACACACTTCATGTGCCTGTATAGCAAGCAGTTTTACCATTTAATGAACAAAACACACTTTTTGGAGAATATTAATGTAATCTTATTTGTTAGAATCAAAATCAAGCTATCATTGATTACATCACTTGCAGGTAGCTGCTGGTAAGTAAATTTGAGTATTTTAATATTTTTTCATTCATACTATACATATAATAGACATACGTTGAGGATTTCTAAAGGTTCCTATAAACAGGAATGTCAACTCATCTTCATTTTGGGCTGTATCTAGATCATGAATGTTCTCAAGTTGGTCGGTTGATGAAACCATTCATGACTCAGCATAAAGTGACACAGCAGTGTAGTCAAAGTAAGAAATACTGCCGCCTGCAGGTGTGAAGTAGCACAGCGTAAACTCCATGTTTTTGACATTTTTTGTTGAAAATGTTTCACATTTTCAACAAAAATACCCTAAACTCATTTGGGGGAAAAATGTGTCGATCTGTTGATTTTTTTTGTGAATTTCCACATTTTCAGAATCGCATGAAATTGATGTAAAGCAGAATCTGATTAAAAACTACTTTGATTTGATGGCTAAAATAATATTTAAGCCACTTTATGTGGCCCTCTGGAGTCTAGAGGGCCACATAAACTTCAATGGTGGGCTGGAGTTGGCCCCCGGGCCCTCAGTTTAACACATGCTATAAAGCCTCGGTGGCACTTTAGACATTTTAAAGCCAGACTGATAATGTAAACCATTTATTCATAAACCAATTCTTTATGATTAAAATAAATAATTCAGATAATGTAAATAATGTTTATGGATTATATATCCATATTGTTCATTGTAGACAGGCAGTATGTATTCGTGGATATCTGTTGCTTAAGACCAAATACCTATGTATGGAAAATGTGATGTAATTTAAATAAATTAATAAATAAATATCTAATCATAATTATTACCAGGAGAAACTGTCATATTAGATCCCCTATGGTTCTTACTAGCAGTAAGTCTAATTTAGACAATAGAACTCTGGAAAAAAATGTTCCAGATTTGTCTAATATAATTCTGGACATCCAAAAAAGACTTGGTTGATATAGTTTTTTTTTTTTTTTTTTCATTTTAATGTTGTGCTTGCTGGCCTTACCTTACATGTCACTGACAGACATCAACAGGCTTGGTGGTGAGAGAAAGCAGGTTGTGTCCTGCATGAGAAGCAGAACTGAAAACACTTTATTTTCATGTTGTGTTTCTTTCTGTGCCAGTTTTTAAACTTAATTTAGCGACTGATATTCAGTGTTGTCGATATAGTTTATGGTGTCTGAAACAGCGAGGCCTCACAACATGTATGCTTGAGTTATCACAGGATAACAATGTTTGCTATAAAATAAGACATTTTTTAATTGTCTTGAAAAATATTACAAAAAATATTTTACAGCAAAAACAGACATTTTCAAACTCCATAGAGACACAAAGAAGACTTGTATCTCGTTCTCATTATGAGAATAAAATGTATAATCTGTTGATAAAGCATTTTTTTTATTATCTGGAGTATTAAGGAATATGATTTAGATTAGACATAGCATTTCTATTCTAAAAGTCGGTTAAGGACGTACAGTTTGCTAATGACACGCCTTTTACCAGCCCAACTCTGAATTCCTTCATTTCTCCAAACATGCTCAAACATGTGTAAATCTAAATCTTCTTCGGTTACCATTTATTCTGGCTTCACTGAGATACATTTTACATCTTTAGAGTTTTACTGCCTCACATAAAGTCCTTGCCTGGACTTTGCATCAAAACATTGTTCTGACGATGAAAAGCCTTTTTTTGACACTTGTTTCTGTGTATTCCATGCTGGATGCTGAAGGGCTGGCACAATGTGAACATTTAAAAAAATGTGCGCGTTTTTAAAAAAAAACTGCTTTCAACTTTCAACTATTGTTAGAAAACAAAAGGGAACATTTTATTAGTAAGATTTTTATAACAAAAACATGTTCAGCGAAGCAATAAAAAAGAAGTGCTTACTGTAACCAAAACCCAAGTTACCATAACCGCTCCTCCACCCACAACTTTTTTTAAATGCAGTGAATATTTTTTATTTATTTTATTTTTTTGTGACCCTTGGCTTTTGCTCTGACCTTTGTTAGAGAATCCAGTCAATCACTACACTGAGAGGAATGAGCCGACCAGCCATTAAATTTGTCATACTGACTGAGTATAACACGTGTGAGTGTTTGCAGAGCTGAAGCTTAGTAAAGAACAATAGAAATACCCCGGATAGGGATTTGTTGTGACTTCAAAATAAAAGCATGGAACATCCTTTTGATGGGGTTCTTACTGAATTTTGATTTTTTTTTTTTGCTTTTCTAACTTTTCTAAGTGGCTCTTTGTGGCTCCATTGATTGCATCACTCTAGGTAAACCAAATATGCATGAATATTTCTCTCCTTACTTCAATGTGAATTTGACTGGTGCATAATGTGCAAACAATGTGTAACTTACATGATGTATACATGTCACATACATGCCCTGTTGGGCCGTTCATACTGGATAAAAATGACAAAGAACCAACAAATTGTTTTACAAAATTTATATAATAAAAAAAAGCAAGTTGTGGTATTTTTTCTATTTTTTAAAATAAATAATTGTACAGAATTTCCAGAGTGAAACGTATCAGTAATATAGTTCTATATATTTTTTTTTAAATTTGCAAACTGATTTCTCTTTTTTTTAGTTATTATTATTTTTATTTTATCTTTTTAAATTTTTCAAGAAATACCAACATCCTGTAAAAAACTTTACAGGTTATCCTTGAAGTAAATAAATAACTGTGTCCATCCTCATTTGGGACAGCTTCCATATTTGACTAAATTTTACTTTATTTACCTCTAAAAATAGGAATGTGTTTTTTTAATTACAATAAAATTCAAACGAAGTATTTCTAAAAAATAAATAAATAAATATATATAAATATATTATGCTGTTGTTTTTTCAAATGGAGATGGAGTAAAATAAATGTCTGATTTGGGTTGTTTGTGGACCTGATCCGGTCCCGTTCGTGGAAAGCTTTTACTTTGAAAAAGATGACCGGAATTTCACCCGCTGAGGCAAGAACTTGACTACTTATTATAAGAGTAACTGCAAACCTCTGGGCAGAAAGGGGTTAACTGAGCGGTAGGAAATGCCCGCAGGGTCACATAAAAGCCCTGTAACGGGACCCGGCAGCCGGTGGCCTCCGCTCGGACGACGCTGGCAGTAATGCAGCCGGTCCGGCTGCTTTTCCAGCAGCGCACAGAAACGCCATAGTATCCGTTAAAAGATAGCGGAGAACAGCGGGCTCTCATTTAGCTCCCGCTGCCCCCCACCTTTTTTTCTCGTTTTCTTGTCGTCGCTTTGTCCTCCGGTTCGGACATGCAAACATGCGCGAGAGGATAACCAGGGCGGTGCGGTGTTCCCGGGCCGGCGCGGTGCTGCTATCCGTAATAAAGTAGGAAGAGGACGGGCGCCGGTTGTCGCATGAACCCGGGCAGAAGTCGGCCCAGCTGCTCGCTCGTTTCCACAGACTCAGGATGAGGAAACCCAGAGGGATTCGGATGGTTTCTGCCTTGTGTCTGGGATGTTTCATTGTGGTCATCTTCTACTTTAACAGCAGCCTGAGGCCAGGTGAGCTTTAACACAAATACATCACTAACCCTGCGGTGGAACAGAAATACCGGTCTGTGTTCCAGTGTCTGTCTGACATTCATCTTTATCTTTGGGTAAAAAGCTCAGGCTGAGCCTGATTCACCAGGATCTGCTGGATCCCGACCAGAGACAAAAGAAGAACGTTCCACTCAAATCCGTTCAGGTGTGGCAAATCCCGTCAGGTTAACTGGAATTATCAATCATTAAATGTTATTGATCATTCCTGCAGACATCATAATACAATAAACATCCGACCTCATTTACCTTGAGGTTCTGTTTCTATGTTTATATTAAAAACATCTTATTTTATGCTTCAGGCTCCCTCTTGTGCACATGTGTATTGTGCTCATTGGAAGACCAGGTCATTTTCTTAATAATGAAATCCATTCAGTCTTGCTCAATATTTTGTGTTTCTGTTTCCATATTTCATGCAGTACCTAAAAATGGGATTTTATTTCAAGAAGTCTTATCTAAACCACAGACATATGTGAAGTAGAAGGAGCAATGAGATTCACAGATTTACTTTTATTGTTAAAAGTAAAACTGGGGCCTGGATTAATATGCCAATGGTTTTACATTTGCATATGTAAATGTAAAACATGCAAAGGATATTATTATCTTTTCTTTTTATAAATAAAAATGTGAAACCATTGGCATATGGATCCAGCCCAAAAATTACTCTGATACTCCTAAATAAAATCCACTGATCAGTGGGAACAGTAAATCCCCTGGAGTGACACACGGTAGTGGCAGCAGCATGCTGCTGGGATGCTTCAGCATAGCGAAGTGGGGTGGAGTTAATGGGCAGAGCTAAACCCAGGAGTGTCCTGATGCAGGTAGAGCAGTGGTTCCCGAAGTGGGTCCTGCAGGCCCGGCATCCTGCATGTTTGCATGTTTTAGTTCTGTCCCTGGTTTAACACACCTGGATCAAATGATGGCTCATTAGAAGGTCTGAGAAGAATATTGACAAGCTGAAAAAGTTGTTGCTACCACCAGGGAGAGAACTAAACATGCAGGATGCCGGGCCTCCAGGACCCACTTTGGGAACCACTGAGGTAGAGGCTAAAAGACTTGAGACACCAATCCAAAAAATACACCCAGAACTCAGAAAATTTACATATGCATTAATTTATATGTACATATACTTATTTATTATGGGTTTTAGATTTATGTCTTGAAAAAGATGACTGTATGCCTGAACATGATTCTCTGGAGGGCTACTGGTGTGATCAGCATTTTTTCCCGGGAGCCCATGGCCCCTCTGGTCCCCCCTTGGGGGCGCCACTGGACAAATAGTGAAATAGTCCAATGCAGCATTTCCCTGTCTGTGTATGTTACTGATTGTTGGTTGTCCAATAATTGAAAATATTTTTTGTAGATTATATCTTCTGTTGACTATTTATTATCCTAATTGATGCATAAATAATCACAATGCAATACCTGAACTTTTTACAATTCTGCACCTACAAATGAAGAAAGTATAAAAAACTAACTTTAGTTCAGGTTTTCCCAGCTATGGTAGCAGTTTTAAACAGAGTTAATAACAAACCCACCAAAGAAACAACAACATAAACATGAAATAAAATGAATTATGAAATCTATGTAAACAAAATTGTCCTTCAGACAAAAAGTTCTAGTTGAGACTGAAACAGCAGACTGAAGCCTGGAGAGAAAAGACAAATCAAACAAATGGAAATGATTGAGCTTGTATTAATTTTTCATTAGAACAATTGATTTATTGCAGCAGGGCTAAATATTAGCCAAATTGTACTTATTGAGACCGATACAGTATGTGAGAGATGTGCTAATATTGGCTGATATTCTTTGTGTGTTTAAAAAAAAAAGTGACAAATTGCATTTAGTTTTCTAACACGTTAAAACCCATGTAAATAGTGAACTGAGATGAGCGAGCCAGGGAAGGGTTAATGGTGAATAAGCTCAGGGGAGTTTTCTGCTGACTGTCCCTCCTCACCTGCTGCTTTCCTGCCGTCTGCCTCGTGTTTTGAATCTGTTCTGAAGCGTCTGCATGAATGAAGCTGTGTGCAGAACGGTGGAAGACTCACTCTGGTATTTCTGCTTCCATGCACTTCAAATGCACTTGGAAAGCTTCGTGTTTCTGACAGATTAATAAGGCCTGCTGGCTTTCAGTTTGGATAAATTGATTTCAGAAATAATCATGAACAATCCATCCATATTTGGAACAGCTGAACAGTTCTCTTCTGCTCCATGTGGGCTAAAGGTCAGACTGTTTGTCTAAACTCCATATAGAGCAGCAAGACGCTCAGTAAACAGAGGAATGCTCGGGATGCACTTATTATAGGATTGTAGTTTTTTATGTACTTTGGCACAATGAACAATGAACTGAGCTACAGACTCCGTGGCTTTACAGTGCATGTACTGTGAGCATTTGGTCCACTTTAGTCCAAGAGCTCCAGACATGAGAAATAATAAGAGAAAAGTGGAAACGTTCCAAGAAACATCCTGCTAATTCAATTCACTAATATCTATGCCAAAGGGAAATGAAATGTAGTCATGACTCATGTCATGTGTAAGCAGTTGGTGTGGAGGCTGATGCTGTAGCCAGGGAGCACCTCCAGTAGCAGTCAGTTTTGCAGTGAATCAGAAGAGGCCTCTGACAGAAGACAGGTGCTGTATTAGTCTCACAGGTGCAGTTTCAGTCTGTTGCAATGAGCAAGTAAATTGAGTTATAAATTAAAATGAGCTCAATAATTTCCATTCTGATGATTCATATTTTTTAAAGGATGTTTATTTTTGTTGCAGAGACTTCATCTATTATCTATTTATTTCAGTTGATTCTGGTTTCTATTTCTGTTTTATGTATTGTGTTTGGTTCCAGTGTTGAGAGTTCTTTACAAATTGAGTTGATTTGTGTCTGAGAGGGAATTATTATGTCATTTAAAATATAACTTAAATAAGGTGTCAAAGCACAGCATTCTGGGGGATGTGGGCTGAGGAAACGTGTGACAGCTGGCTAAGCAAGGTTGATGGCATCAACTAGCTCACTCTTTGGCTGAGTAGCGTGCGCAGCAGCAGTTTCAGGTTTCTCCAGGCCTCATAACTGCTTAGAAATGATCAGAAACGGGTGCTGTGGTGGCGCAGGGGTTTAGCACAACCCACATACGGAGGCCTTAGTCCTCGACGCGGCCGTCCCAGGTTCCATTCCCGGCCTGACGACCTTTGCCGCATGTCTTCCCCCTCTTTCCTGTCCATTCACTGTTCAATAAAGGTCTCTAGAGCCAATAAAACCTTTAAAAAAAAGAAATGATCAGAAACGGCGTGGAGAGAAACCTGGATAAACAGGAAATGACACGTCACTAGATTGACAGTAGGGATGCTCCGATCAGGATTTTTGCTACTGATTCCAATACTTTCATCCATGAGGCCAGTCACTGCTGATCACCAATCACCGCCGATCGCCGATCACTGCCGATCACCAATCACTGCCGATCGCCGATCATTGGAAAAATGATCTAGCAATAAACTCACCTAATTTATACATATTTGAATACATATCTAAAATTTTTTTTTTAAATTACACGCTGCAGCTTTAAGCAGCATGTAACTTTAATGCTGCTTAAAGTTACAGAATTTTGCAGAATTTAATAAATGCTGGTGGAGATGAAATATTGCTACCAGCAGCGTAGCGGCAGTTCCAGAGCGAGAGCAGATCCCAGCGTCTTGCACCGCCAGCTTGAAGACTTGAATTATTTTTCGGATTCTTTGTTTAGCTTTCTGACCGTGATGCTAATCCGGGTCAGTGTTGGTAGATGTGCGCTGCTTTTCCTGCTGTCTGGCTGAGCCGGATGACCTTTTCTTCCTGCAGTGAGCCTTGATGAAGCTAAACTCCATCAAGCTTTTGTAAATGTAAATGCTATATTAGATTCGCTGTGCTGATGCATTTTGACGTTCTTCACCCCCGAGGTAATTTTCTGCCACTACAAGCAGCTTTCATGTGGAACTTCAGCACTCACTCTGAGGGTTGAAGTTCCACATGACAGGATTTGTTGCCACACGCTTGCGCAGTGCGAAGGAAAGAGGAAATCAGCTGCACACCAGGCTGCAAAGTGAGAAGGTGATTGGCAACAAGAGACGGTGATCGGCGATCATACACTTTTTCATGGAAGTCGGCCGATTATGATCGGTGGCCGGCCGATCAGCACACCTCTAGTTGGCAATAATTTAGATATTTAAATAAAAAGCTTATCAATGTCATGATACATTTTCAGCCATATGATCCAATGATGGTACCAGAGATTAAAAGCATAACCATGCAATTCCCCAACCCAAAAGTGGCCTTCTGCTCCAGCAGGACTCCTCCTGTGGCTCATTTCTAGACAGGGATCCTGTTAAGGCTTTACTGGCCTTAACAGGTGACCTGATGGAAACCAACAGCCAGACAGCCTTGCTGACAGCAACTCTTCTGTGTAGATGCTGTTACTGAATCCATAAGGTCTCAGTGAGCAGTCTTACAGTTATTTTCACTTGGGCACATAAACATTTCCATGTGAACCAGACTTTAGTCGTCCTGACCGGCTGGTGGCTGAATCCTCAACGCTTCAACATTTTGTCTGCCACTTTATTACTGCAATCATCCTCAGAACGTAAAAGCTTTCTCTCACACAGTGTGGCGTCTCCACTGCTCTTTATATAAATAACTCATAACCACTTCAAGACAATGTTTTGAATGCTGTTAAATTCTATGTTAAAGAGAAATCTGAACCAGTTTGTTTTATTGGCAGCTCAAAGCTTTACAGGGCTTTCTGTTGCTGCATGCACCTGTCTTGAATTATGTTATATTTCTCTCCATTGCCAGAGTTTTCCTCTTGCATGATCCTGGAAGCAGGACTGATGTTTATGTCAGCGGTAACACTGCAGATCCAGATGTGGAGTGACGCCTCTCATGTAGAGTGTTCTAGAGGTTTAATTAGCAGCAGATGGTGAGCGCAGTCGCTCAGATGGGCACCACCCCTCCCCACCTCGCTGGGACAAGGGTGTACAGGCACTGGATGGATAGATGGCAGGCTGCAGGCTTATAGATCATTTCTGAGATTAATCTAACTTTCTGTTTTTTCATGCAAAAGTTTGATTTTTCAAACTCGGGTATTTCCAAGTATTCTCTAGAAAATTTATGAGATTGAGAAGATCTCCAAACTTCTGAGATTTTCTTGCAAATTCTTGATGTTTGCAGCATTTGTATTTTTGGGGGTTTGGAGTTAGAATTTGTATTTTTTTCTATAAACATTTCTGGGGAGTTTTCTAGCAAAATTTTGACTTTTCAAACTCAGCAATTTCCAAATTTTTTCCAGAATATTTCTGAGAAAAATCTCAAAATGTGTGAGTATTTTCTAGCAAAATATCAACTGTTCAAGGTCAGAGGTGTCCTTGTTTTTCTCCCCCAAATATTTGAAGACATTTAATCCTTTTTCTCCTACAATGGCCTTAATTCTCCATTGTATGTTTGTAAAGCCAGAAAATTTAATAACGTGATAAAATCAGGCTTTAAAAGTGCAATCAAACATAATTAAATCCACATTATGTAATGATCGACACAAAACGTAATAAAATCTTGAATGCATTTTGAATTTGTCGTTTTCATGTAGCTTAATGCTGCAGGTTCTGGCTTTGAGTCTGAAATGGAAACTAAATGATCAAAAATTTCAGTTTAAATTCATATAGAGCCTACAATATGATTATTAGAGACATAATGATTAGCATGAAGAGTACATTACTACATTATCATTTCTAAAGCAGAGCTTCCTCAAAATAATCGTAAAGTTTTTACATAACGTGGCAGAAAGCTTCAAGGATTTCATTGTTTTGCATTGATTATTACATAAAGCTGTTTCAATGACGCCTTATTACATTTTGAAGATTTTACTGCATTATTACATAACGCAGCGTTCCATACGTTCTGCAGGCTGCTTGTCGAGGAGGACTGCTCTCCCTCAGCCTGTCTGATGACGGCTCTGAGGTTATTATACAAGCATCTGATCAGGACCATCTGTTTGGAAAGCTGCTATTCTCAAATCATTTGCAGGTTTGCCCTGTAGCAGATGAAACTACTCATGAAGTTCTTCAGAACCCATCAAACCGAGCTGCACAGATTGCATTTCCTTCAGCTGAGCGCTCTCCACCAACCACAACCCACCTGGACCTGTTAGAGAGGCCATTTTGTTTCTGAGCACAGCGTCCCACTCAGAACTTCACCTGATAGACTCTCGTTGGCATGATGATGCTTTGTTTGGTCAACTGTCTAATCAAGACAGAAGTAAAGAGGAATGATGATGTTTTTGTGACCCTGCCGTCCCCAAGAGATGGACTTGTGCAACTGAGGAAAACAAGAAAAATCCCCCCACACTGACTGTTTTCTTCCAAACAAATAATTTCTCCCTGCACATGTTTTACTCATCTGCTGTGTGTTTGACACCACACAGTGTGTTTTCCACTGGAGCTCCTGGCCCCCAAAATGCCACTGCCAGCTTTAGCATCAGCAGCAGCTAGCACTTAGCCAGCTTTAGTATCAGCAACAACTGGCACTTAGCCAGCTATAGCATCAGCAGCAGCTGGCACTTGGCCAGCTTTAGCATCAGCAGCAGCTAGCACTTAGCCAGCTTTAGCATCAGCAACAGCTAGCACTTAGCCAGCTTTAGCATCAGCAGCAGCTGGCATTCTAGCATCAGTAGCAGCTAGCACTTTTCTTATCAGTCTCCTAATGATGACTTCATTAATTCACCATTTGTCATGTGTTCATAGTATTTAGTTAGTGAGAAAGACTTGACTGATGGTCATTACCACCAGTCAAGGGTTTTTTGTTCAGAACTGGTCTGGCTCCACATGTACATCACTTCTATGCTTTTTGACAGGATAAGAAAGACTTTACACTCATTTTTCACACAAAAGGATGAGGCTTTTACTTTTACAGCATTCTCATAGCAAAGTGACTCCTTGGCATTAGAAGCTGGGGGGATGAGTGGGTTGAGGGGAGGAGGTAAAGAGGGGCTGTTTCCCCACAGGGATTCAAACAGAGCTCTGTTCATAGCCAAGTCAGGACGAACATACATGGGCCTTCCTGCGTTCTGCATTTCCTGCACTGTGGTTGTGTGACTAGCAGAGCTGCAGGTTTTCACACCAGACCAGGTGAAGCTGAAATGTTTCAAATGGAAACGTTCCAAAGCGGGATCGATCAGCGTCTTTAGCTGAGCTTTAGTGAACAGTTCACTTCTCCCCCTCTCTCTCTTTTAGATGGATTTTTTTTAAACATTTCCACTATTCCATATTGCAGTGATTTGATCCAGTGGAATAGCTATATAGCTTAATGTCCTGATATTTTCACCAGAGGGCCACTCAGGTTTCCCCTGGATGCTGTATTAAGGAGATGATGTCACACGTGAGCCCTCAGTGTGTGCCATCCAGCTGAAAGCCGCTGTCTGCCAGGTGTTAGTCACTTCCTAAATCCAAGCAGACGTTACCTTTGCTCACTGGCCTTTAAACGGAGGAGGAGAAAAACGTGACTTTGGATGTCTTTATGCATGAAATGTGCTTCTGAGTCAGCAGATAAATCAAAGCGTTGAAGAAAAATGTTGAGTTGGACCTTCTGTTGGCGGGAGGATCATCTGTTCGTCCTCGTTGCTCTCCTCTGCTGATGTGATTCACCTTAAGGAAAAACAAAGAATCTACAGTACAGCTAGGTGGAAAATAAGTGTTATCCTTGTATTTGATTTATAAGCCAATGTAGCTTGTTTCTGACACAGCAATGGCGTGGGAGTTATATTGACTCACTTTATAGTGTTTCCACATTCTTCCTCAGAAGCTGCAGATATCTGGACTGTCTGTTCCAGAAGCTGCAGAAGTTGTTGTGTAGAAACTTCACAATATTCTAATCTAAAACATTTTCATTAGCTGCTATGATCAGTGTTACAGAAATAAAGACTTGAAATGATCTGAGTTTCATTCTTTGAACTGAGTTACTGACATACAGGAACTTTCTAAGAAAACTCTGACTTCCTGAATCGGATCTTAAATTTAAAGTTTCACTGACTGCATTTTTCTGGCATATCTTTAAACCTGCTGATTCTGAATTATTATAATTTTTTTGTCTGAAAAGTCACTAAGTTAACAACAGTGATCTGACTTGTTAACTACAGAGTACAGATGTGGCCTGATGGGCTTCACATGGCAGCATCTGTAATCCGTAATGAAGTAACTCTCGGCCGAGTTGTTGCTTAAAATGAAACTATTTTGTAGAGCAGATTTTTCCACTCAGCCAGTCGCTTGATTCATTCTTAAACTTCAGGCTTTTTATCCTTGTTGTTTGTTGACATGCTGGGATGTTCTAGCATTACTTTCTGTGATTCTCCTCCCTTTCGAACACCCAGTATGTCTAGTGTGTGTGAGTGTGTTTTGTGACACTGATGTGTGTTTTGTGACACTGATGTGTGTTTTGTTCTTCAGAACATTTGTCGGAGCGAAGCAGTGGGCAGAAAACCCGGAGGAGTCCCCTGCACAGCCTCTATGAGGGGGAACAGGTCAGTGGTGTGGGAACACGTTCCCTTCTCTTTGTTTCTTTATTTTGGGGCAGCGTTACAAGCCCCCTTTGATATTTGTGCGTTATAGTCAAATTGCAGTGCTGCAGACATTTTGTGCCGTAAGATGCGACTTTGCAGATCATTGTCATTTTATGTTTGTTTTCTTCTGTTGCTAAAACATTTTCAAACATCGTAAGTCACAGAATACGATAAGTTATTCTGTCTTAATGTATATTTCTCATTTGGTGATCTAGTTGGCAAGGCTGCTCAGTTTATTATTGCTCAGAAATAGTTTTTCTTTGAATTTGATGGTTGTGAATATTTTTCCGTTTCTAACAATAGAAAGCCTCATCAGACAGCGAAACCTTTAGCTGGTCTATTTTCTCACCTGCATGCTGGCCTTGCAGGTGTTGCTGTGTTGGTTGTTCACTCAGATCTCAAACTTATCCACATTTTTCCTTCTCAGATTTGAAATGCTTTAGAAACACAGCAGCTGTTCCCAGTTAAGTCTTTCTGTGTGAAGAAAGAAGGTTTAATTTTCATAAAACAAACAGGCTCCAGCAGGTTCCCCTTAAATTTAACTGCTTGTAATATCTCCTTCATTTTCCTTCCTCCTCAGCTCTTAACTCCTGATAGAAAATCTTGCTGATCTCTCAGGATGGTAATTAGGAGGTAAACTGTTGGCCAGACACTCGTATGTGTCTGTTTATCCCAACCCGACCTTATGCAGCTCTTAAAACTTCGAGGTTTGGGCAAAATAAGCTATAAATACTGTAGAGTAAATACTTAAAGTGTTTAACAAACCACCAGTTTTTCATGTTTCCTCTTCTGAAGAACGGACAGATCGTGGCCTCTCAGAATCTCAGAGCTTGTTGTAACGAAACATTTTAAGACATTTCTTAGACTTTCTTGAATTCTACAATTTTTCCTTGAAGTAAGGTAAAAGTTAAAGAGATGGGCAGATTGACCCGAAATATCAATAACATATTGGTATTGGTATCTTGAAATTTATTTTAGTATTGTAGTTTCTCAATTCTACACAAAAACAGATTTTTGTTTTGCTCTTAAATGTATATATTTTTTTGCACTTTAAGAAAAATATGCTAAGTTTGCATAGTTTTTTTTCTATTATTTCTGTTTATCTTGTATTTTGTAGACATCTATAAACTTTGTCCAAATTCTGTTACAGATTTTAATAAAATAATTCTAAAAAAACACAAAAACACTTAGAGGTCAGCAGTATAACGATACATCAAACCTACATAATAAAAGGTATTGATATTGGTATCGGTATTGATGATATGGGCCTATAGTTACTTGGTATTGGATCGACAGCAAAAGATTTAGTATTGCAGGGCATTCTGGGTAAAATCCAACCAAAACAAACATGGTGTCCAGTGGTGGCAGCAGGAAGGACTCCAGGTTTTTACCAGAAACAAAAGAGAGAAATCCGACAACCGCTGAAATCTGACTCCATTTTCATTTTCCAAAAATGGAGCAATAAAGTCAGAGTAAGAAGAATGGTTAAGACATTTTATTGCTAGCAGCGATGTCATGGCTCCAGTCACCATGTGTTTGTTTACAGCACATTTCCTTTAAGCTTCAGAGTGTAGATGGTCCATTGATATTTAAAATGTCTTCCAGTATCAGTTTATTAAAATTTTTAATTTATTGACCTTTGAGAGGGCGTTATTGCATTATTATGTTATTACCATTATATTACTTAAAAATGGTCTCCAAACATTGTCGTTTCTTGCAGTAACTTTTGGGAGGTTTTGTCACCCAGCAGCCTTTGTTAAGGCGATGGGCCTTGTTGCATTTGGTTCACCTGAAAACCAAACCCTCCATGTTGACCCTCAGCAGCAGCACCTGACCCTGCTGCTGTCTCCCTCGGACATGTTTGACTTGGACGGTCCTAGTTCCTATTAATGTCCCCTCATTATCCACATGGAGAGATTCAAAGGCGAGGTCCAGGTTTACATGAGCGTAGGGGCCGGGTTCTGCTGCTCAGGCCAACCCCTCAGTGCTTCCTGGATGTTCCAGTGTCTGTCGGCGGACACAGAGAGCCAGTCATCGGGTCGGGCACAGAGTCACATTCTGAGCTCTGGGGCTGTGGCCGCTGCAGTGCCAAGCCGGCCCGAGTAAATAAAAAGAGTAAATAAGACATTTGTGCCAGTAGGAGAGCAGGATGAACTACATGACCCCTGGTTTTACCAGGCAGCTGCACGTTCCAGCGGCGGTGAGACCACCCTCTGAGGAGTCAGAGCTTCAATCACCATGGAGAAGTGAAGTCCTGATGACATGCAGAGTAACTGTGTAACGGTGCTCTGCAAAAGAGGTTTCTACCCAACAATCAATATACAGTGAATCCAGAAAGTATTCACAGCACTTTACTTTTTCACATTTTGTTATGTTACAGCCTTTTTCCAAATAGTCTTAATTAATAATTTTCCTCAGGATTGCCCACCTGAGGGTCCAGCCTTGAACCTGCCTGCGTTTCCAGGGTCGGGTGTTTGGGTGAATTAGCTCTGGCTCTGGACACTGTAAGCTTTGCTTATAGCATAAAATAGTAAATAAACTATCAAAATGGAAATAAATAAATAAAGTGGAGCTAATTGGTGAATAATCTTAATTAGTAGGGGATCAACAATATTGATAATCAAGGTTAATGTAAATGTATTCTGATTTCAAAATCCAATAATCATAATGGTGAAATGTCATTAGGACAATATGTTTATAAGGTTCGTGTATTCTGAGACATTCTCAAACCATCCAAACCTGAACCAGACTAATCGATCTGCTTCCCTACAGGTGGAGTCTGCTGTGTCGGCCGTCCATCAGGGTCGCCGGGAGCTGCTGGAGGAGGCCTGCCGCTCCTACACCCGCAAACGCAGAGTCCTCATCCCCGAAGACCTGAAGCACATTATTGTGGACGACCAGCACGGCCTGCTGTACTGCTACGTGCCCAAAGTCGCCTGCACCAACTGGAAGAGGGTGCTCATGGTTCTAACGGGAGTCTCCGACCACAAAGACCCGCTGGCCATCCCCGCCAACGAGGCCCACGTCCCGGGAAACCTCCGGACCCTGTCCGAGTACTCCACCCCCCAGATCAACCAGCGCCTGCGCTCCTACCTGAAGTTCATTTTTGTGCGTGAGCCATTCGAGCGGCTGGTCTCTGCGTACCGCAACAAATTCACACGGAGCTACAATACAGCTTTCCACAAACGATACGGCACAAAGATCATCCGCCGGCACAGGCCAAACCCTCGGCCGGAAGCCCTGGAGAAAGGGGACGACGTCTCCTTTGAGGAGTTTGTGTATTACCTCGTGGACCCTGCGACCCAGCGGGAAGAGCCCTTCAACGAACACTGGGAGCGGGTGCACTCGCTGTGCCACCCCTGCCTCATTCACTACGACGTGGTGGGGAAGTACGAGACGCTGGAGCAGGATTCCCACTACGTGCTGCAGCTGGCCGGGGCGGACCAGCAGATCCGCTTCCCCGCCTCGTCCAAAAGCACCAGGACTACCGGAGACATGGCGGCCGACTTCTTCCAGAACATCAGTCCCTTCTACCAGAAAAAACTCTACAATCTCTACCGCATGGACTTCCTGCTCTTCAACTACTCTGTTCCAGCCTACCTCAAGTTCAGATGAGGCCGGGACGCCTTTCAGACCCAAACCTATGGACCTGCTTCTCTTTCTGCTTTTAATGGGAAAACATGAAGTTTTCAGATCTGAGCAGTGGAGAAAAACAAAGGTTGGTGAGGACATCCCATGAGGAGATGGGAGTTTCTGCCTCACGAGGCAAATGATGGAAAACATGGAGTTAACTGTGAGTCACTGGCTCTGAATGTGTGAAATGCTGTTCAAGTTTTGCTTTCCTGCTGTTTCAAAGGTGAATTTGCACAACAGGGGATCTCTCTGGAGCAGTGGTGTCCACACGTTTTGCCATGTGGGACAAAATTGTAAAGTGGAAAGTATCCATTTGCCACACAAACCTAATTTTTTAAATCAAATGCTAGATCTAATTTCAGTGTTTTGTTTTAGGTTTTTTGCTCAACAATCAACTGTAGATGGAATGTGTCAATGATGGAAACAAACTCGTCTGAAAATGGATCACTAAGTCATGTGAGACTGAAATTATACTCCGTTATGCCGGTTTGTTGGTGAGCATAGTTCCAGTGTTTGGACAGCGCTGCTCTGGAGGGGCAGGAGGAGAAAGAATCGTATCCAGATCGTGTTGGACAGCGAATGTCTCCAGACATGTGCCTTGGATCGTGGGCCTTCATTTTGTCCTTTGGCAACAAAGACAGCTTTTCTAACTGTGACTATTGTTCTGTTTTTTTACTGTAGGAAAGGAACTTTTCTGTGTAACTATTATTTTAATTTATTATTTCTAGCTCTAAAAAAATGCCAAACCAAACTAGATATATGTTCTTCCATGTCTTTCAAAAAATGCATTTTCACCAGGATGTTTCCATGTGTTTTATTTAACTGAACAAATCCAGCCTGGCCTCACTGCTGTTGCTGCTTTGTCTTTATGGACATCAAAGAAATAAAAAAAAAAAAAGCTCCTCACAAGAATAAACCGATAAGTTAAATACAAGAGTCTCATAATGTCTGCTTTATGTTACCATACACACAATTATGTCTATTGGTCATAATATAAGCACCTACCATCTAGCAGTATCAATAGTCGTGCAGTAATTGGTGATTCTACAGTTTCAGTTTGAGCTCATTAAACCTCGTGAACAATGGAGAAACACTAAGGACCAAAGTACTAAAGAAGTTTAAGTTACATTTCCTTGGACACTTGTTTACTTTGAACCGGTCAGATCTGTGACCTACTTCTGACCAGGTCATGATAATCTCAGCAGAATGAAACACGAGCGGCGTTTCCATCATGTGCGCAAATCTTTGTCAATAATATGCTAATATCAAAAAAACACAGTTTCACAATTGCAATGTTTACATGAAATAAGAAATGAAATTAAAATCTCACGTGAATAAGCTTGATAGTCTTGATAAGTTATTCAAAATCACGGATGTAGACAGTTTCATGAAATGTATCCATAATCCAACAACAGAGCCGCTCATCATTTATCAGCCAATCAGAGGAGATGTTGGGGTTTATTCAGGCTTTGGAGCGATAAGCCCCGCCTACATGGGAGCCGTTATGTATGCGGCATTTTGGGTTAATTGTCGTCGGCCATTTTACATGAGCGAATCCTGTGGATTCAACTACTTCCTGTCTTCTTTATGTTTTTCCTGCAGCTCGCCAAAGACAATATTACCGTCCATACAGTTTATTAAAGATCACATGAACAATCAAGACTGACAACGGAACAAAATCTGAGTGGTTGATTTTTAAGCGTCTCGTTATGTGAGCGTTTTGTTTTCCCTTATAGGGAATATTGATTGTGATAGAATAATGGTTTGATCCAAAGTCAGATTATAGCATCTCTAGTTATCAAGTCACCACCTGTGTTTTTGTCTTTCAACTGCAGTTGCAGTGAGCTCAGCGCTGTGCTCCATTGGATCCTGGTGCTGACTGAATGTTTCAAAGTCCAGTCCCTTCATTGCCCGTCATGAGAAACCTGAAGGTCAGGGCCAGGAAACCAGTTCCCAGCAGGTCCCCCAGAGCCGTGAGGTAGGGGATGGAGTAGTTATCTGGATCCAAGCTCCGTCTCCACAGCCAGCGGACCATCAGGACGGACGAGTAGAGCAGAATCACCACCTGGAGGAGGACGCCGCCAGGCTTCAAATACAAACACTGTGGAGTTCTTATTATTGTTACTTCTTGCAGTAAATAGTTTCTAACCTGAAGCAGAGCAGCACACAGATAGCAGATGATGAAGGAAGGCGTCATGGCGGTATGGCCTCCCCGCAGCAGCTGGACTGTGTAGAGGAAGAGGAGGTGACCTGGTACCACGAGGACGACCAGAACCCTGGCTGATTTCGAGTTCACATCTGTTCAAACATGGACAGAGAAGCAAACCTCCAGTAGGTGCAGTGACTGACACTCACAGCTAAAGAGCCAGAAAATGGAGAATCTCTGATTTAGCCAACATGTATGTCTTGTTCTGTAGGAAGCCAACACGTGAGGCCGTTTGGAGGGAACTTCATTGATTTGTGTTAGTTTAAGTGGCAGCCATTTTGTTGTTTTGACACATTTTGTCTCTTGCTTTTTTAACTTTGGTTGGTTTATGTATGAATATGCGCTGGATGCAACATTAACTGCTCATCCAGGACATCTCACTGAACTGAACTGAACTGAAATGAACTGAACTGACCTGAACTGAAATGAAATGAACTGAAATGAACTGAACTGAACTGACCTGAACTGAAATGAACTGAACTGAAATGAACTGAACTGAAATGAACTGAACTGAACTGAACGAAAAATGAACTGAACTGAACCCTCATTTCTCTAATGTTTTAACTAAGCCCTATTAAATGGAAAGTATTATGTCAATTTGACTTTAATCTTTACATCATGTTATAATGCTATTCCCTCATCAAAAACAAACCTGGAGTTTGGGGTGCTTTGGTGGCGCAGGGGCTTAGCACACCCACATACGGAGGCCTTAGTCCTCGACGCGGCCGTCTCAGGTTCGATTCCCGGCCTGGCGACCTTTGCCGCATGTCTTCCCCCTCTCTCGTTTCCCTCATTCCTGTCCACTAACTATTAAATAAAGGCCACTAGAGCCAATAAAACCTTAAAAAAAACATACCTGGAGTTTTGCTTTCATTCTTTAAGGTATATTAGAGAAATCCTTTAATCTCCATGGCAACCACTCAGCTATGCAAAACACTGCAATTAGCAAACACCTGGTGAACCCCTCCTGCAGTTTCTAAGCTTCTGCCTCACAGGACAACCCTTCGTTGTGACTCCCCCATTCAGCTCCTTCAGACTAGCCAGCAGCAATTAGCAAACAACTGAAACTTATAAGAGCTGCTTCTCAGAGCAACGCTGATAAAAATGCTGTTAAAATGTTAACATAGGAGCCATGTTGTGATGACTTCCTGAAGGCGGAGCTTCAGAAGGAATAGAAGTTCCTTAAAGAGACAGAGACCCAATTTCAAGGCCTTAAATTACAAAGTAATTTTTAAAAATTATATATTATACATATTTGATACTTATAACATTTATGACAACTGAATGATAACAAGAATATTAGTAATAAAAACATACATTTTTTATAGGGCTTTTTCAGACATTTCTAGATGTTTTAGAAGAGAAAAAATAAATAAAGTTAACATAGTAACTTAAATGGCAGTGTGACTGGAAAACACATAAAACTGCCCCTGTTTTATGTTTTCACATTAACAGACCATCTCATAGATCCACCTGAATGATTCAATTATTTTTACACATTTGTTAAGTTTACGACCACTCCTTTCCCCGAGCTGAGCCTGATCACACTTGACCAATAGTTAGGCTTCACTTGACTTCAAATAGGTTTTGCCCTCAACCAACATGTTGTTGGCTATTGAGCATCCAACAATATGTTGGAAAAATCATCTATTTTTCCATCACATAGTATGAAGTGCACACATAATTCTGTGTTATACTGTGTTAATAGATCTGTCCCAGTTTGAGACTTTGGTTTTAGTTTATCGAGCTGTCTTCT
Organism: Phalloptychus januarius; assembly: GCA_902982915.1. Taxonomy (NCBI): domain Eukaryota; kingdom Metazoa; phylum Chordata; class Actinopteri; order Cyprinodontiformes; family Poeciliidae; genus Phalloptychus; species Phalloptychus januarius. Next base: position 186,675 of record CADWAE010000121.1, read on the forward strand.
GTTTTTTAGCCTGTATGTGTAAATGTTGCATTTGTTCATTTTTTTCATATTTTGAGTAAACAAAACTTACTTTAAGGCATCATAAATTATGAACCTGAAAGTTAGATTTTTAAGTAAACATTCCCACTGAAAAAAATATCACAACTAATAAAAATAAAAATGTCTGCTTTTGTTCTTTATTTGCATTTCCCAACTAAAGCTTGCTATTACAGATATTAGTGAGCTGCTTTGGTATTGATCTATTGTCAAAGGATTAGTAAAGACCCAGGCACTTTTTTAACATAACGTTGTTGCTGGTTTGACCTGAGGAGCACAAGGCGGTGCAGGGTCCAGAACACTCAGCACTCATTTTCTCTGGGAGAGCTCCAGGAACGCTCCAGTAATGGAGGTAAGTAGACATCCTGCTCGCTTGGACCGCCACCAGATTTCCTCCAACTCCTGCCAGGAAAACGGAAACATAGAGCAACAGTCATCGATTCTAAGGAGGAGCAGCAAAAGCAAATGAGGCGGATTAGCTGAGCTGGTCAACCACTGATGTTGTCATCCAGGTCAAGTTGCTGTGGAATATTGACTCTGCTGCTGCTAAATTCTAGATCAGCTATCCGTGGCAATGTGACCAATCCATCAGGGCAGATCTGTTCAGTCTAATTCTATACTTTGTGATCTGAGTGACATCATCCTTTATTTATTTTATATTATGTGTAGAATTCCTAATCAGACTTTCTGAGCCTTGTATCAGAAGGCTTGTTGCAGTTCATTTTTACATGTTGATCAATGGAGCTAACCTGTTTTTGTCATTTTCAGTTTCTTTATTTTTTATTTTGGGCTCTTATTTTCCTAATTAAATTGACTGAACAAATTAAAAGTGTTTTACATGTTTGTCCAACCTTAGGAAGCTAATTGTGTGTTTAAGTGTTCTACTGGTGCAGCGTTATCAAATAGATTTGTAATACTCTATATTAATGTTTTTAAAAATAATAATTATTTGAAGTCAGTTCAGCTGTTTTTCTGTATGGAATCAGAATCAGCTGATGCTGAACCTCAGGTGTCCGTATTGGAAGTGGAAAAAGTGGATTGATGAATTCGTAGTAAAATAGGCTTTTAAATCCAGAATCACTATTGCTATACTTCGAAAAAAAAAAAGATTTCAGAAGGACATTTTTTCCTCCTGAGAAAAAAGAGCAGGTTCTTTAGCGCCACCTAGTGTCTTTGGTTTCCTGCGCTCAGAATCACTGTCGACTCTGAAGACACTTGTGGATGATGTGAGTTCAACGTTTAGTTTCCTGTTGGGACAAGCAAAGTAATTTCAGCTGAAGTGATTAAAAATAAGGAGATCAATAAACAGACTGCTCCATATCTACAGACTCATTTGCATTTAAATGTGTTTAAACAAAGAAATGTGCCATCCTGTTAATCCATGATGAAGAGAAACTGCATCACATGTTGAATCAAGGTCCTGATCTGGGATGGGTGGGATTTTACAGGCTGAGCCCAGTGAGTCAGCAAATAGAGAAAAAACTTAATCCATATCCAAACAATCACCCTACTGGAAATCTAATCCAATTCAGTTTCCCATGACTCCTTTCTTTCCCCTCAAACTGTCTGAAACCATTGCCAGGTTTGTTTGACATTGTTTCCATCTGCCTTATAACCCTCCAGCTGATTTTATGAGCAGCAGAGACTCATCTCTGCTCCCAGAGCTTTGAAGCTCACGGCTCATCAGAACAAAAACAGGGAAAGTGTTTCTGGTCAACAAGGCGTGAGAGGAGAGTCTGCAATGGAATGCAAATGCACTTCCTGGAGCGGGATGGCACAGGGGCTGGCAGAGGAGGACCGGAGCGCAGCCAGTGAAGGCATAGTTGGCATTCTGATCAGGCTTGCGGTCGATGTAAAGGCCGCTGTTATTGCTCTCCGCTTTGTGGTCAGCAGGATTCGGGTCACAGACGATCTGGTCCTCAACGCCCCTCTGAGGATCCTCTGACACGGAGGCCAATCAGACTCCAGCATCTCTTTGGTGGCTAAAGATTGATGATGGACTCAGATCTGACGCTGAGCTCAGCCTCAGCGGGGGTTTGGTTTATAGTCGGGCTCTGGACGAGTTAAAAACACTTAATCCCGTTACTCATTATGGGATTTACTGCTGGCTTCCAGCATGGTTCAATCATTTCCACATGTCATCATTTTTCTGCTTTGCTCAGTTGGGCTCTTAAAAGCAACTCTTTAGAGAGAGAGACGTCATCATTAGAAACCCTGTCATTGTAATTTAAAGCCTTGTTTTAGCTCAATGAAGAGGATTATTGATATGATATGATAAAAGAAAAACAGTTACTGTTCAAACCTCTGGAGGATGAGTTCCTTATAAAAGAACATTTTTTACAAAACATCCTTAAACATCTATTTTAAACAATTCTTCTGCTTATCTAACCACCTGCAGTATCTCGCTGTACTGCTGTGGCTAAGGCTAGCTTGCATGTAAAATGAGCAGAGAATCAGTTCTGAAAATGTTTATTCCTTCTGCAATTTGACAAATTTCTCTTAACTTTAATGTTCCTTATAATTATTTTGACAAATCTTTAAAGATTTTTCAGATTTTTCTCAAATGTCAAATTTAAAATGATATTTTAAATTGAATTCTTTAAGACAAAAACTTTCATGTTGTTTTTTTGTTCATGTTTTTGTCATTGTTCTTTTGTCTCCATTCTGACAATGAACAAAAAGTTAATTCATTTTTTTGTTCCAAAACTGTGTACATTATAATAATCATTACTGCGTGGTGAGTATAGTCAAAGGGTTTAAAGTTGGTCTTGTCTGTTCCAACTCACCGTTGATGATGGGGATGAACACAGCCATGCCTTCAAAGCTGGGGTTGCTCACAGTCTTATCCAGAATCAGACCAGCAATACTAAGGAGATGAAAATATGATTACATCTCAATCAGAATTGAATAGTTTTGTTAAAAACAATTTTGATAACTAATGAGGTAAATTTTTGACTTTTTGGAAATGAAGCTTGTTCTCTAAAAACCTCATGAATCTTTGAGCTGATGTGAGGAAATGACCTGATGACCTTTCACTGGTGAACCCACCTGCTGACAGACATGGCCAAAATGATTGGCTGCCATCCTGACTTTAGCACCTCTCTGATTGGTGGACTGCGGCTGGCGATGATGACCCACACGGGGGTGAGCAGCAGGAGGAAGCCCCCCACCACAGTGGGCAGGTACCACACATCTGGGCAGCAAAACAAAGAATCAGAAGACGGTGCAGTTAGCAAACTGACTCTGATGACTCAGCTCTTAGCAAGATGTTCATCAGGATTTTGCTGCCCTTCTTTGGTTAAAACATAAAAACTGTTAAAATGCATGAATGATATTTCTATGACAAGTTTTTCAGATGTTTGTACCATAAAAATCCCTTTCAGCTCCACATCTGGGATAGTTTTGTTCTTTATTCTTTAAAGCAGCAGTAGGATGTGTTTCCCAGTCACATAGTATCATTTTTTAGCAAAGTCAAGTAACTATGTTACCTTCTGTTGCTATAAAAACGCTGACAGTATCAAATATGATTTTAAAGAAATGTAACTTCCTAATTTAAATCTTTTAAAATGGGCATATGTCTCTCTAAAAACTCCTGCTCTTTCAGAAACTCTGCCTCCAGAAACGTATCTCCTCTATTGACCCTTTAACATCGGTTTTAGCAGTGTTGCTCTGAGAAGTAGCTCCTATGATGAGGTCAGCTGATGAGCAGTACCACTGCTAATTGCTGCTGGCTAGTCTGAAGGAGCAGAGTGGGGGAGAGCTGCTCTGTGAGTCAGAAACTTAGAAAGTGAGGAACTTTGTCCTTGAAGACAGGGCAAGGTCCACAGGGGTGATTTGCTCAGCTGGATGGTTGCCATGGAGATGAAAGGATTTTTTTTTCAAACATGCATGAAACACTCCAGGTATGGTTTTAATGAAGAAATAACTACATAATGTAAAGTTCATAAAAATCAGTTTTACACTATACCGCCCCCTTCAGGCAGGTTGTGCCTCTGACCTCTGTAGGTGAAGAAGAAGCTGCTGACCCCAGCAAGCAGGGACAGGGTGATGAGGTCACCGAGGCTCGCAGCGATGGGCGTGGCCACGTTGTCCGGATTGACGCCCAGCTTTCTGGAGCCAATAATCACGGCCACCACCACCAGGCCTGTCTCAGCCCACAGGACGGCCGGGTGAAGCATCACATCAACTACGTTGTGTTGTGTAAATCAAAGTGTTGAGCGTTGGGCTGACCTAGAGTGAGCGCGGCAATGAAAGCGGTGCTGATGCTGCTGGCACACAGGATGGCAGCCTGGGTACCGTCCACTCTCTCTCTGCTCAGGCAGCCCAGAGCTACGGCGGCTACGGCAGCCAGGAAGCCCAGAACGGTAGCCTGAACCTGGAGACCAATTCAACACAACGTCAAGTACAGAGTCCAAATTCACACATGAACCACAAACCTGGATGCTTCATTCATCTAGAGTACACAGGTACATCCAGGTACATCAGCTTTATGTAGCAGCTGGCTAACAGAGGCTAGCTGGCTGTGTGTGGAAGGTCAGGCTCAAGTTTGACCTTTGACTGATAGGAAAATTGAAGTTTAGTCAGTGATCAGTGATCAACACGATTTTTGCCTTAAATTAATGAAACTTCTCTAAATCTATTTCCTGCCTTCATTTCCACTCTAGTCAGAGGCCAGCATCTCATCTGCTCATCCATATGACAGCTGGATGAGTTTTTCTCTATTTCAGTCGTCTGAGCTGCTGTAGTGGACGGTTCTGAAATGACAGACTTATCAATCCCAGCTGTGTTTCTGGATCTAGATTAAGATGCAATGGGTTTGAGTGAGTTGTTAATAAGACAGTGGGTGTGTGTGTGTGTGTGTGAGTGAGTGCAGGCCACCTGAATGAGGGCCATGTTACAGAGCACCATCCTCCAGCGCTGACGGGTCTCATCCATCTGCCCTGTGTTGGCCTGCAGATGGGAACAGATTTACAGAACGATCCCATTTGTGCCAAACATGTCACATTTCACTCAGTCCTAATAGACTTTATATTGGTCAACACATTTAAGCAGCTCAGCAGTGTGTGTTTAGTGTGAGTGTTGTACTCACTGCCGTTGACAGACGGGCTGCCAGTGTCATCTCTAGGTTCCCCTTCAGCCCCACCAGAGCCGGCACCAAGACGAACACCTCCGAGATCTGCTGGAACACCTGCCAGTGCTGACAAGCACAGAATGGCATAAACAAATCACAAAGTTCTTCTCCACATGTTCAGCTCATCCTCATGCCCTTCATTCAGTCAACAACTTCCAATGTGAGCTAGAAATCGACTACAGGTGTGTAATATGTAAGATTTTAGCATCGATCTGAAACCAATACAGGGTCAATATCCCCAATACCCATATCAATACTGATACTGATACTTATTATTTAAGTTTGATGCATCATCAAACTTCTGCCCTTTAGATGTTTTCATGGTTTATATATTATTGAATTATTTTGTTAAAACTTTGGAAAAGATTTGTACAAAGTTCATAGGGATCTACAAAGTGCTTTAATGACACACTGACACAATAAACATAAGCAATAGAAAACCTGTTTTCCATCACTAAACAAGTGCAAAAAATATATAATTCGAGTGCGAATCAAAACAAAATATTTTAAATAGAGTTAAGAAACTACAAGTAAAATTTCACGTGGAAATCTGAAGCTAAAGTATCAATCAATCTTACCATCCTGCTACGATCCGATACTAACATCGACTTGGTATCAATTGTTTGATATTTTTGATTGATCTGCCAAAGTTTAATAACTACATATAAAAACAGTAAATCAAACCCATCTTTTATTTGGTCTGAAAAAAAGCTGCTGCAACTGAGTTGCTCCGAAATCACGACTTTGTTGTTCAGCAGCCACTTAAATTGCTGCACATAACTAACTGTATGATGGAAATGTTTAAGAGAAGCAACAAGAGAAAGTATGCAAAACCATCAAAAATTCAACCCAAAACTTTGTTACTCTAAGTTTCTATATCATTTCATCCTCATAATATCATATTTTGTCAAGTGCACCAGTCCCTCCTGCAGCAGCACAGGGATTCCCTGCTCAGGTGAGCAAACCTCCTAATTTCCCCTCCAAATGTAACAATGTTCTTTAAGGTTAAACTCGTCAGCCTTCCTCTCATCAGATGACCGGTCATGTCATCTGATCAATGTATTTTCCCATCAGTATGACTGTAAACTGCTGTGTGTTTCTTCCCGTTGTGGTTTCTTCTTTTCTCAATGGTATCAAATGAATGAAAGTCCCAGTCCTGTTGTCATTTACAGTGGAGCTTAGAAAACGTATTTCCTGAGCAACAACTGGCTGTAAAGAGTTTCAGAACCACTGGTTTGGATCCTACCAAGTTAAGTAGAAACAGTTTTTCTGATTTCTTTGTGTTCATGCAGCAGGTTTACCAAAGCAGTGGCTCTGCGCGGTGAAACCCTGACATGCTTCTCTACATTTCTGTTTAAACAACAAGCCCTCTCTGAGGTATAATTCTTCATACTTGCGCTGCGTCCAGGACCGGCCCGGCCAGCAGGATGTGGAGCCGGATCGGCTTCACCATGAGGCCGCCGCCAGAGCGGCTCCGTCTGCAGCAGAGGCCTCTGGGCTTGTTCCCCTGGAAACGCAGCTGCAGGGCCAGATGTGCCACTGCCATGGCACATCAGTCTGAACCCATCACCGCTGCAAGGCTCAGCTCAGGGTTGAGATGACATCACTTCCTGTTCATCCCAACACCTGTCACCACTTTCCCTTTGGAAACTCACAGCCAAGTTCATCTGACTTTAACTCAGAGGGAAGTTCAGCGTGGACATGGAGTGTACACACCCCCACACACACACACACACGCGCACACCTACTTAATGAAGGTCTGGTAGGAATCTTCTGACACACACACACACACACAGCCCCTTTTCTGTCCTCACGCCTCGCTCTTCAGCAGCCGGGCGGCCGAGGCGGAGCGCTGGACGGCCGGCCTGAATAGGCTCCACCTTCTCTGGGACAGAGACATCCAAAAGGCCAGCAGCTTCCTCTCTGTCCTCCCGTTCTGCCACTCCATCTCCTCTGTCTTCCTCCACATGTCCCTCTCTTTGTCCCTCGTGATGTTATGTCCCGCTTGAGCCTGGAGACCCTTCTTCATGTCGACAGGGTCTGGTCCAGGCTGTGACCTTCTGACTGACCTCTGTGATGCTGCGTGTCTTTCAAATTCCAGATGAATAGAAACGATGACGGTTTGATCTGAGAGGAAGGAGGGAATGTGAAGGAGGATGAGACACTTTTTCCTCTCCAGTCAGGTGGAGCAGACTCCTCCTCCTCTTCCTCCTCCTCCTCCTCCTCTTCGTCCTCCTCCTTCTCCTCCTCCTCCTCCTCCTCCGCCTGCAGCGGGCCGTTGACGCACTCGGAGCAGCAGCAGGTGCTGGACCTGTCGCCGACACGTGGTGCTGCTGCTGTGTGGGAAGGACGAGCTTTACCCTGCTGGACTTTTAGAGGGGAGGGAGACACACAAACACATCCCATCTGCTGCCTGTCAGGAACCAGAAATCCCCACATAACCTCCAGACTCATATGAATCCCAATCAAAACCCCTCACAGGTCAACACAGGGAGATAAAAACCCTAACTAGATCAGATTGACTCTGGTCCTGCAGAGTGTGACGTCTAATGTGTGCAGATGATCAGCAGGTGTGTGTCCTAAATGTCCTCACAGACAGTAGGACGATGACTCAGCTGGAAACTGTCCTTGAGACGTGGCTGCTGTCACTGCAGCGCCCCCTAATGACTGAGGCAGCACAGCTCACACATCAGAACACCACAAAACACAACCTACTGTATTTTATTGAGGTTTTAAGTGACAGATCAGCACAAAGCAGGGAGGAGGTGAAGAAGTGACACGTTTCATTTATTAAAATCTGAAGAAAATATGCATTTGAATTCAACTCCACTGACTGTTAAATTCAATGGAACTCAGTTATTTAGGAACTGAGAAAAGCCAAATTAGTAAACGGAGCTGATCTGTGTGTAGTTCAGTTCCAGCAGTGGCCGTTGCTGATGTGGGCAGTGTGTCCAGGGAGGCATTTGGAGGAGGGGCGCACAAGCACAACACAAAAAAAATCTAATCAAGAATGTATTTTTTTGTCTAATTAATTGTGCAAATATCTTGGTACACTTGAAATAAGACAAAACTAATTTAAAAGTAACTTTGTCAGCAAGATGCAGGAGCTTATTTCAGGTCAATAATTTCATAATATGGATTAAAAGGTCGAGTTTTAGGCTGATTTTTTTCGGTGAGAAAATGTTTTGTTGTAAGTGGAAATAATCTGCCAGAACCTGGAGCTTCACCATCACATATTATTTGACAAAACATCAGCAGAAATATGACAGAACATTTTTTTCAACACAACATTTTATGTGTGTTTAGAAATATAATTTTTTTGTGTGTGTTTAACTGGATTCACAGCAAGTGTGTCAAAGCTCTTTACAAACCAAACCATCCGAACTCTGTACCGTCACATGGAATCTGTGCAGGCTAATAAATTCACTTTCCTGAATCTCATCACTGCTTTCACGTTCTTTGGCATCTTGGGAATAATTCACATCTCACTTCCTGTCAGAGCTAAACTTCTTCAGTGAATGAATTATAACAAACTGAATTTGACAGTTTTTCCAGATACTTCCTACATTTAGACCTGCATGTTGACACTAGCAGAAGCAGCAGCTCTGCCTTATCTCTGAAACGTGTTTATTTCTTTCCATGGGTCAGATTGGGGTCACCTCGCAGGTCATCCCCCCTGACCTCCAGTTAAAACCAGATAACAGTGGACTTGTGTTCAGCTTCCATGTCAGCTTTTGGAAATCCATTCTAACTCTGAGAAATTTGTCAGCAAATCATTACTAAGAAAACACCTGATAACAAGGAGCTCTGTATCATGAAGAAACCCCACCGAGTGTTTTATGGACCTCTTCGGTTCCTATAGATGTCATAAACTCTAGATCTAGTGTCACTAACCTGCGCGTGGTCCAGCAACATTCCAGCTGTCACCATGCCCTGCCCGGCCAGCAGGTAGGAAGGCAGAACCTGGAGGCACATCATCCAGGATGACTGTCCACAGGAAAGGTGGAGCTTCTCCTCCCTCATCTTGTCAGTATCGGGCAGCAGAGCTGCTGAGGTTCTTACTGGAAAACTGACCATCTCTAGTCCTCTCACTCTGACCCGAAGCCAAAAGGCCAGACTCTGTTTGTCTGTCAGCGTGCCAGCCTGCACGCCTCCCTGGTGCTCAGTCCGTCCCTTAAAACGGTTTCATTTGCTGTGAGTCAATCAGATACCGGTCTCTATGCATCTCTGGCATGTCCGTTTTTCTGTGAAGGTACCTTTGTGTGGGAACTCGGGACACGCTTACATTCTAATCATCTGAATTAGTAGACATTTAGTCACTTAAGATTTCTCTAACTATCTTAAATTCTTAAATTAATGTTCATAAAGTCAAACTTTCATTTTTGGATAGCTGGAACGTAACTGATTTTATGCTGCGTCACATTTTCAGCCTTAGTGTTTTGTGTCTTAGCCACTTTACTTTTACTTAAAGTAAAAGTCAGGGCCGGCCCAAGGCAAAAGCAAACTAAGCGGCTGCTTAGGGCCCCAGGGCCTCTAGGGGGCCCCATAAATGGAAGTAGGTTTTTTTTATTTTAATTTTTTTATATGATTATATTAACAAAAACACACAAATTCATTATAAAATTGTGGGGTTTTTTTTACAACAATATATATTTGATAATGTATGTAGAAATCTTTCTTATATGGACATAAAGAAAGATTAAAAAATAAATTGCTCTAGGGGGCCCCCCGGTGGCCGTGGTGGGTAGGTACGGCACTGCACGGTAATATGAGTAATATGAGCATGGGGATATAATCTTACATGTTAAGTAAACATGTACGACAAAGTTTCCAATTTATTGGGCGTCTTGTCATAGAAATATTTACGTTACGCAACATTACGTCATTCACCAGGCGATTATTGACTTAACTGAACGGTGGTTTGCCTCACCCATTTCATCTGAAACTGGTTTATGACTTGACATATGAGTTAATTAAAATATTTATAATTATCTTAAATTACCATTTGGGAAAGTCAAAATGCAGTTTAGTCAAAATTCGTTTTTAGATATCTGGAATGTAATAACTGATAGTCATATGAAACTGATTTTATGTTAATGTTCTTTCTCTAATAAAGTATACCTACGAAGCACACATATCCCTATGTCCCAGTTTTTCCTTTTTTATGACAGCATTAATAATCTTCCAACCCTTTAACTCTGTTTGATTTCAGTAACTATAAATAAACATGAAAGGCCTCTTCACCGCCCAGCTGCTATTAATATACAGACCTCAACCCCAGTTCACGTCTCATGTTATATGTCAAACACTGAGCTCAAACACGAAGGGGCCACAGATCCCAGTCTGTCTTCATGTCACTAGAGTCGCTCTGGTGCATTTGTTGCTAAACTGTGAGGGTCTTTTTTTGGGGTCTTCTGTTCTTGGTGCTTTGTGGGAACTTTGCTAATGTGTTGCACCCTGGCTCCTGTAGGTCTTCACAAATATCTGTTTGCAGGGGTCATCCCTCCTCGCTGTCAGGTGGCTCCAGCTGGGTTCAACCCAACTGCAAAATAGCAACACAGTCACGCAGCATAAAGCAGCTCAACAACAGGACACAACTGGAAAGGTTTGATTCCTCTTCTGCATATTTAGCATGTGGCAACAATAGTCTAAATGATTGGATTATGTTCTTATTATGTTGAATTTACAGTGAAAAATGTCTGGGACAGCTGGTGAGACGAACTGGAGGCAAATACAGGTCATGACTGGTCCGAGCAGACCGACCACAACAATCAGACTGCGAGACATATATGATCCAAAGCCTCCGCCTCCAAAGGCCCTGGTTCGGATCCGTCCGCCATCTCCGAGACCTGCCTCTCTGAGCGAACGAGGTCAGAAGCAAACCCCTTTAGATGATCCCTCTGTCCGGAGGAAAAGGGCCCAGTCCCTGTCTTCGGCTTCAGGAAAGAAGAGGGAACCTAGGAGGGTCCAGGTACGCTTTGTGGATGCGCTGGGTCTTGATCTGGAGGAGGTGAAAGTCTTCAGACGTCAGGAGGACCCCCTGATACCTCCACATGTGATGTTCAGGCTGCTGATGAGCTCTGAACTGACTTTTGGAAAGTCACCTGAGCTGAACATGCCTTACTTCAGACCCTGTTTCCCTGAACACCCAGGGGGCCTGCCAAACTTCCAGAACCGTCTCTACTCTCAGAAAGTCTCTCTGGAACGGGTGATGTGCTCAGACCAAGGCATAACAGGAACCGTACATGTTCTTAATTTAGCTTATCAGAAAGAGGTCAAAGTGCACTACTCTTTCACCAACTGGAGAACGCAAACACACACAACAGCTTTGTGGGTATCAGGTGGGTACCCTGGCAACTGCGGCGCTCCAGGCACGGACGTCTTCAGGTTTCGTCTGCCCGTCCCGCCCTTTATCTTGCAGCCAGGAGCCATCCTGGAGTTTGCCATCTGCTACCGTGTGAATGGATGGGACTTCTGGGATAACAACGACGGCAACAATTACAAACTGGCATGCCACAGTTACAAGGTGACTGTGCCGAGGGAGTGTGAGGACAGCATGCTGCATTTCACCTGAGTGGCCACATGAGGGAGCTAGCTGCTGTTAATGAATGAGGGAGGACATGTAAAGCTTCTATATGAACTCTTACCTTGGTTTTCAAAATGTTGGAATGTGACTTTTTATTTACTCATTGAGAACTTTGTTCTGCCCTGAGAAAATAAAAACCTGGAGGAGAAAATAAGTATTTGTGAAAAAGAATCATAAAAATAAGCTAAAAAAAAATCACATTAACCTTCAAATAATTTCTTTGCATTTTTTGTTGTATGCGTAACCTTCCTTGCTTGGTTGTTTGTCATCTCGTACAACACAGAATGAAACACTCTTCACAATGTGATTTCTAACTGCATGCAGGTGGTCCTCTACCAGCATTCCTCAAAATTCTTTCTTTTTATTTATATTTTTTTGAAAAAAAGAAAATACTCCTGTCATGGCATCTCAATCATCATAAGGAAGAGAGAACAGCCCAGAACTACATGATAGGACCTGCTAAATGACCCAAAGAGAACTGGGACTATTGTCTTAAGGGTTTCCATAGTAACACTGTACCATCATGTATTAAAATCCTGCAGTGAGTACAATGTCCCAATGTTGTTTTGTATAAAAAAAACTTTTTTCTTTGTAGAAATAATGCTTTTCATTCCCCTTCTCAATTATACTTTATGTTGATCGGTCACATGAAATCCCATTGATCATATGTTGCCTGTTGTGAGGGCTGCAATGAAGAACTTCTGCAGCGTCTTGTAGAAATGGAGCAGCAGCCGGAGCAGTGACGCTTGTTTCCGCTGAAGCAAACTGAGCGTTGACCCCATTCCTCTGGGACTTGTTTGGTTTTATAAGGAGGATTATGGGCAGAAATGTTTGCTTGACCTTGGATCACAGACTCACACCAGCCTTTCACTGCAGCGTTTAAGGAAATGTCAGAGCCCAGATTCCTGAGTGCTTCCTGAAAGGCCGTGGCTCTGACCTCATTAGAAAACTCTCTTTCACCCGGACTAGTCACTGCAGCTGCGCTTCAAACCAGCCGTCATCTAAAGCTTTGCCAGGTGTTGCAGAGGGTGCAGTACACATCACTGTGTTTTATCCAATTTTGAAAGAGACAAAGATTTTCATTTTAAACTTTGTGGACTTTGTGAGGGGGGGGGCGCATGCTTTTTGGAGCTCATTAAACATAATTAATCTTATTGCATAGTTGTGCTTATTCTGATGTCGTTCAAACACTAGATGGCAGCACTGCTTTACTTAGCGATAATGTTCATGTTGCTAAGTGTATCGGAACTAAGACCTTTGTCAGGATGTTAAGCTGCTGTCAATATGTTACATTCAAGATGGAATCAAGACAACCTGCTTAAAATGTTCAAAATTACTCAAGTACTATAGGGGGACGGACAACAATTGTGTTTTGTGTATCATCATGTCAGGTATATATTCATATTTTCTATCCTTAAGCAAAGGACACATCATATAGGAGACACCTCAGGTTATACCCAGTTAACTGTGTTCCTTATGTAAACACAGCTTTCATGCGTTGTAACTTTAAAACATATATGTCTATCTAGGACATGGATGTTAACAATAAATCAACATGTCTGATGCTCATTTCTGCTCCCTGAAAGAAACGATGGAGTATTTACAACTGCAAACATATACCCAACAAGGGACCTTAGTGGGACTTTTATTTTATTTCTGACATGCAAAATGGCAACATGTTAGAATGCAGTTTAACAGCTAGCGCCTCTCTATGCAGATGAAAAAGTGATGTGTATTCTGAGAGTTCTTGATGCTGTGATTCATGATCTAACCAGAAACGAAAGTAGAGGAGAGTACCGCCATCAGTCGCTTATCGTAGCACTTGGTTACCATGGAAACTGAATGCAGACTGACTGGCAGATAGACGCTTCTGCCAACTGAGGAGTTACACTGGCTTCTTAGGAAATTCCCTCTTCTGCTCAAGAGACTTAAATGCTCCCTTCCCACGTTCTGTTAATTCAGTTCAAATCCATTCAGTTTATGCTAGTTAATAAATCAAACATATCAGAGATTTAAAATGAAGATTTACTCATTTGCCAGGGGACAGAGCACATTCATCAACATTGTATGTGGTCAAATGAGCTAAAATAAGCTCATTTTCTTCAGTGCTCAATATTATCAAAACCTTAACCTAAAGAATTAACATTAATTTTATTATAATCAGCATAATAAAGTCATTTTAGTCAAATCATGCAGATTCAAAGTCAACTACATAGTCATATTCAATAGTGTAAGTTCCGATGAGGCTAATTTGTCATTGACAACCTTTAATAAAGTGTTAAGAGCAATAGGCAGTTTTATTTCATTGTAGATTTTTTTGATAGCCTGAGTTAAGACAAAATGCAGTTTTCAAATGATAGTTTGAATTCGATTTAAGAATTCAAATTCTGCACCTTCTGGTAAAAACAACTGCCATCAACAAATTGTAAAAACTCAGGGATGCACAACTTGTTAGCTTTTCCGCTAACTGTTTGATCCCTGGAGAGGACTGCTATCACCCTATATGAACTCTGTATGTTAGACATGTCAACAAAAAATTCCCCTGATCACTTGTTAGTTCCTAGAGAGTTTGTGTTTTTTTTTTTACTTGTTGGTTTAAAACCCATTTTAGTCCTCAATGAAGTGAGGATTGGGGACTTCAGTAAAATCAGAGCTTTTACTGAAGCTCAGTGACCTGACAAAAGCCACCAGATGTCTCTTTGGAGCGATGGTTAGAAGATCTAAATTATTCTAAGTACTGTACATGAGATGACTGTGTAGCAACTAAATAGCTATCAGGCTACTGGTTGCTGTTGTTCCTGGTAGGCTTTGGTTTTACATGTGCTTAATCACAATTCATTATGCTGAGCTTCATTTGAACTTGTAAACATAAAGTCTTTTTTTTCCCTTCAGAATATCCATTATCTTACCATTTCCATTTAGAACCAAATAGAACCAAGCAACAGAAAACCGTTTGACCTGAACAGAATCACATTTTACTTCAATCCCCTTCGGACAAACTCAGTACACAAAATGAAATGCGCCCCCTAGCGGAGAAAAACACAAGAAAACAAGACACATGGCTCCTTCATGGCTTTGTTAATTTAACAATAATGTGTTTAGATGTAATTTAGGAGTCACATGACCAGTCCAAACATGCTTTGATTAATCTAGATGTGGCTCTTGTTGAAGCCTACATAACCATGTTAGCAGAGTCACAGAGTGATGCTCTTAGATCTGAAAACTTCCAGCTATTACAGGTTACGTAATGTTGTGGTCTGTGTATTTTTGGGATAATGGGCACTGGAGTTTCTGTAGGTTCCATCCATCTGTTTTATGGATTACCCAGGCAAAAAGCAACAGGAACCAGAGGGGCACTCACTATGAGATGCAGTGACGTAAGAGTCTAGAGATTTCTTATTTACAGTGAGCCGCTTATTTTTAGGCATACATGAGTTCATGACTCTCACTTGGCTCGAAACTGCACAACATATGTTCAGCATATGTGTTAGCTACAGTCCCATCTGAGGAACACCCGGAAGTCAGGGATATCCCCCTCAGACGTGATGAGAGCTCCCCCCCGCCCCGTTCCTCCCACACACCTTCACGCTCTTCCCATCAGCCACTGCGCTTCTCAGCCAGTAGCTGCTGGTTTCATTACTCTAAACGGTGAGGGGTCCTGGAGTCCTCCAGACCAAAACGGACCTGCCACCTGTTCTCACTGATACCAGCACCACGACGATGAGGTCAGGCCTGAGTCACCAGGACCAGAGCATGCACATCCCATTAGGGTTTTCACATTTAAGCAAAACAAACAATTCTAATTATACTATGAAGATTTTATTTGACAGACCAAGTAGTGCATAGCTTTGAAGTGGAAGGAAAATGATGCTGTTTTAATTGTTTTTCCCCACTAAGAACCCGGAAGGTAACGTTGGCATTCAGCATGCCTTACTCTGCTTTCCCTAAATGAAATACAACAAATAAATGCCATCATAAATCTATGGGTTTTGCCATTTATAAAGTTACACAGTCAAAAATGAACAGCAATAATTTGGGTTATGTATCCTGTCATAAGAGAAACAAATGGGGGTTCAAAGTCATATTTTCACATTATTTATCCATTTAGATGTCAAAGTATAAAGCTAAATACTTTCATAACAATGTAAATATTTAGCTCCGAGTTCATTTTTTTGCTTGTAAATTAAATATCTAACTTGCTATTTAAAAATGTAGTTACAACGTGACATTTAGAAATGCATGAATAACAGTGGGAAAATTTGACTATCTAGTCTGTAGCTAAATATTTAAATCTAAACTGCGTATTTATTTCTGAGCTAAATATTTAATTTTAAGCTAATATTTAGTTTGTAAGCTTAGCTTATTTGCTCAGAACAAATATTTAAGTTGGAGCTAAATATTTAGCTTGCCAACCAAATATTTAGTTTGAAATATGTGAAATATTCTATAGAAATTCACAGCACATCAAATTTTTCTGTCCACTTCACAACTGACTGACCTACAAAGTAATTATTAGGACGTGGCTTTAACATAAAAGGTGAAGTGACCAGTCCGGGTTTGGTTTCTGTTGCTATATTTCAGTCTCAGCTCAGCCAACAGGCTTTCACTCTGTGAAAGAGGCTTTTCAGTGACCTCATGCACCATCATCACCGTCTGAGTGTGAAGAATCAGAGGAGGGAGATCGCAAATCTCATTAATCCTCAGGCAGCGTGATGCAGCAGAACATAATATTAGACTGGATGACTGGACAGGTCCAGTCAGGTGAACTTGTTCCTGTGAGGGGATTCAGCCGAGCTAACCCGCTTACCAGGATAATAGTTTGATCAGAAATGGGTCACTGCCTGCATTTTGTCCAACGAATGGTGTTAGTCTGGAGCAACAAGATGAACTTTGCTTTCATTACTAAAGCAGTTTAACAGTGACTGAGGTTCATCACTGTTAAAGGCTTTACATCCCAATCATGAGACAAATGAAGTTAAACCGCTCTTTATACTGTATACTGGCCTTCATGAGGACTACACTTCCAGTTAGTCACTTTTAGTTCAGTTCTAATGCCTGAAGAGAAAAGTTCAATTTATAGTGAAGGTTCTGTGAAGGCTGGGCTTTTAATAAAATAGCTGCAAAAATGCATAGAAGGCAAAGACGGACGGACGGCTGCTTGGATAGATGGATGGATCTCAGATCTACAAACTGTTGAATGGGATTCCAGTAGTTTCCGTTGCAGACTGCGTAGGAAGCTGACCTGCTGACCTCCTGCTGTAGTAAAACTCTTTCCTACTTTGCTGTTCAAAGCCTCACCGTCTGCATGCAGTACACAAGACAAACTCAGTTTGTTACCAATAGAAAACTTGTATTGTGCAGACAATAAATAGTGCTTACAAAGGGATTTCTGTCTTGTACGCCGACAAGGTCTCATTAAGAACATTTTACAGTCTTGATATGAAAGTGATCAGTTGAAACGTTGAGACTCACACACAGCTCAGGGATGTGACTAACGTTACTGGAGTGGGACTGGTTGACTTCATCACATGCACCTTCTCCCCCTCTGCACTCTCCCCGCCACCAGCGGCCTCAAAAACAAAGTCTTTGAAAATAGTCTGTTTACAAAAAGAAGTCCCTGCTGGTCTGCTGGAGCTGCGCGGCGGATCTTTGTCCTTCCTGCTGCTCTGACCGGGCGGTGAAGGAGGGTTTCCCCTGAGCGCAGGTGGAGCGTGCTGCATGCCGCCTCTCTTACCAGCAGACTCCCTATTAGAGACATAGCCTCCAAGGTTTGCTGAACCCAAATATCAGGACAGCCACTGATGCAAGGTCTTCTCTGACAGAACCAGATTTAAGCAACTCTTCACAGAAGAATCCTTGCTATGGCCGGTGGAACCTGCACACAAAGGAAATGAAACAGAGGAAATGTGTGAGTGAGGTCTTAAAAACTAAAAGTCTGTAAAACTATTATTAGCTCCATGAACAATGCTGCTCAACCCCTGCTAATTCAGCTACAGATGACATAAGTGAGACGTAAGCTGAACAAGCGAGGACATTCATTATTGTGGTGAGTCGGACCAAAGCAGCACAACTTCTCCTCTCATGGGGAACAGGTGAGGCTAAATTTAGGCCCGGCTCCGCTTGCTGCACTTATCGATGTACAACATCACAGTGACCCTGTTACACACCCAACCACTGAAGAGAGAATAATCAATGAATCAAATCAAATAAATTAGCACATTCTGCACTTTAAGCTTTGTTTATGCAATATTTGAAATGCATTATAAGGAAATAAATTATGGGCTGCCCAGTGGCGCAGCTGATAGAGCTGTTGCCTTGCAGCAAGAAGGTTCTGGGTTCGATTCCCGGCCCCGGTCTTTCTGCATGGAGTTTGCATGTTCTCCCTGTGCATGCGTGGGTTCTCTCCGGGTACTCCGGCTTCCTCCCACAGTCCAAAAACATGACTGTCAGGTTAATTGGTCTCTCAAAATTGTCCCTAGGTGTGAGTGTGAGTGTGTGTGTGCTTGTTTGTTTGTCCTGTGTGTCTCTGTGTTGCCCTGCGACAGACTGGCGACGTGTCCAGGGTGACCCCGCCTCTCGCCAGAAACAATAGCTGGAGAGGCATCAGCAACCCTCCTGACCCCAGTAAGGGACAAGGGTGCAGAAAAATGGATGGATGGATGGATGGAAATAAATTATTCAGTTCCTTTTTCAAATAAGAAAGAAAAATATATATATATATATTTTTACCTACAATGCTGACAGCATTGCTTTAGTGAAGGCTTAATCATTTGTAACAAAGGATCAACATGTGAGAAGCTCAGCCATTTCTGCTTGACTGAACATCAATCAATACAGTGTAGAGCTGATCTGGTGATTAGTTTTGGATTAAAAGATTAATAATTGGATTGCAAAGGTGATTAATAGAAGTTTTTTTCTAAACAATTTGAACCGGGTGAAGCAAAAGCTGCCGCTTGAGGAGTTTTGGGTAGAACAGATTTACAGATCAAGATTTTTTTTTATTGAAAAGCAAAAATGTATATATTTCTGGTACAGTTTTATCTTAAGTACTGCTCTGAGTGTGTTGTTCTTTTAGCAAATAGCCTTTTTTGACTCCGTAAACTCCAGTTGCAGATTTATCAATTACTAAATGAGTTGATTATTTCAACAATTGATTTGTTTGCGATTAATCTGATTAATCGCTTCAGTCCAGTCGTCTTGTTCTCACCTCGTCAGATGCTTGCTAGAGGAATGAACTTCCATCTCGTTGCTCTTGAACTCGTTCAACTCCTTCCTGATTGCCGCCTGGAGAACAAGAGCAACATGAAGCCCAGTTGGTGAGGCTTAAATAAAGATGAACATCTGTTTAAAGGCAGATTAGGGGTAAATATAAGAGTGTTTTTACCCTGTAAAAAAAAAATTTGTTTTCTGACATATTTTAAAAAAAATCTACATATATTTTTTTATTTAAAGTTTTTTTATAACACATTTTACATTGGACCAGTGCTTCCCAAACATTTTCTGGGTCCTCCTATGGATGACCATAAAATCCCCCCAAAGAAAAAAAAAATCAACCGGGCACACACATCAACCAGACATAAACCTAAACACATATTTTGTTTTCAAACTCCACTGAAGTTTATTTCACACTTCAAGTTGCAGCAAAACAATGTTTTCTTTGCTGGCAGTGTTATTTTAGACACATTTCTTTTTTCTAATTTGTAACAATACTCAACTTTGCTATCATCAATACATTTAAAAAAGGCCTCTGTGCAAAATGGGGTTAAGACATGAACAGCTCCCTGAGCGTTTTTTCTTTTTTTTCCTCATTTGTTGTGCTCCCCTGCAGTGGCACTACGCCCCCCCAAGGGGGCGCGCCCCACACTTTGGGAACCACTACATTAGACCTCTGTAGAATTTGATGGGAAATAATGCTGGTTTAATTGGCCATAATTGACATTTCTCTTACATTTCAGAACTTTGTTTAGTAAAACACTTGTAATCCTATGTGTTTGGGTAAAACAGAAGCAGGGGGGTTAATGGCTACCTTGTCAGCAGCTGACAGTCTGGTCCATGGCTTGTCCGCGCGTCTGTCGTAGTCCTGAGCTTTGGCCACTTCCACATAGTCGCTGAAACGGATCAGGATCTTCCTGTCCCGCAGCTCATCCACAGTTGGCCTCTGGTTGAGCTGCAGGAGAAAGCTGATTGGTCAGTAAAGGTCAAAGAAAAAGAAAAATATTAATGGTTTGTATGTTTGCTTTAAACCGTCTTACTTTTCTGTTGAGCCGCTGCTTTATTTCCCTTCTCTCTTCCTGCTCAATCTGGTCATTTCTCTCTGTTGAAACAAAAATAACAAAAGATTCCTATCAACAAACTAAAGTGAATGATTGAGGAGCATTTAGTGGAAATATGTAGAACAGCCCATGATTGTAACAAAAGCAGCTCTTCATTCTCTCAGCAGAGAGATGTTTGGAAGTTTAAGAGTGAAACCGGAGCAGGTCTACCACATTCAATGCCTTCCTTGTAATACATTTTTTCCACAAATGTATTCATTATATTAGCAGATTTGTTGCTCTTATGCATCATTTTCATAGTTGTCAGAGCGGGAGCGTGTTGCTGCTGTGGAGGACGACGACAGCTGCTGAGGCTTCACAGGTGGTGCAACACACCAAGGAGACCCAGATCAGCACAAAATGTGGGTCTCTCACATGGTCGTTTCATAATGTTTCTGTAGTGACGACATCAGGAGCACAATGCCATGCCTTCCTGCATATCAACTAACACAAGCTCATGTTTCTCCTTCACAAGTTAGTCTGCAGAACCTGAATCAAATAATATGACATGGCCAGAATTATTATAAAATAGTCTAGGCCCATACTAATTGGTAAAAATACTAAAAAAAAACTCCAAATTTAAGAAATCTGGTTTAAAGATAAAAGTGGTAGTTTAGTACCATTTGTTGCCTTTGCAGTTTGTAAAATATTTGCTTCATTCTTTGTTTTGTTTTTTTTCTTGGGTAGGTATTTTGTTTTTCACTTCCAAATAAAAGTATTTTAAATGTTTAGATTATTAAAAATGGGGCTGCACTTAAGTTTAACAACATAAGAAAATATGTGTGTATCCGTAAAATAATGGACTACTCTTTGCGTTTGTTGATATACTTTCTTATTTTCAAAAGGGAATTTCTTTAAAATTACAAGATCAAAAAAAAGGTTTTGCAGTTAATTTATTACATTTTATATGGTCTATGGAAAAATAAATAACTCTTTTTAAAACACTAAACAAATGATAAAACACGCTATTAGGAAATGGAAAATCATTATAGTATGAAGCCTAGTAGCTTTTAAATTAATTGTAAAATAACTAAATAAATAAAAGATTTCAGCGGTGTTTTTGAAAACGTTTCTTAACTTTGTAGGAACTAAGTCTCTCATGGATGTGACGGTATTAAAGTTGCGTCCAAGTCCCTGCTACTTACGCTTTAAGATGTTCCGGCTCTCCAGTTCCTCCACAGCGGGTCTCTGGCTCAGTCGCCTGCGGAAGAACACCAGAATTACGTTCTGGACCATCCTCACACCCCCCCAGTTCTTCGGCCTCTGCGCTGCTAGCTACCAGCCCTGCTAGCTGTCAGCGCTGCTGCCGCGCTGTGAGCGCGAGGGACCGCCGGGAGCCGCGCGACCACTTAGCGAACAGCGGGTCCCCAGCGCGGCTTCTTTCTCTACTCCAGCATTTTAAACTCCACATCGGGAAGAAAAAGTCCGGCTGCGCGTTAGACAGCACCTTTCCTTGCACAGAAAGTAAAAGCGACCCTTTCCCAAAGAAAGCAGAACAGTTTGAGTATTCCAAGCAGAGGCGGAGGAGAAGCGGTGCCGAGTGGAGCGACTGGCTGGGATGCTGCTGCTCCACTGCCTGGTTGTCGCCACATGAAGGGTGGGACGGAGGAGGAGATTCCCCCTCCCGCACGCGCACGCACGCGGACACACACACACACGCACACACACACCCACGAGGACACAATGTATTTGTGATAAAATTGACAGCGTCCTGTTACATAAAATATTAGACAGGAAACGCAGCAAAACAAGACAGGAAAAAACACACTTTAACAGATAAAAAAAAAAGTTATATTTAGCCAAACAGCAATGCATTCTGCTCCTGCTTGGTTATGTTATGTTTGTGGTTATGTTTATGCATTTAGCCTGTCCAAAATAACCAAAAAAATTAGGATTTATGCAGTTTGTATCTAAACTAACTGGAAAGAAGACCACTAGTCAGTGTAGAAATAAAATGCAGGCATGGATGGAAGGGCAGAAAAATATGTTTTGGAGGGGTCGGGGAAGTAGGTACGAGGGTATGAGCTGCTCCCTAAAAGGTCTTGAACAGTTTCTTGAAAGACAGAGTAACCTGGTTCTGCTAAGGCATTCCAGCAATGTGGAACCAAACACAAGTGTCTGAATTCCCCTGAGTGACTCTTGTAGCCAGGACTAATTTGCAATTTCATTTTTAAGGTTTTGCTGGCTCTAGTGGCCTTTATTTGAAAGTAGTTCAACAGGAAAGACGGTAATGAAAGAAAGGGAAGACATGGCAAATGTTGCCAGGCCGGGAGTTGAACCTGCGACCACCAGCATGAGGACTAAAGCCTCAGTGCATTGTTTGTGCGTTGCCCCTCACCACCACAGCACCCCAATTTACAATTATTGTCTCAAACATGGGCATTCTGAAAGCTGTTCCTGATGTATAGATTATTGTTCTTCCACAACTACTTGTTCCATACAGTACATACTGTATGTACTGTTTAAAACTGTAGTATTGCCCATCTTGATGTCAGAACTCTGGCCAAATCGATCTTCAAAATGGTTTCAGCATAGCTTAACCTCTTCACCAGATGAAGTCCCTGTACAGTTTGTACCAGACAGTCTTGTGTATGTCTGGGTATTTGGTGGATTTCTAAAGCAAAATGCAAAAATGTTATCATTTCGTTAGCAGCGAGATTGAGTGGATGTAAAACAGTGGCTAATATGGATGTGCTAATATGCTGCTGGACAGCATATGGGAGGTTGGGCAAACTTCTGTGAGTTAACAGGAATTAAATAAAGATAACAAGTCATGATTCAGTTGACAAAAAGGGGAAAAAAATCTCATATTAGGATCCAATTTCCTAATTCAGCAGAAATGAGTTTGATCATAGTGTAATGAATGGAGCTGAGATGAAGCAGCGATTTGCACCACCAACAGAGAGAATGAGAGGAGCAGAAGGTGCAGGCTGAAAAATGTGATGGTATATTACCTGGGAACACTGTGACACTCAGAAGGATATTCTCCCATCTTTTACTCTACACTGAGACTGATTTTTTAAATATCTATCTGTATTGACAACTTGGCAAAATGACCCTATTTAGAACTTCCTTCCCTCTGAAACCACCAACTTGGTTTTATTAATCAGAACAATTCAGAAGGTGGTGTTTAAGTCCCTGTGTGAAGCTGACACCCTCCCCATGTCAAAAAATCCAGCAAATAGTCTGAGTGGTTAGGGCTCCATTTGTGCAGGTTTGTGCCTTTAAAATTTTCGTTTGAGCAGCTTTGGTTTCAGAGATATTAAAAATAATGTTTTAGGTCACCCAGAGTTCATCGTCCCCCCATATTGCTCCAAAACAAACCAAAGTGGGCGACTTTGTTAGTGCTCTGCACAAACGGAGCACTAACCACTCAGACTATTTGCTGGATTTTTTGACATATGTGGGGTGTTAGCTTCACATAGCAGTTTTTTTTTATAATGTTTCATTGAGTTCAGCATTATCACCAGATTGCTGGTGTTTTCAGCTTTTATTGCCACATTATGGGACTGAATGCTGATGAGTCTGAAGCCAGGAGAACAGAGCCCACTCAACAGGCACTAATTAGATCTGGCCATGAATATTTAAATCTAGTGTTCACAAAAAAACAAAGCCGATCGTGTTTTGTGGTCTGCACAATGTTCCAGCTTTTCTCATGTTTTTCATCATGACTGAAACAAATACAATACATCTTCATGATGGGACTGGGTAATGTCGTTGGGTGAGGGATGCCTAGATGTTACTTCTTTAACTCTTGCCCTGACCATTGGCTTCCTATGCAATTCTGTTCGATTCAAATTTTGCTTTATGTGCGACATTTGAAAGGCTCTCTTAGAATTCGCATGGCAGTTGGATGGAAATATTATACCTAGTAACTTAATTCATCTTCACTTACCGAAACGTGAGTTCAGACCATGAAAAAGACAACAAAGTAAGGTCTGCAACATTTGGTCCAAACCCTGGTGAGCAATGAAAGAGTGGAAGGCATCTAGAGTGCATGTCTAAAATAATCTCCCTGCCCTGTGTTGGCTTCAGCTGTGACTGGGATTACTTGTGGCTTAAAAAACAAGACCACAGACACGGCAATACTCAAAGCGAGTCAGTGTGCTAAATGAAGCAGAGCTACAGCCTGAAAACATTTCAGGTCAATAAGATTTGCCTCAGTTGACGGAGAGAATCAAAATCAGTCGCGGCAGAAAAGCTGGATCAGAAATATGTTACATTAGGAAATATTACTGCTGTGCTTTAAAAGCATCTAACAAAAACATCACAAAGGCTAGCGCGAGTTAGCAAGGTTTTAAGTTGGCCAACAAATAGGCATCAGTCAGCCTCCTGCCTCGATCTCATGAGTTCTACCCGCTCTGCTTGGCTGGAGGTAAAAGTTTCTCGCCGGTTGGAGAACTCACCAGAATGTCAAAGCGATGAGCTGTTTGCGAGAGTAGGGCTGATGGGAATGTCAGCTCATCAAAACTGGAGGAGAATGGGCTGAGTCGAACACCGCTGGCCTGTTAGTGCTCACCAAGACGTGTCCTAATCTCTCACTCCCATCTCTACAGTGACAGAGTCTGAGGACCAGTGTCTCAGCCGGATGTGGATTCAGAGCGAGTCCAGGATGGCCCGGGGGGATGGGACAGGAGTTAGAGGGAGTTGTGCCAAGGATTTCATTCATTAGAACTAAACTTCTCAAATAGTCAACCAGATGCTGCTTATTTAGGAAATTCATCTCAGTTGTACTCCATTATTACTGGGTCACATTCATGTGAGACCATAGGTCAGGAGAATGTGGTGTGCCTTTCTTCCTTACTTTACTCATAAATGTCAAGATACAAAAACAGTCTCGATTCTCGCATCTACATTGTATAACCTTTTCAAAGGCTTATCGACATGAAACTCTGAATCAATTTCTTATCTAACCAGTTTGTGTCCAAGGTTTTGGCCTTTGCAGTAGGCCTGCAGGTCAACTGAGAGATCATGTCTGGATGTTAACCCTCCCACAGGGAGCACAGTGTGGAGGTGGCGACCTCAAACAGCAGGCTCCAGCTTCTAACACCACAGGCTGATGCAACATTAGCCAGCCTTTGTGTTGCTGTTTTTGAGGTATAACTTCTCACACAGAAAATACTTCAGGTGGTTTTGGTTAGAAGTCCTAATCCAATATGGCACAGTTTTAAAGAGACAGCTAAGTTAGTACATGTTTTACATGTGAAGATCTTTGGTGTGTCGACTCCTAGCCTTGCATTGCTGTAGGTTATGATTCTAAATCTGAACTATTTGTCCTTAGACATAAATGATATGAACATTTAGTAATTATCTTTCAATCTTTATATAATACGAAGAGTTACCTTTTCATCATTTAAAATTTAATTCACCATCCAAACAACTGATATTTTATTTTGAAAATTAATTGAATGTAGTATTTACCCTATAAGAAAGATAAATAGATTATTGTGGTACAAAAAATATGTCTTTTGCATTCCTTGTTTATGTGTTGTTTTATGCTGCTATCATGTTCTAAATAAAAAAATAAATCAAAAAGCCATACAGTAATCTCTGCATGACAAGCTATAATAGCCTTACTTAATAGATGACATCTTGATAACTTTTCAGCTCAATCTGGCATTGATTACATAAGGGTTTAAAACTGGATGTTTTATACATTTCATTCAATCATTTTAATTCATTTTGTAAAAAGGTGTTTTTAAAGCAAAATAATTGGTGTATAGTCAGCAAAACCAGCAAAAGGCAGAATTATATTTATGCTGTTTTAAAGTGTGTATTACACAGGTATCAGGTGTCTCTAAAGGTTCAGTTAGGTTCCTAACAAACATCCAGAAAACTGCAAAACAATTGAAACAGAGTTCCTTTAAATCACCTATTTAGAGCTGCTTTTGAACCACAATAATTGGAACATTTGACCAACATATTTGATGTGAATTGATCATTTAAGCATGATACTTGACAAAATGCCAAGTAAGTAAATGCTTTTGACAGCCTGTTGACTATGACATGTTTATGAAGTAAAGCACTCTGAACTGCCTTGCTGCTGAAATGTGCTATGCAAATACACTAAACTGACTGATTGATTAATGATTGTACCTGTTTGAATCTTAGTGTAGTAATCCAGTTATATTTCTTTAGAGAGTAAAAATCAACTGACCAGTAATGGTTTGTACCCAACTGTAAATGTTTTATGACAAAAATACTTCCAACATACAGTATCTGTTAATTTATAACACTCAAGTCATGGATTACATCGCTGACTGCTGCTGGTTTAACCCTTATTTGGGAATGGTTGGGAAGCAGAGGGAAACAAACAACGCTCTGAGTGGGCGCCAAGGCTTAGAGACTTCTGACATTTCAATTAGAGGGTTCTTGCAGTGTGATCCCTCGAATAAAAGACGTTGTACAATTCTAATTGCTACTTCTGGGATGGGGGATGGTGGCAGCATGTAATTTGAGGATTTTACTTCATGCCATGTATGTACAGGCTGTCTCATCCGGCGCTCGCCTCCCTCCAACCGCTCCAGAGTACAGTATCTGCCAACTCCAAGCCTGAAATTGGAATGACGCCCAGTTGTGATGTTGCTCACCATAACAGGGCCATTGGAACTGGAAAACGTTCTCTGGTGACACCACAATTGTCATGATTATGAAACATGTATGATATAATGTATATCTGGGATAGGTAGAAGGTTATGGAACTTAGAGGCAACTTGGAGGCACAGACATTTTTAGCATCTGCTTCCATTCCCAACATAGACGGTAGATTAAAGTGCTAAAAGGATCTGACTTCTAAAACTATTCATTCCCTTTCATCTTCTGTCACACCTGAACCCCAAGCTCTTTCAGCCCCCCTTTGTGCAACCTCTCTCTGCAATCAACACTACCAACTTTTTGCACAAATTTTCTGGGTTAATCCAACCTCAACTCTGATCAGCCTCATTGTCTCTGCTAAACAACTGCATTCCCCACAGCATGATGTTGGCCCTGCGCATCACTGTGTCGAGTGTGGATCATGTGATGAGCAGCGTAAAGGCTCTCCCATACTTCATACTTCAGACTATTCACCTGAAGCTGAATAGTGGACGTTCGGTGTTTATTGTATTTATATTGATTGTATCTTGTGTGACTGCAGATGAAAACCAGCCCTAATGTCTAACTCTGGCATAGTATGTAATGTGGATAACAAAACCAACAATAATCATCCAACTGGTTGCACTTAATGTTTTTAGGGGCATCTGAGTAAAGCGGGCTAAAAAAAAAGCAGGCCACACTTTACTGATTTTTAATAAAAATGTATAATTTTGCACTCTATGATCGATCCCACTCACCAGTATGCAACTTCCGTAAGCACAAGTTTATGTTTTTTAGTAACTTTGAACAAAGGACTGTTAAAATTATCTGTAGTCTTGAGCAGAAATTGCGTGCAGTTGGAAAAAAAAATAAACTTCCAAAAAGACAAAAAAGAAACCAGCATTTCTATTACAAAGTACCTTTTTTTTGGCATTGCACAGCAGCTGATTGTCCCGTCAGTAACCCTTTGTATGTATCTTAATAAATGTTTTGAGCCTGGTCGTTGTTATGTACATTCACCTTACAGTTATGAAAGCAGAGCACTCAGGCATTTGGGGGAACGAGAACTTTTTAAACCGTTTTACTTTTACCCAGAGAATAGAATACATAAGAGGGAGGGTGACTTCGGCTGAGCAGGAATTAATATTTCATCTGGGGTGAAACAGATTACAAAACTCAGAAACACAGCAGCTTGTCACCATGTGACAGACGTAGTTGCCTAGAAGCTGCCACAGTGGTAAATACACTTGATTGAAATTATACTGGAAATGATCAAAACGTGTTTTGCTGTTTGAGTTTAAAAACTTGATCTTTGCGCATCACTGTCTGAGCACAATATGCTTGAACACTGAGGGGAGAGCAAAGCCCCAGCTCTGGTTCAGCTTCCAGCACTGGGATTCCTCAATGCTCATACAGACATCATACAGCTTTAGTCAGCTGTTGTGTGGGCAGAGGGTTTCAGAGATATTTATAGCAGCTCTGGACAGCTGCTTCACAGCCAACTTGTGTTGTCAGCAGAAATAAGTTCCTGGGCCACAAATATCCAATTATTGGGTCCTTTACAGCCCTACAGTGTTCCTGACACAGTCATTTTCACTGCTACTTACATGTCTTTTTTTTTTACTTCATATATAATCACGATTGCCTCAGTAGGACATGCAGTTCTGGTTAGAGGCTTGCATGTATGCATGAGCAAGAGTCTCAAATTCATTTGTGTTTTTCATTTTGTATTTGAGTCGTACATTGCTCATTGACAATAAGGCCATTAGATCTGCACAATCTAACCAAATCACTGGTAAACATTGCAATGACATCATCAGGTCTTATAGATTTACGTTTTCTTCTTTCTTTTCTTCAGTAAATTGTCTTTTTTAGTGTCTGCATAGTCCAGTTAGCGATTAATCAATTCCTGACAATTATTTCAATAGTTGATTCATCACAGATCATTGATTCATCAGAAACAACATAATCAACAAATATTCTGCAGAACTAATGGCAATTCTTAGCCTCTAGAAGCTAAAGACCCTCAAGCAGGGGGAGATTACTTCACAGCCTACTTCCATACATCCTAAAACAAATCTACAAAATATTAAATTTCATCCCTAGAAACATTTCTAGAGATGTATTTAACCTCTTGTCCAAAAGGCTTCTTCACTTCTGAAAATGGGTTGAAAACATTTTTCTTAGAAGTTGGGGCCAGTAGAATGAATCTAACTGGACCATTAATGTCACTAGTAGGGCAGCTGAAGTCACCAATACATCCACAGGTTCACTTCTAGGTCAGCTAAGGTCACATCATGACCACAGGTTCCCTATTAGGGCTGTGAAGACTGCATGAGCCTCTGGCCCTAACCGACAGAGAAATGAAGGAGCGTTTTGGAAAAAGAGGAGAAATGTCTTCAAGAATCAAGACGTTCTCTGAAGGATTTAGGAATATTGGTACTTTTTAATTCCTAGTGTGTAATGATTTTACTACATAATAAAAATAATAATTACTTTTAAAAGTAAGAACTGGGTGTTCAAGTTGGAACAATCCCTGAACATCCTGACCAAAGTCATTTCATCTGGCAGACTTTGGCAAAGTGGTTTCAATCAGCCACCAGCAGGTCTGTCATGGTACCAAATTCTGCTGGATGATAATCTGACCAAGTAATAAAATGATATAATAGTGCAAGTACACCCTCTCTAAGACCAATAAACTTTCAATTATAATGAACATTTAACACTAGAACCGGAAGGCATTTTAAATATCGTCACCTTGTTAAAATAATGGCGTACATCATTTTTTTGACAAGTGATCTTTTTGGCCTAAAAGTTTGTTTTTTTTTTTGCTAAAATTTCTTTTGGCAAAAATGACTTCAGCCATTATTTTAGGAAGGTGACAAAATCCAAAATAAATAAACACCCAAAACAACAAATTAAATGGAAACTGAAGTCTCTAAACAAAATTGCTCTTCAAAAAACCATATTAAAGGTGGCAAAGTGAAAAGAAGCGACTCTTCTAAGCAGAACAATCAGGGATTTTTTTTCAAATTGCTCATTAGATGGACGATCTCTAGCCTCTTACAACTTCCCAGAGAATCAGTTGGGTTGCAGAAAATATGCTGCCATGGAAATTTCACATTTATAGAACAATGCCTTCAGCTGAGTTCACAAACAGGAGTTCTCGCACAAGAGCCCATAAAGTAGCTGGAGGGGTGGAGGGGTATTAAAGCGATGCAGTAAAGCTGAGGCCAGCTCCATAGAGGAACCCTGCAGGCAGAACGGGGCGAGCTCAGCTGTGACGTACACAGGCCATTGATTATGGGTGCTGATGCACCATCTGCACTGCTAAATTTAGAAGGAGAGGGTTCCCTTCTGCTGTAGCAGGGCTCGCCCACTGCTCTGCATTCTGCTGCAGAGCAGCACACTGAGGCAACGTAGGCCAGAGCAATGTCTGCTGCTCAACTGGGCTTCACAACAGGAAGATATGTCAGCGGGGCATCATCTTTAATATTAAAAACTAAATGCATGCAGTCATTAGTGGATTCACTCAAATGCATAGCGTCTCCAAGCTGTGATACAGCTGAGGGAACACTGCAAGTCAACATGATGCGGTCAGCGGGGCTTCCTGAGAAAACCTTTTACCAACTGCTGCTTGATTGTTCTATATTCTAATACAGAACATAAGGGTGGGAATTTATCATACTGCATATCATCTATAGTGTTAGATTTGTTATCATGTGTTTTTAGTCTTTAATCTATCAAAGGACAGCAGAGTGAGTGACACATTTGTCACAGTTGATATCAAAGTCTATATAAGAAAGACTGTAGTGGCTCCACACCCTCCAGAATTTGTCTGACGTCCGATGAAGATCCTGAGTCAGTTTTTCAATTGGGACAAAAGCAGAGATTTGTGATTCTCACATGTCAACTGTAGGGCCTGTGGTGCTGCCCAATTCTTGGCCAGAAATAAGAGTCAAGTAGAATGATAACAGAAATTCATAATTGGTTTGTTGATTTCTGAGGATTGATGTGACAACTAATCACAGCAGTAATGCAGCACAGCATGAACAGCAGCCTGTCACCTCTGACTTCTGACCGTACACTCTGTCCATATCCCTGCTTCATCCAGTCACATTGTCCTTCCATGACACAAAATTGATCTCTTCCTGTTTTTATTACACAAGACTGATCAGCAGCTCGGTTTACATAAGCTGTGTTTGGGTGTCATATAATGCTCCTTAGAAAACCTTGAGTAAACATCCCAGTGTGTGAGTAGAAGGAAAAAATGGAACAAAAATAATCTGACTGAATGACTTCTCAGTTTTAATAAATGCTGATTTGTGGCCGTGTGCATTTCCTGGCACATGTTCACTTATTGACATCAACTCACCACAAGCTTCATTTGTTGATCCCACAGGGTCAGACTGAAACACGACTGACTCAATCAGGTCACACCAGGCCTACAAATGGATCACTTCCTTCATGTCCTCTCATTTACAGTCAAGTTGTCTCTGACATAATATGGAGCTTTCAGGACAAGCTGGAGCTCAGCAGGCTCAAACAGAACTTGTGTGTATCATCTGTTAGCGTTGGTGCTTTCTGCTAGCTTTCACATCATCTTCACAGATTTTTAAAGACTAGGAGTAAACACTACCACAATTCCCTAAACACTACCACACTTCCCTGATGAATTAATTACTGACCATATGATTTGTTTATGGAACGCATGAGACCTCCGGCAGGACACAGAGATTCAAACCACTTTAAACCTCCAGAGGGAGCTAGCTTGCAGAAGCTAGCCACAAGCTAGTCACTGTGAATATAACTCAACAAGTTAAGACATTTGGCTTAACATGTTATTTTATATTCTGTGGCCATATTCAGATATAGAATAACAAACTCATAAAAGTACTCCAAAAGATGGCAGCAACCATTTGTGCTTAAAAGGACTTGGCTTCAAGTGAAAGCTGATTATTTGTGTATTGTGTTTTAAGTAGCTTAAAGAGAAACCAAACATGGATGAAATGCTGAAGAGCTGTGACGTATTGTGTTAGCTTTACTAGATGAAAAAATACTTTTATAACACTAAGAAAACATTCAGTCACATGCTTCTCCTTTCCAACAATATGCGACGGCAGGCGGCTGAAAACATGCAGCATTTCTAAAAGTCTTCTTGTTGCTGGTTCCTTCCACAGACATTAATGTTTTATGAGCTCATCACAGATAGATTCATGGGACAGTTTCAATGATGTGCTCTTTACAAGGGAAAATCTGGAGTTACAGTTGACCTGATATGATGTTTTAAGGACCGACGATGATCTGACATTGACTTCTTTATGAATCCCTTCTAAGTTAGGAGACAAGGGGAAATAAATGCTGTTTCTTTAACCTTTGTAACTGGTGTGTGAGTCAGAGACTCATAATGTTTAATCAGCAATGTCACTGGAACATCCCAATATGTTATCAAAACTTTTAAAACCAATTATTGAATGAATGGTTCTATTTTAGTTCAGGGAGAGTTTTAGCTCTAGTTCAGCTAAATGCTACACAAACAAGAGGTCACTAAGTTATTTAACATACTCAGTAGTGCAATCTCCTTCAGGTCTGCAATGTCTTTATTCCTGTTATTTGCTCTTTTTTCTGAGCTGGAATCACAAATCAAACTGCATTAAATACATGCAGGGGTAGTTCCTGTCCTTCAAGTGTAGCGCACACACATGCACACACACACAACAATGATTATTTCTGTATTTTCATGTAGGAATGGAGTTAGTCTGTTTCTGTAGAAGGACCAGTCTCCATTTAAAGCATGTTTTTTGTGAGCATTTTGCTAAGAAACTCAGGAACTGCTTGTGAACTGCAGAACATGTAAATTGTGTACAAAAGCAAAGTTCATTTTCTGTTCAGCACACAGCTATTATGCATATCTGAAAATTCTGATGCAATTGTTACAGATTTCTGGTATAAATCTTGATGTTGCAACTGATCTTCTGCTAGCAGAGCCAGTCTCTGCATTATTAGCAGAAAAACAGCCTATTCAGAGTCCTTGTAATAAGAGCACAAATCCGATCACACTGCTCTGTTCAGGCCACATCAGCATTTCAGAAAATCCCCTTCCTCACTGCAGGAATTATCCTGCAGCAGAAAGGTCAGTACCAGAAAGAAAAAAAAGAAACTCAGAAAGGTGCAGCGTATTGATGAAGAAATATTTGTCAACATAAATCTGCATGCTGCGCTAATTATCATTCAAAAGCAACACAGACGTCCGCATTATGATTATGTTTGCAGTTTTCTGTCCAACCACCCAGAAATAAAAGACTGACCTGCCAATTCTGATATTAGGCAATACAGATTGGTTTTGTCTGAAAAGTTGCTAAACGTAGTGACAAAGTTGTAAACAGTGGAGTGACTACGGTTAGCTGTGCAGAGGTGACCTGCAGGGCGGTCAGTTCTCCGAGAAGGAGACGAGGCCTGGTTTTCAGATCTTTGGTTTCAAATGCTGGGATTTGAAACCAAATCCCAGCATTTGATTTGGGATTTAAACCGATTATCGAATTCCCCAAATTAAGGAAATAGATGCACCAATATATTCATCTCCATAAACTTCATTTTATATAAATTTATTTATGATTTTGTCTACTGTTTGTATTTCAAGAGCATCAATAAATGTTAGTAAATTTGATAACACGATTAAACCCCATTACTCAAACCAACTTAGTGACATATAAAAGAAATGGTTTCATTGTGATTGTTATCACAACAGTAGCACAACATAGATCGATCAAATACAGAGTCCATATCATCCAATCCTAGATATTGTATTGCCATATCACCCTAATGTTGAAGATGACTAAAATAGTAGCTGTGCTTACTCATGAGAACAAATATTCCCAACAATGCATTGCTATGAGTAAGGAATGAGTGAGTGCTTCTTATAGGGATGTCAGGTGTTACAAAAGGAAGACAAAAGCAGGTAAAATGTAGACAAACGAGCGAAGTGATGTGAAATGAGCCGACATACATGAGGTGATGAGAGGGGTGGGGGGCCTGACGGGATGCTGAGCTGGGTCCACACACAGCGACTCACTTGGCCAGCTTCATCTCTATCTGCTGGCGGATTTCCTGGCGCTCTTGGTCGCTGCGGACCGGGAAGATGTTGCGGTCCTCCAGCTCCTGTTTGCTGGGCCTGTTCCGAAGCTTCACAGCCAGGAGCTCTTTCCTCATCCTGCGGGGGAGTGTTCCTGTTGAAGTGCAGAACACACTGGGGTAAGGGAATGGTAGTTTTTCAGATTTATAGGGACGGCATGGGATCGAAGCTGCCAGCCCAGTAGTATTATGCAAAATTAATTTTTATGAGCTTTACATCATTTTATCCTTCCTTCTTAAAAAACATACCTGGAGTGTTTCCTTGATTCTTTCATGCATCTTTGAGAAATACTTTAATCTCCATAGCAACCATTCATCTGTGCAGAACACCTGGGTGGACCCAAGTCTGCCTTCGAAGCGCAGCTTCTCCTCTGAGCTGCAGTTTCTAAGCCTCACAGAGCAGCCCTCCCTGCCTCTCCCCCACTCAGCTCCTTCAGACTAGCCAGCAGCAATTAGCAAACACCTGATGGAACTGTGCATCATCTGAGCTCATTATAGGATCTACTTCTCAGAGCAATGCTGGTAAATCATTGTTAAAGGCTTAATAGAGGAGTCGTGTTGTGATGACTTTCTGAAGGCGGAGCTTTAGAAAAGTAGAGTTTCATAAAGAGACAAAGGCCCAATTTTAAGGCGTTAAATTACAAAATAAAATTTCTTGTAAGTTACATTTGATAAATATAGAAATTTTATAACAACTAAAGGTAACATTGTAAATTGATTGTGCTATAAAATGACATTACGTGCCTGGAAAACACATGATAGTCATCCTTTAAATAAATATCTAGAAAACACTAATGTCCAACCAAAACACAGAGGAATAAGAGATTCATTTACCAGAAAACAGTGAATGAAAAGACAAACTGCAGGACTGAAGAGGCTGTTGATTCTGAGAGTACAGACTGGACCTACTACCTGTCTCACCAGGGATGTCATTAATTAGTTGCATTATGTTTTATAATTATGTCTTTGTAATCTTTGTACTTATTAAAAAAATATAATATCTCATCATATATGCTCAGTATATGCAATTCAATAAAACACAACCAGTGTTTGCAGCATTTATTTGAGTAAATGCTGCAAAAAAACATAATAATAATAACTGCTTTCTTCCCCTAAATTCCATACATTTAATATTTTTCTCTGAGTTCATGCAAAGTAAACAAGCATTTTAAATGCTCAAACAAAAACTTACATAAATTTAAAAAAAACATTTATATAGATGTGAAATGTTTGGAGCAAAAAATAATCTACTGGGAAAATATGAATTTAAAATCAAGAAGCTTCATTATAGCGCTAACAGGAAACATTCAGTAAGGTTCTTAGATGTGCTTAGATGTGTTTAAAAATGTACATGTTATTAATGCTGAAGGAGCTGCTGCCCCTGTAAAGACACAGACTCTTAATACTAAAGGAAAACTTATGGAATTTATTGTACAGGTTTTAAATTTTAGCCACTAGATGTCAGTGGATCCAAACTGAACGACTTTGAGAGCTTTGCACTGTCACATTCACATCCTGTAGTAATCATCACCTCTGGCTTTGTGTACAAAACACATTGTTCAACCAATAAGCCTCAGGATATTTAACCAAATATTAGCATGAGTGTTAGGAATATTTTGATATCAAAGATTATCTGGGTAAAAGTAAATTGTTTTCCCAGGAGGATTTCATTAATTAGATGGAAAAGATTTAACTGGGGTCATTTAAAGTAAGTGCTCCCACAACCTAACAATTTGTTGGCAACAACTTCCATCCAGAGTAGTCCAGAGAATTCAAACAATACAAGTTTTTTCTCACAATTGTATTATTTTAATTCTATAAGTGTCACTGTCTCTTATTGCCGATCACAAACACCGATCACCTGCATCTCACACTCTGCGGCCTGCAGAGACCCAGTGAGCAGCGTCTCCCCTCTTTCCTTCACACTGTGCAAGCGAGCAGCAGCAGTAAGTGATGTCGTGTGGAACTTCAACGCTCTGAGAGTGAATGGGGAAGGTCGTGTGTTGCAACAGAAAAATACCTCGAATGCATACATATGCATTTTGAAAAATAAAATGTTCAATAAATTTAATTAATATTCATACCAGATTGGCATCATTGGTTTTGTAGCCACTAGATATTTACGTTTAATCAACCAAATGCTGGAACCAGACTTTTGTTACATCTGCGCTAATGTTGCAGCCCAGCAGTTTAACAGCTTTTGCCCCAGTCACAGTTAGCTTTGTGCGCTATGCAGCAGGGACAAAGAAAAGGAAATATTAAGAACACCTACCAGAGATTACCGACTCGTTCCAGCTGTCCTGGTCGCTGGCGTACAGATCCAGGCAGCAGTTCTCCTTGTTCTCGTCTGATCTCTTCTTGCCATCCGTCTCCCCGAGCGACTCCCTCTCTACGCTGGACGTCCGAGACAGCCGGCCATCCGCTCTGCGCTTCGGGGAACAGCGGGCTTCCTTCGTCTGGAAACTGGGATCACATGTCACAAGACGGATCTTTCATTGTCATCTTTGGTAAAGCAGCAAAGGGAGAAAATAGCTTTGATCAATGAGAAAACAATTAGAAAAAAAAGAATTCGAAAGCTGAATTGAAAATAAGCAGGAATGTTAAGCATCATTCACGCTACGTGATTTTAGAATAGTTGGCCGACATTCAAAACCTGAGAGACAACACAGGAGCAAAACATCTTAGGCCTAACGGGTTTGACCGTGTCGTTGTATGGGGAAAAAAATCCTGCCATGTGAACTGGGCTTGAACTGGTTGTGACACAACCACAAACTGTTGTTTTTGGTGACTTATGTGAGACCAACCCAAAAATGGTGAACAATGTTGAAGTCTACAAAAAGGGGTATGTGGGTTTTCAAAATGTTTTAAATAGGAGTTTTTCACTTCAAATTTTTTCAAATGTTCTTAACACTGAGCTTCTGTGAAGAAGTAATGGGCAAAAACATCCCACACTTCTTTTGTTTTGCACAAAAAACCAGCAAACAAAACCTATAAACATCATAAAGGAAAAAGATCTGAAGCTGTATTTGGCACAGAAGTCGACTCTACAAAGTTTTGACTCCAGGGGAACTGAACAAACGCATGACACACTTTGCAGACTTTCATTCTTAAACTTAACTGAAAAACTATGAATTGCTTCCTATCAATAATGACAATTGCAATTATGACTGTAATGAAATTTGTGGTTATGAAGCAACCAAATATGGAAAAAAAGGTCCAGAGGTATATTCAGATCTGCATCTAGAACATTTTCAGTCATTATTCTCCCACAGTCTCATTCCAACACCAACATTAGGCTGACCTCTCCTGTCTGTGTTTGGTGGCCAGGGCACGATGCAGTTCCTCGATGATGCAGCTGGGGGGCAGTGGCTGGTGAAGGGCCCCGAGGTGCGGAGAGCCGGTGGGTGTAGAGATCCTGCCTCTCAGCAGGGATCCGTGAGGTTCTTTGGGGAGGGTGAAGTTCCTTGGTAATGTGGCGGGAGACTTTTTCACTGGAACTGGAGGAGCGCCTGAAGGAGCAAACAGTCAGACAATCTTACCAGAACGCATGTTGGTCTATTCTTCAAGGCCAACTCACCATCTAAGCTGCCCAGCCTGGTGAGCAGCTTGACAGGAAGACTTGGTGGAGGAGGGGTGCTGGCTCGTCTCTGGGGCTTGGCTGATACCGTTTCCTGTGTGGCCTCAGCAGCCTCTGTCGTTTCCATCGTCCGCTCCTCGCTGGAGTCGCTCAGTGACACGCTCCGGTCTTCTGCGTCTCCATCCTCGCCCCAGTTGCTTTCTACAGCCGACTTCGGATCTTCTTCCACATCTTGAACTGAAAGGGGAGCAAGGCCTGGATTGTTTCTGAAGTCTCTGTCTCCACCTGGTGGTCCATCTCCTCTCAGGAAACTCATTTTACTGCAAACTTCTAGCTTTTACTAGCTAAATGTGCTGAACACACAATTCTCACTTCAATTAACGGCAATTTATTAACAATCAATAAGATCAAGTTATTATCCTCTATTTGACGTTGACAGAAAGTGGTTGAATGATGGTGCAGCATCATCATCATTAAAATTATCTGTGATTTTAATTGTGTTTCTTTTTAAAGAAAAAAACTGCCATTGCAAACTTGTGCTGTTGTTTTTTTTTTACATTAAAACTTTGTTGGAATACCAACAAAGTTGTGCTGATATTTGTAATGGAAACGCAGCTCTGTTCCTATGTCTTGTGGGGGACATAGGAACAGAGAACTGGCTTCTCATCTTCAAGACCTTTTTGAAAGTCAAATATAAAGGGAAAAAACTGTGAAGTTAGTACTTGTTGATTCTGAACCGAGAAGGAAAGCAGTGAAACAGCTCAGATAACGATAATAGGCTAACACACTGGTATATTCCCTCATGTTTAAATGCAAATATTGATTCCTGCAGCTTTGAATTTGCCAGAAACACTGCAAGGCTTTCAGAGAAATAACTTCTGACAAGGTCATCTTTGTGGCCTCTGTGGCAGCTGCTGGTTTCTACCTGCTGGGGCTTCTGAATCACTTCCGAGGTCCTCACTGGCACTGGCCAGGGGGGCCATGAGTTCCTCGTTTCTGTCCTCGCCGTCTGAGTGGGTCGGGGTGTCAGAATCCTCGCCGTTCCCCCCACAAGCGAGATCCGATTCTGCGTACAAGCCACAGAAAGGACAGCAGTGAGTCTGTATAGCAGTTGGGCATCATGTGGTTGAGCAAATAGACTGTGATAAGCCTGGAACTGTTTGTGTGTATGCTTGGTGAAGGGGGGCTGAGGGCTAATCTCTGCTTTTGCACCTGTTTCCATCTCTCCGGGGCTTCGCTTGACGAGCTCATCTCTCTTCTGCCGTACAGCTGCCTTCTTCTCGGCCACTGAACAACATAAACATTCATGAAAACTGGCCCAAAAAACGTCTGGCAAAAAATGAGAAACCGAGAGCAAGAGCAGGCTCCGTTCTGCCCCATCCTTCCATCCAACCCAAAGAGCAGGAGGAAACCAGAGTCTGTCTCACCACTCACCTCCAGGGGGCCTCGGCTTCTCACTTTTCTTTTTCCTCCACTTCCACGGCTTGAAGATGCGTCCCAGGCTTGCCAGCTTGCTGTTGCGTCTGACGGGAGGCGTGCGGATTCCTGAGACCAGGCAACCAGAGTGTAGCGCCCTCTGCTGGTCCATTACATCTACGACAGAAAACAGCTGTCTTAAAACAGGATGTAGGCAAAACAATCGAGGGCTACCCAAAGCCCTCACAGCTTCTTTAACCTCTCCTAACACAATTGGTTGAGTACTACGGCCGTCATGTGAGAGAGGAAAAGTGGGTCGGTGGCTCTGAATGCTTCATCCAGCCTAATTCCTGAGAGGAAGACAGAATCGCATTGTCCGCATGTGACTCACATGGTTTCAGGGCAGACGGGGCCTTCCAGGGCCAGAGATCCACTCACAATGGGATGCTTTGGAAAACGACACAGGAATAAATAAAATCAGCTTCAGCACAACTGCTTTCTCTCAGGATCAGCGTAGACATCTGCAGCTTCACTTTCACAGATTTGACTATTCTGGGAAGTGGATGTGACTGGAGAATGTCTGCATCTGCCCCGATATTGAAATAAACTCTACATCGGGTATCGGTGACAATTTGCCAGATCAAATAAGCGGCATTTTTCCAATCAAATTCTACGCTTTGTGGTCTGAGCGACATCATGTTTCATTTATTTTACATTATATTGACATTTATATTTATTCTTAATTGCACTTTAAAGAAGGCTTGTTGCAGTTGATGTTTTGACCAAGGTAGTCACCCTGTTGTTTTTTTTGTCCGTTTCAGTCTCTTTATTATTTATTTTACATTGGCTGTTATATTTACACTGACTGAACAAATTAAAGTTGTTACTTTTACATGTTTGACCAAGCTTGTGAAGCTACTGGTGTATTAAAGTGTGATGTACTGGTGCAGGGTTATTCAGTAAATGTGTAATAATTACATGAATATCAGTATTTAAAAAGAAAGTCAGTTCTGTTAAACCTCAGATATCTGCATCAGTATTGTAAGTGAAAAAAGTGAATCATGAATCACTAGGCTTGACGGAATCTTGTGTTTATTGAAGCTATTCATCATGGTTGCAACAATAATAATAATAAAAGTTAATAAAATTCATACACTTTATTTAAGTGGTGTGTTTTACCAATTTCCTGAATTTTGGGTGTACGGCGATCGGCCAATACCTGCATTATCTACTTTCAGAGAGGTCTGAAAATCGTATTTGTGAAAAATAAAATAAATCATGTTCTATCTACCATAATTAGAATCAGCAGGTCAGACTTTTTATAAATTGGCGATAAAAAACCAGAAAACTCAAGTAAATACAAAAGCGACTAATCATTTCTTTATGAAGGATGTCACAGTGTGTTACCACAATGCTAACAAGTAAAGACACCAACAATGATTTTACAGTAACTGCTGATGCTAATCAATCCGGCCATCGATATAAAGTCACTTCTGAAGATCTGAAGAGGTCAAACTGTAAAATGCAGACAGAACCTTTTTCTGTCTTTCTTTCTTTCTTGGTTATTTGCACAGGAACAAGCAGTAACCATAAATAAGGAACACTAGAAGATTTATAGCCTCAGCTCATTTGCAACGCACATCCCAAGCAGGACCTTTAACAACATAAAACAGTTTAAAGGCAGTCAAACAGGAGGCGCTGGGTCTGGGTGGTTCAGCTGGTGGACT
Organism: Phalloptychus januarius; assembly: GCA_902982915.1. Classification (NCBI taxonomy): domain Eukaryota; kingdom Metazoa; phylum Chordata; class Actinopteri; order Cyprinodontiformes; family Poeciliidae; genus Phalloptychus; species Phalloptychus januarius. The sequence continues at coordinate 227,164 of CADWAE010000121.1, forward strand.
ACAAGCACAACAAGCAGACGCTGAAGTCCTCAAAGTGGCCATCCTGGGTTCAATTGCTGAGGCAATTTGCCCTCTCTCCACCCCGTTTCCTGGCAACTTACTGTCCAGTGAAGGCTAGTAGTGCCAAAAAATCTTTTAACAAAGACAGTAAAACAGCACAGCAAGACAAAATATTATATACAACATAAATCTTGAAATGACCTTAAAACGGAGCACAATGAAACAAGCGGCATCATAAAACCATCCTGGGCTGCTGTTAATCATGACTACAGGATCGGTCTAAGAAACTGCATCAGTCAGAAAGTGAACGAGGCACCAGGTCTGCAATCGGTTTCAAGTCCTGATATTAAGAATTCCACAAATTAATGTCTCAGAGAGGAAAAGCTGTTTGACCAAAAGAGGTTACCAGACCTACACATCTGACAGGAACAAGGCAAAATATTTTACATTTCTATACTAAACAAAGTTTGACAAAGTTTAAAAAGTTTTCAGAGTTCATCATATGTAGATTTTTGGGAACATGGTGACGATGAAATTTGACTGATTTTCTATCCAAAACTTTAATTCCTTGGTAATATATCATTCAGACCGGCCCTTGCTTGAAACCAGGAACTTAAGTGGGAGAGATTCAATCTGACGCAAATAATGAATAACTACTCAAGACAGCAGAAAGGACAGGCATCTGTTTTTTTAATGCTGTTGTAAAACCAAAAACACTTAAGAGAAACAACAGGCAGATCTCTGAAGACACTAACAAACAGGAGTCATGCCAGATTTTAGCGGTTGTACTAGGCCTCCTGTCTGTTTGCATTCACATAAGCATTCAATCTAGGGATCGAAGTTATTGACTAATTAGTTAATCAAAAGTTGCTTGGTCTTATCAATCAACAATTAATTGATAAGCGGCCACGTTTTTAAAAACACCAGTTTTCTTTTGTATCTAAAGGGCCGACCATCTTTTCATAACATGAGGAACTCAATTTTTCATGTATTGAATTTAAAAAAAGAAGCACATGTGTTTGAACATTTTGTTACCCATGTTAAATACTGACTGAATAAAAAGGGATTTGTGATTTTCTCACATTGTTACACTGACACAGCCCTCAAAATTAACTGTGCTTATTGGCACCATGTCATTTTCCATAATGTTACGATTTTTCTGACTTATGCCCTCCACTTTTCTGTCATCATCACATCCTCGCTTTCATATCAACTCAGTAATATTTTATTGAGAAGCTGACGCTGCTCTGCCATGCAGCAGACCTAATAAGATGAAACTTAAGGAGTTTGTCGAGTGTTAATATTTCTAAACAGAACTGCAAAAAGTGCATTTGGCGTCCCACCCTGGACATTGTTTGGACTGATTCTCTTTCCCATATCCAGGCATTCTGAGTCAACAGAATCAAAACAAATGTGCCCTAAATCCTACAACCACTAAAACATGACTCTACCCCATTTCTATTTACATTTTGAGAAAAAAAAAGTTGCACTCAGTGTCTTCTTCAGAGATTTGTGTTGTTTTCGTTGGTGGTTCTTGGTGCAGCGCCCTCACAGGTGGGCTGGTGATCAGGTTACACAAAGGGCTTGGTTCATTGGACACAGTGCAGTGTGAAAGAGAACCATAGTGGCTGAAAATGTTACAAATGTTAAATTTTGGGCCCAATCAGCTGCCATCAGGTGTAGCAGCTGAAGAACAGAACAGTGATACCAAACACACTACAAATCTGCAACACAGCAGCAGAAAAAAAACACCAAAGATTTTTTTGAAACTCAATTAAAAAATTGTTCAAATCAAGCAACTGCTGGATTTACTTGTCTTCAACACCCAACACTTAACATGCAAGCAGCAGCAAGATGAGCATGTGCCACTTATTTCTGTTGGGTAACCCAAATAGCTACAGATTTCCTCCATGTCGATTGACAAACTGCTTTAAGGACGCTTTGATCTCATGCCACAGACGGAGCAAATCAGCTGCTTCCCTTCTTAGTGGGGCGCCCTGACACATCTAAGTCGGCAGGATAAGCAGCAGAAGAGGCATCCTGATGACAGACAGGCAGGCAGAATCCACAGAGGCTAACTGAGCCGACTTCTGTTATGCTTCAGCAAGAGGTGGAGGATGGCTTGGAGAAAGGACAGAAATAGGAACTCCTACACAGTCTGGCTCCGACAACGAGCTGACAGCTCAGGGAGCCTGCAGCTGAGTCGTGGGCAGCCAGCGAGCGGCTCCATGAGCAGAGCCACCGTTAGCTTCTATCGGCAGCATCTTCCTCCACAACATCTGGTTTTCTCATCCCTTAAAACATGATTCATATTCACTGGAAATCAAACTGCAAACTGGTGCAAAAACTAAAATGGAATATGCTGTGATTCATCGTGAAGAATTCACATATTTGGTGAAAATAAGTGGACAGATTTACTGGCACTCTTGATGAAAAATGATCGTCTCTGCTAAATAGTCCACAAACTGTCACTGTTGCTTCTTCCCAGTCGGCCATGTTTGTTTACACCGTTTGTTTGGTCTCAATAGGTTTTGTGAGATTTTCCGTCTGACTGTTGGTTAGTTGGAGAAATTGCTATGTGTGGTGTGCGTGGTGTGTTGCTCGACACCACGCACTGCACAACCAAACTTGTTATACCCAAGATGTTTTTATTGCCATGTGTGTTTTGAAAATCATCCGACAATTTTAAAATCTTGCCTCGTGAACCAGGCATAAGCAGAAACAGTGACATAATTATTGTTAACCGTGCATGTCCAGGCGTGACCTGTCAGCCCTCTCTCACTGCAAAGCAAAAGGGGACATTGGCTGATTTTCAGATATTAGCAGAGGTTCATGAGATCCGTGGATAAAATCATTTTCACTTGTAAAAATCGGTCGATTTCACAAAATTAAGGAGATCTGGGCCAATTTATCAATGCAACCCACTGAGAACCTTGCTAAAGTGAATGTTATCATTAGTGTGCTTTAACCTTGTGAAATGTAATTGAAGACGACTGAGTGTTCTACTGGTGAAAGGGACTGACCAGAGGGCTGCCAGTAGCTGCTAGACAGTTTATTTGATTAAAAACTAGTTTTATTAAAAATTTGTTTTAATCATGTTTCTATTTCCAGCATTTTTTTCTGCAAGATTTTAAAAAATTTTTTAAACCAGAGTTGTCAATAAATCTATCTATTAGTGAAACATGAGAAATATGTTCTCTAGATGCTAGAAGATAAGGAAGCAGAAGAATGTGTAGGGGCAGAGACGTCAGCATCTTCACATCAAAACGTTCATTTATGCAGATGATGAATGGCGAAGCAAGAAGCCGAAGAAGTTAAATTTAGTGCCAAACCAAATGTAGGAAAACAAGAAATCCTTTATGTCACAATAAGAGCATATCTTCCCTCCATGCTTTAAGAAACCATCATAGACCTGAACAGATAACCTCAAAGTCCACAAACAGCAGTAAGGTCAATCAGAACTTCAGAAACATGTGGTGGATAATCGCCTCTGCTGCTTGATCACTAATCAATGTGAGAAGCGGGTCAGTTGTCCAAGCTGTGGCCGCCCTGCCTGGGATGCGGTGAGGAATCCAGGTCAAGCCCGTTGTAACTGTAACAAGCTCACCCAGGGTCAGTGCTGCTGTTTCCATAGCTACCACGCTGGATGCTGCAGGGGGGAAAAAGGCCCTTGGAGGCAGAGAAATCACCAGGCATGAGGAACATGGAGTTGCTGGGTGGATGATGGGAAGGCTTGTTGCCACACGGATCGACACGGAGCCGCAGCCAATCACAGCCCGGCGTGTAAACGATGCATAATGCAACCCGAGGAGAAGCTCATTTTTAATTTGCAAGACGCCCTGAAATATTCAAGGGAGAAGATGCACGGGACGGGAGGCTCATTTTACGCTGGGGATGCTGTCAATGCAAAACCCGTAGGAAAATTCTATCAGGATCCAGAAAGAACTGGCTCCTGATATTAAGTCACATTTTGTAGACGGTATCGCTGCTGTAAGCAAATGTTCACTACGAGCATTACTGCGCTCACAGAGAGCACATGGAAATGTCACTTCACAACTTCATTAACAAAAACGCACAGTCTGTGTCAATTACCTGCAGTTTTAACAAAGAGGTCAGAACTGGCCTTGAAATGCTGTGCAACTTATACGAGTCGAGCTGCGGGGAAGTCAAACACTCATAAAGGACAACTTTATGGACATAGGTCAATTCAGTTACCAATAGTCTGACACTAAACCCTCCAGAAAAAAGCCCCGTGTTTAGGAGCAAAACTCACTGGTTGTAGCCGTCAGGTATCCAGCGCTCCTCCAGCTCTCCGTGTTCACTTCACAGGTTCTCCAAGAACTGGCCAGTAACGGAACACACCACAACGCCTGGTCGTTTTAGAACATGAAATAACAAACAATAAACGCCTCTACCTGCTTCAAAAGTTGTCCGAAACGAGCCGCAGGGACAGCGCGCGCGAGCGGGCGTTACATCTGCAACTAGCTGCTCGTGTTGCTGTAGCGTCATGTGGACCCCGCCCCTCCCGACGGGAGGAGGAGGCAGAGAGAAATGGAACACACACAGAGACACGCAGAGACTCAGCGCTTAAAAATGATCAGAAATTATGGTTCTACTTAGGTTAACGGCTCAAACGCATTTATTGCGATTTAGCATTACATAACACAAAATAACATTATGACAAAGTCATACAACAGTAAGTAGGAAAAGACAATAATAGTCGTAACAATATGAGTGATAATATATCAAGATTAAAGACTGGAGAATGAAATTGCAATATTAATTCAATTCCTCAACAAAATCTCAAGTCCAACTTCTTGCCTGAGCTAAAATGGCTAAAGGGCAACAAAGTTGTCATACAGCTTAAAAGGAAATTACTTAGGATTGAAGAAAATAAGAATCTCTTAAAAAGATTTATAACACTTTTAAAGCTTTTAATATCAAGGGGAATTTTTTGCTAACATAGTTTCAAGAAGACAAATTACTTTATTAATGTCTTTATTACTGGCAAATAAAGACAATTTTCTGCAGCAGTAGAAATGACATTAGGTGATTAAAGATGACAATATAACATTTCTACTAATATGTTAAAATTAACAATAGATGTCAGGATCTATTTTTGGTACAAATTGTTATTAATATCCCTTTTTCTAAATATTGCCATAGTTTCTAGCATAGCAGCTAGTTGAAGACTGATCATTAATTATTCACTCAGCAATAAACCGAATGTAAACAAAGCCTGTGAGGTTTCTGGTCGACCTTTTAGCTGGACACACACACAACAGCAGCACACAGGGAAGGCTGAGTTACATCAGAGATAATAAAGTCAGTGTGTGGATGTCTCCTCAGGGACAAAAACCGTAAGCAGAGAGTATTAACAATGATGTAGGAAATGCAGCTCAACTCAAAACTCATTCAACATTTATAGGACTTCGTTTTATACTTGGGGACAAAGATGGAGAGCAGACACAAACTGCCATCACTTATGCACTGCAGGTGCAGATGTACATATTCTAAGACACTGGAAATATTCAGGAACGACCACAGTCTGACTGCTTTGGCTTTTACATTAACTAAAGAGACACATTTTTTAACTGACTCAAAATAAGTGATATTTTTGATTTATAAAATATTGTAACAAATTATATCACCACAAAAGGAATGCCGATATATCGGCACAGAAATCTGGTATAAATGTGAAAGGCAGAAAAGAGGAACTTTTAAACCCAGACATAAAAAAATGACAGATTCTACGGTTTGAAAAATCACCAAATGGCAGGTTTTCTGCCTTTTACATCATAAAATGACATTTATTGTGATTTAGCATTACATAAATAAACTGGATTGAACTGAAAAAAGACAAACCTAAACGTGCTTATTCCAACATAACTTGATGTGACCTTTCTGTAGTAAGCATCAACTCAACAATAGCTGAAAGCTTCACCGTTTTTAGAGATCAACGTACAATAAATGTGTATCAGAGTTTTGCTGTGTGTGTGTATTAGAGTGTGTGCAGTCACATGGGAGATGACAGAAATTGGAGAAACACCCTCAGCATCAGCACTATAACTGCTCAGACCTGCAGTTATGAAATGCCCGTTTATTGGAAAAATGCACCAAAGCTCTTTGGGGTTGATTGCAAACCTCAAGTGGAAAATGCTCTAAAGTTCAGAAACAAAGCACACCGAAGTGAAAATGTCTGGACAACAAATATAATCTTCTGCCTATTCTGACTTTACCAACACAGTTGGGATGAGTTAGGACTGGAGCCCAGTATCAACCCAAAACCAGATCAAACATTCAGATATTTGAGTCTGGAGGAGGAGGGCTGGCTGGAGCTGCAGAATGTGGATGAGTTTATGTACCAACCGTCCATAGCAGAGAGTTCAGGAAGCATGCAGAAGGAATGAAGGTCAAAGGTGAGGTGTGACACAAAAACATAACTCCCAACACTTGAGGTTTGCAAAACTGAGGTCAGAGTACCAGCAAGTTCCATGCAGAAAGACCTCAGGCCAGGATTCGAACCGAAGACCATTTTTGCTATGGTAACGATAAAAATAACTAAACCAGCAGAACTTTAAATCTCTTATGTACAGATCAGGGTCAGATATTTAACTAATTAATTTCAATTAATTAACTACATAGATTTTAATGCATTCAAACTTTTAGCAGAATTAATCGTTTTTTTTAAGGCGGCGATTCCAGTCAGAACCTTTGTATTCTCACGTTTCTGAAACGCACATAAACCTGACACACAAGCGACATCTGCTAACAAAAGCAATATACAGCAAAGAGGTTTCTCTGGGCTCTCTGGAGCTTTATTTCTGCTTAAACAGAAAAACAAACCGATTGGATGCTTAAAAAATTATATTGGACTAAAAGGAGTTAGCAAAACTATTCAAGCTTGAAGTAGCATCTCAATGCTAAACATGTAGCAGCAGCACAGATGTCCCACATGCTAACATCATACACACACATGAACACACACACAGTTCAGACAAGGTCCATGAAAGATCAGAAGTTTGTGAAACTCTGGGAAGCTGAATGGATAGAATAACATTTTGCTCCGGTCTGATGATTGAAGAACCTAAATAACAGATTAAAAACAATAAATATCTATGTTGTTGGACTAATATGTTTATTTACACAGCAATTTAGCAGCAAAGCAAGTTTTGAAATGAAAATGATGCTTGTTTTGCTAATGTACTGATTCCTTACAGACCCCATGATGAACCTGATTACAAATTTTAATTGAGTCCCGTCACTAATACAGCTATCAAAAACAGATAACATAAAGAAACAAAGTAGAATAAAGCAACATTTTTAGATTACATTATCATGTTATTCTTTCTATGAAACCCAAAAGGTTGGGTAATGAAGATACCAAATGGTGAGATGCTGCAGTTTCTTTTTATCTCATTTTCCAGCAGATATTAAGTTTTAAAATGCACAACTGCAGAAGTTCACTATTTCATTTTAAACAAATCATTTCTATTTAAAACAATAACAGAAAATCAAAGTGTCATGTTTTATAAGGCTAAATTAAGATCAGCCTGTTTCAAATGCTATTTCACCAGACTTGCTCATGATCCAGCAGCTCTGCTAGCATCTCAACATTTGAGTCAGAATCTAACTACAGCAGTGTTTCCCCTGCCTGACTTCCAGCAGCCCGTCCTGCTCCCCTTCAAATATGCTGAGTCATTGATCAGGTTGCCTGCTCGGCCTTGGAGCTGCTGTCGTGTCACAGTGACAGATGGAGGACGTAGCGGTGGGGAAGAACGGACCTCCACTGCATGTGAGCAGGAAACATAGCAGCGCCTGGGATTCCTCTGAATCCCAGGTGCTTCAGGCCTGGAAGGAGGCCAGGACTCTCAGTGCTGCTATGCTGCGAGGAAGTTTGCCCTGACTGATTTCTGAGCCAGAACCCCTGGGAGATTTCAAATTGGCTTTTGTTGTCTGCCCAAGAACTAAATATTGAGCTTTGAGACTTCATTTTGCTTTGATAAGTAGTTATTTTACTGGATAGGTCACAACATGCCCATTGTTGTTGCATTTCTATTGACCATATAATTGCGCAATTTGACTTTTTGAAAATAAATTTGTTAAATGGACCCATGGCAATTTCAAAGAAACTCTTGTTTTTTTGTTAAAATGTTTTGGCTTCAAGAAGAGGTGTTCTTATCTCCTTTTTATGTTTTTTTGGCCTAATTTACAATTGGTTTATTTTGCAAAACTGCAGCAGAAGCACTTTTTCTGTGGATGATACTACTGGTGGAAACAACAAAAAAGAATAAGACAGGAAGTAGTTGTAGGATGATGACACAGCATGTTTTGTAATGACGTATCGCATGAACATTTTAATTATGTTTCTAATTTAATGGAAACAAAGGAATTGTGTTCTTTCGATGTCAGTGGAACATCCACTAGGTTTTGTCCACATTGGAATGGAAACACAGTGTCCTCACACCCCGTTTGAGAACACTCACTACAAACATATCATCAGGTCACAGACCACAATGTAATTTAAATGTATCCATTCTTTCGTGATCATGTTTGTTTGTTGGTTTGTCTCCGACAGTAAATTCTCATCCTCAGTTAAACAGATAATATGAAAACAGATAAGTTTGGTCCAATAGTTACAATAAAGAAATTCTTATTATGGAGAAATTTTGAGATATTTTGTATTTTTATTGAGCATTCAAGCTTGTGCTGCATGAAAAGTGATGAATAATCTGTCAGAAATCAAAATGTGACGTATAACCAGACGCACTGAAGTTTTCACACTGTTTGTTAAATATGGCCCAAGCTCTCCTTTTACCACCCCCAATCATCAGCCTTCTGATCCGACATGATTATCCAAACCTAATCCTAAAGCAATCAACCAATAAATGACCAGTCAGTCTGCAGATTAAAGGTTTAACAGAATCATGTTGCTGTCCTAGCAGTACTCTGGTAAACAACCAGAACTGACTGGTAAAATTAGTTCAGTTTCAACAGGAACTCAAATATTTCAGTCGGCTCAGAACGCCGCTGTTTAGATGTGACATTATTTCTTGATTTGAGAAGTAGCAGATCAATAATATGGGCCAGAGATTTTAGATCATAATTTTTCTCTTCATGTCATAATCTGCAGTTTGTTTGGACTCTTAGTTTCATTTGTGTTTGTTTCTCTTCTGATCATTTCTTTATTTATTTCCTTACATCTTACCGTTTTGGATTGGCCCATTTTATTTAGTCTCATTTGCACTCACATCCACTCTCTTGTAATTATCTCTGCTGGTTTCTTTGGCTTTTCCCTCCTCAGAATATATCTCAGCTCCCAACTGGCTCCTCACTCTGTTGCCATTCCTTGTTTCCTGGATCCTGGAGTGTAAATGATTTTGTCCTGCTGCTTCCTGCCCGGCTCTGTTTTTGTACGTTTTTTATTCACCATTCAAATCTCCAAACAAAATCCACCTGTTATGACACTTGACCTGAGTTTGGAAAGACAAAAACTAAAAACTGCTGTTGGTGTTTATCGACCACTACTTCTGGTCAACACCTACCAAGCACTTCTTAAAAAGAAAATCTATATACATAAGACCATTGGACATATGAATGAGTCCCTTGAATGAAGATGGATGAGCACACAGATGGGGATAAACTTTTAATGCCTTTTCTGTTGGATTCAAAACTTCTTTATTAGGCAATCTGGACATGATTGTTCCTGCTTGTTGTGTCATAGAGCCTTAAAAAGATCTTTTCCCAGTGGAAAAGAGGCAAAAGATGATGAGGACTGACTAAAATCAGAATCAGGAAGTCAGTCTCAAAGTAGTGGTGGACGTTTACCGCATCATTTATCATGATCAATTTCTAAACATAAGAATTTTCATTTATCTTGTCACAACAAGCTCAAATTAATGATGCTGAGCTCATCAAAACTGTCTGGATTTATTGTTAGTTTTACTGATTTACCATTTTATCCACTGTTTGTTCAATAAGTGTGTCAATAAATTAAAAAAATGATGAAATCCATTTGCTGTGCTTAGTGATACAAATCACACTTCTTTATGAAACTGGATTTTTAAAGAGCAATATTTGTGTTTGTGGAGATTTATGCAGTCATGGAAAAAGGCATAAATAGTTCTTATCACTTTTATCGTTATCACAACACTACTACAAAATATCATGACCAAGTCAGTGGAGTCCAAAGGTACCATTCCCTCACTTGTGGATCAAGATATCAATTTTAGTTTATTCCCAGCAACAAAAAATGAGAACCGTCTTTGGAAACCCTTAACCGTATTTAGTTCATTTTAACTATTAGGTGAGATTACATCTGTTTTCAAGTAAAAAAAGTCACTGAAGATTTTTGGCCCAACTTACTATGAGATTAAAATGGAAACAAATAATATATGACGACTTGTTTTGTACCTAAAAAGTCTTTTAAGACATGGATTTGTCATTGAAAATGTCATACAAAGAAAAAACAAAAGATCTCGATCTGCAACAGCTCCATTTGCTAAATTCCCCAGACCACCCTTTTGACACCGTGCTGTAAGTCTCCATTGCCCACCCTGACCTCACATCACAGTAAACCACAAATCAGTATAAACCAGAGAAAGCCTGAGTCCTGCATCCATAGAGAAGAGTTAGGAAGCGGCGCTCCCGATTCAGCAGGCTGATCTTTGCAGCTGCAGATCTCCGCCCTTCAGTTGGCCCCCCCGCCTATCTGCCTCTCCATCCGCTCTCTGGGCTTAAGCGTTGCTTTAATTACATCTGCCACGGGGAGTAAAGCACGGCGCTAACGCTACGCTCTTTCTGTTCTCACTGTGTTTTGTAAAAAAAAAAAAAAAGAAAAACAAATGTCTGAAATGAACTGAGACCTGGGAGGTCTGAGTTGCTCTTCCATGCAGCCTGTAGCGATCAGCAGGGCACCGTGTGCAACATATTGCTTTTACTCAGCTCTGGCAGGATTTAGGTCAGCACATGAAACATTCATAAAAAGATACTTAATGTGTAAATGGCTGACAGCTTATGTCAAGTAGTTTCCCCCCGCGGCGGAGTGCAGTTGCTGGGTAGATCTTGGCTTCTTCATCGACGGGGAAGATACTCATATTTGCAGACGTGAGGATAGACTCCCAGTCTGCACATCTATGTGAACACACTGAGACAGGTCCATTCAAAATCAGTAGGGCGTGGCGATGGTGAAGGGCCAAAGCACGCAACACAGCCCACACACACAGCCGTCACGGGTTTGAATATCCGGCCGCTTGACCTTTGCCCCATGTTTCAAATAAAGGCCATGAAACCCAAAAAACATTATTTGGACAAAAAAAACAATAGTAGCATGAATGATTGCAGTGACATTGTGATAAGGGCAATGGAAGGAAGGAACCCGCATCACATATTTCTCTCAGTCTTTACTGACTTATTTTTAACTCCGCTTTTATGATTGGCAGTTTTGCAAATCTGAGCAGCGTTTGTAACGTAAACATCAGACACTGATATGTTGCAGCAGAGGCCGCAGACTGTTGTCGGTGTTGGAGGAGAGGAGACGGTGTTGGAGGGGGGGGTTCATCCAGGTTCTCTATTTCTGTTCCTGTAGCAGTTAAATCACATCTCTTCTTTCTGCATTTAATTCTCCTCTCTTCTCTAAAGGAAAAAACATTATAAAACCGTGACGATGCTGAGGTGTTTGGCTTTCATTTCTCTCTTATATTTGACTATTTTGTGTCTTCTATCAGTTTAGATCTTGCCACATCACTTCATATGTTTATGTTAGAGTTAGCAATGGGTCTATTCAAAATTTTCATTGATTTTAATGAATCACATTTAATCAAAACTGCTCAAACTGACAAAATAAGCATTTTCAATTCAAAACTCGTTTTGCTGCCAAATTATTGACATATGAGACGAACAACAAAGATATTTATTGGTTTTAATGTGTTATGATTAACATTAGCATTCGGACATCTGTGCTGCTGCTACATATTTAGCATTGAGATGCTATTTTAGGTGTAAATAGCCTCACTGATTGCATTAAAAAAAACCTGTATAAAGTATCTCACATAGAGAACATAAAAATGTAAATATTTAATCAGGGATCATTTTTTTCTATCTATTTATTAATTGCTAGCAATATATTAAAAAATATGGTACAAAGTATTCCAATAAAATTTTTGCAGATTTTAACCCACAAACAAATCCCTAGATAGCAGACACATCCACACAAAGCTAAATTGAGGAAAAATGAACTCAGTGTGGTTCAGCATGTTATATTGTCTGTTTCCATTGTTAAAGCAATCCATAAAACCAACCTGTATCTCACTGTTCCTGGCCCCCCTTAAGTGGTAGGTCCATAGGACAAAGGTACAGTACGGCACAAGATAATATAGTACAGTCCGGTGCAGAACAATATGGTGCGGCATGGTACAGTAAGGTACAGTCAGGTACAGTAAGGTACAGTATGGTACGATTTGGTTAAAACAGAGCTACTGGCATCACCTGTGGGGGGAAAATAACATCACTGCTTGCGATAAGCATGTGGCAAACTATTGAGTCGCTTGTTTTAGTTGCACTAGTATGAATCAATGTTAGGCATCAAACTGTGCCATGCCGCTCAGTGGAAACAAGGCACAATGCTGGGTTTCCAACCAGGCCTTGAGTTGGATGGTTGTGCACAAGTCAGACACTCGATACTGAGCATCAAAATTGCTCTAGAAATGCGTCTGAGCAAAGTGTGGAATCACACGCATTGGGAGGAGCCTCTTGACTTTTACCTTAATTTCCCTCTGCTGGTCTCTTCCTACAATGGCAGATGAAATGTATAGAAAGTATCTTGGCTTTATTTACTAAAAGCAAGACAAGGTATTTGTCAGGCGCCTCTGCACCATGTTTGAATTCACCAGATAATTCAGAGATGTTCTGAGTTTGCCGAGTTTCACAACTTGGCCACTTGTTGACGAAGGTCACTGTCAGCGGTGCTTCGTCTCAGTCAAACCCAGTTTCACGACTCAGTGTAGCCACTGATTGCTAAACCGCATCAGTGCCTACATCTCCTGCCAGGACACCAACTACAGGCCACTACGTCATCTAGCGGAGTCTCTCTGATTGATTGACACTCCGTGTCCAGCTACTAAAAAACTCCAGCAGCAGTTGCGATGGACATCCATCAAGCAAAGTCAAAACATGTGTCACCAGATGCACCGGGAGACTTCACGACACACCCATGGATGCACATCTGCATAGAACCAGACGGTCAAATCACTCAAATCTGAACGCAGCATAAGTGACGAAGAGGTATTCACTTCAGGTAAGATACTGATTTGTCAGACTCTTAACATAACCACATTTTGCACACAATTCCCTGCTTCATTAGCTTTTTAAAGAAGATTAATGACGGATTAACCTTTGGAACAAAACACAGGTGCACATGACAAACCTGAAGGACATTGTCTTTCACATTTCTTGATATTTTGATGTGCTTTGCCTTCGTGTGCAGCAGTAAAACCCTTATTGCTGTGTTTCCTTGCTGCTGCTCTGAATCACATGACAGCCTCCTGCATAATAGTGCTTGTGTCCTCCTGTTAGATTGGTCCAGGCTGATGTCATGCTTTGTCGTGCTCTGTGTGATTCACCCCAGGGTGCTGTAGTCAGTGGGACCCAGGGACGTCTCTTGCAAAGAGCATAACAACGCAGGAGATGACTCGGCAGAAAATATGGAGATATGATTTGAACGCGCCTCGAAGCTGCTCAATCTTAGCCAAGTAATTTAAAAGAATCAATGCCTCCAAGACTCGAGGGTAAAATCTATACACAGCAGCACCTATAGGGATATATGTGGAGTCTTACTTCAGATGGCTTCATGTTAATGACTGCAGCTCATCTTTTGAAACAAAAACAAGATGGAAGAAAATGAGGGTCCTGCAGCATGTCTAAAAATACTGTATGAGGAGGCAGGATGTGAGGGAAATAAAGCATTGACTTATTCATTTTTTCCACATCTGACTGCCTGTTCAGTGGTCAGGCAGCAAACGCAAACCCTGGAGCAGGCTGCTGAGTAATCTGGACTCCAGTGACTGAGCATCCTCACTCAGTGTGAAGTTCGACCTTGCGCACTCCATTTGTCCCCATCCTGTAGGAGCGATCTGCTGCCTGCGGTACCAGGCCAGCCGTGACAGTCACCTCACTTATTTATCCAATCTGCTGAGTGGAGCCCTCTAGTGGTGACCGTTACTGACTGACCCGTGTTGCTGCATTTACTTTGTTCCCTTCAAAGGTATTACAGTTTGAGTTTGTTGAGATGTCTTCAGGGTCAAACAAAAAGACTCACTTTTTAGTTTTTAACCTTTCCCCTGCTTTTTTTTAATTCAAGGTTTTTGTTTTTGCTTGAATAAACCTGGTTAAAATGTTTGAGATTAATACTCTATTGTAGAGCCGAATCTAAGGGTTTTTCCACACCTTCGTCCAGCAGACTCTGTTGGATTAGGGAACAAAATCACAACATTTGTTCCATTTTCAGCTGATGTGAGTCTCTGACACTGCGCTGAGTAAAACAAACCAAACCCTTCAACAACATGTTCATCTCCGGCCCAAGGCATAAGCAAACTAAGCAGAATCTTAGGGCCCCAAGGTCACTAAAGGGCCCCCTCAGTGGAGCTGCTTTTTAAAAATTTTTTATTAAAAATATATATTTTATGAATTTAATGTTTTTACAAAAATACATATTTGATAACGTATGTAGAAATCATTAATGTGCAACATTTAGCAGAAAACTGACATCTCCTCACATCCATTGGGTGGCAGAAGAACCAGTATCAGCAAAGTGACCTGTTTCTCTGGAACCAGTTTCAGCAAGTTGGCCAGTTTTACCAGAACAACCAGAGGGATACCAGCATGGATTTCTAAATCCATGCTGGTATCCAGTACCTCAGTGTTCCTGTTTTGTACATATTCTGGTAAACTGTACCGATAGACTTACCAAAGTTTTGGAGAGTTGAAACTGGTACCTGGTTGTCCTGGTTCCTCATCTCCTGGTGTGTCCTGGTACTCCTCATTTTGCTGTTCAGTCAATCTTTCCCTTAGCCTAGCATTTTCAGATGTTAAAGTCATGTTCTGTTGAGTAAGGTACTCAATCTCCTCCCAGTCTCTGTGGTACTGGCTCAGGAGATTCCCTAACTCCTTTGAAAGATTCTCCAGGTCTTTGGATCGCTTTTCAATGCACAGCTGTGTCTTTGTCAAGCTCATCTGAACCCGTCTTCGTTTGAGAGTCTGTCGGGCCATTTCCAGGCAATGCACTTCAACTCTCATGTCCTCGTCTTTAAGCTGTGTGTTTTCTTGCTCTGCACGAAGGTTGCAGAAGCTGGCTCTTGGGACGTGGAATGTCACCTCTCTGGTGGGGAAGGAGTCGAAGTTGGTGTGTGAGGCTGAGAGGTTCCGTCTAGAAATAGTCGGTCTCGCCTCAATGCATGGCTCTGGTTCTGGAGCCAGTCTCCTTGAGAGGGGCTGGACATACTTCCACTCTGGAGTTGCCCATGGGGAGAGGCGCCGGGCAGGAGTGGGCATACTTGTTGCCCCCCATCTCAGCGCATGTACGTTGGGGTTTACCCCGGTGAGCGAGAGGTTGACCTCCCTCCGCCTACGGATGGAGGGCCAGGTTCTGACTGTTTGTGCTTACGGGCCAAACAAAAGTTCTCTCAATAAAATGGTTCTGGGAGTTGAGATAAGCCCCTGCTAAGAACAGGCATGAATTAAAAACATGGAGGAAGAGGCTGCAGCAAGAGATAGAATCCATGTTCTGTGAGCGTCAGGACCCAGATTCTGCCTAACCGGTGCCACACACTGCAATCCTGCAGAGACAGACGTGCTGTGTGAGTGAAAAAGATTTTCCAGTTTCTTTTTTCCAGATTATACGAACACCTTTTGTTAGCTGGATTGTGGTCTCCATGACTCATGTGTCTGTGGAGACAGTTTGCACATACTCCTTGCTGGGTCTTGCTGGGGTAGGCGTGAGCTGCCAGGTGCTGGGTCTTCTGTTCTCACAGGTCGCTCACAGCTCTGAATTTGGAATGAGACAAACAGTCTTATAAACAGGCTCCCCGATTAATAAAACATAAGGCAAGCAAAGTAAGAGGAATCCCAGCCTCATGGAGCCGCCCATAACGTTTCTCATTTGACTGACAGAGAGGACTGAGCTGAAGGCCATGTGCAGCTGAGAGGGGAAAGTGGAGGTGCAGCTTGCAGCGGCCAGACGATAAGAGCCTGTGATGTTAGCGCAGCATGTCAGAGAAGAACAACAGCGTCCACTTTGAAAAGGACAAGAGGCTCTCACAGGCCGCAGGCAACAGGGCAACAGCAGGAGACGAGGGGAGCCTCAGCAGGCCGGCGTGTTGTTCAGAAAAACAGTAAAACTGAACATGAACATTAGCAATTTCACTTTTTTCATGTTCTGGCAATTACGTTTTTTAAATCAACCATGAATTTATGAGCTTAATCATATACAGGCAGCACTGATAACTGATCTACCCAGTCCTAGCTCAGTTAGAATCATTTAGGTAAAAAGACAAAACAATGATTTTGCGGGGGGGGGGGGTTTTCTGAGAGGAAGTCATCACTCCATTAACCATTTAACCCATTTTGGGCAGTTTTGAACAGTTGAATGGTTGCCACGGGAGATTAAAGAATTTCTCAAACATGTATGAAAGAATAAAACTCATGTTTTTGATTAGGAAAACTATAACATGATGTAAAGCTCAAGAAAGTCAATTTTACATGATACTGTCCCTTTAAGAGGTAAATGAGTTTCTGTGGAGAGGATTTGTCATCATCTTACCCTCAGCAGACAGTTTTCTGAACGGCTACACTCAGAGCAGACAATAACTGTGCTTCAATCAACATTTTTTATTTGCATTTTGAAGCAATGCAACAAAGGTTGATAAAAATGACAAAATTCTATAGAACTTCCTCAATTTTGCTGAAAGGTTTTTATGCTCGCTTGAGGTGAAAGAGGTTTAACGCATTTAACGAATGCGTTAAAGGGTCCATGGAAACATTTGCAGTATAAGTTGTGACGAAGCTACCTTTACCATCCATTGGTGGATTTTGTGCCTTACGAGAGATAAGAAACTTAGAAACTTTCAATGTCCAAGTGTTACAATGTAATACTTTTTAATACTTGTATTGAGAGGTCAATGAACATTTCATCAAGGCGATTATGCAGCTGATTCCCTTGACAACGGCACCATCAGAGATTTGTTGCTTTTATCCCTGTTAATGGACATGATTCTTCAAGCAGTGAATTCAGTCATAACAGGGTTGATAGCTAAACGTTAGCATTAAGTGTGATTCGCTGCAGAACCCTGCAGAACGAACGACTCGCTCGCTGCAGAACGAACAACTCGCTCGCTGCAGAACATCCTGATGCGGACGGAAGACGCTGTGGGCTGGTGGGTGGACATTAGGTCTAAAACGATTACACAAGGGCCGTTTTACAGCCTTCTGATGTTGACTCAGAGCTTCTCAGACAGGAATGAACACAGTTTCATAACCATAACAAGCATGAGAACACGACGAGCCCTGAAGAGGAGCGAGGGCACCAACACACAGCCAGCATGTCAGCCGCCGGCAGAAGAACTAGAGGATCCGTCCTGTAGACCTCGGGTCTAATGATAGCTGACTACGTCATGTTCAAACACACTGGAGCAGCACATGTGACCTGCACATGTATGAATGCATGTGCAAGGGTTTTGCTATGAAGTAGGATGTGAAGCTGGACTGTGCGCTCCATAACTCGTGGGTTTTGGCTGGAGAGTGAGAACAACATCAATTTCAAGTCTTGGCACAAATTCTTAATTGGATTTAGGCTGTTATAGATGTTTTGCTCTAAACCGTTGCTTGGTAGCCGGCTGTGTTTCGGGTTGCTAGCTTTCTTCTACACACGACCTTTAGGATTTAGTTCTGGCCTCATGTATCCAGAGCAGCTGCTGTTCTCTTTGCAAGATTCCTCTTTTGGTTTCTCCACAGCTCGTATTCTCAAAATACTCTCAGACTAAAGTGGGGTGCTGTGGTGGTGCGGGGGGCTGGTCGTGGCTATCGCAGGTTCGAGTCCCGTCCAGGTGGCCTTTGCTGCATTTCTTTCCCCTCTCACTCCCCACTTTCCTCTCTGACCGCTTTCAAATGGAGGCCAATAGAGAAAACACATTTTTTTTCTTAAAAGTAGTTTTTAGTCTTTGTTGTTGGACAAATTGTCCCAGAAGTTATTGTCATAAATGATCATATTGTTGATTTGAGACCATTTTCAAGTAATAAAATGGTAATGGCAAAATAAAGTAGGAGCACGTTCTCAGAGGATGAACATAAATTTAACACAAACGGGAAGACATTTTAATATCCAAAATGTTAAATATTTATAGAAAAAACAAAAACTAAATTGTGAAGTCTGTAAAGAAAATGGTCCTTCAGAAAACGGCTTATTGAGACCGAAGAACCAGACTGAAGACTTTTGTCATCCAGTTTTTGGTAGAAAGGGAGAAAAGAGAAAAACAATAAATGAAAATTAGCGAGCTTTTTTTAATCTATCAAATGATTAATTGATTTATTGCTTACAATGAGCAAATGTAACTATACTCCTATACATTCATCAACACTCCACAGCAGTCACCCTAACACAGCTCCTTGGCTGCCAAGCAACAGAAAACACCTTCCCAACAACGTCCAGCAGAAATAGGGATCCCAGCTCAACACTAAAGGCCAACGTCAAGGCCTGAACCTGCATTTCACTTGGAATGGCTGACGACTGCTGCTGGAAAGACATGAAAAAAAGTGGAGCAGACAGATGAGCACCATGTCGCCTCACAGTTGGAAAGCCTGGCACTGCCTTCTGCCATTTGGATCACCATGGAAACAGCCAAATATACCAGCAGCAGCAGCAGCAGCGCTGGTCTAGCTTTAAGTGAAGGGAACATGTAACGGGAAAATTCAAAGCACAAACATCATGAGCCCAATGAAAATGATGAGATTTGTAGAATAATAGGGTTGTTTTACAGATTGCGTCACGACTTGTGTGACACCGTGATGGAAGCATGGCAGAATGCACACACAGTCCCAGAAATGCCCACGTGATGCTCAGTGACATTTTTATCATGGTGGGGAGTCAGGAGGGGGTGAGGGGGGCGCGTGTGTGTTCCTGGAAGGCCCTGCAGGGCAGCGCAAAAATACGCACATGACGACGCATGTTGCACACAGTAATCACCGAGCATTAGACCGACCACAAACACGTGATTCACCGGCATCAAACGGAAAAAAGATCAACAAAAAACAGATGCCCAGCCGGCGCCCTCCTCTTATCCTCTTACCTGGACCGTGGACTTCTCCCGAGCGGACCTCGGTGATGCTGCTCGGGTCACTCTGAGATCTTCCGCGCTGCACCACGCATTCATCATCCAGCCCGTCGGATGGTGATGCTGTTGATGATGAGGATGATGCCATGGTTGGAGGAAGAAGAAGAAGAAGAAGAAGAAGAAGAAGAAGAAGAAGGAAAAAAAAAAAAGCTTGATGTGAAAGAGGCGTGATCTCCTCCAACAGCCAACCAACCGGCCAAGGTCAGCGGCATCAAGTGGTAGGCGCTGATTTCATGCGCTGCGCTCCGCTGCTGCAGCTGCGGCTCCCCGGTCAGCAGCAGCAGCCACCAGCGGGAAATCCATTACGAGCGCAGCATTAGAGAGGGTCGACTGAGCCAAAAAACACGTGATCCCCCTCCTCCCCCATCAACCCCCCAAAACCCCTTCAATCTTTTCTCATGATTTTTCTCAACACACAGTTGAGTTTGACTGGAGAGTGAAAGTGGACCGTTCCTCAGAACTGACTTGATAATTAGCAGCAATAATTGTTATTTTTCTTCAATGATTTGACCTTTTCAGAACAAATAAAAGAATGGCTTTTTAAAAAATGTTAAGTTTATTTACTACACACCACAGTACAGGATAACAGTGTATTGGGGGCACAGAAAGTAGAACAAAAAGTGACATTTTCAGAAAAAAAAATCAGAAATTTTGAGATTAATCTGAAAAATTTTACAGAAAAAACAAGGACATTTCTGAGCAAATGTGGTGATTTGAGTTTTTCTGTGTATTTAGTTTAGGTTTTCGGTGTCTGAGTCTCTGTGTTGTTCTGTTTGCTCCCTGTGATTAGTCCCAGCTGTGTCCCGTTCCCTGATTGCCCTCCCTGTGTATTTAAGTCCACCTGTTGTCTTTGTCTCTTGTCGGATCCTTGTTGTTGTCGTCGTCGTCATTGTGTTACCCGGTCACATAGTGTACCCTGTCGTGTTCCCTGGTCTCATCGTGTTTTTCCTTCATTAAATCCATCTTTTTCACTGCTCAGCCTGGTCCCGCCTGCAATTTCTCACCGCACCAAAACCCACCTCATGACAGCAAAAGACATTTCTATTTTCCATTTATTTTAGATTCTTTTAGTTTGAAGCTGCACACTCACACAACAGGTGCTGATGCTCAGTTTTGAAGTTCAGATTTAACAAAAAAAAATCTTTCATGCCATTGTCATTCAGGAATTCATGCTTCACTTTACTTGGAGATGCTAACCAACAGCTAGTAACAGCTAATGAGAAACTATTGGATCTTTAGTGCAAGTCAAAGTAAAAACTATCCGACAGTTCCAGATTTTTTCCTCAATAAAGGATTGAGTAGAATGCGATTGGTCGGCGGTTCTTTCAGGTTTATGGTTTATGTAATAATCATGTTATATAATAAACACAAATCTGCCCAACCTCTGTTGAGACAAAACATCCTCAAGGAGCAAGTCAGATGTGAATGCTCTAATGATTATTACAACCTGAATGAAAGAGAAATCTCCAACATTTTCCAAAATTATTCCTCACAAATTTTGCCTATATGATTATCATATTATTTCTTTCACGTTCCGTCCCGTAACAACCACAAAACGTCACAATGTCCTGTCATCTAAGTAGTGAACAACTGTGAGGAAGAGAGAAAATGACAGGTGGTTTTCAAAAACCTTCAGAAATAAAACTCTGAGAAGTGTGGCATGCTTTTGTTTCAGCTCCTTTTACTCTAATCCTCTTAATTAACAACAAATTGAACTGGGTGGAATTTGAACACAGGACTTTCTTGCTGCAAGGAAACAGTGCTACCAGCTCCCTCTATTTTCACTCTGCTTCTAATCTGACTAATTTACTATAATGCCAAAAGTATTCACTCATCTGCCTTGACTCAGATATGAGATTAAGTGACATCCCATTCCTAATCCATAGGTTCAATATGACATTGATCCACCTTTGCAGCTAGAACAGCTTCAACTCTTCTAGGAAATCTGTCCACAAGGTTAAGGAGTGTGGTTATGGGGATTATTGACCATTGTTCCAGAAGTGCACTTGTGAGATCACATACTGATGAAGTTGGACGAGAAGGCCTGGCTCTCAGTCTCCGCTGTAATTCATCCCTCAGGTGTTCTATTTGGTTGAGGTCAGGATTCTGTGCAGGCCAGTCAAGTTCATCCACACCAGACTCTCCATCCACGTCTTTATGGACCTTGCTTTGTGCTCTGGTACTCAGTTATGTTGGAAGACGAAGGGTCCAACTCCAAACTGTTCCCACAAAGTTGGGAGCATGGAGTTGTCCAAAATGTCTTGGTATGTTGAAGCATTCAGAGTTCCTTTAACTGGAACCAAGGCTGTACTTGAAATGTGAAACCATCGAGGGAATATACTTTTGAGAAATATAATAGTATTAGCTGTTTTTTTTTTTTTTTAGTTCAATAACAGTTAATATTTTATATTTAATCTACAAACAGATGCCTTGGAAAGCTTGAAAGAAGAATGAAGGAACTCACTTCACCGCTGGGAGGCGATAAAGAGCAACATATCTGATTGGCAAATAAGAGGAAGAGCTGAAGAAAAATGGCAGAAGGGAAAGTGAGCGAGAGTGATGCTGTTAACCGGTTAGTTGATATAACAGAGTCACAGAATTCAGCTGAGAATGACAGCACGGAAGGTTCTGGAGCTCGATACCCGCAGGACCTCCGAAGCGTCCTGGTGACCAGTGTTTTAAACCTGGAGCAGCTGGACGTTGACCTCTACAGGTAAGTAGCTCCAGTTAGTGAATTCTGCAACATTTAGAAATTAGTTTGCTTGCTTCTAGTTAACGTTGTGTTGTAATTGGGGCTTTTGAAAGGATAAACGGTTTTACAGCTTTGTTTTTAGGGAGGTGTTCAATGCCACAAACCGCCTCTGTCAGTGTAACGATTCCGGGTAGGTGGCTGTCTTAATGCCTGAATAAATCGCCGAAAACGTAAATGAATGGGTTGAAAAATAACCATGATCCCGACTCGTTAAAAAAAAAAAGATTTAATCACATGCAAACAGACCAAATGTATTATTGTGACTGTTCTTTCCAAGTTTAACATAGATAAAACCATTTTTGAGTCACTGCTTTTGGTAAGTAGTGGCTCTTTCTCTGTAAAAAAAAAATTGAACACTGGGAAAAAATGCTTTATAATAGACTACTTTAACAAATTGTATAGTCATGTGAACTACAGTTCCTGTAATCATTGTAATATAAAACAGTCAAACATTTAGATGGGCACTGAGATCAGCTCCTAACTAAAATTGGCCAGTTTTTATATTGACGAGAAAATCAAGAATCCAATCTTTCTCTGACCTGTGAACACATCGTACTCAACACATCGTTTTTAGATCTATCTGGACCAACACAAGTTGTAAGTGTGAACTCCAAATTCTTTAAAAAACAAACAAACAACAAAGTTCTTCAGTTCTCTGTCAAAAAACCGTGATATAGCTTCTGCTTCCAATATGAATTAAAAATGGCTGCTAATGTCAGAAAGGCTGGAAAAAATAAGTGCACTGATTGCAGTTTTCTAACCGATCACCAATATTAAAAATTTTGATTCCAAATTTGGCTGATATATTTTTTTTGTCTGAAAAGTCACTAAAAATGTCAACAAACTTGCTATTGTCCATGTTTCACGTGTATGTATTGGCCGATCCTGACTTTAAGGAAATTAGAGCCTCTTTGTCATTGCACCTCTACTGGAAAACAATGTTTATGAAAACTGTAAATTCTTTATTTTAGTTTTTTTATTTCATTCTGCTATGAACTGGAGATCATAGTTCATAGAAATGAACTATGAACTCATAGCTATGAACTAGCTATGATTTAGTTCATAGCTATGAACTAGCTATGAGTTCATCAGTTCATCTGTAGGAACAGCGAGAAGCTACAAAACCTGCTTGCAGGAAGCTTTATGTTTTATTACGAGCAGCTTTGAGCAGCTGGATCTGATCAGAATATTTTATTTCAGTCCCATCTCTTTCTCCCTCAGGGGAACGCACCACTGGGTTCCGCGCACGCAGCGCTTATTTGGCGGTCAGATCATCGGCCAGGCTCTGGTGGCTGCTGCCAAATCCGTCAGTGACGATCTGTATGCCCACTCGCTCCATTGCTACTTTGTGCGAGCAGGTAAGATTCGGATCATGAAGCACGTGGAGCCAAGCAACCGTTTGAAGAGTTGAATCATTTTTTGT
This sequence comes from Phalloptychus januarius, assembly GCA_902982915.1. Taxonomy (NCBI): domain Eukaryota; kingdom Metazoa; phylum Chordata; class Actinopteri; order Cyprinodontiformes; family Poeciliidae; genus Phalloptychus; species Phalloptychus januarius. Next base: position 250,718 of record CADWAE010000121.1, read on the forward strand.
ATTTTTTTTTTTACCAGGAGACCCTAAGGTACCGGTTCTGTACCAGGTGGACCGCACCAGAGACGGGCGCAGTTTCACTGTGCGCTCTGTGAAGGCCATCCAGCACGGACAACCCATCCTGATCTGCCAGGCGTCCTTCCAGCTGCTGCAGCCGAGCCCGCTGCAGCACCAGTTCCCCATGCCAGTGGTCCCTCCGCCTGAAGACCTGCCCACCGTTGAGGAGATCATCCAGCGTTACCTCAGGTACGCCTCTCTGTGGTGGAGACCTGAGCTGGGTTGGAAAGTCAGTTCTGCTGTCAGGCGTTCTGCTGTCAGGCGTTCTGCGTCAGGCGTTCTGCTGTCAGACGTTCTGCTGTCAGACGTTCTGCTGTCAGGCGTTCTGCTGTCAGGCGTTCTGCTGTCAGGCGTTCTGCTGTCAGACGTTCTGCTGTCAGACGTTCTGCTGTCAGACGTTCTGCTGTCAGACGTTCTGCTGTCAGGCGTTCTTGTCAGCGTTCTGCTGTCTGTGTTTTGTGGTGAGCATGAGGCTTTTGATGGGTCAAAGAATCACATGGTGATGCTCTCTGTCCCACCTGTGTGAAATTTGCTGGTGAATGTTATAGCAGTAATATTGCTACAGTGGTGTTTTTGAGTCAGATAATCTAAATCAATACTGGAGGTAAGCAATCAATTAATCGCATGATAAATTAAAACAAAATCAACTATTTTGATTCCACTGATATTTTTGAAGGGTTAGTTTGTTTACAGAGACTTCATAATCCAATTTATTTATAGTTGTGGTTGTGTGTGGATTTTATTTCTGTTTTGTTTATTGTTTTTGGTTATTGATATTTAAAATGTCTTCCAGTTCCTTTGCTAAATTTTTATTGACACAATTAAAATGTCTTTGTCTTTGAGAGGCAAACTTGTATCATTACACCATTAACAAAGTATTATTTAAAAATGGATTCAAAACAACAATATTATTGTAATAATTACCTGAACAATTTATCATCAAGCAGAATATGTTATCTTGACAGGCCTACTGGAGGGAATAACTAAAACGTTTTAAATTTAAGACGGTTTGAACTTCCTCTGTCTCTCTGCACCTCCTCATCCCTGAAGCCTCCTTCTCCACTGCTCTGGGATCTGGGGTCAGAGTTCAGGTATCATTTGATCTGTTGAGATGCCAATTAGCTACTGGTTGTAAGAATAAACACTTTGTTTCCATAGTTGTGCATCACAACAGCTGTCTGAAAGTAAAAAGAAAATAATAATTGCACAGCATCCAAAACCAAAGGGAATTGTCCAAACATGCGACACCTCACCCCAAAGAAGGACAAATAAAATTGCAGAAAAGGGACAGATTAGAACTCGCTGCTCCATCAGGACGCACAACAAATTGTGTCTTGATTCTGCTCACCTCACAGTAAACCAGACCTGACAGAGAGTGCAAAGCAAGGCCTGAACAAACTCCTGGCTGCCGAGGTTCCCATCGAGGTGAAGCCCGTCAGCCCAGCACACTTTTACCGCCACATTTCAGGAGAACCGCGGAGGCTCTTCTGGGCCAGAGCACGAGGACACATCGGTAAGATCTGAACAGCCCATAACGGCAAAAAAACCCCATAATTGAACGAGTTCTCTGGATGCAGACGGCTTTTGTTCCCCTGCAGGTGAAGGAGACATGAAGCTGCACTGCTGCGTGGCCGCCTATGTGTCAGACTTTGCCCTCCTGGGGACGGTACTGCTGCCCTACCCTAAATACAAGGCCCGCTTCACCGCCTCCCTGGACCACGCCATGTGGTTCCACAGCACCTTCCGCAGCGATGAGTGGATGCTGTATGAGTGTGACAGCCCCTGGGCAGGTCAGTACCTCCTCCTGTTACCCCACTGTCCTCACGGACCTGCCACACTTTGCTCTGGACAACAATGGTGAAGATGAACAGCATCTTCACCATGCTGAATTTTCTATTCAGTCTAATTGAGTGATGTCACGTTTTATTATTTGTTTGACATTATATTTAGACTTTCTAATTGAGCTTTCTGAACCATTTGAAGGAAGATTTGTTGCAGTTTATTTTTCCATGCTTGGCCAACACAGCCAACCTGTTGTTTTAGTCACTTTCAGTTTGTACCTTGGCTGTTATCTAAATTGTGTCGACTTAACAAAATAAATGTGTTTTTACGTGTCTTTCTAAGCTTGTGAAGCTCTATGTGTGCCGTACTGGTGCAGCGTTGTCAAATAAATTTGTAATTCACTACATTATGTCTGTGTTTAAACAAAGAAGCGTTTTAAGTCAATTCAGCTGGTTTCTGTGTCGGGTCGGTATCGGCCAATTCTATACCTCAGATTTGTCCTTTTTCCTAAACTTTTCTCCATTTCCAGTTTGTTAACATTTGTTGTTTTTTGGTGTGTGTTGTTGATTCCTGCAGGAAGCAGCAGGGGACTGGCTCAGGGCCGACTGTGGAGAAGAGATGGGGTCCTGGCTGCCTCGTGTTCTCAGGAAGGGGTCCTGAGGGTTAAACCTGTCACACAGAACAGCAAGCTATAGCAGGTTTTTTTTTTTTACATGTTTGCTATAATTATGAGTGACGTCTGCTGTTTGCAGTGTTTTTATGGAAGGATCGCTTTTAAATTGTTCAAATATCATAAATTAAAATGATTTTTGCATTCGGGGAGTGGAGGGGAAGAATAATCTTTCTAACTTCCAGGGTTTCATATATCAAGACTTGAATAACGTTTTTTCAGTTTTATGAATGATTGTGTTATGTTTGTACAGCGGAGGTTAAAATATAAACCATGTTATAACCTAATAAAGACATGATGATATATGAAAAACCCTGCAGATGTACCGTTTATTATGACTGCGTAGAATTTCTAACATTGTCTATCAAATATTTAAATTTTTCTATAAGTTAGTTTTGTAAATAATTAAGAGATGAAAGAGCTATTGTGTATTAACACATTCCGAAAGGCAGTAAAGGCTACAGTGGAATTAAGCTTTTCTATATATTTTGAAAGCAAGCAATGATTGCTTGCTTCCAAGCATATAATTAGACATGTAAAAGTCTATATACATTATTAACTCCTTTTGGTTTTTTATTGCAACATTTCTGATGACATGGAACACAAAGCATGGTAACTTGTTTTAATGTATAATTTTCCCTCCAGCGGTATCCCAGAAGTCAATGTTTCAATTATTGCACTAATGTCAAAATGTACTTTGTATTTAGCTTGAATGTGAAAAGTTAAGAGATTTGTGCACTGTAACAATAAAACTTGTAACTTGTGATAAAATATTTATACATTTAAAACCTGTGAGGAATTCACATTAGTTGAAGCTGTTCAATGAACAGGGTGATGGTGGAGAACCCAGAACATAGTAGATGCCATTTTTGTTTTATTGACATGCAAAGGGATGCATAAAAAAACAATGAGCATGTCACGAGACTTTTCTATTTCTCTTCACATGGAACCGGTAGAGATTATTGTGCAAGGAAGAATTTTATAAAATTAAAACTCAGCCTGTTTGTACTGTGGGAGGAAGCCAGTATTCCAGGAAATCCCCCATATATGCAAAATACATGAGAAACTATTTTAACTCGGGGCCTATTTTCAGTCCCACTGAGCAACCCTTTTATACAGCTTTCTCTCAAAAGTCAACATTTTCCTTCTTTGCAGAATCCCCAAAAGTTGGGTTGAAAATGTTTTGGAGATTTCTATGGAAAAGTAAGAGAAAAGTTTCAGTATGACTTTAGTAGTAATTCAAATTTAAAAATACTATTGATCCAAAGGGGAAATAAAATTAAAAAAGTAAAAGTATGATGACTCGGTCATCTTTCCCTCCTCTAACTGTATGTGATGTAATGAAATATTAATAAAATATAGTACACACAATTTTATAATAAACCTATTTCACAAAAAGAATTAAGGACACCTTAGAGAAAGCTATTCTTTTGACAGGAGCTACGCCAGTCTGTTGCTATGTAGTTCGCGCCCTTAGTTACCAATTTTTCCCATGATGCATCACTTCAAGGAGAGCTTTAAGATATTTAGTTAACGCTTAATAACATCCTATACCAAAATAATATTCTATCGAAAGGAGGTGAGTATTTTTATCTAATTTCTGAGATCTGTTTTTAAGCACATATCCGGTAATCTGACCATAGTGACGTGATTCAACCCCGTTAGCGGTAGATACTGATAGCAGCTAACGTTAGCTTCTCAGTTTCTGAGCTTTGCCCACTTACAGCTGCGGACTGCAAACATGTATCTTTAAAAAAAGGTAAGTCTGCGAAACGGCTTCTGTTATGTGTCTGAAACAATGCTGGCTTATTTTATTTATTTATTTTGATGCTGTATGAAGTGCAGTGAACCAACCGTGCTAACATTACCGCTAGCTTTCTAAGCTACGTAGTGCTGCACTGAACGCACGAGACTTGGTTTAATATTCATTTTAAATCGTTTTTCAGGTATATGGAACAAACACAAGGCGTCGTCTTACGTTTGCACATTAATAATGATGGAGAAAGAACAACAGAGCTTCATAATTTTTAATGCTTCTAAAAGAGAGCTGTTTGGCATCAACAATGGCTACAAGTACATGCAGAAGAGACTCAGAGCGCAGTGGAGGATCCAGAGGTAAGAGTAACACTACTGCGGTCAGCAGATGTTCAAGTTAGACATATTAGTACAGAAGAGCAATAAATTAGAATACCATACGTGTAAGAAACCTGGTCATGACTTTAGATTTTATCCTCCTTACTGAGTAGCTCATCTTCATCCCTCACAGTATAAAGGAAGAACTGTCTGTAGAGAAGCTGAGGGGTGTGAAGCTGTGGATAACTGCCGGCCCAAGGGAGAAGTTCACAGCATCAGAGGTGATCTGCATTAAGGCATTTCAGAGCAGCGGGATGTTACACAAAAGCTTAGGAAGAGTGAAGATCGTTTTGTACAAACTTATCCCCATATTGTTTTTCCACAGCTGGAGGTGCTGAAGCACTACCTGGACGAAGGAGGAAACATGCTGGTCATGCTTGGAGAGGGAGGAGAAATGAAATATGATACAAACATCAATTTCCTCCTGGAAGAGTTTGGAATAATGGTCAACAGCGGTGTGTACAGCAGTCTGACGCAGAGCCCAGGTTCCCTGGTCTGAGTCGGCACCAATCTTTCTCTCTCTGCTTTCACTGCAACAGACGCTGTGGTTCGGAATGTGTACTACAAATACTTTCATCCCAAGGAGGCTCTGGTCTCTAACGGTGTGCTGAACAGGTCAGCTGTCACCTTCTGGTCTTCATTGTGGAAGTGTGCTCTTTAATTTTAAGAAGTTTCATCATTCATCATTCTTCTTTCTTTCTTTTTTTATTTTTTTTATTTAAGAGAAATCAGTCGAGCTGCTGGCAAAGAGGTAACCGGGGTGATCGATGATGAAGCTATTGGAAACAATGCACAGTAAGCAACCCTGCTTTCCGACGCTGGTTGGTATGGTTGCTGTGGTTGCTGTGGCACAAAGTTGAGTTAACCTGTGTGGGTTTGTGCAGGGCTCTGACGTTTGTGTACCCTTTTGGAGCCACACTGAGCGTGATGAAACCTGCTGTGGCTGTTCTGTCAACCGGCTCCGTCTGCTTCCCGCTCAACAGGCCCGTCCTGGCCTTCTACCACGGAAAGGTCAGTGGATTTCATTCTTTCTACATATTTTACCCTCAAACTTCGTGACAATGACCACCTGTAAATATAACTAGTATAATTAGTTTTTTGTCTCACACAGGAGTCTGGCAAACTGGCCGTTTTGGGTTCTTGCCACATGTTCTGTGATCAGTACACAGACAGGGAAGAGAACAGTAAAATAATGGTGAGTCCAAACGTTTGAAGAACTTTTTGTAAAATGGTTGATAACAAGTGGGTGAAGATCTAAGGTTTTAGAAAGGTGTGCTTTCCAATGGCACCATAAAATTTATTGGTAACTGCTATACTCTTGTTTTTTGTTTTGTTTTTTTTTGTCTAAAACCGTCGGGTGAATACAGTGATATGGTAGTATTTTTGCTGAGGGTTTCCATAGCAACCAGACTGCTACAGCCCCATGGCTGTAGGAATAAAACAGGAATAAACTGTTTACCTTATTTCATCGCAGGACGTGGTGCTTCAGTGGCTGATGTCAGAAAACATTCAGCTGAACCAGATCGACGCAGAGGATCCTGAGGTGTGCAGACTGGACCGGATAAAAGACCACCACCAGCAACGCCGTTGGCTCACTTCCTGTCGTTGTGTCGCCTAGATTGCAGACTACACAATGCTGCCAGACATGGGCCGCTTATCGGAACAGCTGCGAGTGTGTTTACAGGAGGGAGACGAGAACCCGCGGGACTTCACCTCCCTCTTTGACATGTCTGTGTTCAATTTGTCGCCCAACAGTTTACCAGGAGTCATAAGGTACATAGAGCGAGCGTTCAACACACGCCTGTGTTCTGTCTGTCTCTCATAGCTAAAACAATGTGTTTGCAGTTCTTTTAAGCAGCTCAATGTGAAACACGAGCCTCTTCAGCTCATCACTCCACAGTTTGAGACGCCGATGCCTCCGCTTCAGCCTGCTGTGAGTCTGTGGATCCAGCATTCACTGAGCAGGAGGCAGATTTGAACACTGATGGATGTTATTTTGTCCTTCAAGGTTTTTCCACCTGCGTTAAGTGAGCTGCCTCCTCCCATGCTGGACCTGTTTGATCTCGATGAAACGTTCTCCTCTGAGAAAGTACGACTTGCCCAACTTACCAATAAATGTAAGGAGATTAGAGTCCCCGATATCTGGTTACCTTTGTATTGAGTTGGTAACTTCCAAGTTAAGTCCATTACCAGCACATCAGACAGGGCTTTGCAAAAATAATGACCCCCTTACATCATTTCACATTATGTGGCATTAATTTCAATAACTTTTCTTGTATAACTACAAACCTATCAAGACATAACTGTCCCTCTAAATTGGAAAGGAGAGTGTCTATGATAAAGAAACCTTTTGCTTGAAGCTCATTTTGCTGACCTACTTGTAAACACCTGACATGCAGTGATATGGTACAGATTGTATTTTTAAAAGTAAAGCTTTAAGAGTGAAAGATGTAAATATTCTAACCCAACTGTTAAACTTTTTTTTTTTTTTTTAAAAGGCACAGATGACGACCTTGAGTTTTATGTACGTAAATGTGGTGAAATTCTGGGCGTGACACCGAAGCTGGATAAAGAGCACAGGGACGCCAAGCACATCCTGGAACACATTTTCTTCCAGGTGGTAGAATTCAAGAAACTTAACCAGGTGAGATGGTAAATGGAGATTCTTGTCCTGCAGACATGGCTTTCCCTGGCAAATGCCTTTTAAGATCAGGCGCCATGATGATCAATGGAGACTGCTGTGGGAGCTTTTACTAAACCAAATGTTTTACTTCTTACAGGAACACGACTTCGACCCAGAAACCCGATTCACTCCACTCTGATCGGAACCACAATCATGTTAAGACTTTTCCCTTCATGGTTTCAATATAAAAACCACATGGAAACCAAGACTGTAAACAAATGTTACTTCACATTGCATTTTATTTAATGGAAACAAATAAATGTTTACTTTATTAGACTACACTTTTTAAAAAATAATTTTCTGCAATTTCACCCTGATTGAGAGAGTCACCTTAAGTCGTCAAAGTGTGGTTTTCCTTCCACCAACGTTTCCTCCACAGTCAGCTAGCGTCTCTGTTGGGCCCCTGATCAGGGGAAACTTCAGGCAATTGGGGTTTGGGGCTCCACGTTTGCTCCTGAACGGCAGACTCTAAGAACCTGGGGCTGTTGCTTTCCGATTTGATCATGGAGATATCCAAGGAGACCTGCGAGGCCGAGAGAAACGCGTGGGACTGGTCGAAACAGGCAGAGTTCTGGGGCTCTTTGGAGAGCACCCGGGGAGTAGAGAACTTCCCCTGCGGAGGGATGGAGAAATTACAGCAGTCTACCTCCTTCATGTTGAAACCGCAGGGTGGAAACACCACGGAAGGAGAAATGGCATCCGACGACAGGCAGAGGGACGCCAGGACGGACGACCTGCAGTCAAACCCGTCCGCTCCGGCGGCGTTGGAAGGTTTCGACGTGGACAGTTGGTCCAGAGACGAAGCGGACAGAAAACTCTGCTCCCCAAAAAAGGCCCTGTCCAACTCCGACGGAGAGTACTCGGAGCTTCTGACGTCTGGAAAGGGAGAAACGTTTGGAACGAAACCTTCGGGCTAATCAGATGGGAACGAGGCCGCTTTCAGAAACATGGACCTTACCTTTGAAGACAATAGCTTTCTCCATTGCGTCCATGGATGCAGGAAGCTGCTCAGTCAGCTGCAGGTGGAATTTAGCTGCGGGTTAATTGACGCAGCTGGTGTGAGAGCGGGTCATCAGGAGGAGATGACGCGCTACAAGCTGATAAATACTTCTGAAAACTTCTATGTAAATGTACAGGATTAAAACTTTCTGTTTTATGGGTCGCCATGTTTGTTTTAACATATGTATGTCTAGAAGGAAGGAAATATGTTTTTCATTTTTTTCATTTTCTATTTAAATTATCATAAAAAATACTAAAGAATTTTAAAAAAAGAAACATTTACTGTTTAGCCAGCCCAAGGTCTTCTAGGGCAGATTTTAATTTGGGTGCTCATTACTTCTTGTCCACCATACCAGCACAGATATTTATTACAAGTACATTGTGTGATTTATTATTTACATGCTGTGATTTCAACAGAAATGAACAGATTTCTAATAGATTAGTGCTTAAATCCAGATTAGTGCTTAATAACTACTCTTTAAGTAGTTTTTTTTTTTTTAGGAATTTCCAGTTCTCTGATCGAACAGATGCCTTGAAGATTGGGAAGTGGAGTATTGCTACAACTGGCAGCACAGCTTCCATTCATGCAAACCTAATGGCCTCACTGGTTTCAGAAGTCAGGACAGGAAAGAACACCCCTTCAAAATAAAAGCCTTGAGATTTCAAATGGTCAAACATTAGAAAAGCTGGATTCGAGGTAACGTTTTTGTGACAGGAGGTTTAAAGCTTTAATGTCTCATCAGTAAATTAATTTGAGCTTGGTCAATCATTGCCGAGATTTTATTTTTTAAGTCATTTGGAACTGTTTTCACTTTATTTCTTTGGGCAAGCTAAACAGAAAAGAGCCCAAAGTTAATGATATATTCAATATTTTACCAATATGTTTTCCTATAATACAGTGAAAAGATCCTAATTTGCTAAAAAATCTTCCCCTTTTTTTGGTAATTTAATTATATTGTTTGAGTCTTACGTTTACAGTTTTATCCTAATTGATCCATATCAAATGGTGCTCAACCCCATCCACATACGTGAGTATGAAGTAAAACGTGTATATTTTTCTGTCACTCAGACACAAAACAATTGCACCGTCACAAAGGAAGATTGGCAGAAAATCTGCCAATCATCCATATATATGGCTGAACAATATATATGGATATATTGTTTTATTTTGAAGGTCCGAACGGATGATTTCCCATTTGGCTCTCTGCGCATATCCCCAGCGCAGCCACGTCACAGCTCTGGCAGGTTCAGTGAGAAGAGCGCGAGATAGAAATTGCAGAGCGCGGACGGAATGATCGTTCCGCCGCAGCTGATCGTTTCCAGGCTGCACAGTCCAGCTCAAACCTCCAACCACCTCCACTGCTGCTGGCTGCTGCATTGAAAATATTAATAAAGCAGTGAACGTCGTCATATTTTCCTATTACATTTGCACATGACGTGCGGCGGCGGCGCCAGGCAGAACCACTGGGTGACTATAAACTCGAAGAAAACAGAGGGAAATGTCCTGGTGGCCGCGCGGGTAAGAGCCTCTTCACTGTTGTCTGAGTTGTTCTCTGGAGGGTTATTACTCGTTTAAATGATCTTTTCTTTCACCAAACAATAAAGAATAAGTAGAGTTAAGTGAACCAGAGTTCATTTTTGAGCTGCCGCCCTTTCCGGAGTCATGAACCCAGACTGGGCCTTTCTGTTTTTCCAACAGCCACTTTCTGTGTGAACCCAGAGAGATAAGGGAGATAATTCCTGCTTTCATCTCAGATGATCGATAAAACTAACAGTCGCTTCTGGAAATGTATCTTTAGCCTCCGATCACGAGCTAAAAGCTAACCCCGCTAAACGTCTTCTCCTAATCTATCATCCATGTTGTTGTTTTTTTGGTGGTCTGGTTTCCAGTGAGGATGGAGACGACGCCATGCATCAGGACACTGATTCTGATGTGGCCGAGCAAAGGGACGGAGGAAAGGGGAAAGTGAAGTGGACACAAGATGAGGTGATTGTTGGGACATGTCCCCGTTTGGCTCTGTTTCTGTGTCTCCGTGCGGGACATGCGGCCTGAAACCTGTTGGTGTCTGCAGGATGACAAGCTCAAAGCGCTGGTGCACAAACTGGGATCCAGTGACTGGAAACACATAGCCAGCTACATCCCAGTGAGTGACCAACAACCTTTGTCTGTTTTATGGCATCACAGTTCAAATCTGGAGCATACCATTTTCTGTTTTAGAATCACACAGAGCAGCAGTGCCAGCACCGCTGGTTTAAAGTCCTCGATCCAGAGCTGGTTAAAGGTCCCTGGACCAAGGAGGAGGATGAGAAGGTGGGCAGCGTTTTGCTTACAGAATGACCCAAACTGAACTGAAACGCACCAAATCTGCCCATCGTATCTCTGGTGGAGTCTGGTGTTGATCTATCACAAAAAAAAATTCTGATAAAATACAATAATGCTGGTAACCTGAGAAAATGTTTAAAGGTGTGTGAATACTTTTGCAAGGATCTCCTGTAGCAGTCAGTCTCGCAACAAATGTAAAGAGGCTTCTGACTAAAGACTGTTGCTGTATGCCATTCTCATGACTGTCCTGACATCCTGAGAGCTCAACACCTGAGAAATAGAGACCATATTCCACAGCAACATGTCCTGGACACCAAAAGTATTACTCTAGAAAATTTGTAATGTGCTTCCATAGCAATCTAGTCACAAAACGAAGTGTGATGTTTGTCTCTAATCTGCACACATTTTCAAATTTATTGGTACTCTAAATAAAGAAAAATAGTAAAGTTAACAATCGAGACCAAACAGTTCTGGGGGGATTTAGACATCATTCATTGAAATTCATCGGCAATAAATCAAAATTCTTATCATGATAAGAAATGTATCATGATAAATGATACAATAAAGGCCTATTCCTAACCCAAACTTCAGGAAATAAGAGCCAATTTATGGGTGCACCCGTAGTGTCCATTGAAGATTGTGGCTGAAACTTAACAAAATATAGTTCCAGTAATATTAACTACTTTGCAAGGCTGTGATGGGCAAAAACAGAAAAGGAAACCCCACACATTTCTCCCTTCAGGTAATCGAGCTCGTGAATCTCTACGGCAACAAGCAGTGGGCGATGGTGGCCAAGCATCTGAAGGGCCGGCTGGGGAAGCAGTGCAGAGAGCGCTGGCACAACCACCTTAACCCCAACGTGAAGAAGTCGTCATGGACGTCCGAGGAGGACCTCGTCATCTACAAGGCCCACTGCCTGCTGGGAAACCGCTGGGCCGAGATCGCCAAGCTACTGCCCGGAAGGTCCGCTGACTCCAAAGTCCTTTATGTGAGTTCTGGAAAAGCCTGCTGCCCGTTTCCCTGACGATGTCATTTTGTGGTTTCTGTTGACAGGACGGACAACGCCGTCAAGAACCACTGGAACTCCACCATCAAACGCAAGCTGGAGATGGGCTTCTACGCTCGAGAGGTGTTCAGGCCGAACGAGCTTGAAGAGCTCTTGGCACGCGTGAATAAAGAGTCGCAGGTAAGTTCACCTTGACCCGATGCTCAGCGCCGCACTGCTGGTGCTGCGTGTTACTGATCCCACTGTCCCGCCTTCCCTTGTGTCACCCAGGGAGGCAGCAGCTGTCAGGATGCTTCAAGCAAAGAAACAGAGCAGAAAGACCAGCTTGCAGTAAGAGCATGTTACATTCAGCTCAGCAAAGCTTCAGAGATGGTTAAACATGTTATCACCATGTAAACTGTGTTTTCTGTTTGTAATGAGGAAATGAAACGGTACTAGGTTTGTCATGATTAATTTCGCTGGATGATAAACTAATCCAGAAGTCACTTTGATAATGATCTGACCTTGCAAATGCAGTAGTAAAAAGGTGAAAAGCTCCTATGGAAACTATTGGACACAGTCTGCATCACCATGCATCAGGTCACTTTCCTTTTTGTGATATTGTTTATTTTCTTTTCTTAGCATGGCCCTAATACTCCAACTTACTAACAGGATAGATGTGTTGAAGTTTAAGGTCTATGGAACACTTTTGCATGCGGCTGTAAATGTGTAACTATTAGCATAATATTTCCTTTACTTAACAGCTGTTATCAGTGAGTTCTGTTATTTCTAACCAAACTGCAGGAAGCGCCGGCTGCCAGTGAAGCAGAGACATCCAAAGGCGTCTCCTCACCGAGGGACGACTCGGACATCAAGACGGAAGCTGACGCTGGTGATGAAGCCAGCGGCACCAACTGGGTGGTGGACAGCTCCGGCTTCCTTTCCCCCACCGGCCCCGCCCTGAAGGAAGTGCTCGACATGGTGGACGGGGTAAGGCTCTCCACCGCAGCGGATATAAGTACAAAACATGCCCAGCGAGACAAATCGTCCCCCTGTCCCGCATGCAGGACCTGGATGGCTGGTGCAACCTGGCGGCCTTTGACCTTCCAGAGGACAGCCCCAGCCCCGAGCGCCACCAGTTCCGCCTGGAGGGCTCCGCCCTGCAGGAGCTGAGCAAAGGCAGCAGGGGAGAACTCATCCCCATCTCCCCCGGGGGCATCACCCCGCCGTCCATACTGACCCGCCGCAGCCGGAGACGCGTCACACTGTCTCCAGACGGCACACACTCTATGACGCCCAAGAGCACTCCGGTCAAAATCCTGCCATTTTCTCCATCTCAGGTGAGCTGCTGCTGCTCAGAGCTCAGCGTTTTCTAACGATACATGCGAACTGTATTTTTATTAGGGGTCCACTTTCTTCACTTCTGATGTCGTGATCTGAGTTTTATTATCAGCACATAGAGAAAAGTAGTTCTGAATTGACTTAAAGTGTTTCTATTTTCATAATATATAATAAATGATAAATGCAAACATAACTGTAGTGAATTACAAATTCATTTGATAACTCTACACCAGTACAGAACAATTAAAGGGGCAGTATCATATGTTTTATATGTCAATGCCATTTTACAGCACAATTAAGTCACTGTTACCGTCCATTGTTTTAAAATTGATGTACATATGAAATATGCCTTAAAAAATTCACTTCATCATTTAATGCTTTGAAATTGGGCCTCTGTCTCTTTAAGATCTTTCTTAAACTCCGCCTTCGGGAAGACGTCACAACCTGGCCCCTCTATTAACAATCTAAAGTTTTTACCAGCATTTCACTCTGAAGTAGCTCCTATTATGAGCTCAGCTGATGTGCAGGTCCAGGTGTTTGCTAATTGCTGCTGGCTAGTCTGAAGGAGTGGGGTGGAGGACTCTGGCTTCCAGACAGAAGCTTGGAAAATTCATCTCAGAGGAGTAGCTGCACCTCGAAGGCAGAGTTAGGTCCACCCAGATGTTTTGCATAACTGAATGGTTGCCATGGTAATTAAAGGAGTTTGCAAAAATAAATGAAAGAATCAAGGCAAAACTCAAGGTGTGTTTTTAAAGTCGGGGTAGCATTGTAACAAGATTTAAAGTTCAAAAAGTTTATTTAAATAATAATATAATAAAAATGTTGATAAATGTTTGACCAAGCTTCAAGAGGTCAAACATGTAACATTTGTTTAGTCAGTGCAATTAAGAGGATATCAGCCAATGTAAAATAAAGAAAAACTGACAAAAACAAATTGGATAAGTTGGTCAAACCTTTCAAATGGCTCAGAAAGTGTGATTAAGAATTCTAAATATAATGTAAAATAAACACTAAAGCATGATGTCACTCTGGACACCAAGCATAGAATTAGACTGAATCGATCTGCCCTCATAGATCGACTACTTTGTCACCGATACCAGTCTAGAATTGTTTTCTATATCAGGACCGATACAGATATTCAGATCAGAATTAGCACCTCTAATTTTCATCGGTATTGAAAGTGTTGCTACTGTGACCCCGTACTGCTGAGGTCCATATAGTCTGGTCAGCAGCTGATTCTCTAACTGAATGTGTTGTTTTGCCGTCTTGTCTGGCGGCCATGTTTCAGTGAGAAACCAACCGGTTCTGAGGCCTGCTGATGATTTTCCTGTATGTTGTTTCAGTTCTTGAACCTGTGGACGAAGCAGGACTCTCATGACCTGGAGAATCCCTCCCTCACGTCCACGCCAGTGTGCAGTCAGAAGGTCATAGTGACCACGCCGCTGCAGCGAGACAAGACCCCCCTCACCCAGAAGGAGAACTCAGTGTAAGCAATGGAATCTGCTGATTGGCTCTCACTGCGTATTCCATCCACAGGTAAGTGTGACCTACTGTTTTTTTTGTTCAGGTTCGTCACCCCTAACCACAAATCGGAGCTGAGCACAACCCCGCGGACCCCGACGCCGTTCAAAAATGCCATGGAAAAGTACGGCCCCCTGCAGCCTCTGGTGAGCGCCGCTCTGAGGCTCCAGAGACAAACCGTTACCTCCTTGTTTTTGAGTTTACCTTCAGTCCCTGCTTTGCCTTCTCAGCCGCACACTCCGAACCTCGAAGACGACATCAACGAGGTCATCCTGAGAGAGGCGGGCATCAACATGGTCGTCGTCCAGGCGACGCCGCCTGATCCCCGTCGCAAAACAATGGTGAGAACCAAACAAAGCCTCGCAGTTTTGGTGCTACGGCTACACCGATAAATCAGCCATGATTTCTTGCAAAAAAAAACTGATTTTTTTCTCCCACCGATGCTCTTTTCTTTAATTTGTGCTCTGACCTCAGCACCGTCCTCCTATGAAGAAAGTTCGGAAGTCCCTGGCTCTAGACGTCATGGACTGCCAGGTGGTGCCAACGTCCAAGCGCAAATCCAGCAAAGCGGAGGTCAAACGCAGCATCAAGGTGACGTAGGAATGGATGGAATGATGGCTTCCCTGCAGACTGAGCGCCTTAAACTCTGAGCTTTCCGTCTCTCCTTGTTGGCTGCAGGAAGAACCGATGACGGTTTGTCTCAACTCCTCGTCATTTTGCAGCAAGAGGCATGAAAACATATTGGACCAGGGCTTCCTGTTGGGTCCGAGCGACACGGCCATATTTCCCAACGCAGCACCTCCTGCACCTGTAGGTTACTGTAGTTTTCAGATTGAGAACATTAAAAAAAAATGAATTTTTCATATCTGCATACTTTTATTATTTTCAGATGTCAAGAGAATGGAAGAAGGTGGTTTGTGGGCAAACTAAAGACCAGCTCATAATGACGGAGAAGGCGAGACGCTACCTGCGCTCTCTGAAGAGCCATCCACCCAGCCGGGCTCTGATTCTGTCCTGAGGTCCTTCTGCCTCCCTGGAAAACAAAGAAACGACAAACAAGACGCCGACAGTTAAAATGACTCGTGTTGCAGTGGTGCTTTACTTCCCTTTATTGTTGATCATACTTGTTAGAAAAGAACAGTGATTGTAAAAGTAACCAATCAGTGAAAAGTGAGGGTTTTACATTGCATAATGTATCTGAAATGTAGCCATTTTTTGTAACGTTGTGAACTACAACCACTCAGGTAGAGTTTCCATTTCTAGTCATCGTATGGAGAGCATCTAGATGCCAGTGGTAGGTCGAGGGATCATGTGGTTTTTAGGAGTCCCCACCCCAACATGTTGAAAAGTTATATGAATAACTCCTAAATAAAGTTGGCCCACTACCTTGTTTTATTAAGAAAAAAAAAAAGGTTCAGCCTGTTAAATTTTATACAAGAGTCATAAAGCAGAGAATTTCACTGAGCACTGTCTAAAAGGTTGATGTGATGTAAGGCACTCTTTGTAAATATATTTAGGCTACTATGTTTTACTCTTGTGACAGTTTGTCACAAGATGAATAAAAATAAATGTATGTCCTGCACCTGTTTGGCTCCTGTTTTGCTGCTTGACCAAAAAGGCTATTTGTTTATAAATTAATTTAGGAACAAATTAGAAAAGAAGATAAAACGTAAATAAGATAGGTATTTTCCAATTAGGTGCGTTTTTTTTCTTCTTTGAGAACACACGTGATATCTATATTTGCACTACTTTTTTTCTGGTAATGCGACTCTATTTGTATTTTTTTAAAAGTATCTCAGTCGGGACGTAAGATATAATACTCTGTCGTACATAAAATCCAAAATGTATATTAAAACGTTTAAAGTAATGACGTGTTTTTGAGGCTTTTAAAAAACTCGCATATAAATTCCAACCTGTTTTGCGCACCTTCATGCTTTTATTTTGAAAGTAACCCTTGGAGACGGAAGTCATCCGTAGCCTGACAGGTTTCTCTCCTGGACACCGGAAGCAATCGTGGATTTGGTGACGCTGCATTAGACTGCAAGACATGATTCGGACCAGTGAGTGTATTCTAATAATTAATGTAACATTCTGTGCTACTGATTCGTATTGTTCATTCAATTTATACTATAAATGAATATTTAACTATATAATTAGATGAAAACGCCGCTTGCTGCACGCGCTGCGGTGCTTCCTGTCGAGGTTAGCCTGCTCTGCTCTTAGCTAACTCTTTCAGTCGGCGCGAGACTTATTTGAATGAATGAATGAATAAATGAATTAATGAATAAGACATATAGTTATGTGTATGTGCCTTTTCAATGTAATGTAACAGTAAAGCACGCGCTCAAGCCAAGCGGTGGGTTTGCTAACGTCGGCTGTGTGTCCGCAGAGCTATTCGGGGTTCTCCTCCTCAGCCTGGCTCTTGCTGGAGCTCAGGCTCTCACACCGTCTCACCATCTGTCCCTGTCTGATGTGGGCCGGCTCCAGAGTCTTCTGAACCAACCGTACGACGACCTGGAGTCCGCATACTACTCTGTGGTTGGGCTCACCAAGCTCGGAGCAGCTGTTCCGGATCCTGCAGTAAGATATTCACTGGTTCTGGTTCTGAGCAAAAACTGTTCATCTCACCGATGATTCCGTTCGTCATGTGTTGTCCTGCATGGGGTTCTCCTTATAAATCTGTTTTGCAGGAAGTTTGCCAGTTCCTGAAATCCCAGCTGGACCCCAGTAGTGTTGATTCTCTGTTCTTTGCTGCTGAAACCAGCAAGGCCATTTCAGGATGTGAGGTATGAATTATTATCCTGCTCATTTGCCTCCCCCACACTAACTTATTCATAGTTTTGTTGACCTCTTCTACAAGACATGGAACATGGACAAATAAAAGCCAGTAAAAGGAAGAAATGGTCATTTTTCCAAACACTCACTACAGAAGATTGACAAGATAAACATCATTTACAAAATTTCCATTTCAATTGAAAATACTTTATTTATGCTTAAAGGAAACTGAATGTTGCCATAAGTCGTATCTTCAGAGTTGTTGGGGATGATGCTGCTCTGGGTAGGAAGGATCTCCAGTGGCAGTCAGTCTTGCAACAAATAATGAGGCCTGAGACTGAAGACAGTTGCTGTGACATGCTAACAGCTTTAACTGTTAATAGTAAAACAACTACATGTCATTTAAGAACCATGAAGAAAATGTATGCAAAGAACCCCATATAATTCATCAGATTTTCATTATTAGTACTGATATAATGTTCTGATATTATATTTTGACAACTTTTTTCTTCACAGCTGGATTGAACAGCAGAGGAAGTGCTCTTTTAATGCAGTGGGAATAACCCTGGTCCTTTTTTTTTTTAGATCCCTGTTTCCAATGAAACCAGGGACATCCTCCTGGCAGCGGTCAGTGAGGACTCGTCCATGTCTCAGATCCACCGGGCAGTGGGTGCTCTCAGCTCTTTGGGGCTCCCGCTCGCTTCACAGGAAGTGGTCAGCGCTCTCACGGCGCGTATCAACAAGGAGGACAATGTCATGGCGTAAGTGAAATGTGGAATCGGTGTGATCTGCAGCTCCTCTGAACGCTTCCTTACTCCACCTGTTTGTGTGCAGCATCATCTCGGCTCTGCAGGCGGCATCCCGCCTGTCCCAGCAGGCAGAACTGGGAGGAATCCTGGAGGAGATTGAGGTGATTCTCCCAGCTTCCACTAGGTGGTGCTGTATTGCCGCTGTGGAATCGGTTTGACAGGTCTGTGTTTTTTCTCTCAGGATCTGACGGCTCGCCTGGACGACCTGGGAGGCGTGTACCTGCAGTTTGAGGAGGGGCTGGAGGCCACCGCCCTGTTTGTGGCGGCGGCGTACGGCCTGTCGGACCATGTGGATATGGAGCCGCCTCTCAAGGAGGTAGGAGACCTTGCATCGTCTCAGCTTTTAATCTTAAAAAGATGAAAGTAAACCTGTCATAACAAACAATAAATTAATTAGTTCCATGATAAATTAAAACAGATCAGTAATTTCCAATAGAGTGATTTATAATTTTTTTTCTCTCTCTTTCTACCAAAGACTGGGCGATAAAACGTTTTGGTTCAGTGCCTGGGTCTCAACTAGAACTTTTTTGAAGGACAATTTTATTTTATTGTTGTTCATTTTGCATATTTAAAATGTCTTCCACTTTCAGTGTTAAATGTTTATAAAAATTTAAAGTTTATTGATATTTGAGATTGTGTTATTGCATTATTATGCCATTACTGTTATATTGCTAGAATAATATTATCACTTATCGTGCAACTTAGCCAAATCTGCTGACGTGAAAACCGGCTGTCTCCCCTCAGGACCAGGTCATCCAGCTGGTCAACTCCATCTTCAGTAAGAAGTCGTGGGATTCTCTATCTGAGGCGTTCAGCGTGGCGAGCGCTGCTGCTGCCCTGTCCAACAACCGCTTCCACGTCCCTGTGGTGGTCAGCGCTCAGGGCCCGGCCACTGTGTCCCACAACCAGCCGACCCTGCAGGTACGCCCACTAGCTGCTAGCCGCTTCCTGCTGTGCACAACCATGTGGCTAAAGAACAGCTTTTTCCTAAGAGCTGTGAAATCAATTTGTCCACCTTCCATCCTCTCTGCCCCCCTGCAAACACACCACACCCTTATGCTACACCCTACTGATTAAGACTCTATTTATTTATTTATCACTGAGGGCACTGATCCAGTTTCACAATGTTCTCGAAACATACAGACTAATAATAATCTTGTATCTAACACTGTCACCGTGGTGATGTTTTATTCCAGCTCTTGGTCACTGACGTCATGTCCCAGCCTCTGGCCTCAGCCAGTGTTCTGGTGGAGTCTGCGTATGCCACGGCCTCCAAGAGCGTCGTTCTCAACCAGGCACCATTCACTCATAACAAGTAAGTATGACGGAGGAAAGTGGCTGAGAAAGGAGGAGAGGAAGAAACTGTGTTCTTGCTAAGCTTTAAAGGTTTAAAGTTAAAAAAAAAAAAAAAGATCAGGATGCACAAATATATTATTTCCTAGTGTTTCCCTTAGGAACTTGGTCTTGGGGATGACATGGTGAGGGATTTTTAGAGGTGCACAGATTGATCGGCCTGATTTCTTTTATTTTGGGTGAACCATTATTGGTCGATGCTTGCATATGAAACCGATCTTAACTCATCGTTTCTACATAGGAACCCTCAACGTTTTTACTCCACTAGTTACTAGGATACCTGTGTAGGATAGCGGCGCATTCGCACTACGTTTTCCTGTGAAAGTGTTGTGTGAATGCTTTCAGCTGAAGAGAGGAATTCAACGTGACTAAAAAGCTAAAGTGAAGCAACAATCCTTACAAGGTCTTTACAATAAAGCTGCTAAAGTAGCTTAGATCTGACTAGATCTAAGTCCAAATAAGAAATAAATCAATTAATCATATGATGAATTAAAACAAATCAATAATTTCCATCTGCATGATTTATTATTTCTCCCTGTTTTCTCTTTCAAGCAAAAAGTGGATGATAAGTCTTCAGTCTGGTGTTTTGGTCTCAACTAGAACTTTTTTTTTGAAGGACAATTTTGTTTGCAGAAACTTCATAATTAATTTTATTTGTTGTTTTGTTCATTTAGCTTGGATATTTAAAATGTCTTCCAGTTCCAGTGTAAAATGTTCATTAGAATTTAAAGTTTATTGATCTTTGAGAATGTGTCCTTGCATTATTAACCCATTACTCTATTACTTGAAAATGGTCTCAAAACACCAGTATTATCGTTTATCACAATAACTTCTGGGACAATTAGTCACCCAGCAAACGTTGACGTGACAGGCCTAGATCTGAGAGGGAATAATCTATTATGCTGCTGTTTTTTAGCTTTAATTTTATAAAAATGTTGAAATGTCTTATCCTTTGAACATATCTAACGGCCTCTGGACTCATTTACAGTTTGAATGTTGGCCTTTAGCTAACCTAATGCTGAAGTAGCTGTGCCAAAAGCAGGAACCTTTAGAAAATACATTCTTAATGAGAAAAAAAAAGTTAAAGTACTAAATGCCAAAAGTCATGGAGTAATCATGTCCTAAAAATGGTAAATATTTTGAAATTTGAAAAAAAGAAAAAAGGATAAAATAAACACAGTGAGGTCATCTGAGTTGTGTGAATGCATTGATGCTAGTACTGCAAAATATATAGAACTGCAATATGAATTGTGATGATGGGAACAAATGAATAAGGAGAAATTATTCACAATTTAATGACAATATTTAACAACATCACAATATGTTTTTTGCAATATCATGCAACGCTAATCCACCACAAGATTACCTATCCCACACGCAGCTCTGGTTTCCTCCATGCTCTGCCTTAGTAACTGTGGATCCCATGTCTGTGAGGACATCAGTCCTTTGACCACTTACTGTGTTGTTTCTTCCTGTTTTTAGTGGCGTCTTTGAACTAAATTTCATGTCCAGCCAGCCGGCCAGTGGATATTACCAGTTCACTATTGGTGTGACCGGGGACAGCCGACTGGTGGCCAATCACATTGAGGTATGGTTAGTTTCACTAACTAGCCATGTTTAGGTCAAAGTGTAGGAGACTGTAAACTACTTCTCTGCTAGTGGAACTTTGCACGACTCCACATTTGATTAGTTGATAGTTGGTTATTTAATTAGATTCCAATAATTAATCTCCATGTTTAATTTGAATGTAAGTGTTAAATATTGACATTGACTCATAACTCCTGTTCTATTGGTCATAAAATGCTAGTTAAAATGTCTGTTCATATGCTGTAATGTTGGCAAACCTGCCACTCGAAATGTACAAGAAGTCGCCATCTTGGGTTTTAAGCTGTACACTATTTTCTACTCTGAAAGGGTTTTTTTCTTCTAATTTTCATTATGGCAGAAGAATAAGGAAAGTTCCAGAAACCTTTTGACATTTTTATTTCACCTTTATTTTAAATCTCATTCAAACAAAGGGTTTCATTTTTCAAGAGAAACCAGTTTGAAATATACATACAAAACAATCATCTAAAGTATAATGTAGTCAATTAACTGAAAAAGTACAACTCAAAATAAAAAAAGGCCATGGCAGTAAAACATTAGGAACTGAAGCAGTATTGCTAAATGTCTGATTATCCATAAAATAATCCACGACGGAATCGTTCTGTTTTAGTGTTGTTCCATTGAGGGGAGGTTTTTCATATTATAGCAGCTTCTTTTGCCGTTTGGTTTTGGACACCACCTGAAACGGCTTCACTGAAAAACTGCGGCCAGTCCACTATACTTTAAAAATACCTCGATAAAGGAGGCTGATTAAAATGTCCCTTCTTCTGGGTCAAAGACCAAACTTCTTCTTTTCCACAAGCAGCTTCAAAGTGGCTCACAGCTGGTTAAACAGAAGTTGTGAGCAAAAATGTACGTATTTAAATCCAATGTGGCACATTTTTCCTTCATCTTTGGGTCAAAACCAACCAATATGTGAAATATTTATTTTGCAACAAAAGGACAATTCTTCTACTTTGGAGCTGTGATGGCTGAGGGCAGCAGATTACATGAACAGGAACATTTCAGACAGTAATGAACAAGCAAAGATGCTCAGTGTATTCACACCGTTTTCTAAACATAGAACACAACCTCTGAATAATAAGGACAATTATATTTAATCATGTTTATTTTTGAAAAAGCGATTGTGTAGAAATTGTTAAAAGGAAACAACCTTTTACTTTTAGTGTTGATTACAGGCATTGTGTCCCGTATTCATTTCCAACAGATGCTGATTGTTTTTGAGGTTAATCAGAATTACTGTCATTGAAAGTTTTATAACAACTATTCTATTGTTAGCTAAGGCTTAAAAAGATACAAATATCTAATCCCAGTTGTATAATTGTGATGGGGTTAGAGAGACGCACCGATCTAGCCAGTTCCAGATTTCAGATCATTAGTTTCCAATTTTGACCAATGCCACTCTGATTCTTTTTATTATTGTTTCCTTTTTATTTAAACATATATTTGTTTACTCGTGACCAACTCTTCTATTACAGGCAAATGCAAAATGAAAAATTTATGAGAAAGATAAATGCTAACGAGGATAACTTTGCAATCCCTCCATTTTCTGTTGAGTTCATCTAAGGAGGAATTCATGATTAATGTTTGTAATATTAATTTTAATGTTGAATTAAGAGACAACTGGAAAGATCAGGCCTGAATTTAAACAGCTTCTCTCTATAATGGCTCCATCAAAAAGACCTCCAAATCACACCCACACACTCTGACCCCTGCAAACACACACACTCCAGAAGTGGTCTAATAATAGCCGTGGCTGCTTGACTCAGCGGCGTGCTGCGTGTGTTGGTGTCTGCTTGGATCACGGCACATTTGTACATCCATTCAATAGAGAATGCAACATGAGTCATAGCACCTCTGCATACAGCCACAGTGATCTCAACCAGTTTGTCCTTGCATCCATAAGTTTTATGATGCAGAGCCTTGCAAAAGTATCCACACCCCTAGACTTATTTCTCACATTTTGTTTCAAGATATTGTGAAGCCATTTATGTGCTAAATCATATCCATTTTTAGAACCTATTTCAAAACCTCATAGGATTGTCAGTCACTGAGTGGTCAGAAGGAATCCACTGGTTGCTGAAAAATCAAATCCATTTAAAGTTTGTCATGAGCCAAGAAGAAGAAGAAGGGCTAAAAATGGAGCAATTTGGTCATCACTCTACAGTGGGTCTCCTCCAGAAAACCTGCTAGGGCAGTCCACCAGCAGCCCACCATGCTTTGGTGTTTAAAAAATGTTAAGCTAGCAGGAAGTTAGCATAGATAATCATGTAATGATTGTATTGTTTTCTTGTGGCTTTGTAAAACACGTCACATTTTGACCTGCGGTCACCTAAGGAACTGAATTGATAATACCCCTTGTTTCATTTAAACTACTGTCTTGCAGCTGAAGGTCAAAGTTTCCACTGAGGTTGCCGTTACCAACATGGACCTGTCTGTGGTGGACAAGGACCAGAGCATCGGCACAAAGACCACCAGGTCAGGAAACATAGTGGACCTGTGGAGCTGCCGCTCTGCACATGGAGAGGCGAGATGTTTAACGTTGCTTGTTGTCTCTTCCTTTGGTCTGGTAACGCAGAGTGCAGTATCCCTCCAAAGCCAAGAGCTCCTTTACAGCAGACAGCCACCAGAACTTTGCCATGTCCTTCCAGCTGGTTGACGTCAACAATGAGCAGGAGCTCACGCCTCACCAGGTACGTAGCTGTACTCTGAGCTGCTGTTCTGATTTTAGAATTACCGGTGTTGGCGTTCAGTTACACAGCAGGTTGGCGGAGGGTTGGCGCTCATCACTGCGGTTAACACCCTATACCTTTATTGTCCCCACAAGACGTTTGTCCGGCTGCACAATCAGAAAACAGGCCAGGAGGTCGTATTCGTCGCCGAACCTGACAGCAAGAACCTCTACAAGTTTGAGTTGGACACGGCTGAACGGAAGTCTGAGTTTGATTCCATGTCTGGTACCTACTCGCTCTACCTCATGGTTGGAGACGCCACTCTGGAGAATCCCATCTTGTGGAACGTGGTCAGTGTCCAACCAGGCTTTATTCTGGGACATGGCGGTCTCTCATGTGTTGCTGAAACTGACTTGTAACCTCTGAACAGGCTGATGTCATCCTGAAGTTTGCTGAAGAAGAAGCTCCAGTCGCTGTTCAGCCAAAGACCCTTTATGTTCCCAAACCAGAGATTCAGGTAGTGCCTCTGTTCTCTTTCAGTGTCTGCACATCCTTAACAAGGCTTAAATTCATCAAACTAAAACTAAGGCTTTAGAATGTCCTAAATGAATTTAAAATGGCCTGAAATACATTAATCAAAGGTCTTAAATTTTGTTGTGAAGTTTTTTTCTTACTGGACCTGTATTTTTATATTTGGTTAAGGCTACTGGTAACAAGCTGCTAATGCTAACTAGCCAGCTAAATTTTTGCGTCCATCACAGGTAAATGTGATTTTATCGCCAATTAGCTGGACAACATTTGTGTTCACCATTGATTAGCTTCTTTTGACCCATATGAGGCTACATGCATTGTGTGCATGTTGAGAACGGATTGGACAGCCAGTAGTTTAAGGCCTAGTCCACATGTAGCCAGGAGTGGGGAAATAAATATATTTTTATCCATTTGTATTTTAATGTTATTTCAAAATAGCTCAGTCTATTTATCTGTTCACACAAGTTTGACATGTGTAAAACAGGGTTGAGGGGCGGACAGATTTTTTAGTCAATGTAATAGAGACATTGGTCTTCATAACGACTCAGCTAAGTGTGAAATCTTTTTCTGTGCAGCATTTGTTCAGGGAGCCGGAGAAGAAGCCTCCAACGGTGGTTTCCAACACCTTCACCGCGCTCGTCCTGTCTCCACTCCTGCTTCTGCTCATTCTGGTAATATTGAAAAACATGTTTAAAGTGTTTTTTCCTATTTTATTCCATTATTTTTTCAATCTGTTGTAGTTCAGAAATCCATTTAGAAGCACCACTCAAATAGTATTCAGTATTTTTATATCTACAGTCCCATTTTCAGTGAGAACATGGTCAATGGGACTGTCCACTATAAATATAATGCCTTTTTTAAACTTAAAGACACAATAGCACAGTATTGTTTTTTGTCTGCTGAGTGGTGGGTATTGTTGCTGCTAATCATAGTATTTTGTTAGTATTATACTTTTTGTTTGGTTCTTTTGTTTGCCGCTCTGACCGGAGAGTAAAAATGATCTCATTGTTAGAATTTTCCCTCTCTTGCAGTGGTTTAAGCTCGGAGCCAACATCTCTAACTTCAGCTTCTCTCCAAGCACCATCCTGTTCCATCTGGGACATGCAGGTGAGCTCCCACAGGTTTTCCAGGTTTGCTTCGTGTTTGAAGCTGTTTTTAATCATAGCACCATATAGAAATGGAATATGACGCAAATTGTTTTGCTAAAGGATTCCTGCCTCTTGAGCTTTGTCATGTTTTCTCTACTTCTACAAACTCAAAATGACAATTTAAGAAGATTTTATGTGATTGACCAATACACATTTAAAGAGCTAAATCTAACATTGTGGTTTGTATTTTTCTGCCTGTCCATATTGATACTGTTGTGGAACAGCAGGTCTTTTGAAGGTCTCTAACATCTGTCCACATCTGGAGTCTGAAATTGTTGCCAAATTTTAGTTGCAACACTCAGAGAAGGAGCTTTGTCGTCTTGTCGCCCTTGTTGGGGATGTCGCTTGTGCTTCAGATTTACAGGCGTAGCAAAAATATGCACATACAAAAGTCCCATCCGGAACCTTTTGTTGGCTACAAAAAAAGCAATTCAAATTTTAACACGTTAAATTCTTTGTAATTAATCGAAATGAATGTGTGAACGTCCAGGTCCTAGTTAAAGCTTTTTGGTGTTTGGACAGGCAGTACCTTCTGAAGGTTATTGGTTGTACTAGATTTGATCTTAGGGGTGTCGGGTGAATACAAATGTTTTCCCAATATTTAAAATGTTTATTTGTAAAACATGTCCAAATATTACAGTCCAAGGAGCATGAGGAATTTTGCAGGACATTATATTCCTATGGGAGCAGTAAAATGGAAAGGATGCACATTCTTTTACTTTGACTCCACTATCTTTTACAACAATAAAGTTGGTCATGTGGCCCTTAATTTACATTAAGTGTTGTGTGGTTCCAGCCATGCTGGGCCTGATGTACGTCTACTGGACCAACCTGAACATGTTCCAAACTCTGAAGTACCTGGCAATCATCGGCGGCGTAACCTTCCTAGCGGGGAACCGCATGCTAGCCCAGAAAGCAGTGAAGAGGTAAGTATTCTGACGGAGAGAGTCCTTCACCCCGGACAGAAAGGCCTCACCCCCCTATTCCTGGTGACGAACACTGCTGCTGCTCGTTGTAATTCTTGGATGCAAACCTGAAGGAAAAGAGCCTTCTCTGTCTGTAGCTCCCCTTTTAATGGGACTTCAAAGGATCATTTCAGTCCAAAGGTCTCCGCCAGAAGAAGAGCTCATGAATACAAGGAGAGAAGCATAGCAACAGAAGGGGCAATTTCCCCCCCATCAGTATGTAGAGTTCTTCAGGGGCTGGAGTAGGCGATTTGCAGCCTGTGTCGCTGACTGAAGAGGTCACTTTGACTGCCCTCTCTTAAGCCAGCCCATTTAACCCCCCTTAAGCAAGGAGACAGTTTCAGTGAATGATTTCCCTAATGTTGGACGTTTTCCTTCTGTCTTTTTAACCCTTGTGTCCGCACCTTGCTGTCTCTCTACTCCTTTTCCAGGATTGCTGCAGAGCAGAGTAGTAGGTTGGCAAAGTATAGGAGCCTTCGGTAAAGCACCCCCCCCACACTTTTGTAACATAAGAGTGGGTTCTGCTTCCAGGCTGAAGTAAGGGCGTCCTCTGAGACTGCATCCACACTGCATTTACCATAATGTGTGGCAGTGTGCATGGCTGTGTGGTGCTCTCATCCCCACTCACTCACCCCATCATGACCATTACAACCAGAGTCCATAGCAGCAACATAGTTATCCCTCCATTGTGGTTTATCCTCTACTGTACAGTTTACAGTTCAATTTTATTTTTTTATTACATTTTTAAGACTCTTTATGCACTTTTTATAAAATGCATGACCAGCTTCACTACTTGGATGAGTCCAGTCTGAGTAATCACTAATGTTTTCTTTCTGTTTCCCCACAGAATGGAGAAAAAATAAGGACAAAAACATTCAAAGAAGAAACTGATGGTGGTCATTTTTTTAATTGTATTTGTTTTGGTTTGCTACAAAATCAGACTTTGGGGAAAAACGGCATGGATGTTCAAGAACCCAATCGACGTTTTAAACATGCAGTACGACTGTGTTGCCAAACAGTAGGGACAGAGACTCCTTGGGACAAACACTGACGGATTCTCCTGCAGAGGGCGAT
Organism: Phalloptychus januarius; assembly: GCA_902982915.1. NCBI lineage: Eukaryota > Metazoa > Chordata > Actinopteri > Cyprinodontiformes > Poeciliidae > Phalloptychus > Phalloptychus januarius. The sequence goes on from CADWAE010000121.1 coordinate 278,141, forward strand.
AGAGCTACTGATCGTTGCACTTCTTTTCTTTTTGTCCAACACAGCAGAGTTTTTCAGTGAATATTTTGTGGTTTCTTGATGAAAATTGGGTTTTGTCCTTTTTTTTTGTACATTCCTCTTCGTTGATGTTCTGTGCCCTTTTTCACCTCAGAAAGGAGCTGCTGCTTCTTCTTCTTCCAGGAATAATCAACAATTGGACATCGCACTGACACCCCAAAATAATATCAACTTCTCTGATGGGTTTGCCTGCTGTAATCTTTTATTTCCTACAGAAGATGCTCCCATGATGTGTTGATAATAAAAATATGTTTTTTGTAATGAAGACGGGGAAAATAAAGAAGCTGAGGTGAATTTCTGCTTGTTTGTCTTTTATTAGTTCATGTGAAAAGAAGGTAACAAAATGATTCCGAATGATCTCTCAGCAGAACATAAATTAAAAAAATATTTTTGTTCTAAAAGATTTATAGAGATGAATAACTAAATAATTCCAGACATGTAACCTCTTTTTCTTCCAAAATGTTAGCGTAATGCAGATGATCCTGTCTTGATATTATTATATTCCTGTAATGGAACACATCGCCAATTTCAATGTGGCCTTTTTGAACAAAATTTGTTCTGTGCAGCATAAAAAAATCTAGCAAGTAGTTTTAGAATCACTCTTCAAAAAAACATGATTTTGAATAGTAAGTATTCAGGTTCAAGGCAAACGTACATTTTGTATGTCACATTCCTGTTGAAGGCCACTAGAGTAAAATAACTTAAACTGGCTCCGAAGTTTACAGAAATACCAGTAATGACCAAGTTTGAGTAACTTAACTCACCCATGTCTACGTCTTTATCAGCGCGTCGGTGGTGCAGCCAATCTAACCAGCAAGCTCCATTGCAGGATAAGGGTCACTTCTAATAGCGCAGAGTAACAGCAGGGTTTAAATCCTCAGGTAGAAACAGCTCTTTGCAGAAAATCATATTCTAACTGACTAAAACATTTAGCATCATCATGTCGAGAAGCTATAGTGTCTTGTTAAAATCCACAATTCATTTATAACACCAGGTGGTGTTTCAGAAGAAATGGGTTTTTTAACTAAAAAAAGCAAAAACAAAAATTGTTTTGTTTTTACTCTAAAAACATTCAATATTAATAATGAAATGAACAAAATCATTTTTTGTAAATCATTGCAGAACTAAACATGGATCCATGGATTTTTGTTTCTTGGTCTTGAGAAAGTTTGTCTTCTCAGTCGGGTGCAGACGCTGTCCTGCTGGACGTTTCTCATCGTACTTTTTATTCCCACGCAGTTGCTATTAACGCATCTGTGGCAGTAAGGTATTTTTCCAGCTGGAAGCAACTGATTAGCTTATTAAAAGTTCAAATAAAACCTGAACTCTGACCCCAACTCATAGAGGAGTTGAACTACAGGCTCTGTGGATTTACTGTTGCAGGCCAGGAACACCAGATGAAATGTGCATGAAATGAAAACATGATTGTTTATTTCACTTTGTTCACAATCCATTTTTTTTTTCCCATACATTCTGTCTTTTACTGATTCGTGGTTATGCAAAACTATAATATGCTGCGGCGCTGAAGTGCTACTCAATTATGGTCATGCCCAAAGGAAAAAAAGATCCAAGCCAGAGAGTTGATGCTGACGGCTGTGCTGGGTGAGGGAGAGTGGTGCTGATGATGTGAGCTGTGGGTGTGACTGAGCCCCAGGTTCAGTATAAACTGACCATGGCTGCAGAGGGGGGCAACCAGCAGTGTTCCTGTCTCTTTTGTCCTGTTTTTCCCGGCAGTGACGGACGATGAGAGTGGAAGGCACCGAGTAGTGGCTCAGCAGGGACGCTCTCGATCTGCTTTAAATCTAGGTAACTCTCACTCACAATACATGGGTTGAACATGAACTGTTCTATTGGGTGTTCCCTTTTTGCGTCTGAGGATACACATCTCCATGCCTCAACTTAGTTTTTTGTAGTTTTTTTTTTCAGCTGTGGTGACGCTGATGCTGGGAAACTGTGATTTCAGCTGTTTTTTTTTTTCTAATGTAATTTCTACTCGTGTCATTTATTCTGGTAGTTCAGTGTTCTCCAGGACTTACTGCGATGATGGAGAAAGCTGCTGTGCTGCTGCTCTTCTGCTGCCTGGTCGTGTCTTTGTCAGGTTCCCCGCTCTACCCGTCCATCAGGTACGTCTCAACATTCACAACTCGTTAAATGCTGTTTCTATAGAGCAATTTAAGGATCATTTGAAAGTTTTAGAAATTCCTCCCCACTGTTCGAGTCAGGTGTTTTTGTAGAAACTACATTATTAAAACAGAATTTCACCAATGATGTTTTGTATTTCATTTGAATCAATGTTCTACAGTTGAAATAATGATAGTTTACAGCTAAAAGAAACTTAAAAGGTACAGTTAAAACATTTTTAAGATGTATACACCTGAATTAAGCTCTATTATTATTTTTTTTTTTACATTATTTTGCACAGCTTCTTTGTAACTCAAATAAAAAAAAGGATATTTTTGTAATTAAGGCATACGTTTCTCAATATGTGTCCATCTGTTACTTATTGGCAGTTGGGCAACAGGTTCAGGAGGTAAAACCCAACATGCCTCTACCAGTTACTCTGTTGGTCTTTCTGGACGATTCCTCAGCGTCACTATGCCAGTCGGTCTCTGCATCAGGCTCTTGCTCTGCCCTGCTGTTCTTCAGGATGTAGAACCCTCAGCCTGTAGAACCCTCAAAGATTCTATGGAAGCTCACTTCATTTGCTTGTCATCAAGCTCAGTACTTTCGAAAAGTCCAGAGCAACAGTTTCTGTCTTTCTACAGAAAATGAGGCGTCCTCAATCTGTTTATATATCTACTGTTCTACCCTTCCATCATTCATGGAGAATAAGCTTGTCTGTCTGGAGCAAACACTGATCCTCACCTGTCCGGAGTGAGACATCCACCCTGGTCATCGATGGAAGACACCAACAGAACCACATCCTGAGATTCCCAGACCAAACTCCCTCCTCTCCCTGCTTTGGTGTTGTTGTCTATGAAGTCCACAGACTGGAAAGAGGCAGAGCAACACACACATTTCATATCCCCAACATCCACAGCTGTGAGCTGAATATCTGCCATAGAAGCTCCTCCACCAGATGTCCCCATTTCACCCATTTGACTTGTTTGGGTGCCACTTGGTGGCAATAAGTTGGTGGCTCTAATCCTCTCTTCACCCAGACCCGCAATAAATTAATGAAGGGCAACTAGAATAGTACAAATTTTAAAAATACATCTATTCTGACAAGGTGGCATGGAAACATCTTCCGTAACCACTGAAGCTAAGTTGCAGCAATACCTCGGGATCAATGATGTTGCTCGCTGCTTGCTGCAAACTTCCTCATTAGCAAGTTAGTCTTTAGGATTAGCGCTGTATCAAAACTAGCTAAAGCTGGAAACAAACCTAAATTCTTGCTCCAACATAGAAACCTTGTGAACCACAAAGTAGAGAATTTATATTTCATTTCCTATTCGAATCAATAAAGTATGTGTGGATTGAATTGAATGAATGTTTCTGTTTTTAGCTGGACACTACATACAACAAATGAGAATAGCTGGCTGAATCAATATCTTCATTTAATAAATGTTTATAGAAACATTACTAAACAATATGCTTACAAACTAATATGCTTTAAATTATTTTAAAATGAATACTTATTATGTTCTGACTAACGTAACATAAAATCTAAACAACCTAATGTCTCTTTTATTTGAGTCAATAAAACTCAAACAACAAAGATATCTCTGAGGTGTTTTTTTAAAATTAGGCAAAAACTAATATAAGAAGTCAAAAAGGTCATATTATACCCAGGTTATCTATTATTTTATAAATGTCACAACTTCAATATGTACCTCTAGGCTAGGTAACTGTCTGAAGTTAAATATGTAGCGTGCTAACTATTTAATTTGAAGCTACATATTTAGTTTGTAAAATGACCTTGCTAATTAAATATTTAGTTTGAAACTGTAGCACTTAAATATGAAAATATGTTGATTTTTTTTCTTTATTTGCATAAAAAGTAACACAACGTGTTGCTCCAAACTTTGACTGTGTAACTTTACAAACGGCCCCCATAGATATCCAACAGTTTCCAATCAGGTTAAAAAGTAAAAGATAAACAGGGAAGTCTACATTCATGCCTAATGCAAATGTTGTTTTGAACTTTTCCCCACTTTGTCTGTCATGTCTTTGTCCTCTGCTCTTGTTATGCAAAGAAGGGTCAAGATGTCTGAATTAGTCACCTTAGGCACCTCATTAGTGCATCTTAATCATGTTGTCTGGCGCTCCAGCAGCAGAACTTGTCATTTGACAAGGACAAGAGCATTTTGTGAACCCCGAGCACGGTTTAGCATCTAACATGAAAATGAGCTTTAATAACTCCTAAGTGCGGCTTACAATTGAGGAAGGGCATGTTTGGAATTCAGTATCAGGCATTCAGGAAGGATATGGTGATTCTGACAGGTTTGGACAAAGGGACACGTCCATCCTTATGACGTCTTCCCTGAAGAATCCGGCAGAGCAGCAGGACGAGGACAGGATTCCTGTGAGGGACGGAGAGGAGCTGCGGTGCGTACGGCTAATATGTTTGGCCAGATTCAGCGAAGACTAAGAAAATGTGTCTGTGAGGAAAATCTCAAATTGTGGGCAAATCAAACCTAAGTTACATTCACTAATGCATTTGTAAATTAATACTAAGAAAATCATTGTCCGTTAAAGCAAACTGATGTCAGCTTCCCCCTTCTCTGACTTTCAGCTCTGAGCGTCACGCTGATGCCATCTTTACCAACAGTTACAGGAAGGTCTTGGGCCAGATCTCTGCCAGGAAGTTCCTCCAGACTATCATGGGCAAACGGCTCGGGTAGGCAGAGTGTGTTAGTCACTGCAGAGCTTCATTGTCAAACTCCTGTTGTGGCCATTACTGTGCTCCTTTGCAGAGATGAAAGTGAGAGCTACATGAAACGTCAGTCAGACATCTATGAGGGGACGTTTAAAGAAGATCTCACATCCATCCAGAGCGATCAGAGGTACAGAGGAGGGCGGGGGAACGTCGTGAGGCCCAGGTGAACAAATACCTCAAGCTTTAAAATCTCCATTCTCCCTCAGTGATATGTTGTTGTTGAAACTAACTTAAATACTGATTCTCTGCAGAAGTTGAGGATTAACTGAAGAGTGGGAGCCGTCACTGATTGGGTTATTTTTGCTTTATTTAATGTATTCTGTACAAATAAAGTTAGTAATATTGTCTTTCTTTTGTTAGTTGTTCTTAAAAATTGCATTATTATTAATAATTATTATTAAAAATTGTGAAGACAACCTATGTTTGGTGTCATTCCTGGGGAGGATGGGATGGTTCCAGCCAGCAGGTTTGATTTACCTCAGGTCTTCAGCATGCTGCTTGGTAGCTTTCTTGTTTGACCAGAATGAGTTTAACCCATTTTTTGTTGTTACAAAACAGTCTGTTTTCCCAGACTGTCAGGTCAAACCTTTAGGCCAGTCCAGTTGGAATAAATGAACCCTCAGCTGGTTCTGTTCATGTTTGACCCGTATATGTGTTAGAAAAACAAAGGTCTATAAAAACTCTGCAGTAACAAATCCGCCCCCTCGTCCAGGGCTGCAACAACAAGGTGACATCATTCTGTTTTTGCAGATTTTGTTCTTGACACTTTGTGTGGGCAAACATCCTTTTCTTTTCAGCTGTTGGCAGCTTTTATATCAAAGTGATGAGGTGGAGGGTCTTTCCTAGAATTCTGCACCTAAGGTAGGTATTGGCTGCTGAGTCATTTGAACTCAGCAGTTTTTAAAGACAATGCAACAACCTTACAATTCTTACAGATAAAACATCTGTCCAGTACAAAAATACTGTCAAAAATCACTTATTCCGACAGGTGATATACACAGGAACATGACCAAAAATGACAGGATCCGTAATGCATTTAAACAAGTAAATAGTGTAGCTGTATAAGTATAATGAAATTGTTAAACTTTAGGACCATTTTCCGGGGGATATGAAATTAATCTAAATAAAAGACAGCTTCAGTTAAATTCCCTCATAAATTGTCAGGAACCTTGTTTAGTGGGACATTTTAGAGACGGACTACAAATATAGACGCACTGCAGGAGAGTTCAGCGCGCAGGATGCAAGAAGATTCTCCGTCTTCCTCTTTGTCATCGTCACAGGTTAGGGCAAAACACTCCAAACCAGATGGAATTTTGTTTTTCCTTTCTTCAGAAAATTTTCCAAATTAAATAACGTTTATAAAAATACGCATGAAGCCGACAAATTTCCTTTTGCTTGCCAATGACAATATTTGCCGTCTGTGTTGTACTCTTGTAGGTGAATATATGTTCATTCAAACGCAAAAATCCTTTATCAACATTCTGCTTCTACCTTAAAGTGTAGAGTTTGCTCCCTCCTTTCACATTTGGCCACTGTTATTATCGTACGGGGGCATTTTATAGTTTAGTCTGCTGGGCAGTTTTGTGACGCCGTTTATTTGGAACAGGAAGTGAGTCCTCTTGCTGTGGAAACATCTTCGGCTGCACGTTACGTCGGGAGCTTAAATGACATTTACTCAAATTGTTACACCCTTTAATTTTTGTAACCGAAGGCACAGGGGTTAAAAATTTGTGGCTATTGGCCCTACGTGTTGCTGAATAAACTAAAAGCTGTGAGTTCTGTTGCACAGGAAGCTCGTAAACAAGCATGCGGACCGTGAAGCCCTTCCTTTGCGTCTCCAAACACTGGGCTCCTCTCAGGTGGCTCTGCAAACCCAGAAACTGTTCACATGCAGCCACAGCCAGCTCAGGAGAGAAGAAGAAAGTTGTGTCAGACAGCTTCAGGAGGCGGGTAGCTTCAGGTCCGAGTTTTCAGGACTTTATTAAATCTCCTCCAGTGACTCTGGCTGTAAATGGCGAACACACCGACGAGCATTATCTTTCTGAGGCCTCAGGGCTGCTGGGGGCCGCAAGGAAAGGTTGGTGGCGTGTGCACGACTGACAGCTTTACATTCAATGGTTTTAGAGTGAGTGAGTGTGTGTGTGTGTGTAATGGTGGCTTGCCTCATTTCAGTGTATTTTGAAACGTATGGATGCCAGATGAATGTAAACGACACAGAAATAGCCTGGTCCATCCTGCAGAAGAAGGGCTATCAGCGGACAGCTGATCTGAAACAGGTATTTATTATTAAGTTCTAAGTTTTTTCATGAAACAAACGTCCAGAGAAGCATAGTTAGCTTATGATTTCATACTTTGTTTTAGTTTTCTGGTCAGAAATGGTTCAAAGAGTGGTCTGGTTAAGCAGAGCTGCATCCCACATATGCACAGTTTGGCACATAAAGTATTTTATACATTATTGTTCCTCCAGGTGAAAAAACCCTCAAATCTCTGTCATTTGCTTTTTTCTTTTGAAAATCAACTTTACCAATCAACCTTCACACGGTTCTGAGGTTCCCTTGTTACTTTGACTAAACAGCATGAGTTTATATAGAAGGAAGATGTTTCTTTCATTTCATGAAAAGTTAAATTCTTTGGAGATACAAGGTTTGTGTTCAACAGCAGGAAATTGACATCATCAATAACTTGACGGTCGTTGGATAAACATCAGCAGGTGTCAGTCATGCAGTCTGGACCAATCAAAATGCAGGACAAACAGGTTAAAATGGTTGTAGCGACACCTGGTCACCCTGATGTTAGTTACAGTTTTTGCTAGCTTTTCTCAGTGATGTTGCTGTCTAGCTACACAAGGCAATAACAATGTTACATGAATATATAGCAATATAACAATCTTCCTTCAGAGCATTGAGACTCTGAGGGAACATGTTTTCAGAAATAGCTGTCCATGTGTGAGAGAGACACAATGTTTGTTCACTTTTTAACCCACTGGTTAGTTTGTGTTGTTTTTCTCTTCTAGGCAGATGTTGTCCTCTTGGTGACCTGCTCTATAAGGTGAGCTCCTTCAGGAACACATAGTGGACCCCAGGAGTCCCAGACCACAGCCGCCCACTAATTGCTAAAATCTGCAAATACTTGAAACCACTAAAAACGCCCATTTCAATAGTTTTTATAACCTAGAACTTATGTGAAGTCGTCTGCAATAAGTCACGAGTGTTGACCAGTTGCCAGGTCAATAAGGAATAAAATAGAAGCTGAGGTGAAACGGCTGGAGGCAGGAAATGAGCAAAAATAGCAACTGTTCTGTAGAAAGAAGTCAAAATAAAATACAATTTAACAAAAATATGTCTATATAAACCCTAGTCCTGTTGAACTCAGTGTTTCAGTTCATCCTTTTAGTCATCAGAATGTCTTTAGTTCACCTCGTTTTCTGTTCAGTTTCAGTTGTTTCCTCGTTTGCAGTGGAGGGACGAAGCAGTAAAAGTTCAGGAATCCATCCCAGTTTTCTTAATCGACCAAAAAAACTATGATCATATTTTAACACCAAATATACCTCAATATTCACTAGTCTGTTGGGTGCAAACTGCCTTAACTCTGCCACAGAGCTAACATCAGCAGTCTTATTTCTTCCAGCCAATTAGCGTTAAGGGAAATAAGTGACTCTCCTGGATTGGCTGCTTTGCATCACCCAGAGATGGCGCATCAACTGGCATTTCAGCTTCCTAAGCTGTATTTTCTCTACATTGTTTTAGATAAACAAACAGGCAAATTTTCCTGTTTGAAGGACATTTGAAGTTGCTTTCCACAGAAACTTCTGCAATCGCTGGACTATGAACTTGGGGGTCCACTGTATTTTATTTTGAAAAGCTCCTTATTTGTTCCTGCTGTACAAATATACGACTTCATGGTCAGATTAAAAAAGGGGACCAAACTCTTCCTCTAGAGAAAAGGCCGAACAAACCATTTGGAACAGACTCCAACAACTGACAGCCATGAAGAGGAAGCGGTTAAAGACCAACTCGCCGATGAAAATAGGCCTTTTAGGTAATGTAACGTTTACATCTGTTCGGCTCTCAGAGCTGCAGTAGCTCTGACTGCTGTGTTTGTCCAGGCTGCATGGCTGAGAGGCTGAAGACTGAGCTGCTGGAACGGGAGAAGCTGCTGGATGTCCTGGCCGGCCCCGACGCCTACAGGGACCTCCCTCGACTTCTGGCCGCCGCCGCCGGAGGTCAGCAGGCCAGCAACGTGCTGCTGTCTCTGGAGGAGACCTACGCCGACATCATGCCCGTCCAGCATGCCAGTCAGGGCCGCAGTGCTTTTGTGTACGTTGCTTTTCTGTATTGTCCGAGCTGATCACCCGGATCGGTTCTTAACGGTTTTTTCCTTCCTGTTTTTTTGCCTGCAGCTCCATCATGCGAGGCTGTGACAACATGTGCAGTTACTGCATCGTTCCCTTCACCAGAGGCAGAGAGAGGAGCCGACCCGTCAGCTCCATCCTGGAGGAGGTCCAGATGCTCTCTGACCAGGTGAATCTCCACCCAACACCCAGATCCACCAGCCCTGCTCAGTTCTCTTCTCATGCTCCTGCTGGTGGAGGTTTCCTCCTCCACCCATTGCTCCTTCTCCCTCACTTCATCCACACACACCCTCCGTCACCACAAGCCCCCACAAATATGCAGCCTGTATCAGAATGTCCGCGCATCCTTAAAAAGTCTAAATTATTTGATTTCCAGCCACATAGTGTCATTTCATAGCAGAATCAAGTAACTATGTTCTTTTTAGTGGTTCTAAAAATGCTATATATATATCAAATATGGCAAAATACATTTTAATGCTGATTTAACATTTTGAAATTGGGCTTCTGTCTCCTGAAAACACCTGCTGTTTCTGTAACCCCCCTTCAGGACCCTCCTTCTGTTAACCTTTGAACTATGACTTTACCATCGATGTGCTGCTCGCTTAATGAGCTCAGCAGATGCACAGTTCCACCAGCTGTTTGCTAATTGCTACCTTTTAAAGCCAGCTTAACATCTAAGTCAGGGGTGTTCAAAGCGCGGTACGGGGGCCATTTTTGTGTCCGTTTGAATGATTTTGTGGGCCCCCAGACCACAGTTCTAGAATAGAGACTCTGGGCTGCAAGCATTGGTGGCTGATGCAGATGGAGATTAAAAAAAACATTTAGGGCAACATTTTGACAGACAAAATATATAATTCTACAATAAAATACTCAGTAAAACATAACTTGTTTCTAATGCACATAGAGTTTCTCCATTTATCTTAATGTTGTGGTAAATAGAACCACAAACATTTTCCTCAAGCTTCTACTAAACTTTTACTCAAAACCAGACCTGGGTAAAGAAAGTTTATTTACTCAAAGGGAAAATCAGAGCAACATCATAAATTACACAAAAAAACACCAAAGGCATCAATTGTAATACATGACCATGAAAGAAAACGACCAGCATCCAAATCCCTTATGTGTGTGGGTGCAGGTGTGTAGGTGTGTGTGTACCATGTGTTTGATGCATTATGGGGACCATTTTCCTGACACGAATAATGTTTTGGGAGCCCACTGCTCCTTGAGGGGCCCATTGCCTGGGCCCCATAAGGGGAAATGCTGTTTTTGGGTTACGTTTAGGACTAAGGTGTGAACTAAGTTTGGGGTTAGGCAGTAGAAATGAATAGCAGTCGATGGAAAGTTACCGCAAAGACAGCGATACAAACTAGTGTGTGTGTGTGTGTCGGTGTGTGTCAGGGTGTGAAGGAGGTGACTCTGCTGGGTCAGAATGTGAACAGCTACAGGGACACGTCAGAGCTTCAGTTCTGCGGATCGGACCGGACCAAGCTGAGCCGCGGCTTCAGCACCGTCTACCGAGCCAAACAGGGAGGCCTGCGCTTCTCCGACCTGCTGGACCTTGTGTCGCGCATTGACCCTGACATGAGGATACGGTTCACCTCACCCCACCCCAAGGATTTCCCTGATGAGGTACGCCCCCCACACCCCGTTCTCTGTGGATGGGAACGTGTTCCTGTTGATTTCCTGTCAAACACCAAGGTTCCACTCGAGAGAATAATTCAGTTCTGTTGAGCTGCTGCTGCTTAACCCCTGGTGGTGTTCTGGTGTATGATTGGTTCCTCCAGGTTCTGCAGCTGATTGCTGAGCGACAGAACGTGTGTAAGCAGATCCACCTTCCAGCTCAGAGCGGGAGCAACCAGGTCCTGAAGGCCATGCGCCGCGGGTAGGAAATCACTGCTGCCACTGCAGGCAATAAATCAGTTCATTACATGATGCATTGAAACTAACTCAATCATTTCTATTTGTATGATTTATCATTTCTCTCTCTTTTTTTATTTGACTAAAAAGTGGACAAAAGTCCTCTGTCTCAACAGTGTTGTTTATAAAGAATTCATAATTCATTTTACTTGTAGTTTCGTTATTGTCGTTAAGTTTAAATGTTCATTAGATTTTGAGAAAGTGTTCTTGCATTGTTTTGCCATTATATTACTTGAAATGGTCTCAGATACAATGTCATTGTTTATAACTTCTACTGGCAGGTTTAGTCGCTTCATAAGAACAGCTGAAGGATTTTGTTTTATGGAATCTATTCATGTTGGACTCTCTGCTTTTCCTGTTCAGCTACACCAGAGAGGCCTACCTTGATCTGGTGGACAATATAAAGCAAATCATCCCAGGTAAGCAACTGGAACCACTTTGATTCATCTTCTGTCACTTCGATGTTTATCTGAAGGGAATCTGACCACAACTGAACAGGAATTGCATTTATAAAGCAGTTTGTTGTGTTTGGGGTCATTTTGGGGTCATTGTCTTGCTGGAGGTCTTCGTCACCCTCAGGCCAACCATTAAAATGTCATATTATTATGAAATGCATCCTGATGACTGCATGGACACATCTGACCTGTCCAGTATGTTCCTTTACATAAATGCAGCTCTGTTGTTTTCACAAAAATGTTGAACTGCAGTTAAAGTTGTATAATTCGTTCCGATGGCTTCGCTGCAGGAGGCCGACCCCCCCCCCTGCCCCGCTCCCTCCCTACCAGGGAGCGTCGTTTACTGCTGACTCAGCCAATGAGAAGGCAACAGACGTCAGCGTTTATGCACTTTTGAAAAACGAGTGAAAAGAAAAAGAAATCCTAGAGTGGGTTACAGGCTGCAGGGCTCGCACTTCTACAACCGTGAAAATGCAGCTTGCAGCTGGACAGAAGCTGCTGCTGTTTCAGAGGAGCCTAAACACGTTTTATCATCTGACATTCTAGTCAAAGTGCACAAGGAATTATACAGGTGTTGATTTTTATTTATAAAAATAACAAAAAAAATAGTTGCACTAAACCCGACCCACTAATCATGAACATTAGTCCTGATACCGTTGAGGTGATCAGCGTTGTGGCGTTGGCTTCGTAGGTTTTCTTTGTTTCTACATAAGTTTCTGTAAAATCCGGCTGACCGGTGATCTTCATTCCTGTGCGTCAGACGTGAGTCTCAGCAGCGACTTCATCTCAGGCTTCTGCGGTGAAACGGACGACGACCATCAGCAGACCCTCTCCCTGATCAGAGAGGTGGGCTTCAACGTGGGCTTCCTGTTTGCCTACAGCATGCGGAAGGTGAGCTCCTGCTGAAACGCTGCAGCTTCGCGCTTTGCGGCACTAACTCTTTTGTCCCGCTCTCTTTCAGAAGACGCACGCCTTCCATCGGCTGCAGGACGACGTGGCGCCGCAGGTGAAGCAGCGCCGGCTGGAGGAGTGCATCAGCGTTTTCAGAGAGGAAGCAGAGAGAGTGAACGCTGCTGTCGTTGGCAGCACACAGCTGGTGCTGGTGGAGGGAGTGAGTACTTCACTGACCGCTGGAAAAAAGCAGAAACCTTTTACATACCTGATCAGGGCGCGACTCTGTCGCCTTGATCTTTTATTATTGCATGCAAAATTATTGATTATTGATTCACACCCCTTGACATTTTTCATTGTTTTTGTCAAAAAAACCCCAAATCTTTGATATGTATTTTATAAAATGAAGAAGGCTCAACAAAATTTATGTCACACTTTTGATATTATTTGTAGAAAGATATTTAACATCCCTGTCCTGTTTTAATTCCACTTTGCAGTTCTAATATTGCATTGCTCTGTCACATAACAATGTTAAAATACCAACATAAAATAATGGTCTAAGTAATGTTTTGTCAAATGTGATTTTTTTTTTCTTGTAACATGTTTTGGAAAGAAAGAGCGAGAGGAATTTTCTTTTTTTTCTCTTTGCCAAAATCCGTTTTGGCAAAGAATGGCTTAGGCCATTGTGTCAACCTCCAGTCCTCCAGGGGCGCTGTCCTGCAACCTTTAGATGTGCCTCTGCTGCCAACACCTGAATAGAATAATTAGGTCATTATTAAGGCTCTGGAGAACATATTTACACACGGAGGAGGTGATTAATCCATTTCATTCCAGTGTTTGGTACCTGTGGCACGTCTAAAATCTGCAGGACAGCGCCCCTGGAGGACTGGAGGTTGACGCCCCTATCTGAGGCCTTTGTTTTAGGAAGGTGACAATATTCAGTTTGCGGTTGGATCGTGATCAGATCTGAGAATCTACAATCACACTGCATATGTGGGTTTGAAACGAAAGGCTTCACATTAAGATGGACATGAAAACAGAATAGTTTCTATTTTCTGACTGCAAATGGTTTTGGGACGCTTCCTCAGTTGAGCTGAGGGGAAATGTGATCTGGATTATCTCCTTCAGAAATGAATATATTGACATTTCCAATATGCGTCATTGTGTGCAACAGTAAAAGTCGTGTATCTGTGCAGGGTTACTTTAACCTGTTACCAGGCAACGCTGCTCAACTCTGCTCTCCATTTTTATTAAGGAAAGTAAAAGATCTGCAGAGGATCTGTGTGGGAGAACTGATGGGAACATGAAAGTGATTTTCCCCAAAGAAGACGTTGCCGTTCAGGCGTCTGCGTCCAACACTGCGTCCAACACTGCGCCAATCCAGGGGGGGGACTATGTGCTGGTGAAGGTAGGACGGGTTTGCTTTCATCCCCACCTATACCTGTAACCTGTTCAGAAACTCAACACGGTTTCATTTAGGTTTAAAGTACAACCAGGCTTATATAGCAGATGACCTTAGAAGACATACTGTAGCACAATTTTCTTTGAGGTGTTAAACTACAGAGTGGTGGCACAGGTGTTGAGCACAACCCGCTTTGGACTGTTATGGTAGATGTGACCAATCCAAACACAGGAACTTTGAAGAGAACATGTTCATTGGCTGTCTGATACGTCCCGCCCACTAACATAGGGGCCAATCAGTGGTACTCATTTTATCTGTAACGGTCATAATAAAGTGCTCCCACAATAAAAAAAACAATCAATTTCAAGTTAAGATGATAACATTTATTAGAACCATTTAATCTTTTCCACATTGAACATAAATGAGACACAATGGTTACAAGTTCCTCATCAGTAGTTTGACATTATTTCCATAAGAACAAATCCTGAACCAGAGAATTAGATGCTTCAATGTCATTTTCCTGTTGAAATGTACAATAAAAAATGAGCACTTGAGTGGAAGTATTTGCTGCACCTGCTACATTTTCAGTCTAGTCCATGTCACATCTGCACAGTCAGTAGTTTGGTTCCTGCTACATTCAGTCTGATGTCTCCTGTCTGCAGATCCTGTCAGCCGGCTCCCAGAGCCTGAGGGGCCGGGCCCTCAGTCACAGCTCCCTGAGATCAACACCGACCCCCAGCTGGGATGGAGACAAGTGACGCTAAATATCACTATTTAATGTTCAGCTTAATGTGCTTTTATCATCAAGATCAGTTGTATTTATTTGACTAAAATCCAGTTATTTATTATGAAATAATTGTTTCCAACTATTGCCTGTGTCTGATTTGTTTTTTTCGCCCTCAATGCATTTGATTGATTGATTGATTAGTTGTGGTGTCACTGTAAGGAGATTCTGCAGAACTGTTCAGATCAGAATCATTTCACTAAGAAGAAACGTTCAAATAGAATTTAGCTAAAGTCAGCAGCTGAAAGATGAGCAATAACAGAGCATCAGTTCCACAAACATCTCTGCTACAGGAGAGGAAAAAAATAAGAATCAAGCAAATGTAGAAAAACAACTCCAGAATGAAAATGATTTTGACAACGGTTTAAAAAAAACAGACAGAAGAAAAACACAGTCTTCTTCTTCTCTTTGCTGTTCAGCCTGTGAAGTTAACATCTGTCCCGATCAGCATGTAATCCTGCAAATAAAACAGAAAAAAAAAGGTTTATCAGAAATCAGGGGGTTTTAACATAATATGTAGAATCTGATTCTGATCTCTGCCAACGTCTCTAACCTTCATTATTTGAAGCTGCGGGTTCACAAGGTTCATTTTTCCGAGTGCAGGAAGCTGGTAACCCTTATCGAGTTGAACTGGAAAAGAAAAGTCAGGTTGGGTTCAAATCAAATCGCAAACCTTTCATCCTGAAGACAGCTCTTCATATTTACCAGCAAACCTGATAAACTTACCATTAACTATGGGTATCACTACCACCTTGAGGACCATTCGGAGCACACTGTCCAGGATGCCGACCTGAGGCCAAAGGCAGAGTTTCAGCTTGTGTTTGACTTCAGAGTTCTTCCAGTCACTCATCAGAGAATCGAGTTCTTACCTGGAACTGTCCCACGTAGCTGGTTCCTACTGACAGTTTCATCCTACATAAGCAGAACAATGTTAGAGCTGATTGGTCCCTTCAGGGACCTTAAAGAAAGAAGTCTTTGAGCAACTCACTGGTTGAGAGCGAGGCGTCCGGCAATGTTCAGTCCTCTGACGTACACGTCGGCGCTCACGCTGCTCTCCTACCGAAAAACATCACAAATGTTTACTTTTTTTTCCCCTTCCAATCAACAATCTTTCATCCTGTAGTGTGACGTACCAAGTTGAGGACGAAAAGAGGGGAGAGTGTGCCGTTGGGTTGGATGGCGTACGCCGTCACCGTGGCGGTGGCCACAGCCGTCGCATTTTTGGACTGGAAAGTGATGGTGGGACTTTTCTCAGCCCTCACCAACAGCTTCATCATCAGACCTGGATACTGCTTTGCAATCTGACGAAACAAGCAGAGCCACGATGCAGAGCCACGATGCAGAGCATGCCAACCATGAATCAATGAATCCTTGAAATGTTCCTCACCTGCGGGATGAAGACTCCAAACGTTTTGGTGTTGAGTCGGAACGGAGAGCCTTTGGGGACCTGTTTGGGACGGAGCAAGGAACGTTGTTACACAAGTGGGACTTTGTGGGCTCAGAGGCCATGAAAGAGCAAACAGTGGCGCACCATGTCGTCTGTGATGTACAGGCTGAGGACTCCGGCTTTGTTGTAGACGAAACCTGCAGAGTTGGCGGTGAAGGCGGATAGAGCCATGTACAGCATTTTGTTGTTCTGGGACGGCAGGGAAAAGGCTGCGGGGGAGAACGGAGGCTCCTGGTGCTTCCCAATGTTGTAGAACTCACCCTATAAACAGAAATAAAAGATAAGTGATCTTTGATTTTAAAAAAGCGTATAATTAAGGCTTTAAAAATGCCCTATTGTTCGTTCACAATTCTTTACCTTCAAGTTCAGATCAAGAGACGATTGTGAAATAACCGGAGAGGACACCATGGAATATTCAATCTCTGCGTATTTGTCCACCTTGGCCAGCACTGCAACAAGACGAAGAAACGTCAACCAACATTCTGCAGCAGAGACATGGATCTGCATGAAGTGCAAACAGAAATGCTTTACCATTGAGTGTTTGCAGCTTGGGGTTCAAACCAGTGACTGTCTTGTCCACCAGAAGACAGATCTGCAACAGGAAGAGAGAAAAATGATTCTCAATTCTTTCTGAATAACAAAACTGTTTGAAAATCAATTTCTACAGAACTGAGCAATAAATTGCTAAGACTGTTTGGTTTATGAATTAACTGATTGTTATTAATATAGCGTACAAATATAAAATAAAATTGAATACATTTAATTTTGATGATGATAATGGGAGTGAATGGAGGGACAAACGCCTCAAAGTTCAGTTCAAGACAAAAAGGAATATTTACTGCTGCACTGAAACGTTTGTTTTAACTCGACATGCAAATCTCACCAGACTTCATCTGAACAGGGTTTAACTGGTAGAACAAAGGTAGAGGACAAATGTGAAGTAGAGAAATATCAAGTGCTTAAACTTTCTTTCTTTAAATTAATCTGAAAACCTGAGGTGTGAATTTGAATCATCCTCTGTTTTGCATCACTTTTTTAGTTTTGTTTGTGTAACTTTTAATCATTATTTTTCACTTTTAATCCAAATCAATATATTGTGATCTTTGTGCTGCTCTGTGACCTGAGCTCCCATTTGAACTCCTTTGAGTTTAAGGGTAATGAACATTCCTCTCTGACTTGAGGAAGTGACTGTAGAGACGAGCGTCTCGCTGCTTCCGCCTCACCTGTTTCTGCAGAGCGTTTCGCAGAGCCTTGTTAATGAACTTGCTGAAGAGGTTGTAGAGCCAGCTGAAACAGACCACAGCACATGTTCAGAGTTGTGCAGCGTGGGTTTGCAGTATTGCTCCGCTCATGGTTCCCCCCTGTACCTGGCTCCACCGTGGAACTTGACTTTGGCACTGGCCACATTGGCTACACAGTTGGTGTTGCTGACCACCGGCCGGCCCGTCGCGTCACTTTTCACGGCGATAGTCGTGCTGATTGTGAGTCCATTGACATTCACGTCAAAAGAGCCGCTGTCCTTTCTGTTCAGGAGAGATCCACAGAGGTCAGCGCCGGAGGAAGGGGCATCATTTCAGGTCAGAGAGGGTCTGTACTCACATTACTCTGAGGTACTTGACCCTCCAGTTTCCATGCAGATTCATGAAGGCGCCTCCAATGGTCAGGCTGACCCCGGTCCCCGGCACCAGAGTCACCGCAGAGGTTGGCAACCCCACGTTCACCAAGCGAATGCTGGAACAGACGGTTTCAGGACCGTTGGTCTCAGGTTTTCACTACATGCAGAGCGGTCAGTGGAGACACCTTACTTTGTCAGACTATACTTCACTTTGCCAATGGGAGACACCCTTTCTGAGCCGGAAAAATCTGGAATTTGGACAGATTTAAGTTTCTCCTGCATGGCGGCAAGGCCCAGTTGTTTCCCTGGAAACCGAAGAAAAGCAGAATTGATGGTTGTGATAAAGAAACGAGGGAGAAGTCTTATCACATCAGGTCGCTTTGGCTGTAAGGCTTACCGTATTGGAGGCCTTTATCGGTCAGCCTGACCGTCACGCCTGGGTTGACGCTCAGGGCGGTGGAGGCAACCGCCAGCAGGACCAGCAGCGAGGACAGAGCCGACATGACGTCTGGGAAACACACAGGAAGAGCATTATATCAACTAATGTTTGGTCCATGTCGCCACACTGAAAGAAGTGTTTTCTTATTACATGATAATATATTTACTTCTATTTATCGATGATCTCTTGGGGAAAAAAAGCAATGGAGAAAACAGTAAAAGCATTTTATTTTTTAACATTAACTGGATTTATTGGGACAAAAATCTTATGACCAGACATTTTCCCAAAAATGATAAACGACAATAAATCCTCTCCCCCTTTTTGTGAAGGATTTTATTTCAACAAACCAGCCTGCCTTGCTTAGAGGAGCGGATACAACAAACAATCAGCTGTAATGAAGTCAGAACTTCATTAGTGCAGTGTTCTCAGTGTGGCTGGGATCCTTGTATTTGAAAGAAATGCCTGTTTTCCAGTGGACAGAACCACATGACCGTCGTTAAGCCTGAGACTCGCCGTTATTCAATTAGGCTGCGAGTCGTTCTGGGTTCACTTCAAATGAGGAAAGTTTGAATCAGAGCAGAAAACGTTCCTGACTGGATGTTCTAGAGCAGAGTGTGTTGAGATGCAGACAGAAACCGGACCTGGTGACCCGGTTCCACCAGAGACCTCAGACCCAACAGACAGTTAAAGTCCGCCTGCTTCAGCTCGCCCAGAACCAAACAGCTGGATCATTAGCAGCTATGAGGAAGTCATCAGTTTTTGTTTCTTTACTGTTAAATTCTAGTTTATGTAAAACATCTGAATGCAAACAATTGGCATATGAATTGGGCACAAAAATGGAGAAAAAAAAACTAATTGTGGTTTCAGTATGTTAGCTAATAATCTCCTGAGCCCTTCATGCTGAGCTAGTAGGACAGTCTGAGTGTTGCTGCTGATAAGTTGAACATGTTTTTTATTGTTTACATTATTAAGAGCCAATATGGATTTATTTGTCTAACTATATTACCATAGAGCAATTTACCATTGGAGAGATGTGGAGGTTTCTCCAGCCTTTTTCTAAGTGTTTCAATACATTATCCTTTTGAAAAAAAACGTTTGAATTGTCTCTAACATTCGTTTAAGAAATTCCCAAATGGGTGCACACATTTGGGAAATGGGTTTCCTCTATTCGTAGAAAACGCTAATTATATCTATGTTTCCTCCTGAGATGGAAAATATAAGTTGGGGGACAGGAGGACATTTTATAATGCGACACCAGGAAGTAAAGGAATCCAGCAGTATTGAAGGAATGGGACGTGGCTTTGGAGGAAAGCATCCAAAGATTTCTCCTTTCAAATAACTGAAAATATGGTTTGTTTTAAATTATTTTTTGCAGTGTAATTTTGTTCTGTAGTTATGATTTGCTGACTTAACCTCAGTTTATTTATCTATGCATTTATTTCCTGTCGGTTCTTGTAGGCGGTCCTGTTCTCTGCATGTTCACTGTTAGTCAGTGATGTTTTATCACTTCATCAACTATATTTAGAAAATTAAATGCATATTTATTTTATACATATTTATCTTTCTGTCTTATTGTTTGGTCCTTGAAATGGGATGAAAAAAACTTTCTGATTTTTTAAGCTGCATTATAATGAACCACATCTTTCTTATTTTAGCATAGAAACAAATAAAGTGACATAAATTCAATGTAAAGCTGAATCTTGTAATAATCTGTACATACTTTACCAATTGTTCCCAAAAATACTTAAAAATTATTATTATTATTTTTAAATTGCTTACGTTTTTGGGCTATAAATAAAAATCTTTACACTTTGCCATCCAAATAAAAACAAACGGGTCTTACCTGAAGCAGTGGGTCAGCAGCAGCAAGCGATTCTTCTTTCCCCGACACTCTTGACTGTTTACAAGCCTGAGTGAGTGAGTGAGGCAGAGCAACACATGTCCTCTAATATAGCCCCTGATGCAGGAAGTTGAACCTGTGAAGGGACCCACCCATCAGCCTGGAGGGACCCACCCATCAGCCTGAAGCAATCACGGGTTTTCTTTGTGGCTCAATGAGCGCCGCTTAGGCAAGTCTGAAATCTGGGCATGTGTAACCTTTAAATGTTTACATATTTGTCTCTCTCCATATAATTCATGTGTTTTATTTTTTGTTCCCAATCTGCAGTTCCAGTAAAGTAGGACATGAAGAACTACAAAAAGTTCCTCTTTTTTTTCCTGCCTGTTCAGTTCTGTGTGGGTTTGGTTTGGTGAACTGGATCACAGTAGAGGAACTAACGGCTGTGAACTCGCTTTGTGAAACTGCTCTCATGGTTTGGATGTGTGTGAAGTCGGTCTCTGCACATTCTTCAGCTCTATAAACTCCAAACACATGCTGAGGGTTAGCAGTGCAAAAATATGCCTGAGTAAATATCAAGATATTAAAGCATAAAGAAGAAAATTGTGACATGATGTTTGTTGTGAAGCTGTGACCTCTGGATGATTTTCTTGGGGATCATTTTTGTAATACAAAACAAGCAAATGAAACAATTGACATACAAATTACATGAAACAACCCCAAAGTAAACCAATACATATAATCAAAGAATAAATAATAAAATAAAAAATAAAAACCTATCACGCTTTCTTAAAGGTATTGTGGAACAAGCAAAAGGAAAAAGTCTGCATAAACCAATGCCAACCTTTTTTTCACTTGAGGTGAAGGACCTGGTAGAACATTGACGATCCATGTGTGTGTGTGTGTGTGTGTGTGTGTGCGTGCGTGTGTGTCTGCGTGTTTTACCCCTCTGTAGGCTGCAGGTTATTTCTAGTTTTATAACTTTATAACTTTTATAACTTTATAAAAGTTATAAAGTTATAAATTTATAACTTTATAACTTTTACTCAACTTTTCATCAATATACTTGAATAGAGAACTTTGTGAACAGGAAGCACCTAAACCTCTGTTGGCTTCTGTCGTTATGGAAACCGCCTGCTGGACATCTATCAAGTCAGCACAAATATGGTTTTGTGGGCCGTAAGAAAACCATGACATGAGATTTCTTTATTAAAAATCCGTAGCCACTGGCTGCTAAGAGTCCAGCCGTTCACAGTGAAACATAATATTCTGTCAGTGGAAAACATATGGCTTTTTTATCAGTCTGAGTTTCTAAGAAGCCTAAATTTGGATTTTTTTATTACCTGTGATGCAGAATTATTAAAAGAAAAAGGAAGAAGAAAACTCTTAAAATATATCACTCTGAGTTATGACTCAGTTATACCTCTTTCCGAATAAAATTAGTGAAATAAATTAAAAATCTACTTGTTAATGGTATTATTGCTCACTGATATGCTCCTGCGTTTGGAGTCTTTTATTATGTTACAACGTTGTTTTTGTGCTTGCAGTCGGTTGGGAAACTCCATTTGAAACCAGTCCAACCTCCAGGAACAAAACACTCTGCTGCTGCAGCGCCGCATTCCTAACGCATCCATCACCACCACCATCATCACCACCACCATCATCACCACCACCATCATCATCATCATCATCGCTGATACTTTTATTGTCTCTTCTGCATCAGCTGTTGCCAGAGCGATCGTGTTTTGAACTATCTTTTAATGCCCATGTTGTAGCACAGTTTGAAGAATGAACTAAAAAAATCTCAAAAGAATTATGAGACAGAAGCTTCAGGAGGTCAAAGGTCAAGTTTGGGGAGAGCTACAAGCGTGTTATATTTCAAACTGGACATTTTGAGGAAGTGATCAACTTTTTGTTGCACCTGTTTTTTTTTCAGCTTTGTTAATCAAGCGCATGGCAGCTCTATGAGAACCACGTTATCTTTTTTTTTTTAGTTTATATATAGATTTATTTTGCTGCTTTGTAATGCTTTCATTTTCACGTGCAGCAGCTGAAAAAAAAAAAACACTATTGCACAAGTTGCAAGTGTTTCCAGTAACAGCAGGAGAGATTTACAACTTCCTGAGTTCGTTATGACCTGCAGGATTGGCACACGTTCTGCTGGGGCCTCAGGAATCTGCATGAAGTCAGAAAGCGCTGAGGTGCAGGCCGTGACTCAGTCAAAGCCTCATCCAGTTTTTGGAAATTACTTCAGGGATAATGAACAAACTGAAGAAATCATAGATTTCTTCATCTGTGGTACAAGAAACTGTAAAAAGACAGAATGTCTTAATGTGTTCCCCTAAAACACATTAACAAAACTAACTACACGCTGACCTTATCCAAAGGTACCATCCGTCCACTTTCTAACATTCTGGTCCCTAGTGGGGTCAGGAGGTGCTGGTGTCTATCTCCAGCCAACGTATCGGGCGAGAGACGGGGTCAGCCTGGACAGGTCACCAGTCTGTCGCAGGACTCCCCAAAGGTTTTAGAAAACAAATATGTATGAGCTGCTAACCTAGTGTCAAGAGCGAAGGACGTCTTAGAGTTGGACATGTCTCATCAGACCTGAATTTGCTGAGAGGTTTCTATCTTTTCCAGTTCTGAATATTTCTCTTGGTAAATGATTGGCTGGGGAACGTACGTAGGGGCCCCGTTATGTCCCTTCACCAACAGTTGCTACTCTGCAGGCTTCAGGTTTGCAACACTGTCTCTGAATGAACACTAGACTCCTGGAATAATGGTCACCTGGATCTCATCTGCTCTTTAGTCAGACGAGACCAAAGTGTAGAAGTTTGGCCAAAAGGCAAAGTGTGTTATTTCTTAAACTGTACAGCTTGCTGGTTCAGTTCAATCAAGCTTGTTTTGGAACCTGGGAACCTTGGAGTCACTGAGTAGGCCCTGAACTTTTCTACATCCCAGTATGAGCATAGAAACCTTTTTCCTCTGGAAAAATACCCTTCTGAAATCTTTTATCTTTTTTTTGTAGTTTTATGTAACAATAAACATGTATGTGCTTTAAATCATGTTATGATGTCATTCCCTCATCAAAAACATACAGAGCGTTGCTTTGATTTTTTTTTATCCATGTTTGAGAAATTCTTTAATCTCCATGGCAACTTGGATGGACCTAGCCTCTCCTCTGAGCTGCAGTTAATGTTCACCGCTTGTTTGAGTTTGAAAGTTGTGCCAAAATTTGGTTTTGGGGCCTCTAGTTTTGCTAATATTGTGGACTGGCTGCAATCAACAGACAGATTATCAGATCATTCAAAAACCTGTTAAACTTATGGCATCTCTTACAGTGATGTTTACATTATGTCCTATGGTAACGTATAATATAGGATACATGTGTTGGCCCATTTATTGGCCCATTTATCTGCGCTGATTTCCTTAACTTTGGGGGATGGGTGATCGGCTGATACTGACATGTGAAGCTGATTTTATCCACCTCAGCAAAGGTTTAAGAATCTGTCTCTGTCCTCTTTTACTCTGCAGTGAGAGGTTTGACGGACTGACCGGCCCACCAGGTCAGGTCTGCACATTTGAGTTAATAATAGTGACTCCACTTTTGCCAACTCAGCGACTTTCTTGCTATATTTAGCTTCTTTTTTTTTTTTTGACTTTTCAGACAAAAAAAATGGTATTGACAAAAATCTAAATTGACAGGTAAGGCTTTTTAAAGATCGGTCAGAAAACTGAACTTGGTGCAGCTCTACACACATATTAATACATTCTTTGATTAAATTAATTTCTGTTAGGTGTAATAGTTAACAATGTAATTTACACTAGGAGAGTATTTCTCACCTGAGAATGTGGGCCGGTACCGGTACCAGTACTGGACTGATTCTGAGCCTTAAAACAATTTTAATTGGAGAAGTTTCACATAACTTATAAATTGATATAAAAATAATGTTTGTTTTAGACACATACATTATAATGCTCAGCAGCAAACTAATATATATTGCCAACCACAGCTTAGAGCAGCTCATTGCTGCAGCAGCCATGCAGCCTGATGGAAAAACATTCAGTTAGAAAATGTCAAACATTTACAAGTTTTAATTATTGTTATCAAACGTTATCAAACAGCGTTTTGAAGCCAAAAAAACCCCTCAGAAATATAAAGAGCCAACCATGAGACCGTTCCAGGTCGCTATTAAGCTAAGTTTCTATTGTAGCTCCACAAATCTTTCTGATAAACATTATATTACCAAGAAAAAAAAACCTTTACCGTGTCTTTATTCTAGTGTCTCTCCTTTTCTTTTATTCCTTTCTTTTCTCTCTCCCTGAAGGATAAGTCCTTTTTTGCGACATTGTTTTGCTAACTTATCTTCCACCCGCTGCTCACTGCAGTTCATATTACCGGGTAGTGCGGTACCTGCCGCGGCCACCAGGGGGGCTAGGGGGGCTGTGGCAGTTACTGTGCCGCCTAGAAAAATAATAAAGTCAAGTTTTCAAAAGGAGAAAGAGAAAAAGGACAAGAATGTTAATTTGTAGCCGAGTTTTTCTCCAAGAGAGGGAGAGAGAGAAGAGAAGAGAGAAATTTAGGATAGTTAGCTTAGCTATAGACTGTTTGCCTCCATTTCACTAGCATTTAAAGAATTAAGGAAAATAATCTACCAGCATATTCATATATTCACTTGTACCTGAACCTTTTACCACACTTAGCAACAGATGAGTCAGCAGCAGCTCGAACCACCATATCAGAATAATCCCTCTTCTCTATCTCAGTGGAAACGGTTAGCAACACTGTGTTCAGTAACAAGCTAGTTAGCATCATTCCAGGGAGTCTATGTAGATTTATCCTGTCTCTCTGCTCTTTTTACAATGACACAACAAAACAATATATTTATTACTGACAGAAATTCAAACAATATTTATAAAATTGTAATGAAAAACAGCCTCTAGTTGGTCCAGATAGTCCTGTCTTAGCTTGTATTTAAGTTACAGATATCTGTTGCCACGTCCGCCTGACCCGTCCCCTCCTCAGTGAAATTTAAACTGCAGTATGAAACTTTTATTAACAAAAAGTACACATTTGTTAAGACTGTTGCCTTTTCCCAGTGCTCTCTAGAAACAACCAATCAGAGGCAGGAGGTGGGTCTTAGTGCTGTCAATCACCATCTTTAGCTGTCAGTAGTAGGTCAGGGCAGAGGTAGAGGAGATTCATCTTTTCACAGATTACCTGTCCCATAACAAACTGTCATGACAAGAAAGCAAGGTAGCTGCATGCCTTTAAAATTGTGCCACTTTTTATGGGTCAAATAGACTCAAGAAATTGTAACAGCAAGGGGCCCAATTTCATTTTTTGTCATGGGGCCCAAGTTTTCTGGCGGCGCCTCTGCTGGATAGATAGATCCAGATCCATCTATACAGACAGATATAGATGTTTGTTTCTTTTTCTTGGTGTATAACTATCTGGTTTCAACTGTGCTTTTTTTTTTTTCTTTTTTGGGTGGCCATGTTTAATTTTTTGTGTTTTCTGTGGTTTGAATCTGGGGACAGTTCAAAGTGTTCTGGTTTTCATGTTGGAAAAATGTCCAGTTCTTGGCTCAAGGTGAAGACACCAGTAAATAGTCTTGAAGTTCTCCTGGTTCAACAAGCCACATTTGTTCAGATACAAATACCATCTGGTTATTAGTAAATATGCTATTCCAATTCTGTGAAATTCAGCTTTTTGAATATTTTTTTGTTTGAATATTTTTAACTAACATACTTTACTGCACATCACTTATGAGAAGAGTTCATTATTTACATGCTACTTTTAATAACTCCACAGAACTTGCAGTGAATTTTAGTCTTTACTGTACAGCATTTAGCTGTTTTTACATGTTTTATCTTTATTTTATGTGAATCCAACAGCTTTAATTGTGTCACATTGTTAGTTTAGCAGCTGAATTTCTCCATTGTTGGACAGTCAAAGAATTACTATTCTGCTCTATTTTGTTTTACAGGGTCGGTGTTGGACTCGCTCTCAGAAGAGGATCCGATTAAGACGTACTTTCAGTCATGCAGAAGTTCAGGATTTTTGCCAACAGTTCACAATATTCAAATGAGCCTTCGCTCTATAAAGAGCAAATTTAAGAAATGATCATTTTATGGTAACCAATGATGTTATTGTAGTCTGCATCTCCTCTGAAATGTTCCTTCATTTGTTCTAATTTTGGTTTGTTGTTAGTCCCAGTCCTGGATGATCAGATGGATGATCGGAAGGAGACACATGTTCAGTAGCAGTCATGATCAGACACGTGACATTGATGAAAGTAAAGAAAGATGGAATCCAAACATCATCAGATTGATAAACAGTCTCACTGTGCATCTGGTGAACCGGATGTTATCAACCACCTACCTAACAAGGTTATTTGTTGTTGTTTTTCTCATTTATTTAATTAACATCTGGTTAATTTGTTGCCTGTTTGGCAGCTTTCAAAAATAATTTGTCAAAAAAAAATCAGCCATGTGTTAATAGTCACTTTTTATTTCAACAATTTCTGATGACATAAATACAATTAAGCATCACAACAGTTTTCAACAAATAGTCATAGCAGTTGGTAGTGACAGCTGAATGAAGAAATGTCAAACAACCACAACACAGCAGAGTCAGAACTTTGACAGAGCAGGTTTCACAAGTTAACATCTGCCTTCACAGGCCAACATCCACAGTTGAGTTTTGTAAGTCTATAGTTGAACTTCATAAAGTCTAAAGAGTTTTGTATCCTAAAGTCCATGTCTGTTTTGGAACGGATTGTATGTCTTGGTGTTTTGAGCAGGAAGGCGAGGTCTGGTCTTTCTCCAGGACAATCCCAGCAGTCTGGTTTCTTCTTGTTGTCTGGTGCTGCCCTTTTCACTGAGCTGAACTTCACAGATTTCCTCTAACATTTCTGATGTCAGAAAGGGTCTGAGCACAGAAGCATGAAGCTCCAAAGCATAAATGACATCCAGGCTTCAAAGGTCATCCTTGAATCTAGAAAACATTTAGAACAACCGTCACTTTAATGATGCTAAACAGAGCATGATATTAAATGGATGTGCTTTACAGTCACATATAAACATTAATGTCTCTAATCTTGTTTTCGGTTTAGCACAGGTAATATTGCAAATCAACTAACTGGAGAAAATTTAAACTTACTCCAATTGGTCAAGAATCAGGATCTAACTTATTAGTCTGCTGTCGATTCTTACCCTACATTCACTAGTCTTATCTGCAACAAAATAGTAACTAATTAACATAGTTATTTGTTAATTAAACATGATCTTGAATAGAGAAATGGTTGTGGTAAATGATGGACCACTGGTCCAAGTCTTTCACAATCTTCTCTTTGTCATCAACATCACAGAGAAATGAAAGCAAGCAGCAGTTTGGAAGATGTTTCTATGTCTGTCATCTGACTGATGTTCATTCAACGATGCTGCACTGGATATCTATGGTAGAGAACAAGAACCAAAAGCATCAATGAATATATGTTATGTGAAATCAAATTTTTTATCTTTACATCATGCTATGTTATTCCCTCATCAAAAACATACATGGAGTGTTGCCTTGATTCTGCTGTGAAAGTTTGAGAAATCCTTTGATGCTCCATGGTAACGGTGTAAAAATCTTTGTTTTATCAAGTCTGTCTAAAAAGCTGCAGCCTGATTAAAGGTCTGATGGAGGGACAATGTGATGATGTGCTGAAAGCAAGAAAAGGCCCAATTTATAGATGTTAAATTATGAAGTCAAATTTCTTTTACGTCATATTTGATATATACAACATTTCCATAACAACTGAAGGTAACATAGGTACTTGATTGTGCAGTAACATGACACTATGTGCCTGGAAAATATAAAATGTTGCCCCTTCAGTAAATATCTGATTTATCCTGCACAATAGAATCGTCTATGAACACAAAACACAAATGGTTTCAGTGTTGAATTGAACTATGGAGCAACACACTTGTCACTTGACTAGTCAACTTGCCACTTGAAAAAATGGTGGAAACATGTTTTTGGCTTCAGTGACGGTTTAAGCAAGTTCAGTTTGGAAATGTAAAAAGATCTTTTTGTTTCACTTTTTCTGTGTCGTTTCACCTGTTTGCAGCTCATTTGCACCTGTTGGTCACCGGATCTGATTGTTATGGCGATACCTCTTTCCAATCTGTTACAACCAGTAGATAAGCAGCTCAAATCGTGAGACATAAGTTGATAGAGAAATGAAATAACGAGAAAAGACAACAGGGTTAAATAAAGAGACACACGGACAGAATAAATGGAGATTCTTCTGTCACTGAGGTCACTGTCACAGTTTTGACGGCGATCTCAATTTCATCCATATTTTAAATTGTTAGGTGGGTAAAAATATCTTTTCTTACTTTTTTTCTCAATGTGGTTCTCTTATCTTCCTCCACCGGGCTGGTGGCGTTGAAGATGGACGTTTACAAGTTCAGGAGATCCAACCTGGGATGATCAAAGACATTATTGATCTGCAGAATCTGAATCTGGGATCAGAAACCAGCGCTGGGATTTCTATAATGTTTCTAAAATTCTGACCCATGAACAGGTGAACTTTAACCTGAGATGCTGGAGAATCAACACATAGTCAGACACACATTGAGCCTAAATAACAGATGATTGAAGGAGACTTTTTAATCAAGTCATCATCATGTCCTCACTGTTTCCACACTCTGTTACAACCAGTAGAGCAGCAGGTGCAGCAGGTCTTCTGCTTTAATTGGTCAACTCAAGTCATGTGACAGGAGTTGACAGAGAAATGAGATAAAGAGAAAAGACAACAGAGTTAAAGAGGAAAATAATCAGTTTGTAACTTTCAGCTCAACTCTGCGCAGCTTCACCTGAAATGTTTAGTTATGTTGTGTAGATATAAATGTTCTTACTTTTTTTGTCAAGTTGGTTCTCTTATCTTCCTCCACCTGACTGGTGGTGTTGAAGGTGGAGGATTCCAGGCTGAGCAGATCCAACTTGGGATGATCAGAACATCAGAGATCTGAGAAGTCTGGACCTGGGATCAGAGACTAGTGCTTGCATTTTTAATGTCTATTCTCTTTTTGTGATCTTTCCATGTTGCAACATGGGAATATGGTGATATAAACTATTTGTTTTATGAGATTAACAGTTTATCTTTAATCCATACTCTATTTCCTTCTCTCTGATCTTGTTCTCTAGTTTCCCTCTGGATAAAAGCTCTTTATTAAATCCCTCAACCATAAATTCTGTCTCTGTTCTTCTCTGTCTTCTAATTTCTGATTGGCTTGATGCTTTAATTACATCTCTAATACAAAATATTATGAGGAAAACTTTCCTTACTTGATGTGAATTTTAACTCTGTATGGAGGAATACTTTCTACTAATAGTTACTTTCTTTCTATGTTTACTAAATAAAACTGATGGTCCCCAATGCCAGCAGGAGGAAAGCAGTATTATGGGATGTGGAATGCAAAAACTTACAAGCAGGAATCAGGAGGACAGGATCCACATGGACAATGACAGACGAATCCAGCGATGAGCAGCTAAAACCTGAAAGATTCAAACTGGGAGAGTGGATTAGTGGAGGAACAGGAGAGAACAATTGACTACATTACAGAGCAGCGTGTGGGGCAGCACCGCGATTCCACCCTGAAACATGGGAGAGTTGAGAGGAAAACAGAGTCTCACTGCGCGCTGCTCTGTCTGGGACTGATACTTACTGTTGTCTCAACAGAAAGGTGACTGCAGCCCTGGTGGTCCTCAGAATATATTTACGGTGTCCAAGTCACTGGACCAAATATTTATCTCTGTCTTATTCTTATATCCTTAAAGATTTTAATTTGTTCTGTTTTAATTCTTCCACATTTTAATTTGTCCACCATGACATCATCATTTAAAGATTTCTATTTCTCACTATTTGAAAGACTCCCTTTGTCTGCAGAAGCGTTGTCTCCATCGTTAGAGATGATTTTGTCCTGAAAAGCGTCGTCTATTCTCGGTCCTAAGAGATTTTAGGTTTGACACCCAGCAGCATTACCAACAGCTCAACCAATTATATTGTGTCTCCATTTGTGTTTTTTCATGTTTTAAAAATTAGAAATGTCAGGAGCATTGTTTGAATTTGAAAGAGTTTATTTTGCAGCAGTGTTGTCTCAATTGTATTGATTCCAGTGTCCTGAGCCGTGTTGTCTTAATCATTTTTAGGTCTGATTTTTACGCGATTACGATTTTCATCTTCAATCTTTTCCATCACAACTTTTTCTTTGAGTCCCTAACATAGTTCTTATTTATCAGATCTTAACAGTTTTTGCACATTAATTCCAGGTAAACCTGCTGTTTCCTTACATTTAGGGTTTCTGGAGCTGATTTGTAATTTTTAAAATCCCAGCTGGCTGTTCACCTGCTCATTGTTGGTATTTGCTCTGTTTTAATAAGCCGGATCAGTTCAGACAATATGACTTCTGATGAGACTGACCCATAAAGAAGTGTCAACCCAAGCTGTCTGTGGCTGAATTACAGATGATGAAAATGTAAATAGTGCAGAGTGAACATTATTTACTAGCAGTTTCCTGAGTAGAAGTGAAGAAACAATTATTTAACATTTGGGAATTGGGCTCCCCCCTTGATTGTGAAAACATTTATGTAAGTGCGCCATTTATGTTTCTCAATCCTTCATTCCAGGTGATTATGTTGCATTGAATGTCAGTAATTTATGTTGTCTCTTATGTTTGTCAGTTTGTCTGTTGTATTTGCCAATCTGTCAGTTTGTTTGTTAGTTGTTTCCATGACGACATGACATGGCCAGCTTTATTTTCTGCTAACCACCAGAGGGAGCTCTTAAGTAATTTAATAATTAATTTTGACTGCTGTTTACATTTATTTTTCTAATTTGTTATTTCAAAAAAGACAAAATTGAATTCAATTAATTTAAAAAATTTATTCTTGAAACCATTATACAATCACATGTCACGGAAAATATGTTGTCAAAATTCAGGGTAATAACTATT
The DNA here is from genome assembly GCA_902982915.1 of Phalloptychus januarius. Classification (NCBI taxonomy): domain Eukaryota; kingdom Metazoa; phylum Chordata; class Actinopteri; order Cyprinodontiformes; family Poeciliidae; genus Phalloptychus; species Phalloptychus januarius. Next base: position 309,222 of record CADWAE010000121.1, read on the forward strand.
TGTAAATTGCGCAGTCTGTTCAGCGCTCTACTGTGAGTGATCCGTTGACCAGACCAGGCTAACTGCGCCATTTGTGTTTTCTTAAACACTCATTCCAGTAAATGGCATAAAAATCCCACCAACTGGCCTCCGCGTGTGCATGACGGGACGGGTTACGGAGTTGTCACATTAACAAGTAATTTCTATTTGCTAAATGCCACAATAGTGAGAGATGATATATAAGGGATTTATTTTGATAATTCTAGTTGACCTAAGATAAGTTTAGTCTGATCTAACTTTAGATGCATTTCCATTGACTACAAACTTGTGCAAATTGGAATAGTGCAAATAAATTAGCTTTATGAAAACACGGCAATTTCCAAAACAAAATATGCTTTTTGATCAAAGTTTTTGTGCTAGGATGAGGTATTTTTCAGCTGATTCAAAATTTGTATATGTTGTCAAGCTGCAATGGAAACACTTTATTCACATCACACAAATCACACAATCAGCAACCAGATGTTACTACTGGAGGAAAAGACAAAGAAGACAACAGGAAGTGGCTGGAGGAGGATGATGGCAGGATGTTTTTATTTTTTAAAGAACTTGTCGGGTGAACAAAGTTATTCACGTGTGATTTGAATTCTTTCGCAATGGAAACACCCCAATTGCAAAATCGTGTGTTTTCAACATTAGCAGAATATCTAATTTGTGACACATTTGTAACCGAAACACAGATAGTGAGAGAAAGGTGCATGTTTCTTTTTAGAATGTAATAAGCTTCTGGTTTTGACTCTATGTGGACACGAAGCACCACGTCAGTTTTTTAGGCAAAGGCTGTTATTTTCCAACACAGAGTACAGAGAATATGTTCTTCATCCTCTAAAAGAAGAGTGCAGCGTGTTGTATGAACCGTGTTTTTGCACATATATATGAAAGCCAGAGCCAAAATAATCAATGTTTGTTTGATCAGTCAGCGCAGGTTGGTAAATTCATCCAGACGGTGGACCTGAGATCCCTCTTACAGCCAGGGCTGTTTTGGACATCCTGCTTTTTAAAACCCTAATGTGTGGAGGTGTTCAGACAGTCCTACACTTCAGACAGGTTTCAGCCTCTCCTGCCGTTCACAGCTGGATCAAAAACAGAGAGCACTTTCCCTGTTTCTGTCTTCACCAGAGCAGAGCTCATCCTGAGAGCCGAAGAGCTGCAGAGGAAGATCTGGAGTACTGAATACACCAGTTAGTGGCATTTAAATATCACCTTGACTTTTTTAGACACGGACTCCTGTCTGTCTGTCTGTCTGTCTGTCTGTCTGTCTGTCTGTCTGTCTGTCCTAATGTAATCTAATCTGTGACTTTATCCTGTAGAGGAATGGTTCACTTCTGCCCTCTGGTGGTTAACAGGGAGATTAAACATGTGGACGGCAGCCATGCATGTTCATAGAGATATGTTTCAAAAAATATTCATATCCTGTAAAATTGCTACATTTCTTCTTCTTTCTTGAAAACTGCACAAGATAAAAGCTTGACAGATTTTATTTCATGATAATGAATCTCTGTAAAATGAATGTTTCAGTTTCTGAGATAACTGGTATGAAATATTGCACTTTTACACAATGTTTCCATTTTTTAAATGGTGCAAGTATGAGTTACCTTTGACAGGCAGACTGTTCCAGGTCTTTATTTGTTATGGTTCTAGGGCTTTTGTACAAACCCATTCAAAATATTATTGAAAAGCCAATTTAATTTTTCAACTTTATCACTAAGTTACCTGGATTATTTCACACAGATAGATGTTTGAAAGCCTTTATTTCTCTTAATTATAATGATTTTCCACTTTCAAAAAATTCATATCTATCAATAGATTAAAACGCTGGTCGTTTTAATGACTGATGTAAACATCTCTCCCAGAACTGACTGTTGTTTGGAGACAGAATAGATTTGGACTTGGGGAGTAAAACAAAAGCCCAAGCCAGGGATAAAAAAAACTAAAGAAAAAAATAAACTAAATTTGTGTTGAAAAAACTAAATGTCAACACAGATCATGTAGATGAGGTGCTTGGAGTTGGACTGTGAGTTCAACGTTCTTCTAGAACAACATGGAGACGGAGGAACAGAACAATCATAAATCCAGAACCTCTGCAGCACCGTGTTTTCTTCTTCTCTGCCTCAATAAGGGAGCGACATGGGGCCACGGCTGCTGCCATCGGCTCCCAAAGTAACTCACCACATACCTAACACAACTTGTTTGTCACATTTGATCTTTTAGCACAAAAAAGAAAAAACGTTTTTAGGTACAGACTGACTCACACTCTTTGAAACTCCTCAAAGGCACTGCTCCCCTTTTTAAATTCTCCATGAACTTTTGTGTCTTCGAGCTGAACCAAGGGCGTCTGAGATTGGAAACGCTCGGGCGGTCAGGTAATGGGATGACACAGATGGCCTGAGCCTCCTGTGGGCACGCTGTGACAGCCAGAGCCTGCAGAACAGAAAGCCTGTCACATTAGGCAGCAGACACTCAGGCACAACCCAACTACATTTCTATCAAATTATAACTTGTACTGGAGTTTTTCTAACTGAGAGAAAAGAAAATTTGAGTGCGATAAATTGTAGCATTTACTTTTGACAAGTTTGGACGTTACTCCTGCGTTAAGTTGTATGAGAGATCCTCTTACCCTGAACGTTCTGGAGAACGAGAGTTAAGGTCTCAAAATGCCACAGTGACTTCATTTCAAATTCAAGCGTAATTGTGAAATACGGCTTCTGGGCATCAGTGAAACACACACAGCAGGTTCTTGAATACCACTCAGATGAAATCATCTAAAACAGAACCGGACGGCGAGCTTTAGCCTGCAGGCGTCCTCTGCAGTCTCTGTCGGCTCCTGCTGTTAGAGGAAGCGCTCTGATTTCCATTCTACGTCTCAGAGTCCTTTCTTCTTGGTGTCAAAGGTTTCTTCTAATTTAAGTTCCATTTTTCCAGTCAGAATCAATCTAGCGGCTCCTGATGATGCAGGATTCTCCTACGTGAAGACGCCGCAGATTTGGTTGTAACTTGATGCTTACGACTGAACACTGAGTCATTGATTTTAATCTTATGAAAAGCCTTGAACGTGTGAAACTCAGGGCCAAATCCTGCATGGTTTTTTATGCGTCCCTCTGGACTCCAGGGGAACACATAATAAGTCCTATCAAGATGGCAGTTGTGTGCTTAATTATTACCTCATCAATCAAATCAAAGCAGTTCTTATCTGTTTGCTGTCATGTTTTTGCTCTAGAAAAAAAGTACCAAAAAGCTCACTTTTTTTCCAAGAAAAAGTGCTAATTTCACTAAAAATGAGATGTCTGTAGATTTCCAAAGTTTGTACATACTTTAAAATCTCTTGGCTGTAAATGGAGCAGGTAATCCCTGAGGAACACCAAACATCCTTTTGCTTCCATTTTTTTTCACAATTAGGTGAGTCCCACTAATTGTAAGGTCCCCTTGGAGCTGAACATGAAATGTTGCTTTGCAGAATTATGAAAGCCCCTCTGGCTCAAACTGAGTGACTTCCTCCCACACAGATTGTAAACTAGTCAAAGCGTGTAGGCAGCTGAGAAGTGCAATGAATATTAACCAGGAAACCGTGAACCAGCTGACTGATGGCCACAATGAAAGAGGTGGAAGTGGATTGATTTGAGTGAGAGGCAGATTTAGAAAACTTTGTTATAAAATGACTCAGTTCTGTTTGTCCCAACTGTTGTTTTCTGGAGGTGATTGTCAGAGAACGTAACATTCCCCCAGGAAACAGTTTTCAAAGTTTTTCTGATGCAGGTCCTGTTTATATGCTGATGTGTTATGTCAGGTGAGGATTAAGATTATCGATATAGATAAAATTATTCACACATTTTGAATTTCTCACAATGTGTCACGTCACAAATACAAACTTCAGTGTACTTTGTCGGCTTTCTACGTGACAGACCAACACACACGCACACCCCCACACGCAAACATGATTGTGAAGTGGAGTAAAAACGATTACTGGCTGTGTAAATGTAAAAAATGTACAAATAAAAGTGTGGCATGGATTTTTGGACTTTGACTTGTCCATTTAGATCCATGATCTAAATCATTCCATAATAAATCAGGCTGTATGATTCTTTTTGGGGCTCTTTGTCCCGAGGCCTTTCCAGATAAATTTTTCAATTTACTTAACGTTCTTAAATGATGTAATACGTAAATATGTCAACATGTTTTTTAGGACAGTTGTTTGATTTATGGATTAACTGTTTTCCACTGATTAAAACTGATTTCAGGCAGCAGCATGGATGGTTTCAGGTGTGACTGATGAGAACAGTTAAAAAGGTGTGTGTGTGTGTGTATATTAAGTAACGTATAAATGATTTAAGAAATAGAGAAAATGAGAGAGAAGAAAGTTGTATGTTTGGTTTTTAACAACGAGCACAATATGGTGGTAAGCTTGTGAGGTGAAATGTATGTTTTGTTTTTAGGCTCTACACAGCAAATTCTGCAGAGTTAAATCAACATTATGCCGAGTCTATTTGGTCCTTATCACAATTGGTGTTAATTTAACTCTTTCGGAGTTATTTCAACAAGAAATTGAGTAATTGTAATACTTGAAATGGTTATGACTGCTCAAACTATTGTTGAAATAACTCTGCAAGAGTTAAATGAATGCCAATTCTGAAAAGGACCAAGTAGACTCGGCATAGTGTTGATTTAACTCTGCAGAATTTGCTGTGTAGTGGCCGTTTTTTAAAAGTGGTTGAACAGGAAACTGGGAGGAGAGAGAAGGGAACGACAAGCAAGAGATTCAGCAGGACTAGAAATTGAACGCAGGTTGACATGCAAATCCTACAGACAACGTCCTAAACAAAACATCATTTGCAATTTTAATGTAAAAAATAACTGAATTAGGGATTCCTTAGCCCCTTTTCCTTCTCTTTCATAGCAGCAGACATCTCATAATCTCAACAACACATAAGCTTTATTTTTATTACAAAGTATCCATGTAAGAACTGAATCTTCCTGTAGTGGAAATGATTTCTAATTAAGTTCTCCGTTTTCATACTTTCATGGGTTGCTCTTCTTTTTTCCCTTTTCATGTTAAATTGCACTTTATACTGTGTGGAATCTGTTATTCTAAATAAAGACCGACAGAAAGATCGCACAGTTCATTTTTTGATAAAACCTGTTTTTCCTAATAACAAACAAGCCAGATATAACAAGTTTGGGCATCTTCAGAGTCTGGACTGAAAAAGTTCAAACGAGTTAAATCAGCTTTTCATGTTTGGTAAAAAAACAAAACAGGATTTATCAAAGAAAAAAAGGTAAATGGACTGAACTTATGTAGGGCCTTGGTAGTCATGATGAGCTCAAAGCGCTTCACACTTCAGTCACATTCACCCACACAGACATGCAGGTCGGTGGTATCTGTGGGCTGAGCGCTTTGCCCAGGGGCAACATGTGGCTGAGGAAGCTGAAATCAAACGTACAACCTTCTGGCCACAAGATGACCGCTCTACCCACAGAGCCACAGCCGCCCTAAAAGAGCCACCGCATGATCCTTTAGCCAATCCTTTTAAAATATGGATTTAAGCACAGTATAACAAGCTATAATTCAGTGCAACTTAAGATAAAAAGTCAGTAGAAAAAGGTCAAAATAAAGGCCAAACCATAAAAGCACAAGAAGAATTTCAATTCTCAAATCAATATGTTGCTATTAATATTAAGCTGGGTGTCGTTGCGACACTGAGCCGTCCACCACTAACCCAGCGAAGGGAACAGGGCTAACGTAGGGCTAACGTAGGGCTAACACCAAACCTACATGTTTTAGGAGATGTGGGGGGAAACCGGAGCACCTGGAGAAAACCCATGCAAACACGGGGAGACCATGCAAACTCCACACAGATGGTCTCTGTGAAGATGCTGCGCTAACCGCTGCATCACCGTGCTGCCCACGTTTTTCAATTGGATTGGGAGGGGACTATTTTCTAGTTTGTCAATGGGGGAAAAAACTTTGCCTTTTTAAATTTCCTCTTGCCGGAGCGTCGCATGGCGCCCTGAACACACAGGCTACAGTCGCCATGCGTCTGATTCCTGTCCTAGGTTTCTCTCTTGCATGAATATAAATATAAAAAATCAAATATAACACAGTATAACAAACTTAAAAAAAGTGCAATTTAACATAAAAAGGGTAAAAAGAAGAGCAATCCATGAAATATAAAAATCAAGAACATAAAGCAACTTCCAGCTCTTCTATGTCTTGTTATATTAAAACTGGCTGTTGGAGCTCTATAATGTCTGTCTCAACCTAACTTCCAGCTCCTTGTATGAAGCGTTAACCTGATCCAATTCATTTAACATCTGCTTCTCTCTTCTGCAGATCTGCGATGTCTCTTGACATCCTTTGGAAGAGCTCCTCCTTCTCTGCTCTCAGGTCAGCGATGAGGTGCAGATTCTCATTTGCTCTTTTCACGTTGGCGTAGTTCTCAAGTTTCACCTCTTGCTAATGTTTCCATGTCTTGTTTCAGCTCCTCGTAGGAAGTCTGGAGTTTGTCCACTTCTTCTTGGAGAGTCTCACTTTTCTCTCTCTCAGCCTGTAGTCTCCAGAGTTCCCTCTCTACCTCTTTGCCCATTTTGATTAACTCTTCTTTGAGAGCTTTCTGCCTTTTTAACTGGAATTTTGTCTCTTCCAGTTCTGCCTCCAGTTGGGCCAGTTTTGGGTTGTCTTGTAAGGCGTTTGGTTATGCAGGAGGGAACCGGCCTTGGGGGTTTTGCTGGACTCCCCATCTTGCCTGTCTCCCTGGAAACATACCTGATCTCAAAGGTGTATGGAGCAAGCTTAGAGACCCAGCGCTGTTCGCAGGCATCCAGTTTGGCCTTGGTCAGGATATATGTGAGAGGATTATTATCCGTCCACACAGTAAACCTGTGACCCTTCAGCCAGTGGCTGAACTTATCACACACAGTCCACTTTAAGGCAAGAAACTTGAGCCTGTGTGCAGGATAGTTGGCCTGACTGCGGTTGAGAGAATAAATGGTCTGTCAAAATCAGGATGTGCCAGCACCACACAGTTGAGGAGTGCAGCTTTAAGGTCTCCAAATGTTTTTTCACAAGCTGGAGTCCAATCCTGGGGAGTCAGAACACGAAAAGTTCCGGCTTTCCCGTGTCCTTTGTTCTTTACTTTACGTTTCTGACCTGTGGTGTGGGCATAGGCAAAGGGTAACAGACTGCTTACTTGTCTTTAATCATTTTTTTTAAATTCGTACAATTATGTACTGTTTTTAAATTATTTTTATTTTCCCAACACAATCAAAAAACTTTTACAAAATGAAAAATACGTTGTTCACTTATTTCCCTTCTTCCTTTTATGGAACTGAGGCGTAAAACAGACCAACAGACAGAAACAGTGGTTGCCAGGATACAACTAACCAACGCCTGCCAGTCAAAGCGCAGGGCTAAGGCGCTCGGTGTAGCGAATCAGGCGGAGCCAGACCTCAAAGGCGGGAACGACGTAGCGTAGCAGCAGCTTCAGCAGCGGAGATTCGACGTTACAGCGGGTCAAACGGCACCAAGTGTAACCGGATCCTTTCTGCGTTGTGCTGGTTTTATAATTGATCAGGCCGTGACACGGTAAAGGATTATTTATTCTCACAAGAATAAATCATCCTTTATTCTTGGATAAAGGAAGCTCCAAGTCCTCTCCCACAGGACAACGTCACAAAAAGGGGCGGGTCTAAGGGGCGCAAACAATTTAAAAACAATACCACAGAAGAAGAAATATAAAGGAGGGGCTTCCGATCTTAAAGTAATACGGTTAAAACAATAAGAGTTTTTAGAGGCGTATAAGTCAGGTAAATACAAGTAACAATACAAATAAAAAAAAACAAACATTTTGTGTAATTATAACAAAAGAGAGGCATGAGGCCCCTGCACATCACTACTAGGATCACTGGGACACTCAAACCCCTCCACCACGATAAGGCCCATGGAGGGGACGTGTAAGTGTGTGCGTGTGTAGGGGTGTGTGTGTTGAACTTGGGAAGCAGCGGCCCAACTATTTATCATTTAATTTATTTTTTTCTCACCTGGTCAGATATGCAAGACTGTTTTTGTTTCTCCAGTTCTGATTCGGTTTACAGTAAAATCATTGCAAACGCAAATAGATTTACTGTGAAACATTAAATAAGATTTAATCCTGGTGCTCAGTTCAGTCCTTCATGAACACATTCTTAGATAAGATAGAGAGGCTTGAAAAACAGAAGAGACCAATAAAAATGTTAGTTATTTCTCTTTTGGTTTGGGCTCATATTGACAATCCATATTATTACATTTTATTCTTTTAGCCATGTGTGTTATGTCCCAAACATTTTTTTTCATTGTTGCTTTCTTCTGTACATATTTTAAAATGTTCCTACCACTTGGGGGCGCTGTAAACATGACTCAATTACAACTAACACTGTGGGAAAATAAACAGTGACTTAACCATGCTGTAAAATTTGTCAAATTTTGAGACATCAAAATTCTACACAAAACAAATCAAAGAATGTTATTATGCTACTTAAACTGTTTATATGGTGAACACAAATAAGATGAACGTTTACTGAACTCATTTACATTTATTCAGAAATTTTTCCCGTCAAACATTTTTGAGAATAAATATTAGGATCCCCAAGACACAGAAAGTACAGTGAGATATCCCTGTTATTTATAGTAATGTTTCTTTTTTTTTGCAGCACTTTCTTCGAGAACTTTCACTTCCCTGTACCTCCTTTGCTTAAAGGGTTCATAAGCAAATCCATGTTTGCATTAGAGATGTTGTCGACTGTCTGCTTGGCTGAACCGAGCCACAACATCAATGAAGAGTGTGTGAGGCATGAAAGGAGTAATGTGCCCAGAAGGGCTGTTTGTGCCCCGGTGCTGTGCAGCTGTGGCCGTGGCCCCTGACCCCGGCCCCGGGGCCAGGGAATCTACACCCCTCTGCTCAGATGGTCCTCCCTCTGGGGCCCAACGACAGAAAACAATAAAATCATTTCTGCAGGTGGTGGAGTGGGGAGGAACTCCTGCTCTTCATTCAATGTGTTATTACAGAATGACAACAGAAATGTGCAGCAACCAATCACAGCCAGGAGGAGGGGCTTAATGTTATCAGTCAACCTCAGGTACTCGCTGCTAAATGTGTTAATGGCAGTGTCACTGCTTGAGATAACTAGCCAGAAATAGTTATCTCAAGCAGTGAGATAACTATTTTAAACAATATTTTAATGTTTATTTTATTTTATTTTTTTATATATATTTTTGCTTAATGATGAAAATATAGTAGATTTTTGTTGTTTGAGGTCAAAATAACTGTATTTTCTACAAATATTAACATTTCCGTAAAAAAAAAGAACTGAATATTTAAGGAGGAGAATATTTCCTCATGAATACTTCTGAAAGGCCCTGCCTAAGTGATGGAAGAGACAGTTTTAGATCGAACTCATCTCGGCTCATCAGTGTGTGACCTTCTGCTCTCTGGCTGGATGAGGAAGGCAGGAGATGGGCTTTAGTCTGTGTAGTTTTTACATCTGTTTTCTCTGTTCGGAAGTTCACTGATCTCTGAAATCTGTTTGCTTTTAGCAGAATGAAAGACAGGGCAGAGGCTTTCCTGCACCCACAGCCTTCACGCTCAATGGCGCGCTCACCAAGGCCTTTTTATTCACCGTGAGGTGTGTGCTGTGTGTGGCTTTTCATTTCAGATGTGTGATTCTCTGCTGCCCCTTTTTCCAGCTTCCTGTGGACTTGCGATGAGGAGGAAACCAGGAGCGCACCACATACAGTTTGTTGGCCGTTTACTGATCTTTAAAAAGCCTGACCGGCTGATTCTGATTTTGGCTGTTACCATTTTATTTAGTTTGAAATGTTGCCAAATGTAGTAAGAAAGTTGCTGAGTTAGCAACAGTGGAGTGACTGTTGTTAACTGTAAATGTTCAGACATGACTTGCTGGGCCGGTCTGCCAGTCAGACCTCTCAGAGGAGAGCAGGAGACGACAGCGACTGAGTTTTAGACCTTTACTGCGGTAGATAGGATCCAGGGATTAGATCAGCTTCGTGTGTCAGTATCGGCTGATCACTGATCTTGTAAAATGAAGGAAATCAGTGCCAATAAACCGGTGCACCCTTAATTTTGCTGCAATTACAGCTGAACGTCTGCTGGTGTATGTTCCTAACAGCTTTCAGATTCAGTTTTTGCCCGTTCTTCTGGACTAAATAGTTCAAACTCAGTCAGGTTTAGAAAGAGTGTTTGCTAAGAGTCGTTTTGAACTCTTAGCAACAGATTCCAGATCCTCAGTTGGAATTAAGCTCTGAACTTTTCAATGTGGGACAACTAAACACTGCAGCTCCGTTATCCTGCTGCACAGTAAAGCTTCCCATCCCAGTCCTGTCTTTCACAGCCTGTTGAGCCCTGAAGGACTGAACTGCACATGTAGAACTGGAGGTACGCAGAGACCCAGAATGAATCACAATGATCATGTGATGCGTTCAGATCACATGAATTGTGATCAGATGATCAGATCACATGATATGGTTAAGTATGAAACTTTTATTAAAAAATATATATTTTTTACATATTTGAAGATGACACTATAAAGTATCATGATGTTATGAGATGGATAATCTGTGAAAAACATTGATCTCTACTGCCTTCTCTGAGTGCTAACTAGAAACAGCCAATCGGAGCCAGGAGGCAGGCCTTAGCGCTGTCAATTAGAATCTCATGTGGCTTTGCTCATACACCCGTTGATCTCCCTGTATGCCATTTTGCTGCTACAGCTTTATCCTATTAGCAGATCTTCTAGTTAATGCTAAGCCTAGTTAGCATAGCCACCGATGCAATAGCGGCTCAGGGAACCGAGCCGCTATTGCTCAATTCACAAATTTTCAGTCTCGTTATGCTGTCACAACATGGTGACAGTTTTAACAAATATGTATAAAAAATAACATACAAAATAAATTAAAGTCACATTCTTCATGTTTAGCATAACTCTGACTCATTGCCAAGAGTTCCCTCTTGTTTCTGAGCTTCCCATGCTCCATTTGGGAGGGAGACATCCTTCCTGCTGGTCAGGAGGAGAACTGCATTTTGGACAAACGGACTCACATTAAATTGGGTTACTGACACAATCCAAAAAGGACAAATGACAAGAAAATAAGAAAATAAATTGCTATTTTCAAAGCTAAGGAGTTCTGACCATCAGGATAGGAAAGAGCTGAAACATGTTTTTGCAAGAGTCTAAGATGTTGTACATGAAAAGGTGAAAAACGTTACAGGTGGTCAGATGCAAAAAGCTTATCGAAGCCTTGAATAAAATCCCTGAGGCCATCTGTCTCCAGACCAAATATATTTCAGTGTTGGGAATCTTATGCTGCAGCTCCATTGAGGTTCAGCCTGAGGCAATAAGATAGAAAGAGGCTGGAGTTGAGGTGTACCCTCTGCATGGGCACTGAGCTAACAACTAACAAATCTGTTGTGTGAATGGTTCACAAGACATATTAATGAAATCTTCTCAATCTTTCAGTCAGTGCCTTGTTGTTGCAGCCAGGCAGCTTTGAACTAGTTTTAAGGTCAGTATTTATCTTAAGTACATATTTAATTAGGAGATAAAGGTTTATTTAGCCTAAATAGTATTTTGTTTAACCTGCTAGCTGCTATCATTTTCACAGTTTTAAATGAATAAAAGATACAAAAATGATTTTCTTTCTCTCACGAACAGCCACGCAATACAACTCATATTATTTCTATGCAACTTTACAACAGTACCTCCTAATGAGGAACCTGAGATTTATAACCTTTACTGGAAATGTCTGAATCAAGAAATGGAGCGGGGTTGGAATACTTTCAGTTGCAATTGAAGTTGGAGATAAACTCCCTATTTTTAGGTTCTAGTTGCAGTAACTATGAGTATGGTGTCACAGTCAGTAATTGTTTAATGGCCAGCTGTGGGGTAGTGGCTGTAACGTTCAGGAAGTAATGGTTGATTTCCTGCAGCTGTGAAGGAGGAGCTGTTGTTGCTGCTGTTGCTGTTGTTGCTGCTGTTGTTGCTGTTGTTGCTGCTGTTGCTGCTGCTGTTGCTGCTGTTGTTGCTGTTGTTGCTGCTGTTGTTGCTGTTGTTGTTGCTGTTGCTGTTGTTGCTGTTGTTGCTGCTGCTGCTGCATACAGACTCTTTCTGACCAAACAGGCTGCTTCCACTGTGGCCTGTGATTCAACAGACTTTTTCACCTGGCAAATGAACAAAAACACACACCGCTTAGCTGCAGAGTAGCAGCTTTATTTCTCAGCTCTGTCAGATCTACTGAAGAAACGCTGAAGCTCTCTTTTGGAGCGCACTACAGAAAAGTCATGAGATCAAAATTTCAGAACTCGGTTGGCTCGTAAAAAAAAAAAAAAGTCTTCCAGCTCATTTTGAAATAATGTTTTATATTTCTGTCAGGCAAATGCTTTCTCTTTGCTTTCATCCAATAGATGGCAGCTGAAATTCAACCTTTCACTTTGGCGTTTTAGCCGCGGTGAACAGTCGCACACATGAAAAGTCAAGCAGTGGTGAACAAATCAAGAGAGGGAAATGGCCAGCAGATAGTGGTGAGGGTGAGGAAGAGGCATCAGACAGTAGGGAGACAGGATGCTGCAGGTCTCGTCTGAGACTCTTCAGAAACACTGGAAATCACTGGGAAAGGCTCACGTCATCAGTTCAATCCCAGACCGTCACACACAGAGGAAACGCTTTCTGAACACAACCCGTTTGCAGAGTCTGATGGAAAAACGGCTAACTACAACAGACAGATGCAGCTGCAACAGCAACAGCGACTTGTTTTCCAAAGTGGGCAGCCAAACGCCGAGCTTTCATGCAAATTTTTTACACAGTTTATCATCTACTGCTCAAGTGGAGCTCAGAGATAAGACTGAGCCAGTGAGGCGTGGAAGTTCAGTTGCTAGCAAACACACCAGGAATGATCCACATTTAGCTCAGAGAACAAACTGCCAGAAAACTGCTAAACAGCCGAAACGAGTTACTTAAACTTAAAGCTAAATTCCCTCCTGTTTAGAGTTACTTTTGATTACTAACTGAAACATTGATGAATATATTTGATTTACATCTTCTTTATGATATTGATGACAAAATGAAATGTTTATTCCTTATTTCATAATTACTGTCTTGTGGCTTTATGGTGTAAAACACTTTGCTGAAATGTGCTGTACAACATTTCTATTAAACTGACATTTCAGGTCATTACTTTATTAGGTACATCTTGCATCAGTACGGTATGAGGCAGATGATCTGTGAAAAACTGATCTCCTTTGCCTTTACCCAGTACCAACTGGAAACAACCAATCAGAGCCAGGAGGCGGGTCTTAGCACTCTGCTGCACTACAGCTGTGCTAGTTAGAGACAGTGGATAAACAGTTTTCCTGAAATGGTAAGTTGTTTCTCCATCATTAACATATTTAGCAATGAATACATGGCACTGATTGAAGCGCTAAGTCCCTCCTCCTGGCTCTGATTGGTTGTTTTTGGTGCATTTCTTCAGAAGACAACAGCAGCTCAGGGAGGAGGTGGAGATCGATCTTTTCACAGATGATCAGTCTCACATCATGCCGTCACGACATGGTGACAGTTTTATTAAGTAGGAAAATAGTTTTCATAGAAGTTATACTGCAGCTTTATTTGTGATAATGCTGGAAATAAATGTCCAGGTGTGCTCGTCAACAGAGATTCACTCTAGACTCCAGTCACTCCATCATTTATCATCTCACCTGTTTCTGTTAATATTCATACATAAATGAGGGAAAGGCAGGCGGGGGAGTGAAGCTCCAAACAGCAGAAGTGTAACCTTAGATTGCTAAGGTTAGCAATCTAAAGCAACAGGCAACAAGAGAAGTGAAAACAGAGTGGAGGCAGGTGGAGCGGGTGGAGGCGAGCATCAGGGGGGGGAGGGTTGGTGACTGAAGGATGGCTGCAGGAGTGAAAGGACAGGCTGAGGAGATATTAGTGAGACCTGCTGGGATGTAGCTTTGGAGATGGTGGCACTAACAAACAGACAAAGCTTAAAGTTTCCCTTTAACCTTTAGTAACATATTTCCATGTTTACTACCAACCTTGTGGAGGTTGGTAGTAAAAAGACCTTCACAAGAAGGTATTTTTACCTGAGAAAAAGACCTTCACATTTACTTGAGAAAATGTCTCAAACAGAAACCTCCTACAACGGCAGACTGAGTTAACATAGTGAAACAGATCTGTGCACTGGAGAGGCAAAGTGCAGAGGGACACTTTCTACAGGACATGGCCAAAGTAGACGGAGGATGTCCAGCCTGTCAGGTCTGAGTTTTTTTGTGAACCTTTCTGTCACTCAGATTGTTGCTTTGATTGGAAATGTGATGTCAATGATTGGATAATACCGGCCACCCTACTGCCCCCTCTAAGATTTTTTTCTTGGGGAAAAAAAGTATTAGAAATGAGAACAGAAGCAACATAATTATATTATTGAAATGTAACGTGTTTTTTCAATAATAAGGTCATTATGCAAAAAAGAAATGACACAAAATTAACTTTTCAGCAAGATGTAGCAGCTTGTTTTGCGTCTACAAAGCACCAGTTCCAAAGGCTGATCTTTAGGGAGTGAAAATAGTCTCAAAACATTCGTAACTCGTAAAACATGATTCGTAACTCGTAAAAAGGGTACGGTCCAGTTACGACTGCAAAACTACTTTTGAGACTTTTTTTTGAGATGTCATTAGACCCACATCTAATTTATATATATGTTTATATACGATTCCTCGTTTGTGACTGGTACAACTGTAATTACATGGGTAAAAGATTTGACCACTACGTGGCGGAAGTTTATTCTGCTCTGGCTGGGAGAAGCGTTCAGTGAAACATTCCAGAATTGCGGGTCGGGTCGGCCCAGTAATCGTGGCGGTGGTTTACCCTCAGAAGGGTAGTCCACTTACTTCTGAGGGTAAAACTTGCAAGTTTTAACATCACACATACGCACACACTCACATCTAGGGACAATTTAGAGAGACCAATTAACCTGACAGTCATGTTTTTGGACTGTGGGAGGAAGCCGGAGTACCCAGAGAGAACCCACACATGCACAGGGAGAACATGCAAACTCCATGCAGAAAGACCGAGGCCGGGAATCGAACCCAGAACCTTCTTGCTGCAAGGCAACAGCTCTACCAGCTGCGCCACTGGGCAGCCCATGATGGAAACTAAATCTGTTTTTTTGTTAGTTTAAGTTCATGAAAACATGACATTTAAAATTTGAATATTACATCACACCATTAAATGACGTAATATAAAAACAGAATTTTGAGTCTAGTGAAAATATTTTTGATGCTTCTTAAATCTAACAAATAATCCTCATCTGAGAGCATAATTCTAAGTTATTGAACACGACCTGATAGTCGGCTGATTGGCATTTGACAGGAATCCCAGATTATTTACTGTAATGTCTCAGGAGATCAAATAGGATCCTCAGGGATCCGCTTTAGTTCCTCACTCTTTTCAGTCTAATTATCAAAATTAAACTTTGATTTCTGTCTCATCTGATTGGGGCCAAATTAGACTTTCATAAAAAACAGTTATAGAATAGTTTTCTGGGTAATGAGTGTGGAATCTGTCTTAGTTATAAATTATTCTCATCATAGTAAAGGCTGAAGATTCTCCTTTTGTCTGTGGATCTCTCCTCCTGAGCCAGGATGGAAATGCTGCCAGAGTGAAGTGAATAAAATATTTACAGTGTGGTTTGCTACTAAATAATGTCACTACAAACAGAAAAGTCCTGTGTGTGTTTAGCAGCCTGCTGCCAGAATCAGAGACGTACGAGTTTGTCTCAGGACACTGACGGGCCGATCGTCTGGGGTGACTTAGGGAGACAACATGTCCGCTGATCTGGCCACTTCTTCAATGAAACTGATCAAAGTGTGAGAAACAGCTTTTAACCAGGTTACACACTCTCAGCATCCGATTCGTCCTGCTTCTATGTGTGGAGCAGAAATGTTACAGCTGCTGCTCATTTCTCCTGCGTGTCATTTTGTACTCTTTGCTGTTTTGACCTTTTTCAATCCAACATGATGAAAATGGGAGCCGTGCTTTGGAAACCGACGACTGGAACTTATTTTTGTCTAGTATTTTATACTGCTCATCTGCTGCCCAGGGTGAACCTGCCTTCTGGACAGCACTCTGCAGAATCAGCCAGCACAAACAATGAATGCAGCAAGGAATTATGGTTAAATAGAATAGAAATATTCTAGAAATCCAGATGTAACCTCAGCAAAGTGACAGGTGATCGAGGCATGTAGCTTCACTCCAAGGTTTATAATTAACTAACCAATGAAATAACAAAAACTGAATCTGAAAAAACATTTTTAACTGTTTTTTTTAAATAAAATTAACCAGAACAATATTGTGCATTTATAAAACTAGAGCTTATTAAAAATGCAGATGTAATATCCCTCATTGTTATGTTTATGAATCTATTTATTAACCTTTTGAACTGAAGTGAAACTGATTTTGTATTTCCACACAGCAGTTTACATCCGCTGTAGGTTAAATACGGCACCATATTCTCACATTTTCTTTTATTTTTTTGAAAACGGTATCTTCTGTCGAGAGTTTATTACCCAATGGATGTTTGACCCCTTTGACCTCTGCACCTAAAAATGAACCAAAGTATGAAAAAACTAAAACTGCTGCTGCAACTTATACAAACTAAATTGAAACCAAACAATATTAAACTAAAACATGTAATAAAAATAAATAAAAACGAGCAAACATACTAAAAACGAATTACTGAATTAGACAAAAAATAAAACTAGACTATAATAAAAAACCCAAAACTATTACAACCCTTGTTCACACAAGGATAAAAGTCTAAAAATAATAGCTGTCAAAAATAATGTAGCATACTCAGATCCCCTTGGATCTGATGTTTCTGCATTAAAAACAACAAACTATTTGCAATTTACAAAAATACAAACAGTGCAAACAACAGAGATGTGCAAAATGAGTAAAACTGTCCAAATTACAGAGCAAACTCCAGCAGGGATGGGAACACTTGGTGAGTTTGTTGGGAGCAGCTGAAAGTCAGGATCTATGATAGCGCTGCTTTGTGCACATTGGATGAGCTTAGCTAACCGCTAACTCACAGCTCCACATTGTAGTAATAGATGACTGATGCTTGTGCAGAGGCCAGCAGGGTCTTCAGTAGTTTGCAGACTAATTGCAGACAAAGCAAACACAAAAAAGACTCTAAACAAGTCAAAGTCCTACGGATTTCCAAATGTCTTTACTTTATTTATAATCAAACTAGATTCTAAATATTAAATGTATCAAATTCCAAGCACTTAATTCAGACATGTGTCTTCTGAAATTACAAACAGCTGTTCTGGAATCTAAGTTCATCTGGATGTCTGAGCTGATGACAGAACCAGTTTTCACCAGAATCATTGGACCTTATTTTGATGCAGGATGCATCACATCCTATAAGTATAACTGCTGTGAATTCAATCAAGTTTAGAATTGCTTATTTATGCCTCGGGGAGCAATTTGAGGTTCGAGTGTTCACCAGCGTACATGCACACAAACCAACCATTCACACACAAAAATACAAAATATAATAGAGGAAGAGGAAGAACAGCAAGGGGGTTAATAGCAGCGTTCCTCTCTGCTGCTGGCAAGAAAACACCAGTGTGTCGGGGGGCCGAGGATGAGACATATTAACATCATGTAGAAGTGCAATAATTACACTGAAGACAAGGCAAACTGCCCACCTCCTATACTTATATTTACCTTCAGGGTCAAATTAATCTTTATTTTGTAAGTAGTACATTAAGGCAGCTTACAAAGCTCCACATTCCTGTATTAGATTTTTGAAGTCACAAGAAATTCATAAATGAGCAACTGAGGCAATATGGAGATGTCAACTGGAAGGAGTTTTAAAGAGTTCTGCCACAGTGTGTGCAGCAGTCGGACCTGAACCACCGACTGAAACTTAGCAACAATCCTAAGTTGCTTAGCTAAACTTAGGATTTAGCTAAGTTTAGCTAAATCCTATGCATTTAGCTAAATGCATGGGTGGACATGCATGGGTCCACTGGGGACCCATGCATGTGTCCCCATGTCCACTCACATTGACTTAGTCGATTCAGTTTGCAAGAATTAGTTAATAAGCTAAAATTATAATCTAAAAATTGGCATACACATGCATTCATACCAGAATAGGCCAGACTTCCTTGTATCTTCTTTAGTTAGATCACTTTTATCGTTCCTTTGTTTAGGAACAATAAACACATTTATGTTATGTTGAAATGAATTAATGTAATTCCTTTTATTTCTAAGTCCTTCCTCCTCTGTGCCGTCTCTTTCTCTCTCTCTCTCTCCCTCTCCCTCAGTCTGCCTTCTGCTCTCACAGCTGCTCCTGTTTTCAGTCAGCACAGATCTTTGTTCAGTCAGTAACCTCTCAACTTTTAGCCTCTTCTCTCTCTCTCTCTTTCACTTTCTCTCATTCTTGCTGGTTCTTTTCCCCTCACATTACCTAGTTCTGTTGTTCCCTTGCTCCCTGTTTTCCTTCTGGTCTTTAGAAGTTGTTTTGGGTTTTTTTAATTAATATTTTTATCATTATTCTTCTGTACTCTAGCTTGCGCTTTAGTAAAATTTTCAATTCTACCCACAAGACATTTTTTTTGTTGGACTCAATTTGAGTATTTGTTTGAGATTGTAATGTTATAAAATGTTGTTTCCATCTTAACAGGCAGCATTATGAAGTTTGTGCTGAATTGCACATTGATCATTTTTTCACCTTTATTTTAAAAAATCCAATTGAGATTAAAATCCAAGAGGCAGCGACAGACACAACACAAAACGTTACAGATAAAATAAAAAACTGAGGAAAAATGAAAAATGAAGGACGAAATGATGGATTAGGAAGAGTAATAAAAAGTAGTTTGTTTGATTCATTCAGTAATTTTACATTAAATTATTGATAATCTTCTTCTATTTTCATTTAAAAAATATCCAGTGGGATAAATATCTCACTTCATCAGTTAAAACTGATGTAAACTGATCTGTTACTGATCATATAGTCAATATGACAAGACCGATAAGTGTGATACCAAACACCATCATTTTTGTAGAGCGCTTCATTCTAAAGAACATGTGAATTACTGTGCAGTAACTGTTTACATCTGGGTTTTTTTTGTTTGTTTTTTAACATTTAACTTCGTATAATTATCTTAATCTATTACTAAGAAACAAGCTACCAGCTTCAGTTTACATGCTGTATTTTAACAGTTTCTTGTCACTGACTGCCCTCCATATCTCTGCTTCCTGCTCTACATAGACATGGTTATCAAATCTTTCTGTCCTCAGCTCTATTGTCTGGGAACCATCTGAAGAGCTGTTGTTGTTCCCTGCAGAGAGAGGTGGTTCATTATTAATCAGACTGGCTTTGAAGTAGATCTGATTGATTTGTCCATCTGCAGTTTGAAAAAAAGAAAAGAAATCTGTGTGTATTACAAAGTCCAGAGTGTAGATCAATGGCTAAGTACTTGATGGATTTTTCCGATTTGCTGCTTCATTGCAGGCGCCATGTGCATACAAACCTGATCAACTCCAATTGCTCTGAATTGGACAAACCTGAACAAACCTGATCAACTCCAATTGCTCTGAATTTTTACTGCATTAATGTTTGTTTTCACTTTTATGTCTGACAGACCAGCTCGACTTGAACGCTGCCTCACTCACTTCGTAATTTTCCTGGGGAAAATGTTTTCATGATGTAACCCTGAGAAAGAATTAGGGATGCAGAAAAAGGCTTAGATGTGACATGTGAAAACTTTTGTGGGAGGAAGGAAAAAGACGAAACGAACGAGACTGAAGACGAGCGAGAAGGCGTCGACCTTAAGACCAGAGAGAGAAAACATCCAAGGTGTTCGCTGTTGGTTTTCAGGAAACATACAGAAACAAATGTATGACTTAATCATCTGTTCAGCTGCTGAACTGCCTCCAAATCTATTTATAGTAGCAACGGATTTGAGGGGTGAAATGATACATGAATGCTGTCGGGAAAATCCAGTTATTACTGCTTTTTTGTTTTTCGCAAAGGTTCCAGAATTCACAAACTATTTTAAAAAATCTTTAATCTGAATCTTTTGACTCTTTATATCACAGTTTTAATGCTTTTCAAACATTAAAGTAGAACCACTGAGAGTGCTCCCATTTAGTCACAAAATATTTCAGATGATAATCAAATGAAGTCTAATTAAAAAAGACAACAAAAAACTCATTCATAATAGGTCTTTAACACAGATGGAGAGAGATTACTCACATCTTGTTTTCATTCTGTCTTTGTTCTACTGCCGAACCAAACTGCTGAAATCTGAATTATTTCAGTACAGCAGAGGTTTGTTCAGTGCTGATGTCTAAATGAATCATTTCAAGGCGATTTAAAAACTGCTTCCTGTTTTAATCCAACATAAGAAGCTCAAACATTGTGACTCACTGCAATGCTTTTGTAACTGAATGTTGTCCACCAGCCTGAAGCAAAGTCAACACAACGAGAAAACAGTTCAACTAGTACTTCCTATCTAACTTCAGAATAAGAGTCTGGTCCAAAGCAATGCATTATGGGCGGCTAAAATAAATTCACTTATTCATGAGATGAAGAAGCATGTTGACAGCATTCATTTCACTTTGTGATGACAAATGTTTGAACAATTTAATTTAGCAAGATCCTTCATCCCTTCATGATACAGAAGACCCAGTTAACCAGCAGAGATGTTTCATCCTGATCATTTATTGAGGATTTGCTTCATATCTGTCAATAGCTGTAGTCTCTAGAGGTTTTACACATTAATTATAATCAAAGAAAGAGATTGTTTCATTCACATGGCAGAAATCTGATAAACTCCCTGAAGAGAAGTCAGCTGCTTTGCTCTAATGACTTCAACTGGCTGTTGTTTCTGCTTGAGGCTAGCAACAGCAGGCTTCATTTGAAATATGACTGAGAATCCCAAAACAGAAAGGTTGGTTTGGTTGGACATCATCAGGACCTGCTGAGACGCATCACCACATGCCTCTCAGTGGGACAGTGTGTTCGTGATGATGTGTCCTCCAAACATTGTGTCTTGTCTAATAGCCAAGAAACTCCTTTTGTAGAAATTTTGGTTATTAACTTAGGAATTCTTCAAGGAAATAAACGTTTATATTCATGCTCTTATTTTTCTTTTCTTTTTTTCCCCCAATAACTATTTCAAAGAAGAAACAGGAAGAAAATGAAACCCGGACAGCAGAGAACAAGATATAAGCATAGATATGATATCTACAGGCATTGTAGAAGGTGTAAATTATCGTGTAAAATTAAATTGATGTAGATGTAGTTTGAACTGAGATTAGTACTTTAGCATTAGCTTCTGCTAAATATTATTGTAATGCTTTAGCGTTAGAAGAACTAATGCTTATGATTAATGGTTAGGGTTACTAACTTTTTAGTTAGCTGTGTCCATCATTGATATTCAACTTCTTTTACTTTGATGCCTGGAAGCAGTAAGTAGTACATGGAGTCACCCTCAGTGTTAAATAATTTCAGTATAACTATAGTGATTTGCTAAAGAAGATTAGCGAACAAACAGCATCATGAAGACAGCAGACAGGTAACATGTTTTGCTGAAACCTGGAGCAATGTTCCTTTAATTCTGTTATCCTGCTGAATGCGTCCCCACTTCCCTGAGGAAACTGAGAGATGAATCAAATCTTCAGCAGCAGCAGCAGCAGCAGCAGCAGCAGCAGCAGCAGCAGCAGCAGCAGCAGCAGCAGCAGCAGCAGCAGCAGCAATCTCTCACTGATTAATTCTATCAAACCAACCTCGCCTCTCAAAATAATACCTTGTTAATTTAGGGGCGCACAATGAAGGAGTGATGCCTGAATGACGAGCTCCCATCACTCGTGTTTACAGGAGCGGGTGTTAATAAATCCTCTGTGTGTGCGTGTGTGTGTGTGTTGGCTGCAGTTGATGAAATCACAGGGGACCGAGCATTCCTGACGACACAGCGCGAAACAACAGCATTTCCTCCTGATGCAGCTGCTGGAGGATTGAAATATTTCATTCACTGACGAAGGAAACATGTTTGACTGTCCAGCTCTCCAGGTGGGCTGCACTGGTGCATATCACGCACCAATGGCGGCCAGTCATTCCACGCAGAAACGCATGACACATCATAACAAGAGATTATGTCACGCTGCTGGCTTATTTTGTATTTACATTTGAAAACTTGCTGACGGAAGCGGAGGTTTGTGCAGCAAAGGCACGAGCGGTGTTTATCTCCACACGCGCGCGCGCACGAGGTGTGCGTGTGTGTGTGGGGGTGTGTGTGTGTGTGTGTATAAGTCTCCCCTTCTTTGCCTCCACGCATCTGACAGCGTCCCTCCCTCTCTCTCCTCCTCCTCCCTCCCTCATTAGGCGTTACACCGGCAGCACACCGACCCACTCCCTCTCCTTCTAACCGGGAAATAAACACAGAGCGGCGGCAGCAGGACTGAGCTCCCCACGGTGCGCACCATCCATGGTCCTCTGGATGCCTGTCTGACAGGAGGGTATGTTGGCAAATCCATCTTGTATTTTCCCCTCTGACACATGACTGCGTTGTAAACACAGTTGGTTTCGTTAAATGCTTCTATTTATTTGTATTATTTTTTTACTGTTTATATTTGTTTTTTATGCGCATAATTCGCAACTGATGGCGGGTTTTCTTGTGCTGCGGTGGAAGACAGTTTGTTCGCGCTGAGGCTGCTCCACACACCAGATCATTTTCTAACACGCATGGACTTTACCCTGCGCTTCCTGCCGGAGGGAGCTGAAGACCAAAAAAATCATGGAGCAAGTTGTTGCGTCGTTTTTTGTGTGTTTTTTTTTTTTGCGCCTACTGGCCCTGTGAGCGTGTAGACTACATGTCCAGCAGGCAGGAACCAGTACTACCCGGGTTCCTCCTTCGCTGCGTGAAAAACGAGCTACTTTAACGCTCTCAAGCTCGCCATAACCTTCCTTGTCATTTTTAAAGCTCCTGAGATCAGCTGCTCGGCTCATGGCCCAACCCGTCAGGGCAAACTGGATCTGCTTTTGGATTAGTCAGTGTGTTCTCAAACACACCCATTGCTAATAACTCAGCAGCCTCGTTGTGCATATGTACAGAGCCTTGCAGAAGTGTTCACACCCGTTGAACTTTTTCTGTCTTTGCTGTCAGCTTCATGTGTTTTTAGGTTTTGTCTCTGTCTGATATTCACATGTTGACATTTTTGCCCATTCTTCTTAGAAAATCGCTCAAACTTAGTCAGATTAGACGGAAAGCAAGTATGAACATTGCATTTTAAAATTTTATTTGGATTTAACTGGGCTTTGACTGGGCCACTCCAGCACATGGCAATGCTTTGATCTGAACCATGCAGCTGAATCTGCTCCAGTTTCAGGTCTCTGAGCTGTTTCTCTTCCTGGATTCTCATGTGTTCAGCTTTTATCCATCGTCCCATCAGCACTGATTAGGTTGAAGAAAAGCATTCCCACAGCATCATGTATCACTGTGTTTTCCAACATACATGCCATACAATTTTGGCATCTTGGCCAAAACATTCAACATCTCTGGTGTCACCTGACCAGATCACCTTTCTCTGTTGTCTTAGGTTTGGACTTATGTCATGCTCTTTGTTCAAAGTTTTGGATATTATTTAGTCTCCCAGGCCTGAGCGTCCCTATAACTTTCTCCCTGACCTGTCTGCTGTCTTCATGATGCTGTTTGTTCGCTAATCTTCTTTAGCAAATCACTATAGTTATACTGAAATTATTTAACACTGACGGTGACTCCATGTACTACTTACTGCTTCCAGGCATCAAAGTAAAAGAAGTTGAATATCAATGATGGACACAGCTAACTAAAAAGTTAGTAACCCTAACCATTAATCATAAGCATTAGTTCTTCTAACGCTAAAGCATTACAATAATATTTAGCAGAAGCTAATGCTAAAGTACTAATCTCAGTTCAAACTACATCTACATCAATTTAATTTTTACACGATAATTTATACCTTCTACAATGCCTGTAGATATCATATCTATGCTTATATCTTGTTCTCTGCTGTCCGGGTTTCATTTTCTTCCTGTTTCTTCTTTGAAATAGTTATTGGGGGAAAAAAAGAAAAGAAAAATAAGAGCATGAATATAAACGTTTATTTCCTTGAAGAATTCCTAAGTTAATAACCAAAATTTCTACCCAGATGCCAAACTTCATTCAACTGAAAGCTCACCAAGCAGTCAAGTAAGTTAGTGCTTTAGAATTTGTCAGGAAAAATTAATTTAGGGGAAACTAAGGGAGCTAAATGTTTTCAAAGTTAGCAAAAGCACCAAAGCGCTAAGTGAAAAATAAGCTCTTCTATTAGCACAGTGCTGAATACGAATGTATACCACTCAGAGCACAACCATAGACTTCAGTTTTTTAGCGCTCCTCAAGAACACACTGCCTTTTGTAGGTTTCTCACAGAAAATCCCATTAAAATGCAGGGAAGTTTGTGGATGTGACATAATAAGCTGTGAAAAGGTTCAAGGGGTGTGAATACTTTTGAAAGGCACTGCACACTTAGCCTGTGTTGGGCTGTCAAACCGTGTTGCACATGTTTCACCAGCAGCAGCACAATGTGGTTATTTTTTAGTTACTCTTTGTGTTCAGAAACAAAGAGTAACTGAACTTGCCCTCAGCTCCCGGTGAATGAAGCTGTCAGTGTTCAGTGTGCAAAAGGCTGACTTCAGTGAGCAAATCTGTCTGCAGAGGTGGAGCACGCTTAGCCAATTCCTCACAAGCTATGCAGATAGCTTCACAATTATTCTCCTGGCTGACAGCCTATGTAGAAATATTCTGGCTTACTGTGGAACATCCAGGGAAGCTGTAAGAGGACTTCTTTTTATCTTAAAAATGGTCATGTATGGGAATTTATTGACCAGTTATTAATATCTGAGAATACAGTGAAATGCCATTTTTCAGTGTTACTGAAGCTGTTACTGCCAAAGGCTAAACATTCAGAATGACAGTTAGTCATTAAACATGACTGTTTAATCCAAACTGTTACCAAATGCAAATGCATTAAAAACTACTTTGATCTTGTAATCCGTTTAAAAATGTCTAAGGTTCTAAAGTGTAAATATGTTCCATATAAACGTATTTCTCCCTAAGCCGTTTCCTTTAAACAGGGGAACTGTGGTGTAGTTTTTGTTTCTTGGAGCCAGACACCAAAACACCTGCAGCTCTCTGATTTATGCACCTAGATGACAGATAGTCTGCTATTAGGAGCCTTGAAGAACCCATGTTTTACATCACTGGTTATCTAAATGTCCGTCCCGACATTCAGTGTCTTGTAAGTGGAAGTAAACACCCACTAATGCACACTTGTAAGGTTCCCTGTCGACCCTCGTCCATGACCAGGACGTACACTGGGTCATATGGTAGGTTTTAAAAAACACACACAGTAAAAACAACTTCTGAGATATGAATAAAAATGAACTACAAGAAATCCTCAGACAAACATTAGCAATCATTTGGTGAAGGATTTGTCCTTCAGCAAATCATGAATTTGGTTGAAGGACATTTTTGATAATTTAGGATGTGGTTATTCAAATGAACTTAACCCTGCAATATAGAAAACTTGCACAACTAAAAACAAGCAGCCTCCTCTTCAGGTCAGATAAACTGAGTAGCTTTTTGATTTGACTTGAGTGAATAACCATCAGCTGAACAAAACAACTCAAAGGAAAGAGAAGAGGTTTTGTTTTAGTGGGTCTTCAGCTGCATCTTCAGATTTGATCTCAAGCTGTTGATGGGACTGCTTTGGAAATGCAACAAGTCGAAGATTCACATAAATGCACATTAGCAATATTTCAAATCCTCTGATTTACTTTAAACTGAGTATTGATTTATTTTTTTCTTTCTTATTTCATTTTGTGGTGTGATGGGATTCAAACATGCTTTTGAATGCAGGTCTGTTCACATTCCTCCAGACTTTCTCTTTTTTGAAATGTGCTGCTCACATAGTGCTGGTTTCACAATGTGTGGCAAAAGTTGAGATGTGCAGAAACAATCTGCCAGGTGTTGTGATGCCTCGTGTTACCTTGCACTTTGCAAAGGCAAGTATTTTTACAGGCTCAGTTAGGCTCTTTTTTATTTATATATTCAACACTCATTTAGTTTCATATTGTATTACTTAGATATCTGTTTTAGGAAAGGTTGTACAGCAAGAATGAAATAGGGCCTTAAACAGAACCCTGAGGGGCCCCGTTCCATATGTATATAGTCTTTGACATAATCTGATTTATACACCCACCAAGAGTCCCTTTGAAAAAGTCTGCCAACATTGTATTAAACTATGGAAGTGTCCTTTGGACTGTGAACAGTTTGGAGTCAGGTGTTAATATTAATGTGACTGTCATCTAGGCGCATAAATCCTGTGTTTTATCTAATACATAATACTGAGAATACATATTATGAAAGATTTTAGTGCATGCATGAGTAATTATGTCCTGCTTTTAGTCAATGATTCTTGCCAGTGTTGAATGGTGAATGAAAGGGAATGTTGGAAGATCTGGCTATGTGGCCTGTGGTTTGTAATGGTGGAAGGCTTATTCAAAGTAAATACTATACAGGTGTCAAAAACCTGCATTCTGATTACACTGCTGCTGTTGAGATTTGGTAATGGAAAAGGCCAAACAAAGGGAGCTTTCGCTTTTCTGACTTACTGCTAAACAGAGTTGGAGAGTTAGCTGGTTGACATGTTCATTATTGGTCACCATGGCGCTGCATGTCCTGCTTCAGTCCTAAGACGACATGTGACTCAGTTTCATGTGTATCTGTGGTTCCAGTTCTGTTCTTGTTCAGTGAAGGCTCATAAGTCCTGCCTTGAATGGCACTGTGTCCAGAGCTTGTAACCTTTGCCACAACACTTGTCATGAGGGAAAATCAAAAATAGTTTTAAAGTGCCGTAAGGTTTTGAATTTGACAGCTCTAATTCAAGCATTTTCTACTGATTTTGATATCCTAAAGTTCTGCAGTGTTTAGCAGATTGCTCGTCTCTGGCCATTCAATCAATTAAACCCTCTTACTGCTATAAGGTACCTTGCTACTTCCTACTTCAGTACTGTTAGACAAACCATTTCATACTGTAAAGATGATTCCTTTGTGCAGAACTCCAGAAAAGCTCAGGAGACAACAGAGTTGGTTAAAGAGTTGCTATAGGTGAGAAGCAAGGTACAAATTCAGCAAGTTAGATTCAGCTTCCTGAACATACCTTAGCTTCTTACTAGGGTACACCAATAAATTAGCCTCCATTTCCTTAATTTTGGGAAATGGTTGATTGGTCAGTGAGAGAGAAACTCTTCCAAACTTATTTATCTCTACAAAGGTCTGAAAATCAGCCACTGTTCCCTTTTGCTGTGCTGTGACAGGACTGACTGACAGACCTGCCCACCAGGTCAGCTTAGCAACAAATTCACTGACTTTTCGGAGAACAAAATCGATATCAACCAAAACTCTCTGCACAAGTTAGAGTACATTTCTGCTTCTTCATGCTTTCTACCCTTAACTTGCAAAGTCATAAACATCAATAAAACAAAACAAGAATACCAAACCTCTTGAATGGTTTGGCGTCTGTGGACGATGTTCCATCATACATCCTGTTGCTTTCACTTCAATACAGAGTAGACGGCTGGCAGCCAATGACACACGTGAAAGACTAGCATATCGGAGCACAGGAAACATAACGATGTTCTTTATCAACACAAAAATGTTCAAATCACACATTCAATTTAAACTGTATACTTATTACACCCTTTTCTTGCACCCTATTTCCATTTATAATAGTTGGTTATAGTAATGACTTCCTTCAATGTCAGTAAACTCTTATGCAACATGACCAATCAACCCAAAATAATAACTACCTGCCAGAGACATGACTCACCTCCTGCAGGTAGATGCTATTCATCAGAGCCAACGAGCTAAAAATTAACAGTAAATTATAGAAAATGACTCTTAAGTCATCATTTGTCCAGGTGATTATGAGACGTCCTTCTGGCAGCTGCCATACAGTTGACCTGAAGAGCTAAAGGTGACTCCATTTAGCGCCAAAAAAGTGAGGTACAATACACAGAAGAATAGAGGGCGGCTGCCATGTTAACCTCTTCACCTCCCCCCTCCTGCTGTTGTTCAGGTGGGCTTCTAAGTCTTTTAGTTGTCCTCTTCCCCCAGACTGCTGGAACTGTAATCCTCATATGGCAGCCTGGCTTTCAAATCTCATTAGCAAGGTAGCTAACATTTCATCTTTGTAATAAACTACATGAAGGTCAGACCTTTTAAAGTGAATCAAACTTAAAGATTCTCCATATTTGTTCTGTACATTGAGCCCATGTGAAGGCAAAGTCTCGCCTGGTGAGTTCATGTCACTTTTTGTGTACTGACTTCAGCTGCCAGAGGCTTCTGTTGGGATTTCGCAGCTCAGCATGCTGCCTCCCAACATTTGCAATTCAGATGAGCTGGTATGAAGCATCTGAAGCAGCCTCTCCTCCCGTTCTGTTTGGAAGCAATCATTCCCTGCACTTGCAAGTTAACTCAACCGTTTCGTATTTTAGTTTTACATCAGTGTCAGAGGGAAAAATAAAAACGGGGCTGCTGCTGGTTACCTGTCAGATTCAAAGGGCTGGAATAAAGACGGGCTTTTTTCTCGACTTGTAGTCAATTTGGAATATGCTGTGTCATTTAGCGCATTCTTAGACGGCTGCATAATGATGTGAGGTCGCTGCGATCTGACCTGCGCTGCTGACAGCAGGCTGGGTGTTCGCCTGTGTGTGTGTGTGTGGGGGGGGTGTGTGTGTGCGTGTGTATGTGTGTGCATGTCCTGCACTTGGCTGTCATTGGTTTTGGCCCAGTTGAACGTTATGTGACCCGTCATGATTGGGTTGCTTGGTGAGTGCAGTCACGTCTCTTCCTGTCTGCTAAACTCCACTGACCAGTCACACGAACACACACACATCCGCGTCCTCTCTACTTGTGAGGGCTCTCTAAATCAAAGCCTCATGCTTCTTGGATAAATTCATAGCACCTTGTACTGTAGGCACAAGCCTTGATAGAGGTACATAATTTCATCTGCTGCTCATCTTTCCCCGCTGCCAGAACAGAATAAAACATGACTCATGGCCTTTTTCTATTTCCCTAAGGACCAATCTTTATGTCCATAGAAGATTGAAGTTCATTTTTTTGGAATATCCTCCCTGATAAGTGGTCTTCATAAGGCACTTGTGTAGTTCAATTACCTTAAGTACACTTCCTTTAGTGAGAGCAGAACTCTTCTTACTTTTTATTATTAAGCCTTGCTCTGAGGATTACGTCTGACTCTTTTCAGTGCAACTTCATGCAACTGCATTCCAGTATTTTTCACACCACTTTCCTTGAGGATGGTGGCACTCCGCTTCCACAACATAAATTATGTTCATCCTTATCTTAATTGGTGCGGTCTGCTTAGTAATTTGGTTTGAAGAAGGATTTGACCGAATGCTGTACAATGTATTGATTTGCAATCATCATCACAGCGTCAGTGTTTGCATGACTCGTATCAGAAAGAAGCCGCTGAGCGTAAAGTTTGGTGGTTTTACTGTTTGCTCGGGGTCAACAACGTCCTGTGAAGGACAAACAGAACAGAGCGGGTTTATAAGGTCTGTTCCTGAGCTGTGGTTATCAGGAGCAGAGCGATAAGATGAGCCATGAGTGCAACATCGCTGCCTGAATGAAAAACTCAGGATGAGGGATGAGGAGTTACAAAATGAAGACGGTCCGGCTGGGTTGGTCTGCTGCTTAGGCTCGATGGAGGACTAAGACTTTAGGACTTTAGAGACCTAAACTAAATAAAAATATTGTTTTAGTCTCCTGCACATGGACCTGCCAAATAATCTAAACATTAATCATGATTCTTATTGTTTTGGGACTTAATATGGTGTAGATTACAGATGAGTACCAGGTTCTAGATGGTTTTACATTCCAATAGTTTAAACAGAAAGCAAAAAATGTGACCTGGCCTGTAAAGCCAGCTGTGTTTTCTTTGTGTAGGCCGCGACATATGATTTATTTAACTCAATGTAAACAATTTGTCATGGGTTGTAGTGATGATGGTGAGAAAACGCAGGCACAGCCGGGATGAGGAATGAAATTGAGGATTTAATAATGAAAACATTCACGGAGCATACGGGGAAACACGATGAGACCAGGGAAAGCACAACGAGACAAGGTGTGGTAACATGACGAGGATCCGACAAGAGACAAAGACAACAAGGTGGACCTAAATACACAGGGAGGGCAATCAGGGAATGAGGCACAGCTGGGACTAATCAAGGGGAGCAGACAGGACAACACAGGGACTCAGATCTCACACACAGAAAACCCAAAATAAATACACAGAGAACTCAAATCATAACACTGTTTGTGTTATTCCCTGAGATCACCAGCCAGCTCTGAAGACTGATGAATGGAAGGTTGAGCATCTTAAGAACTCACTATTTGTTTTCTGCTTTGTGGAATCAAGACATAGAAAAACCTAACATGAAACCTTCAATTCTGACTTTGTTCTCCAGATATCCAGCCTGTGTGTACTCAGCATTTCTGTCACGAAAATATGTTTTAGGCAATTATGTATTCATTCTCTCTTCTGGAGAACCTGAGTGCATAATTTAGCAGTATGTTCGGATGCCATAAGCTGCATATCATGTTTGTTTGTTTCCTTAGAAGTCAATGTAAGTGATCAGTTTCATTTGCTATCCATTAAGTAAAGTGTTCCTGTTCTTGTGTTAATTCTAAAATCTGCACTTTGGACATAGTTTCTTAAAATTAGGACTGATATTTTCTCACCAGAACTCCTCTTTCTATAGAGAAATGTGAGTTTCTCCAGAGAATTAAAGGACATAAAACCCATTTTCCAACAATATCTGTGGTAATATGAGCAGGGCTTTAATTTAACCTGGTTTGAATGATAAAAAAACATTGAGATAAAATTCTGTTTGTGTTTTCACCAAACGGATAAAGGTTTTATAGATTGAGTGAAGATTTGACCTGGTCGGTAGAAACTCAGGACAATAGCAGCCATCTTTCAAGTTACCTGCTGATCTACGTATCAGTGGTAAAGTCTGACGTCTGTGGGTGAATGTGACTCTCGTGTAAAGAACCTCGAGTTGTTATGAGAGGTATGGAGTATTCTCTGGACGATAAGACTCTCCTGTATGTAAGATGCATTTATTTAGAAGTGGTCAGACATGAGGGGATTTCGTCCGGGTTAGGATCCTTCAAGCAGTTTTCTTGAGCTTTCTTCACAGCTGCTGTCAGAAATGTTTACTCTTTGATTCATGTCAGTCAGTATGAATTCATATTTAACACATCTGTCAAAAAATATTTCATGAAGAAACATGTAGCTTACACCTGTCTACAAAAAAAACCTGTGGCTTATAGTCCAGGTAATACGGGACATAAATGGAGTTGTTCTCTAGTTTGAGTGCACAACTTTACTGATGCTAAAAGTATCTAACATTTAGTTTTCTTCAGTAAGTTGCAGCTCCTATACTGAAGAGTGGTACTAGCCCAACTTAGTAGCGATATGTTGCCTTCACTGGCCTGAAGCAGGTCTGAATTTTTGGTTTCTGGATGGATGAGCACCTTTACTCCCCAACCAGGCACAGGTTCAGTTCTAAAAGCTGTCCAGTCTTTGTCTTTGTTCCACATAGAGTAGACGGTTTTGGAGGGGAGAATCCTGACACCTGATAGCAGATGAGTTGCATTGTGGTATTGATTGTTGACTGACAAAGCTGTAGTTTTAGTTCTACACCGACGTACTACATTGAGCCTGAGTGTTTGTTTGCCACATGTGCTGCTCTGGTTTACACCCTCCTAGCATCACAGTGCTGCCGTCCCTGACTCTGACAGTTATAATCACAGTGGTGGCGTGCTTTTTGTTGTAAGGCAGCTGAATTAAGCCCCATAATAATGCAGCCTCCACTGCAGATGTGTCAAAACTGTATTTTCCGGGGCAGCCTACAACATTATTCAGCTTGAATGGAGTGTCAGGGATTTGCCTGCAGCAGTGATCACTTATTTGGTCCTTTCACTATTGAGAATCCTCTCCCAGAGCAATTGTAGTCGTTGTGTTGTCTGTCTGACCAGGTGCTTTTATTTTTTATTTATTTTCTTGCTGTTGGTTTGCCTTCACACAGCTGTGGGGAATTTATCGCCTCCCTCAGATTGCATCATTCTGTTTTCAAAGAGGGCAGGGGACCTATTTCATGTCCCGAGACAGTTTTATTTGACCATTCTCTTTCCAAGCGGCGCTCGTACGGCTTCCCAGGCCTGATGAGAGGCTGAGAGGCATATCACCATGTCCTTCTGAAGGAGAAGCAGCGAGGAGCTTTAGAGCCGCCTCAGCCCCATGGCTGCCGTGAGTCAGCAGGTTCTCCTCTTCCTCTCCCTCCTCCTCTGCATAACTACACTTGTCTCCCTCGTCACGGCCGCCTTCTTTGAACAAATCTCCTGCCTCTCGCGGATGAGACTCATCATGTTGTTTTTGACTTTGATCTCGAGTATCGGCGTCCAAAACGGTGCTCAACGCTACCTCTGGGTTGCAGCAGCAGAATGCATGTTGCTGAGAAGCTTTGTGTTTGTGGGGAAGGAGAACAGTCGTCTGTTATTTCCAGGCTGTTTATTCAGTCTTTGCAGAAGTCTGCTCCGGAAATAATCTTTCTCCAGCTTCTCTATTTTGGCATCTTTTGACAAGCTCCTCCAGCAGCCATTGTTTTCTTTGGCTACTTCATACTTGCTAGTCATTAATTAAAGCCTTGGCATCCTGCAGTTGTGGAGGAAGACTAATTCCATTGTCTGTCAATGTTCATTGCTCTTATTGTGGGATTCTTGATTTCCTCAGTCTTGCACTGGTAGGAAAAGTATTCATACCCCTTAAACCTTTTTCACGTACTGACAGTAACTTCAGCTGCTACAAGCCACAAATTCTCAGCAGGACTTAGGTCTGGACTGTGACTGAACCAGTCAAACTCACATTTAATTTCCTTTTGGGATCAATGAAGTATTTTTCATGAAATTGAATTGAAATGAATTGAATTTCTTTGACCTAAACCCTTCCAGTGTAGCTCTGGCTCTATATTTAGGTCAGTCAATGGCGAAGGATCCTAACCTGGGCGTTTGCTGTCACTAACGTTCCTGTCTATGTGAGTTCTGAATGCAAAATGTGTTCTTAATATTTCAAATTTATCTTAGGAGCATGATTTGAAAACCAGTTGTGGACACACAACTTTGTTTTGCGTTTTTGCTAACGCTGGAAAAGTTAGTTCTAATTTACTGTAATCTTTTAGTTCAATAAAGTTCAACATCTGTGTTGGAGCTTTGGTTATTGACTGTTAAGAATTTTTCAAGTAGTTATTGACTTTTACTGTGATCCTACAGTGAACCGTTTAAAATCTACTGATGCTGTCTGACCCAAACCTGCCTTGGTGAACTAGGGAAAATCTGAAACAGAGTCAAGAACCGTGAAATCAATTCTCAAAAAATATATATAACCCAGTGTCTGTGAGTGTATTCAGTGCTATTAGCATAAAGACAATGTTTTGTTTGGGATGATTAAACTGCAGATTGCAGGTAAAGCAAAGCTAAATAAAGCCTGTGGTCTGAGATTGAAATGTGTTATTGCCTCTTTGTGCATCACAAGATATAAACTCATCAGAGGGCTGAGGGTTCGCTCTGACCTCTGCGTTATGTTTCCCTGGTAATTATACTGAATGATGATTGCGCACCAAATGCCCAGTGAGGCAGGTGGTGCAGTCTGCATGCTGGCCGTGTTGCTGTTCTCTGCCAGTTCTGCTGTTCAGCTCCCTATGTTTCTCACCAGTGCACTGTTTTCCTGCTCAGGGGTCAGAGGTCAGGCTGCCTCAGCCTTTGTCTGATCAGATGTTCTGAACTGGTCCAACAGGTTGCAGTGCAGATCCACAGCGGTGACTGTGCACTCACGATTAGAGTCTGTGTTTACTGTTCTTGGTTCTGATCCGTGGGCGAACTCCACAAACATATTGTGTGTGTGTGTTTTCTGTGTGGTTAGCCTTTTGTTGCTCCACCTCGCTGTTGTTGCTGTGCTTTCAGCCTCGTGGAGGATCAACTGCACTTCTGTCTAATCTGTAATTGTCAGGGACAAAACTCTGTTTATCTTCCCTGTGTGGATTCTATTTCGTTTATTTCCATTGATTCTATTATTCTGAGTCTTTCTTCAGCTTAAAGTAGAACTTTGCACATTTATTCAACCTGGTCAGAGGACTTTGGAGACCAGCTGCAGTATATGGACTTAGCACATTGTGAAACACACTTTCTATTTCTATGTGTTAGCATCTTAAAAATTAAATTCACAAGCTTGCTCTTACATATGAGACTCATGCTCACTCGCTACATGTTGTCCACAGACTGGCAATCCATGCAAATTCCAGTATCATGTGACTCGTTGCTAGAGGAACATTTATTTTTGTGGCTAATGGCAGCCTGTATTAATGCAGCTTACAGAGACACCACAGAATACATTCAGCACAGTGACATGCAGAAGAGGTTATCCTTATTTTGTCCTTTTACAGCAACATTGATTTTAGCAGGACTCAGTTTGACAGACCAACAGAGAAAGAGTTGTGTTTCCATTCAATTGGCATGAGAATTTTTTAACAAACCTCACAACAATATCACAAAGAACAAAAGAAAGCTAATTAGGGTTTTTTCCATCTACTGGTTTGGAGCAAATCAACCAGGTTCCATCAGATGTTGATGCTACTTATGGCTTTTGGCCCCTTTAAGAAACGATTTCCCAAGGTTTGAATGCACAGCTGTTAAATTTATCGTCTGAAAACAGAGTGTGGCACAACTTTAAACACATGGAGGACGTCCTGTCAGTTCAGGACGTCCTCCTGAACAGCCAGGAGTCCTGTTGACTCTGGAGGAGCAGCAGAGATGCCACAATCTATTCACAGCTAATCATGTTCTCCACAAATCTGTCCTCAGCAGAAGAGAGGGAAGATTTTCAACTGTTGAAACACAACAAACAAAGAGTTATGCTCAGGTAAAACTAAAACATTCTGGCCTTGTTGGACTCACATTTCACTCAGCAGCCGGTGGGCATTTCAGGAGCATCGTGGTTTTGCCGTTTGCTGTGGTTCCCTCTGTGGTGAGGAGAATCTAAGCTTTTTGATTGTAAGTTTTGCGATTACATGATATGAGTCCTCAGGATCTTATGGTTTAAAGGAATCAGAGGTTGGCTGAATTTATTTTTTTTAATCGGGAGAATTGCGCTAACATTGATCTCTGTAAAATCAAGCCTTTCTTTTTCTCCTTCTCCTCTAAAACATTTCTTCTGTCAGAACGCGAGTGGTTTAAGTGTGCAGGGTGTGGGGGTGTGATCACAGATGATGAGCCCAGCTCAACACTGTTTTCTAGAGCCGGTCGCCCTGCTGGGATAGTAGTGGTGCTTGGATAATTCTCTGTGATGTTCTCTCTCTCTGCGGAGGCCTGCAGTGTTTGGTGCTGCCTCAGTTCTACACAGGATCAGATGCTCTGATGCAGCTGGAACTATTGCTCCAGTAAGCGTCCATCCGATCAAACTCAGCTTAATGATTGTAGGAAACATGTAGTTGCAACATTATATTTTAATTTTATAATCGTCATGTGTGAATTTTACCACTTTGGCATCTAAAACCAAGTGAAGGCTCATTAGGTAGAGCACATGTCTGTCCAGCTTTCTGAATATACCACTAGCATACCCGATGTGAACGTGTTACTCCAGTATGCACTTTCTTTGTTACTTTGTGTGTATTTTGAGCTGAACAATGAGATTCTACCACTTGTTCAACAGTTGTGAATTTTTTTTTAAAGACATGAAATAACTAACATGTCCGGGTCTTTCACCTAGAGGTAGAGGAGGCTGGAGAATGGTGTCTCATGGGAAATATAGCCAGAAGGATTACACCAGCTGGCGCTTCACTTTTATCAGACATTCCTTTTAACTGACTGAGATCTTATGCCTTGAGATAAAATATTACAATACAAATCATAAATGTAGCTCATTGAATGTGTTGTTTGTTTGGTATCATTATGGCTGGGAAATCTCACTGTGCTGCCACTGATAATTGGCTTCACCGCAACAAACAGTAAAACAAAAATGGTGGTCAAGAGTAAAGCAATGTTTTCCATTTTTTTAGTCTTCATGGAGCTCTGGAACGTGAGCGCTCTGGGGAAAGAAGCAGTAATCTCCTGGAATAAATAATTTAGCTTCAGTTATTCCATGGCCTTCGACTGGGTTTTAGAGGAGCAAATGCTAATCTGCAGAGCGGGTTCAGATAGCGCGAGGCTTTCTGTGGCTTAATGACCCCAGACTCACTGCAAATACATTAGGGAACACTCAGAAGAAATGGCTCATGACGCCTCAGAGCCCAGGTTTATTTGGGCTACACCAAGAATTTTGATAATTATTTGTATGGCATTTTAATTGTTAATAGTAGTAATGGTTGC
The DNA here is from genome assembly GCA_902982915.1 of Phalloptychus januarius. Taxonomy (NCBI): domain Eukaryota; kingdom Metazoa; phylum Chordata; class Actinopteri; order Cyprinodontiformes; family Poeciliidae; genus Phalloptychus; species Phalloptychus januarius. The sequence continues at coordinate 345,842 of CADWAE010000121.1, forward strand.
ATAACCTTTGCTGCCTTTTGGCCAAACAAGATTTTTAATCTGAATGGGACTTTCTTGGTTAAACAAAGGTAAAAAAAAAAAAGTCAATTGTCAGTAGATGTAAGAAAACTTTAATAGTCTCTTTAAAACATTAAACAAAGCAAAAGTTTAAACATTTCCATCGAATAGATTTATCTTTTGGTCAGCTTAGTCAGTTACATTATATTTAGTTTGATTTAGTTGAAGTCAGTTTAATTTAACTAAGTATAGTCCAGTTTATTTGTGTTCAGTTCACCTCAGTCAATGCAGTGGATTCAAATGATTTCCATTTGATCTAGTTTGGTTTCAATTACATTTCCTTCTGGATGGAATTCATCTCAGTTTTGTTCACTGAACGTGATTCCCGTTTAGTTTTAGTGAACTCAGTTTAAATCAATCCTGTACAATTTACTTAATCCGATTGAATACAAATGTAGCTTAATTCACTTTAATTCAGTTCATCTACAAATTTAATCCAATTTGTTTAAATTCAGTTTTGTTTCATTGACATTATAGTTCCATTTAATTCAGCTCATTTCAGTTCAGAACCAGATCAGGAGTCATTATAGAGCACAAATGAAACACACAAGTTGAATCCAGTTCAATAAGCTAACTTCAAACTTTTATTTGAAGTTAGCTGTTCACTTCTTAGGTGAGCTCAAATATGACTAGAGGGCATTATAATTATTACAATTATATTCAAATAACTATTTACTATTTTGTGACTGTAAAAATGTTTTATTTGGAGCATTTATTAGAAAACTTTAAACATTTTCGCAGCACAGCTGTAGTTTTCCTCTTTTTTATCTAAAAGTTCAACTTGTTACTTTCATCCATCAGAGTTGAATTATCTTCCCCCTCATTGTTCCCATTAACCATCTCTTCCCTCTGTGTCTCTGTATCGGGTTCTGACTTCATTAATAACCGTGTTGATTTATGTTCAGCAGGCCCGGCTGTGACGACGGTGTGTGTGTGGCGTGTGTGTGTGGCGTGTGTACAGCTGTGGTCCGTCTCAGCGGTGGGTGTGGAGGAAGTTAGTGTTTTTCTACTTGAGGTGGTCCTCTGCTAAGTGTTTGATCGCGCAGGCATTTGTGTTATCTTTCCTCACAGAGCCTCTCACTCCCCCTCCACCTGCACCCAGGTTCCCCCCCTCCTTCTCGTCGCAGCCTGTGGGCAGGCTGCTTCTCGTCGCCACAAACCACTCACTGTTTTGGCATCAGCGCTTCGTTTTATGTGACTGCGAGCTTTTCTCTGATTGCTTTGCAGTTTTCGGTGCCTTTCGCCCATAGATGCTCTCATCTCATCCGTCAGTTTTAGCTTTCTCTCATGTTTTGACGTTGGCAGCGATAATGAGAGGCTCGTTTATAATTCATGGCGTGATTGATGTCCCTCTGGTAGCCGTTTTTGTGCGGCAATCTCACCAGACACGTCGCTGCCAGCAGTGGGAATGCACCATCAGAAACTGCTGGCTGCCGGTCCTGATGGGGGATTCTGACTTGAAAAGCTTAAAGGGCCAGTAATGTGTAAAATCACCTTTTTTAAGCTTTGCATCATGTTATGATATTGTTCCCTCCTCCAAAACATACCTGGAGCGATGCCTTTATTCTTTCTCATATGTTTGAAAAATCCTTTAATCTCCATGGTAACCATTCAGCTTTGCAAAACACCTATGTGGACCTAGCTCTGCCTTCAAGGCGAAGCTCCTCCTCCTGCAGTTTTCTAGCTTCTGAGCTTCTGCCTCACAAAGCAGCCCTCCAATACTCAGCTCCTTCAGACTAGCCAGCAGTAATTAGCAACACCTGGTGAAACTGAACATCACTGAGCTCATTATAGAAGCTACTTCTCAGAGCAACGCTGGTAAAAACGTCGTTAAAGGGTTAATAGAGGAGCCAGATCGTAATGACTTCCTAAAGGCAAAGTTTCAGAAAGAGCAGAAGCTTCTTAAAGAGACAGAGGCCCAATATCAATAAGCAAAATCACACGGAAGAAAAATAAATTTTAAGTCATACTTCGTATATTCAGCATTTTTAACAATTGAAGGTTACATAGCTACTTGATTGTGCTATAAAATGGCGCTATGTGCCTGGAAAACACCAGGTACCGCCCCTTTAACAGACAACCTTTAGCTGCTTTTTGATGTTTTTCTGCTTGTAGCTTTTCACTCTTAAGCAAATAAGACTGAGCTTCTTGTTTGCCGTCTTTACAAATCTTCTTGACATAGACACCGGCGACACAGAGAGGCTCCTTTCTGCCACAGCTCTGATCCAAATAAGGACATGAATGGCTCTATACAGGCAGCAGAGTCGGCTTGGACGTGTGCCCACTGCCTGTGTCTTTGTGTTCCCAGGGTGTAGCACTGGGTTCAGACCCCCCCCCCAATCCCCTGATGTGCTTGTATGCCTCTGCTGAATTGGCTGGTGGTCAGGTCAAAGGTGAACAGGATGAACGGCTCCCACAGCTACAGTGCTGGTCAGAACTGATCTTTTGCTTGTTTTTGCTTCAAGCATTGTTCAAAACAACCATGGTGAACTTTAGATATCTTATTCTCTAACTTTAAGGTAAAACAACAAACTGCCAATAAAAGAGTGAAGCTCTCCTCAGGTCAGTCAATGCAGAATTGACTTAAAGTGAAACATGAAATACGAGAACTTCCTGAATGAAATGGATGTAAATATCAATAAGTCATAAATGTGTTAAGAATGTTGTATTTCTTGTACTTTTTTGTTATTTCGCTTTGTTTTACCAGCTTCAGTAGAAGGCTTGAATAAGATCCCTAGTAGCAACATCAGCCTACGATAGGCAAATGCCACCAAGTGCTTTTTGCCCCCAGCATTCTGAATGGCCCAATGCCAATGTTTTTACCAAAAGAAGAAAAATACAATGATTGCTTCCATATGAGGTACTAAGTGGGATATGTTTTGAAAATAAGTTTTGAAAGTGTGTGTCGTCTGAAATGTCTTATGCTACTTTTATGTTAGTGACATGAGACATATGTCATAGTTCTCCAGCAGAAGAAGCCAGATGCTGCAAATCAGGATGTAAACAATGTAAAAATAATGATTAAGAAATGATGAAAGGTGCCACTGAAACGCATCACATCAGAATCCCACCAATCTGGGCTCTGACTTCACATCCAAACAGGTTTCTCTACAGACCTTCCAGTCAAAGCTCCATAAATCTTCATTACTGTTTGTTGTGCTTTCTTTTTCTTAACTTCCTTCCTATTATGATTTTGTGAAGATCCTGTCTGTTCCCATTCCTGAATAACTTTAAAATTTATCCATACACAACAATTAAATCATACTTTATTAATCCGAAGAGGGAAATAGCCTTTCAGTAATCTGTCCGGCATCCATTGTTACGTCCTTAAACAGAGCGCTGTTGTGTGATGTCTACGTTGTTCTGCACATACGGGTCGCTGTGGGACAGAAACCGTTTGATTGCTCTTGAGCTCATTATAGGAGCCACTTCTCAGTGAAACGCTGGGAAAAACATTGATAAAGGGTTAATAGAGGAGCCATGTCGTGATAACTTCCTGAAGGCGGAGTTTCAGAAAGAGCAGAAGTTTTTTAAAGAGACGGAGATCCAATTTCAAGGCCCTAAATTATGAAGCCAAACATGTCATATGTGATAATTGTAGCAGTTTTATAACAACTGAAGGTGACATAGTTACTTGATTTTGCAATAAAAAGAAACTTTGTGCCTGAAAAATACCTAATCCTGCCCCTTTAATACCTTTGTTTGTGTATTTGTGGAAATATTCTGCCTCATAAACTCCTTTACAGTGATCCTGTTATTCCTACTTCCACTTCTTAGTCCTCTGGGTTTCCTCTAGTCAAGTGAAAACTTTTATTTTATGCTTGTGAGGCTGTGTGACCCTCATAATTCTAACCCAACACGTTCACATTTGCAATATTCTATATTCGGGGATTCATTTGTTTAGCCACTGGAGAAATTAAGCAGACTTCTCCAGAAACAGTAGCTGTGAAAATCAGTGAGGTTTGTATTCCAGCTCCATCATCAGCCTGGTCAGTCGAACTCACATCAGCCTCCCATTGGCTGATCCATTATAATCCCTCAAGTAGCGCTGCTTCGTTTCCTCTGCCCCAAAGCAGCATGTCAGGACTGCAGCTGCGCTATACAATTGTTTAACTGTAATGTGTGTGTTTAGCTCACACTTCATTAGGAGCAGCTGATTGCTGCCTGGGACTGGCTCCAGTGTGAAGGACAGAACAGCAGCCCTTGTTCAGACAGAAGATTTGTCTTAAATTAATGAGCAAAAAAAAAAAGGAGGAAGGATAATGGAAAGGTCATGTAGTGATGGAATAATGAGAGTCAGGAGGAAAACACTTTCCATCAGAAGATAAAGAAAAAACAGTAAGAGCAGAGGAGGAAACGCAGATTAGATGTTTCTATCCCTGATGATTCCTTATTTAATCCAGTGGTTGCATGAGTTTGCTAATTGGAATTATTCTGTTAATGTTTGCCTTTAGTTTCTACATGCATCTCATAAGATTTTCTTTAATTGAGACCTTAGCTTATCCAGCTTCATAAGCTTGAGCAGCCTTTAGCTATTAATAGATTTATTCCTGAAAGAATCGAGCATCTTTGTCACCAAGTGAGTGAAATTGAGAAGCCGAACTTTAAAGCACGTTTGCCTGCTTCAGATAGTTTCACTTGTTGTTGTTGACAATCTATTGGGGTTTTGAAAGTAACTATTTTAACTTAAGATGCTAATTTGCATTGAAATTGATTTAAAATGGACCATTTTCATCTTGAGTTGGTGCAACTTCCTGAAACAGAGCTGCAGACACACAAGCTGTGTTTTCATCCAGCTGTCATACGAATTTCAAGCACATTTTTAAAATCTTGCAAAAAAGAAAATGCTAATTAGCTATATTTCCATCTGCTGGGCTGACGAGAATCAACCAACGTGTAATATAGTCAGATGACTCTAAGTAATAAACAATAGAGTAGATGTAGAGGTTGCAAACCAGCATGGATTTGTAAATTCATACATTTGGAAAACAGCCTCCTTTAGGTAAGCTGGACATGGGTTTGTTATTATTCTGTTGTGGTAACTCCTTGGCGTGGCCCTGGTAGACCTGCTGGAAACCAGTTTATTCCTGAAAGAGATGAGGCCTGTTAAACCTCGCCTTAGTTCAGTCTACCGGTTTAGCCCTTGTGTCTCTGTTTGATAATTAGCATGTTGGAGCAGGAAAGCATCAGAGGTCAGGTGAAAATATGAAATCTTCCTCTTGACTCACTCTTGGCCTCACACTCTCCTCTGGTCTTTCCGCTTTACAGTTTTTCATGACTAAAATCTAAATGTGACTTTACTTCCACGGCTGATAACACCCCTTAAAATTTTATGAACTCTCCTAAACTCTAGCCTTCTTGTTACAATGAATAATAATTCAGACAGTAGTCCGATAAATCACTTAGCCCTGACCTAACAGGATGCTGTGTTTTTCTGTTTATGAACAATATATTTGTCTGGATGTGGTATTTTCTGCAGATCGATGTGTCCAGAGAAGTGTGGACTGTTTTCGGAGGGAACATGGGAGATGAATGGAGCCAGCGGGGCTCCGGCCGCTCTGTGTCGGCTCGTGAGCATCATTGATTCCTGCGTCTCTGTTTGTCATGCCCACTTTAATAACTCATGCTTATTATACTTTAAGATTTCTCGTATTTCACGGTTGAGGTGGTTGCCCGTTCTTCAGCAGCTCCCGCCTCGTGTGGCTTTGTTTGTGTTTGCATTAATATTTAATGTCTGAAGATGAAGTAGACGGCTGGAGCCCATTAAACCCTGTCAGCAGGATGATTAGTGATTTTGGGGAAAATCTTGATGCATGTTTGTCCATTGAGCTGAGCTCAGTCGAGCTTGTCAGCTAATTCATATGATTCTATCGGTGAGATGCCGGGCTTCAAAAGTTCTGCAGAAAGCTCCGGTGTGTGTGAGTGGCTGCACACTTCAGCTTTGAAAGACACAACTTTGCACATCTGGCTTTCTTTCTCCAGTGGCAGCATTGCCTTGGTTCCAGGTTTTTCTTGTTATATTTTTAAAAGTCACTCAAATGTATAGATTTTTATGCATTAATTTATTAAAACCCAGGAGGAAAATAATGGGCCGTGGAAGCTTTTCAGTTAAGTAAGTAACTGAGCTGGGAACAGTAATTGATTGAGGAATAAAATGTTCATTTGGGAGCAGAAATGTTGAGTAAGATAAACTGCAGATTTGGTTCTAATCTCATAATTCAGGCCCGTAATCAAAGATTTTCTATTAATTGTATATTTTTCAATTGTGTAAGATGAATAGTATTTCCTGTCCAAAGTAATTTCCATTATCTTATTGTTGTTAGGATATTAGCAGATTCTGAAAGAGGAAAAAAAAACAGCCTTTGACTTAAATTGAGCTTGACATAACACGAACCTCACAACACACCATCAAATATTTTCTTGACGTTATTACCTCAGTATATTAGTAGGTAGACAGACGCCTGAAACAATGAGATAAGTTCAGCGTAATCTCAGAGAAAGTTTTAAACATTCTCTAAAAGGGTCAAATTTCTCACCAACCAAATCAAATGTCTATTTAATCTGTTGTACTGATTTGATCTCGAGTCCCAGAGTTTATTTTGTTGTGTATTTTTCCAGGCTGGCTTCCTGTAAATAATGCCTGACAGGTTGCCATTGATTTGTCTGGGGAGTATTCTATCAAGCAACATTTCAGCTCTCAATTTTTATCCCTTTCTTTTCGCTTTTACGTCCCCCTCCAGTCATCAGCTCACCTCAGCTCTAAAACTTTAACTTCATGTTCCTCCAGTACTGAGCATGACATGGCTATGCTAGGAACACTTAGAGGCCGCATCGATTAAACAGGGCGACAAGTTATTAGCCATCTCTTTTGTTTATCCAACTTGATAGACTCTGGCAGAGCAGGAAGCTGGGCGCAGATCAATGTCAGATAGAGCCGGGCCTCTTTATCACGTTGCATCAATCACAGGTGTCTGCCACTGAGTCATCCCTCATACTCATTTGATAGAATCTCTGTTTAGCCACGCTCTCAAGGTTATCACAGTGGCTCCTCAGCGGCCACAGCTGTGTGAAATTCTATTCAAAATATAGAATTTCATGTGTGAAGGCTGTTTACTAAAGCCGGCGGAGGGAGCTGATAACACAAAGCAGAAAGAAGTTAACTTGGAGTATGCCAAATACAGAAAATGAATACAGCCAATGGGGGTCAAAAAAGTCAAATGTTGTTTGCCAGAGGATAAAGTCCAACTCTGTGCATGAAGCAGAAGCAATGGAGGATGTATTTTTACATCAACTATAAATGGGGATTTTGTGTGGGAGGACTCAAGGGTAGCCCAAGGAAATCCACAAAGTTATATTAGGATTTTCCAATTTCACATAGAAGCAAATCTGAAATTTAACCAAGGGCACTTTAAGAGTTATAAACCAGTGTGCAATCGAGTATAACACAGTCACTGGTGAAAAAAGTGAAGCACCCATAGAGAATGATACAATTTGGATGTAATTTAGAATACATGCAATGATTTGACTTGCTTTTCTAGGCAACAGTGGACAGAAGTGGTCCCATCAAGGGTTAAGAATCCTCTGTGAGGCAGTTTCCTGAAATGACAGGCTGACATTCCAGTTGAGCTTCTGAATGAGAAAGAAAGAGGGTTGAGTGGCTTTGACTGTGGCATGTTGTTTGGTGTAAGATGGGCTGGTCCAAGAATTTCAGGAACTTGCTGATCGACTGGGATTTATGCGCCATCAGCTAAAAGGGAACGGTCCAAACAAAACAAGCAAAATTCAGCAGCTGCTTATATACTGTTTGCAAAAAAAGGCATGCAGAATATTGTCTCTGAATACACAGTAGTATTCAGAGACAAGGCTGTAATTTACACAGGCTCGCTAAAATCCATCAATAACTGATCAATGACTGGATTATATCTACTGCATTCCAATGGTATGGTAGCTGTTTGATGTCCATACCGCCATGTATCGAAGGTTCGGTTGGTGTTGGTGGTGTTTTGGTCTGCAGAATGTTTTCCAGGCACATGTTGGTCCCTCAGTGCCAACTGGGTATTGCTTAAAAGACTTGATCTTTGTACTCCAGCGACCAGCACAGTCAGCAGATCTCAATCCACCTCATGGAGGTTTGGAACAAGTTCTTCAGAATATATTGGACCAACAGGAATGTGTCTGACTCCTTGTTGGGTTTGAAGATTTAGGGATATTCTGATGGTAAAGAGAGGTTCAACCCAGGTTTGGCTGGTGACTGGATGTGGTGTTGCATTTCTCACCAAAGACTACACCTCTTCAGCTCTTTACTTGTCTGTGTTGGATCCTGTGGGACATGGGCATGTAAACAGAAAACAAATGCCTTTATCAGATGTTTAAAATGAAAAGTTCAGCTCCCACCACTGCTGGAGTCTATAGAGGCTTTCAGGGAACAAGATTTTGTTGTTTCAAGGGGACATTTACCCCCCAAACCTCGTTAGGCCTGTAAGAGAGTTCATCAGAGTCGAGATGGTGAGTAGGTGTGAAAGAAAGTAAGGCGGCAAAAAAAAGTCTTTAGATCAGGAACAGCTTTAATAAAGAAACAGCTTCATTAAAATGCCTGTCATTGTTCGCTTGTCTGTGAATCTAATTTGTTGGACAAAGTCCTACACAGCTGATGACTTACCAGAGAATAGGCATGACACAGATCAACAATCTGCTCATTAGATTGTTTCAAAAGGTTTGTAAATTTCAAATGAGTAATAGTACAATTGAAACATCATGTCTAAATAAATGGCATCCAGTCAAGAATAGTGAGCTATGAATGAACATTGACTTGAGCTCACAAGTTTTCTTCCCCCTTTGATCCAATTATATTTCCCTAATATTTATTCTTATTGCCTCAGTAACAGTGAAAATCGTTGCCTGTTTTTATAGGTTGCTTATTAATTCTCAACTTTAATACATGGTGTTGTGAGTAATTATGATCACCTTGTTTTCATCTCCTAACTTTTTTCTGCGCTGTGTTTTGAGCTTTCTGACATCTTTAATAAAACTGGAGCTTGAGGTGCATTTTAAATAAATCGAATTACAGACGGAAATCAATACTTGCTTTTTATTCAACAAACATGTTTGCAATAAATTTTGACATTTTTTGTATTTTCAGATATAACTAATAACTAATTAAATTACTGCAGAAAGAAGGAGCTAGTGAAATGAACTCTTAAATAAAGAAAAAAACCCTCAGCTCCACACTGGCACATTGCTTCGCTCCAGCCCTCATTTATACACCAGTCATGCAGCTGTGAGTCTTATTCATCGCTGTGCCAGACAGCGCCTGGAGAAAGGTCTAGTGAAAATCACGGTTTGGGGGAAAAATGTCCTCTCAGGTTATTATATTTGCATTTCTCTTGGCTGGTCTTAATAATTCACTACAAATCTCTAAAGACCCGACTCTAATCGTTGTTTTCTCTATCAAGGAGTGTATGGTTGTGAACGCTGAGGGGGTGTGTGAGTGTGGGCTGGCGGTCAGTCACTCCGTCAGCAAAGCTGAGTGGACAGATAGTTACCTCCAGTGCTGGGTCAGCATGCTCAGCTGCTCTGATTTCAGTGGCAGGCTGCCAGCTAACCTTTGAAAGGAAAAGAGAGACACCTGAAAGGTGTTTGGTGTTGGTTTTGTTCAGCGGTGGATCACCTGCTGCTGCTTTTCAGACTGATGTAACATGGAGGCAGACTTATCCAGCCTCAACATGTGGGCCTGTGGTTGGAACCTCTTTCTGATGAAGCCAGTTGGACATATGTGATTCGCAGTGTCATAAATATCTAATTGTCAAATGTGTAATTATGTGCACATTAACACACCGCTGTAGAGCGCAAATTTATTCACAATCTTTTTCTGACCTTCATATTAGAAAAGCTGAGAACTCAAGGCCTATTTCTTAATTTACTATAGTGCAAAATGTTCACAGACGGCAAGGCTTTTAGGCAAGTAATGCTTAATGATTTCTACAAATCCAATTTCCTGTTAATTTTGTCCATGACTGCTGACAGCTCCCCTTAACCTTATGTGTTTTTTTCCATAATGGGGAAAGTTAGATTAGCAGGTTGGCTTTGAAGAGCAGCATTTATCAGATAGTCACTACGTTCTCATTTCTCGCCGCCTGTGAGGCCATTTGTTCCGTTTCTCCACTCCTTTCAAGGGCAAACATTTTCTTCAAGCTAACTTTTTATCTGAGTGTGGACTAGCTAGCAAGCTGGCTATCTATCTTAGTTTAAAATGTTCAGCTTCAAGGCTTGTTGGAGGGGACATGCTGACAGGCTGAGTGGAGTCACAGCAGTGTTTAGGATTTCCCTTCTTTAAGGAACCAAGTTTTCGGAGATCCTAAACTCTTTGTCTTGTTTTTGCTCGTCTCATTCTACACTGATCCCAGTGAAAACTAAAGCATCAAGAACAGCTTTCTTTGTTTTCACAAATACATCCATCCATCCATCCATCCATCCATTTTCCTACACATTTGTCCCTTACTGGGGTCGGGAGGGTTGCTGGTGCCTCTCCAGCTACCCTCCCAGGGTGACCCCCACCAAGAGGTGGGGTCACCCTGGACAGGCCACCAGTCTGTCGCAGGGCAACACAGAGACACACAAGACAAACAAACATGCACACACACACTCACACCTAGGGACAATTTAGAGAGACCAATTAATCTGACAGTCATGTTTTTGGACTGTGGGAGGAAGCCGGAGTACCCGGAGAGAACCCACCATGCACAGGGAGAACATGCAAACTCCATGCAGAAAGACCAGGGCCGAGAATCGAACCCAGAGCCTTCTTACTGAGCAGCCCCTTCACAAATACAATATAACTTTAATAAATCTATGTTTTAGGTTGAGAAATTTTTAGAGAAAACATTTTTGTTTTTCTAAAACAAAAAATTTTGAGAATTTTAGTTTTTAAGCATTGTTAGACTCTAATGCTGGTCAAGGCCACCAACAGTTAGCAGAGGTCTGCAAGGTCTTAAGTCTTGCATGTAATTGAATTATAAGCCTTAGTAAATCCTAGATATGTCCAGATTTGACATACTACTCCTTAAATTACCTTAAATTTCATACATTTGCTTTTTCTTCCATTGACTGTTCCACTCACCAGCGTTTTGCACTCTGTTGCACTGCTTCTTGTTGTTTCAGAGTCTCCATCAGTTGCTCTGATGGAGGGTTTTATTGGCTAAGGCAACCCACACTCCACAGTGCTGAGACAGGAAAGTAAAAACTGCATTTACCTTCAGAACTGCGTTGTTGTTTTCCTGAAACATGATAAAGATCACCCTCTAGAATCAATTCTTTAAGCGCTGCAGTTTTTGTTGGAAGGCGATCTAATTTTGTTAAAAGTTTGAAGGCAAAATAAAGCAGAAGATCACTTTTTTTCCAAGCTTTGGTCACCATTCCAAAGGGTTCATTTCTTTGAGCTGCCACAGGGTGACTCTTTTGGGCCCAGAGGACCCGACAGAAGTCGGCTTTAAGAAGTGGAATACATTATTGAAAAGGGCACACTCTGGAATAAGAAGGGAAATTAAAAGCAGCGAAGAAGCTCCTGACCTGAATTCACTATGATCACTCCTAATAAACAGAAGCAAACATCAGCATGAATGCAGAACATCAGAGCTCACAGAGGGGATTCATGCATCGACAAGGAGCATCACATGGTAAGAAGCTGCTTGTGCCGCAGAGCATTCTGCTGGATAATTTAAAGGCTTGATGATCGAGATGGATTATGGGTAACACGCCTGCAGCACTCAGACCCCCACCCCCTCCTCAATTATTCATCCATTCAAGTTTCAGATCAGCCCTTATTTAGTACAGATTGATAGATTTTATAAATGGCAGCTGTTTTTAACTTAGGTTCCAATTCCAGGACCTGATTTAGGACGGGCATATTAAACAGGAGATTATGTTCAGCGCCTTCTGCTATCTATCGATCTGCAGGGTGTCAGGGGTGGCAAACAGTGAAAGTGAATAAATGTGTGTGTGTTGGTGCTGATTTAGAGGCAGAGGGCCTTCCAGTTCCGATTGCAGTTCATCCTGATTGCAGAAAGTGGAACCAGGCGGAGAAAGATTTGGCTGGAAGTGGGAAGAACATGTTCAGGAAGTGGAAATCTTTGCTTCATTGCTTTGTGTGCAGCTCTGTTTAAACAAAATTTATTTACATTGTGTCTTTGTGCCCACCAACGTAAGTTGCTATGGTGCTATAAAAGCCTGTCCCCTGTTCACCATGGAGAGCTAATTCCAGCCTCTGACTGCTTTCCTAATGTTTATGGCTGAGTTCTGGAGCTTTATATCTCCTCCAGCCAGCCTGATGAATGGTAGCAGCCAAAGCAAACCAAACTTAAAAGGCAGTAATGTACTCTACAAGTACTGATGTTTAATTATATCTTGTTTTTTTATGGTGCTTCAGTTTGTGGAAATACTCTCTGGTGGTATAAAATGTTTCTCCAAACATTGACTGCTCCCCTTGGTGTTAGGTCAATTTATGTATATTTGGAGAGGAGGTGATGTTACACTGTGTGAAAATTGGGTGCTTGTTTTCTGGCTGGTCAGTTGTTGTTTTAACATAAAATTGTCTGATTCTGATCAGCTACTGAATTCTCTCAAAATAGTTTTAAGAAACTGAAAATAAAAGAAGTGGCAGCCCTCAAAGGCTGTCTGTTGAACATAAGGAGTATCGGTGAGTCCTATGTTCCTTCAGACTAGCGGCAGCAGCAATCAGCAAAACTACAAAACTCATAATAGCTATAAATGGAGAAGCATTGCTGTGATGATGCTGAAGGGGGAGTGTCACAAAGGGTTGGAGGTTCTTAAAGAGACAGAGACTAATTTAAAGACATCAGCTATGACTATTATACAAAGTCTTTCTTTGAAATTGTTTTTGACATTTTCAGCATTCAACAACTGAACGTCACATAGTTACTTTATTGTTGCATAAAGTGCAGATACTGATAGAGGTGTTGGGATTCCACACCTCTGCTACATGCTAACAATGCTCTTAAATTAATGTTTGAAATGTTCATGTCTTAACATATCATTCAGAAATCATTGCACACAGATTTTGCGCATCTTTTTGGAAAACACATTCATGCATTACCACCAACTGGTGGTATAAGTGACACATTACAAGACAGGAAGAGCAAATATGAAAGAAGCTTTTTGGAAATTGAGTGTGTACACTTCATCAAACTGTGTTACCTTCACTGCCCATCCATTCTGTTGTATCAGATTGTTCACTCCTAACCCACATGTCAGGGTCTCACATTCAGATGACTTGGTTGGTTTTCTGCGCTGCGGGAGCTGCTGTTATTCTCTCAGCTGGAGGAAGGAGGAGACTGGAAGCCATTTATGCCCTCGTCTAAACAACGAGCAGCCACAAAATTAGTGTTTGTTTGAGTATGGAATCAAACCCAAAGTCAGAGCTGAGTCATCTTGTCCCCTGAGCCGGCCGAAACGTGGATTTATTGCTCATGCGCACGTTCTCGTCAATAACCTTTGCCATCCGTCAGGCGCTGTGTTCATTAACGATGAAGGGTCCGCTGGGCACTCCGCTGTGGATTCCAGTCAGACCAGGAAGTAACTTCTCATTGCACAAGTGTGTCAGCACGAGGCCTGTTTTTTCCTCCTGGGTTTCCTGTTGGAATGTTGTTTGTTTCCCTCCTGAGGCTGCGACTGTACACTGGAGCATTATGTATAATGATATGGAGATGGCAGCACCAAGTCCAGACTAAGCAGGAACAGATTTTCTGGAAAGAATCCAAAGGGACAGTTGAGGGGACTCGTGTTAGCAGCAGTGTGTCCATTTCGCCCTCGTGTAATAAAGCAATGTGGCTCTTAATGAGTGGCAATAAGAATAGTTCTTAACAGCTGCAGTCGATGGAAGAATTTTTTAGTCACATTTGCTGCAGTAGTATTATTTTTGGAAGAAAAGGAGGCGTTGGTTTTAAAGCAGAGCAAAAAGGAAGCTTAATATGTCAGCCAAAACAGTTAAGGTTCACTGAATCGTCAATTGAATTGAGGCGTAGAACTGTGAATCATTAGCTGGGGGAAATTGTGTCTTGAACCTTGTAAGTGGATTTCAAGAAATATTTTCACGCCACAGTCTTTTTTTAATTATTATTTTGATATTACAATGAACAAAGTAGATGACTTTGTCTCAATAATATACTGCACTGAAGTGAGAAGCCCGTAAAGTTTATTTGCACTTTTCATAGATCAATTTCAGTGAGAATAATCAGTGAGGCAGAAGCTTGGCTAGAGATAGCAGCTCTAAGGCTTAGGTCAGTGAAACTGGGTGGGGCTTTGTGTAAAAAGGCGGAGCTTTGGGTGAATAGGCGGAGCTTTGTATAGGTAAACAGTAAGGCTCCCTCAAAGTGGTTGTCATGGGAGATTAAAGGACTTGATGACACAAATCAACACTCAAAGTATGTTTTCAATAGCAAAACAAATTACAGCTGAAAAAGTCAATTTTCTATAATAATTTCCTTTAATTAGTCTATAAACAACAAATGAGCACAAATTTGTATTTGTGCTCATTGCGGTGCAAAGCAAAGCGCAGAACAAGGAGCTACATTTGAGCCGACTGCCTCCAAACGGTTCCCCTCAGATCCACGTCTGATGGTTGAAACCTGGACAGAACTGGATGTTCTAACAGGACCAAGATCAAACCTGATTTCTGGAACGTTTAAAGCTCCTGCTGTGGTTCTGACGTCAGCATTATTAGAAGGTCATGTGTTTAAAAGCAAGTAAATGAGCGAAAGCAACTTAGATATCCATCCAAAATAATCTCAGACGTTTGCTGATGACTTACAAAAGGTTTTCCCAAACACTAGAGCGGGTGTATGTATAATCCACATGTGCTCTTGACTTTAAATGAATGTGATCTTCATGTCTATGATGCACATTTCTGTTTTTAAATTCCTTCTAAGGATAAAAAAAACCCCATCTTGTTGCATTTTTCTGCTCTGTCCTTTTTTCCCCTTTTCTCTCCTGCAGCAGAGCTAAACCTGCGCTTGGTTCTAAATATGAGACTAAGATGTGAAACTGTTACTGCAGTACTGGAGTTTATGCTTGGAAATAGTTTTACATAATGATAAAAACAACATTCTTCTGACATGCTGCTTTTCACACAACTGCATTTTGCATCTTCCTGATAAACACCAGGAATTCAACTGAACCAAAATCCCAAAAGGGCCTCGGATTCTCTGTGCTTTAAGCTTGACACTTTGTTTTGATACCAGTAGGATCTGTATAACGAGTTCTCATGGAATACCTCACTCTTGATTTGGGCATTTACGGCCATCTGAGTGAGATTTCAGCTTTCTCGTCTTCATTAAATGTTAGCAGCAGCCAGGCCGGAGGAAAAGTCGGCTTACTTCCAATCTGAGTGGACCTGAAAGCAGAAACGACCCCCACCACCCTCTACACCCCCACACGCGTATTGAGAGGAGAAAATAAATAGCTTTTCGAGTCGATCTCATCTTCAATTTGCGTTTTCACTGGTGAGGCAAAAAGAGATGCAAGAGAGCATCCTAATGAGATGTGGACGATTCTTGGCTGCTCTTTCAAACAATACCTATTGTTTTGCACCTAGGAGATAATGTGAGAAAAAAAAATCCAAACGCGCTCAGGTCAGTGAGCCATGAAGCACAACGCCACAGTGTCCACTCTTTCCCTGCAGCGGTGCAGCTTTAGCTGATTCTTAAAGGCTTTTATTACTTTAATTCTGGAGGAAAACCTGATTCTCCTGCTTTACCCGACTCTCACCGTTGTGTTTTCATGGACATTTTGAAACTACTTGCTGGCCTGTTGACCTGAACTTGTAGGGATGCGTGTTGGCTGTATGAACTGATGCAGGCATCAGATTGCTTTGATCTGTTTTTGTATCTGTCTCTATACATTTCATATAGACTTTTGAAATGTATTTCTATTAGCGCTGTAATTTCTCCTTAGGAGAATTTACAAGTAAATACAATGTTTTGGGAAAATATTCAGACTCAAACTTTCCCTCAGGTTATCTTGTTGCAACTGCAAATATCAATGTATTTTATTCTGATTTTATGTGACAGAACAACACAAAATAACACATTATTCTGAATTGGATGGAAAAGGATCTTAAGGTTATTAGTCCAGCTCAGATGTCCCCAATGCTAACATTAGCATCCAGTTGTTTAATAGCACTTTGTTATTTAATTATTTAATAGCATTCATTGCTATTAATTTTTTGGTTAACTAACCAACAAATGGGTATTCAAAGCTTTTTGATGGTTGAATAACCTAAATAAATGTAAAACAATATATATCTTATATAAATCATATCTATTTATTCAATAATATAGCAGCAGAAACGATATTTGAATTGAAAATGTTTAGCTTTTGATTAAAATGTGAACAATTGTGATTAATTAATTATAGGCTCTGCAATTAAGTCTTAAACATTTGAATGGAGTCCTAGTCCACTTAGGATCAATGTAGTTGCACTAACATCTTGCAGGAGTCTGTATGTAGATGCTATGGACTGTATATGTATATGTATGTGCTGGATGAGTCAGTGGGATAAGATTTAATAAGTGTGGCTGCTTGTTTAGTCTTGGTGAATGTTTGTGTTTTGCATCAAGTTTTTCTCCTTTGTGTTTTGCTCCATCCATCTTCCCATCAACTGCAGTGCAGCTTCCCTTCACATATTAAAGAAAAGCATCCCCCACATTATGACACTGCCAACACATTTCACCATGAGGGACACTGAGTTCAGCATGACGTGTCGAGTTAGTTTTATGGTCATACCTGGACTACTCCCTATTGGGCGGTTTTTCAAACGCTAGATCTATAAATCCTGGGATCTCTGGGGAAACTCTCACAGAGTCTGAGTATCTTGTGTCACCTGTCCTCTGCCTTGCCGGGTGTTTATCTAATCTTGTGGCGTGAAACGCTCTGCCCACGTTGGAGGACTGAGCTACAGATGTTGATCGTGGCTCGAAGCGATGCACAAACCGCCCAGCGAGATTCTGCTTACGGACGAGACTCAGAGGTCACTCTGAGAAGGACGGCTGGATGGCTGGACGGTGTCGAGGAGCTCGTTGATGGCGGGAAAAGGGTCAAGGGGATTTTTCATAAACAGCCAGCAAACTCTGAGCCGTTCTGACAAACCACACATTTTCAGCACCCTGCTGAATTTCTTCACTCTATTTTTGGAACAGTTCATGACACCACATTCAATAGTTTGTGTTGGGAAGAATTTAGTTTGCTAAATTCCAGTCTGAAGCTGAATGATGTTAGAATGTGCATCTGCTTCATTTCTGCTGCAATGTTAGTTGCAAAACATACATAAAATATGATGGTGCACCTTATATTTGTATCAGTCTCATACTTTCTGTGATTTTATTGAGACACCGTATTGTGTAAAGTGTGTTATCACTAAAGCTTGAATGCCACAGTATTGGGTGGAACCGTTTTTTGTTTTGTTTTTAATTCTGTAGTTTTTCATTTCTGTTATGTTTTTGTCTCCTATCCTGCCTCAGCATTCCAGGAAAATCATATGAAGAAGCTGGATGCCTAAATGTGTCAGAGCATTTCTTGCTCTATAATAAGGGAATTTAAAATCATGCTTCTTCCATAATTAACTTTATTAAACGTCTCTGTCATCAAAGTAGACAGGAAACATGAGCCTGTGTTGGTATGACCTTTGGCCTTACATGTAAGGGAATGTATGTGTATGCACACTGTAAAATTCAAAGCTAATTTTAATAGTGTTTGTGCTAATAAAGCCCCAGCTGGTGCATTGTGTGTCTTGACCTAACATCTCCAGCTCAGTCTTACTTTGACTTGAGCATTTTATTTTTGAGGCTTTGTAGTTTTGTTCCGATGCAACTTTAAAAACATAAACTGTTCTGTTTTTTTTTTCAGGGTTAAGAGGCTTTTTCATTGCAACCCTTTTTGTTCTTATACTCTCATAAAATGAAATATTTAACATGCTGCTGAGATCCAGCTGCGGTGGACTTTCTGAGATATTCGTTGTACTGGTCAGAACTATCTCGAATGTTCTCTCTTGTACGTAATCGCTGTGGCAGCAGACTGGCCTTGTTCCTGCTCAAGGCAGGAACACTTGCTTCTCTACGTTCATTGCTGATGCCATTCTGTTTTGGAATTGTGTTAAGACAGAGATTTAAGACACCTCAGTGTGTGACAATTTGTTGATAGGCACTGGTCATCTTGTCCCTTCTGCAGGACGGTTTCTTCCAACCATGTGTCACGTTTTGACCTGCCTTTAGGGTAAAACGTGACATAAAAATGTCTGATGCCATCAGTGATGGGCACTGCTAGCTTAAAACGCACTAATCATAAACACCAGGTATGGTAATGGCAAAGCGCTATAGCAACATAGTAAATACAACGTGTTCCACATGATTAAGCAAGTGATATTTTCCTAAATGATCAATGCAAATGATGGTCAGTATAATTTTCAAGTCATGAACTACTGTTTAAAAGAAAAATTTAGCTCCACTGTTAGCACATTAGCATATTAGCGAAAATGTGCCCAACACTTGTACCTTCTTTGAGTTAAAGTAACAGTCCATTATTCTTACTATTATTTATGTGGAAATAACAGCAATAATGTTATTTTATTCCAATCTTGCAGTTGGACTAAAATTAAACTGCATGTGAAATTTAAGTATGTTATAATCTACAATTCATCAAAAAAAAGAGAAATGAGTGAATTGGCAAAAATGGTTTGCTTAGAGGTGTGAAGTCGTGTAGAAAGAAAAAAAAAAGTGAACATGTTCAACCAGTGTCAGAATACTGAAAACAGACGATTGCATTATTTAAGTGTTGATATAAATATTAATGGATCTAGTTTGACATAACTCCCAGATCCATGTTGAGGTTTCAGAGGTAGATGGAGATCTGATTTTGCTTTTCACCTGCGTTCCTCTTCGCTTGATTTGGTGTTGAATAATTAATGACCTGGTGTAATGTGTCATGTGCCGTTGTTCATTTTGACCTTTTGTTGTATTTACACGTGCGGTTGTGGAAACAATCTCAAATGGGCCGTTGCCATTAAAGCTTCAAGGAGCGCCAATCGGCCGCAACAGCTGGAAAAGTAAAAAGGGAGTTTAGCAGTTAAAGGGTGGAGTTTCTTCCTGAGAAGCTTTTTTTTCTTTTTCAGGGTGTGTGTCTGAACATGAATGAATGATTTTACAGTTTCCCAGGCATGAGAGTCCCAGAGCATGATAACCTGCTGGGCAAATAAACAGTTTTATGGCATCATGTTTAATGGAAGCTGAAAGGTAAAATATGATTTAATTACTTTTAATTAACATTGAAAAACAGCAAGTATTACTCATTTGAAAACAGAAATATAACAACCTGATTAGGGCTGCTATTAACAGTTGTACTGACGATTAATCGATTAATCGTCAGAATAATTGGTACTTTCTACACATTGTTCATTTAAGCACTTAAGCCTTTTTCATCCAATCTTACAAATACATTAAAATATGAAAATAAACCAACAACTCTGTCTTTTTTAAAAGAAGAAATAAACATTGTATTGCCTTACATGCATTCTGTTTTAGAATTCTGTTGCTTTACAGTCATTTTGATCCCACGGTGCCAACTTTCCACATCATGGCTGTTTGTGATTTTATTTATTTATTTATTTTTTAGCTGCAAATATTCCTGAACTTATCTATCTTGTATTTCAGGTAAAAACGTGTCCTAACCTTCTTACAGAAAGCCAGAGATAATGCTTTTCTGGCATCTCCCTGAAAGAAACTGAAATAACAGAGTACTGTCTTAAAACCTCAAAATGCTTTGATTCTCTTCACTTTGAACCATGTTCAAGTTTTTATTTTAATTGACACATGACATGACGCAATTTTCTGCTGTTCCTCTGAAATGAACTGCTGCATCTTTTTGTTGTAGCAGGGAGGCGAGGCGAAGCCTCACACTCACAGCTGCTTCTCAGTCACATTTCTGTCTTCGTCTAACAAACCAAACCAGATAGAAAATGTCCTGTCCTGTTTGTTGGTCTCCACACAGAGACCATTTAAAATGCAACCTTTAATCAAGTGATACCTGTAGCTAACGAGACGGTTTTATTCAATTGAATTTCCTCGCACTTGTATGTCAGAAGGAAAGTCCGACAGCATCCGGCAGGGTCTTTGTCTATCCAGTCTTAGGAATGCTAAGTGTGCTGCGGCTCATTTCAGCCTCCGATGCTCTGAGGATTTCTTAAAGCTAGTCTTACATGATAATTGCATGTCACTATGATGGCTTCCACTATTATTACGGGAGTGTTGCTGCTGTGCTGCACCTTTGGAGATCAGCCCAACTTTATCTGCAAGCTATAATGGAGCTGCTGGCTGATAGCATGCTAGCTGCTTATTATTCTAAGCCTATCAGATCACAGAGGGGTTTCATTTTGGGGATGGAGGGGTGTTTGGGGAGAAAGACTAAATTAAGTTGCCTGAAACATGCATTATTTTGGACCTCACGTCCTAATCTAAAGTCAAGAGCACTGCTCCCAGATCGGATGTTAAATTACTCAGAGGGACGGGGCCTTCCTCTGCCGGAGCCGCTCTCCTGTCGAGTGATACACTTGCCACCTTCAGTACCATATGGCGTGGCCTTGTGCCACCTTCTTTTTTTTCTGGCCTGTTTCAAGCAGACTAAAATGGGGTAGAGAGAGAAATGCTGCAGGCTTGGTTATGGCTGCTTGTGTATGAAATGATCTTATAATTGTGGCTCACATTGTCTCCTCTCCCCTTGTTCTTTTTTTTTTTCTCTGCATGTCCTTTCCTCACATTGTCAGACCACTGCGGCATTTCGTGTTTGAGTGTGAGCGCCACAGATAGACATGATGCTATAGATCCCCCCTCCACCCTGACCCCTCCTCTCCCGCGCCCCGTCTCGGAAAATGCGAAACGGCTCGTTGCCAAAAATGATTCCGAATGCGTGCTGCTCCGCTCGGATGATGCAAAAGCTTAGCTCTGTGAATGTCAGAGTGGAAAACGTTGGGTGGTTTTTGGTCGGTAGTGGAGGGATGGAGTGAGGAGGAGTGGGTGAAGGGGGGTGTAGGCAAGAAACGCAAAAACACTCACACACTGACACACACTCCAGCCGCTGCCTCATTGTATGCTGCACCTGCAGCACGCCCACCCCGCTGACGCACAGCGGCTCGCCCCCCCCACCCCTCCTTGGCACTTAAAGCAGTCCATTAGCCAGCAGTAGCTGAGTGCGGCTCTAGCTAGCTGGGCAGCAGCAGGATGTGTTCAGCTGCTGCTGAGTGCTTCCACAGGGGGCTAGCAGGAGGCCCATCTGTGCTAAAATAGCATGAACCCAGCAGCCTCTTATGTTTCCTTCTTCTCATCTGACCGTGCAGCAGTGGCGTTCTGAGCTGTTGTTTTTTCCCCCGTTATTCCAGGTTGTTTTAGCCAGCGTTTGGTTTCCAGACGTTCAGACAACAGCTTACAATTTCCAATTCACTGCAAAAGAGAAGGCATAATAATTCTCCGTGTGAATCACAACCACTTGGGAAAAGTTTTTCCCTCAAAAGGTCAGCTAGAAATATATGTGGCTTTGCTGTTTTCCCACAGTGAAGACCTGGATATTTGCACACTAGTAATAGATTTTTTAAGTGGATTTCTGTACCTCTGAAGGTGAAGACACTAAATGATTTTTTTGCAGGGCTGCACCAATTACAGTTTTGAAATCTTACCTACTCTTTCCAATTTCAGCTGATACTGTTATTCTTTTTGTCTAAGTAGCTAAGTATAGCAGAAAAGCTGGCAAAAGTGGGGTGACTATTGTGAAACACGCAGCGTGACCTATCAAACAAACATCTTTGAATTCTTTTTGCTGTGGATCTGGATGCATTTGGGTTCACAATGATGTATTTGGCAGCATACAGATAAAAATGGATTTGATTTGATTGATAAAATTATATTGAAGCACACAAGAGTTATATTGTAGGTTGTATTTTGTAGCTCTCTAAAATCTACAGGTCCAGGTAAGAGTTTGAAACTTGCTGTAAGAGAAAACATCTCGTTGCAGTGAGAAAAACTACGAAATCCTGAGAGCAGCTAAATGTTAAGCTAATTTCTAAGTTGTTTTATTTTAGCTAATTTTATTTCCTGAACTTAATATCTGGGCTAAAGTTGCCCTAAAGCTACATTAGCACAGGCTGCTAACATCTCTTGAGTTAGCCAACAGGTTCACATCAGGTCAGACCAGTGACATGAACATGGACACAGGAATGAAATGTTCAAAAGTTCCCTAAACAACGTAAAAGAAGCTGAGTTGTCGGCTCATTGGTTCCTGGAGGTAAACACAACGAAGAGCGAACTGTGAAGATGAGTCCTGCTGTGTGAGCCCTACTGGCATCCACCATTTTCTGTTGATTTATGGCTCTTCTCTGTGCTTTTGTAAGGGCAAAGGAAAATGAGAAAAACCACCTTGGAGGTACTGTGAGTATAAATGCCAGCTCCGCTTCAGCAGGACAATATTCGTTTCCACAGAACATATAAACCAGGCTGGTGGCTGTTTCTGTCCCACAGAGGACAGGACTCATGATTCAAGGACATTCTGGTATAAACCGCAACTGAGCATGACCGTGAGCATTAGCATAGCGCTGCATATGCAGCACATGGCAGGAATATTCCTCTGTTAAAATGGCAGGTTTGAGTGTTTTATTGGGGCTTTTGTGACAGAGCAACACAAACTGGTGCAGAGTTGTGAACTAAGAGGAAAGTGATGCATTTTTTTCATTTTTCTTTCAAATAATCTGAACAGTGGATGCAGACTCCTTTACAATAGCAACTGCCTTCACAGGACACATAGCTATGAAACACAGCACAGCTCTGTGTAATTTCATTTGTTCTGTTAATACATCAGAGGGTCATTAGTGATAAAATCCCTTCCACTCCCCAGCATCTTAAAGACAAAGGAACACAGCAGGCAGGTCAAGCAGGAGGTTATGGAGAAGATTAAAACAAGGTTAGCTTATTAAGCTACAGCGGACCACTGCGTATTCCTGGTTCAGTATTTGTAGATTCATTTATTTGCGGATGTTTCTGTGGAACATGAATCCAAATTATTTACAGAAACCCAGCCTATTTGGGGATTTTTTTTCATAGAGGTTCTGTAAATTGCAGCTTGGGAATTTGAAATGCTTAGGCCCAGTGCTAGTTGGTTGATTGTTCACAAAGCAGACAGTTTAGGAAACAAGGAAAATGGTAAGCGTTAGCTTCTGTGACAGTGCTAAGACAATTCCCACTGTGTGTATTAATGTATACTAAATTATATTTGGTATTAACACCAATAAAAGAGGCACTTATGAGAGTTTTTAGATAATATTCCCTAATTTTAGCTGTTCTTGCCTGGCTGTGGCCCTTAATCCTGTGAGCTCCAGCGATCCCATGTACTCTGTGCTGGTCTATAACACAGAGTAATTTGTGGTACAATGTGGCACATTGTGCTACAATGTACTCTGAAATTGAAATGTGACAAAATGTACAAAAGTTAAATTGGTGTGAATACTTCAGCTAAAGTATTCACCGTATGTTTTGTCTGTGAAGCTCTCGATGCTGAAACCAGCACAGAAAATGGAATATATTCAACTTGAGCATTGCAGGAATGAACTCATCTCAGTTCATTAAAAATTCATGAAAAAGTTTCCCAGAAGATAAGAACAGACTTTCCTTTTGCTCGTGCTTCTTCCTTTCCCCTAAATGGCACTCGTTTGCTCTTGAAGGTAACTGGAAATGGTTTTGCTATTTAAAGTTGAGTGCATTTTAAAGAAATCCTTCCTGCGGACCTAAAAAAGGGAATCTCGCTTGGTGCTCAAACAAAGACAACATTGTGTCGGTGCTTGCAACATAATCAGGGGGCATGATTTGCAACTTTCCGGAGGGTTGGAATGGGTCGGATTTCACAACCGAGTCGGCTGTTTATCTCAACGTTAAAGGCTAAAACTCTGCTGTAGGTGGAACTGCTGAGTGTAATCTGCTACCAATAGTTGAGATGAAACTTTTTAGTTGTAATCAGGATGAAGAAATCAAGACGGCCATAAAGATCTCTCATAAATCTATCTGCACTCTGGACTTCTCATTGAGACACTTTGAAAGAAGCCCAAAAAAGGTGAAACCAGCCTGTCAGTTCATTCATCTGGTATACCTGATGGCTAAAGGAAGGCTCTAATGACAATGGTTGCTGGACAGAAGGCACCATTTAACAAGTGCTACAGCACTGTTTATTAATTAACTTATTTTTGCTTTTTTAATGTTTTTTAGAGCTAAAAGGGAACACGTTTGGCTTATACCGTTTATAAGGTATTCTTTTCAGACCTTGTCCTGGGACCTCTCTCTATTTCATGAAGCCATCTGTCAAAGAGATTGACTCAAAAACAGTCTGGTAAACAGGCAAGTTCATGGTCAGCTCAGTGACTACAAGGTGCACAGGTTCTAGTGGAGGTTCATCAACTTTGTTTTTGCCATGACTGGACAGTTGATCCTTGGTATTTGGGTTAGTGACCTTGAAATCTAGGAAAGCTTAAGCCTCCCTCTAAAAATAACATACATGCATGTAGTTCAATATCAAATATACCTTAATATGAATTAATGCACACAGTTAAAACAGTCTCAGCTCTACAGCTAAAGCTAACCTCCAGTCTTCCTTATCTCCACTCTTGAGGATGCATTTGCACTATATTCTCCCTTCCCTATATATCTCCCTTCTGGAATTTCTCCCATTGACCTCAAACAATAGTGGGTAGGTAAAATCTGATCCAATCGTTCCAACTTCAACCAAGTCCACACCTCCAGCAACCAGTCGTTCTCAGTAACTCAGGGTCCAGACCCTCTGCACGAAGCAAAGTGTAGAACTAGCAGCAGCTTTTCAGGTTAGGATACAGCCAATCAGCAACTAGGAAAACTTAAGCCACTGTTCAATCAGCTGCTCTGTCAAGAAGAATTGCATCTAGATATTCCAGCTTCCCAAGATGCATTTTCTGTCAAACATTTAAGATTAATATTTGGAGTTGTGTTCAACAGAGCAATCTGTGAAAACTGAACAGTGAATATTTGGGGGTCCACTACATATAGTAAGTTTTGAGCTGATTGTGTGCCAGCTGATATTTTTCTCCCTTCATGTAGTGACAGAGTTACAGTAAATGGCATTGAACTGAGTAGATGAGACGAAAAAGACTGAATTTGTAAAAACAAAACAAACAAAGTCGTATTTATAGTAAAATGACTTTTGTACATTAGAATAAACAAACGCAGGGACAGAGATCTGTTGCAAAAAATAAAATCAAAAGGGGAAAGAATTGCATAGGAGTGTGTGCGTATGTGTGTGTGTGCGTGCGGGGGTGTTTATGTGTGTGTATACATGTGTTTGTGTATTCCTTCAAAGGGAAAGGCAAAATGAGGATCAGATGAAGTGTGTGTGCTGTGTCAAAGCAAAACTTCAAGCTGTTTGGACCATCAGACAAGTTCCGTTTGAAATTCTATAGATGAGTGTTTCTGTGGAACTGTGGCACACGTAAGCTTGTCTGCAGCTTAGTGGAAGACAGCACACCAATTTTAATTGAATATGTTGTGTTTTATGTTACTGGGACTTCAAAAGCTCTGTATGCATTTCAAGACCTGAGCTTAGCACCCTGGGAGGTGATGCATTAAAACTGTCGGCTTTGTAAGCATGCAGATTTGTCCTTGAACTGCATGATATATTGAACCCACAATTATCATCACAATATCAGTGAGTGTAATGGAATGCTTGCATGCATTCACACACTGCATACCAATAATATATCGTATCAGTTGGACTGATTATGTCTGCACTTGATGCCTATCAAAGGTCATTTAGGCTTTTAGGGCCTGAGATGAAATAATGGTGGGAACACTGTAATAATAGAAGGAAAGAAAAGATTCAGGAAAGTGAGCTAACAGTAGTCTGGTTCCAGGGCAAAAAAAGCTGCTCAATAACAATGGCTACCACTGGGTTTAGCTGTCAAGTCGCCAACATGATGCGACAAATATTAAATATGTTAGTATAAAAATATAAAAGAAAAAGGGACGCAGCTGCTACTGATTGCCAACACATCAGGAAAAAGTTGATTAAAAGAAAAGATAGTGATGAGAGAGAAGTAGATCAGCTATGCTAGCTTGACTTTGACAACCTAACACTGTGGAATTCAGTGTTTCAGTTCAGTCAAAAACCAAAAGGCCCATCATGTCTATTTGAATGGTAGGCTTCTATTTTCTTCTCCATCTTTCTGATTGCGACTTTTAATCTCATTTTACCTGAGTTGTCTGAAACATTGTGCTGTTCAAAAACAACTTACTGTGACCGAAACTGATAGACAGAACTGCAGCACAGCCTGGATGACGTCACTTCCTGCTGTCGTCCTGAAATCAGAGCCGTCTGTCTGACGCCGGTGAATGGCCTCACTGATTAAACTCACACTGCTCCTATGTTGAACAAACCTTCTTTCAATTAATGATTCAATTACACACAATCAGCAGGGGGTACACCACGACTGCTGGCTCTACTGGTTTCCTATTACTCTGCTTCACCAGCTAGTAAATTATTTGTTATTAAAAGATCATTTCAATGACAAATTGAAACCATCCGAAAAAATAGAAAACCCTGGTAAATGTAGTTTATGAACAGCCAGGAACAGCTTTACCAAAACTGCTCTGACCTGTTTTTTGTTTTTTTTTTACATCAGCACTTCATCAACAGCCATAACAGCTGTGATTGCAGTCTTAAGCAGCAGGAAACAATTTTACCACACAGAAATTACAATGCCGGAGAGTCTGGTTTGAAAAGTGGGACTGTTGTGACAGTCTCTCATTAACTGGAATACAGTTGAGACAAATACACTCCAGCCTCAGAGAGTCTTGCAGAACTTTTTGGCAGAAATGGAGCAAATCTGGGGCAACATATTTTCATACTTGGAGATGTTTTAGAGGTCCAGCTTAGTTTGGGTTCTGCACACATTTAATGTATTCCACACATATAAAGCAGGCGTTGAGACAAAACACGAATGATTTAAAGGCTTGTTTTGGAAGGGATTTTGACAATTATGGATAAGAGGGGACAGCTCCACAACAAGCACAGTGCAGGGTTAGGCCCTCTGTGTGTCATTTCTGTGGCTTAAAGAGTTAAGAACAGCTTTGTTGGAGCAATTAGAAACCAACAAGCTTTGTCTTGCCATCATGCATCTCCCTGCCCCCGAGGTCCATGATGATGCTTATCATCCGCCTGTACGCTTCCACACCCAAGTTCTTGTTTTAACACTCCAGTCTGTCGTTTGCATGCTGCCGAGGTGCATGAGCCCAGAAATGGGCCCTTCGGTCATTCATCACGGCATCAACAGGGGGAGTTGAGGACAATAGGAGAACTGCAAGGAGAGAAAGGGGGAAAAAACAAAAAAAGCCTTTCAGACCTTGGGGTGCACAGCGTATGTCATCTGAAGACAGATTTGTCAGAGGTAAGGCAGCTGTCCTCCTTGGGAATGCTCCACTGAGCTTTAGTGCAGAATGAAAAAGTCTCCTTCAAGAGAGCAACTACAGTAATTCACAAAACCTGCAAATGTCGCTTTGCATACTGTTAATCAAGCATATTAGTTTGGAACGGTTGGATAGCAGTTGTAACTATGGGCGGGACTGTAGCACATTCATTTTGATTAATTAATTATATAGATTAAAAAATATTTTTTTTACATACAGCGGTGTTGACCAGCAGCCCTGACATCCCCAGTGCTACGCCAGCGTAGCAGTCCACACTTCTAAAGAAGGATTTATTATTGTTCCTTTCAAAAGGTCACATGAATGGTCAGAAAACACTGAAACGTTTGAAAGAAAGCTGAACGGGTACAATATCACTTTGCACCATTCTGATGATTGAATAACATAAATAAGAGATTAATACTTATTTGGTAATGTAGCAGAAAAAAAAGATTTTAAATTGAAAATGTTCTAAAATTTTCCCTAAAAAATTAAATTGATTAAAAATGTTAATAATGATTATAACATTAACTAATAAAATTAAAATATTACTTTGATTTACACTAGATGATAAAATCAGTTGCAAAATGTATTTTCATTTAGGTGCTATTCTAGTTAAACTCCTTGTTAGTGGTTAAAGTCTTTATTTGTCCAGTCTTTATTTAAATAAATTGATTTAAAAAGTTTATTACTATATTATTAATATCTGAAGCCTTAATCTAAAAAATATTCTTGTGATTTCAACACAGATGATAAATCAGATGAGCAAAATGATCCATTTAGCTGTTTTATTTAAGACTCTTTCAGTGGTTAAGCTTTCATATTCAGTCTCATTTCTTTCTATTTAAATCAGACAGCTTGTTTAATGGGAGTGAGAATAATCCTGTAATGTGATGTCAGGCACTCCAGCTCCAGCAGCTCTAATGTTAACATCACACTATCAAAAAACGGATTTCATGTCTTTACTCGAGGTAGTTGGTAAATAAGAAGTGCTCTGAGCGATGCCCGATGGGTCTCATCAGTGCTAACATGAGTTGTCAGAGTGTCAGTGTGTTTGGATCTGGTGCTGGCTGAGTGACAGTGGTGTCCTTGAGTCTCCCATCCTTTCCTCTGGGCCACTGTGTGAACTCTCACTGACAGGCAGCAGTGGGCCTTGGATGGGTTTGGGGCCACATGCCAGACTGAGACTCTGCTGCCTTCAAGGTACAAATGCCAACATGAAATCCTCCTGGACAGCAGAGCAGCAGAGATCCAGTAAACAAAGCAACTTGAACATTAGCATGTATTACTGCACACAATTCCGTTTTACCCTTCAACTTTTTCTTTATTATATAATTTATCATTTTCTCAACTACTGGAAAGAAAGTAGCAAATTTGTAGCAGACTATTCACAATCTGACACCAAAAGGACTATTAATGCTCTGTGTTAGCACGCTAAAGTTAGCATTTAGCATACTCTACAATGGTTGTGTTGGACTAAGAGACTAAAAATCACAAAGTTTAAATCTCTGAAAAAAGATAAATGCAACATATTAGATTACTCAAAATCTAAAATTGGTAACATATTAATGTGTAAATGGGGATGCTGTACAGCTCCATAAATATTAGCAAATATTAGCTAGTTGTACAGCTAGCATCCAAGCATGATTTTAAAGGAAATGTTTGGGTTTCAGCTTAAATCATGTTTTATATGGAATACATTGTCTTACTGTCAGTTTTAGTTTACACAATGGATTGGCAGGCTACCAGGAAGTTTATGACACACAATGCCTGGATGACCCCTCCATGACCCCAAATTATGAAAATATCTGGCAATCAATCAATGATGTGGTTCCATATGTTTTTTTATTTTTTCTAAGGGGGCAATAGATTTAACATTTATTATTGTCGATTCAAATGACATTTACTGACCCCAGCCACTGAATTCAACTTAATTCATCACAAAGTAGAAAAAAAACTCATGTTTTCTGATATGTGCTTGTAATTCAAATCTGACTTTTTTACATTTGTTTTAGCAGTATTGAATAGACTGAAATTCATAAGAGACAAATCACAACAAAAATAAATCAGATAACATTTTACATTAAAAAATCATTGAAATTCTACCAGTATTTGACCTGCTGGTGCTGGTCAGATTGAACGGCAGTTTGCCCCAAAGCAGCTGTGGCGACCATGTAGTGTAACACCATCGGTGTGTGAATGTGTGTATTAACAGGTAAATTGTAGTGTGAAGCACTTTGGAGTCCTCGGGCTTGATAAAGTGTCATTTTCCATTCAATCAGCTCAGCTCTGTCACAACAGTCTTGTTCAGATTTAATCCAAACATTCTTTATCTCAATTCAATTAAAATGCTTTTCCAAACAATCAGATTCAGGCTGAGTCGTCAATTAGAGCCCTTGGTTTTCCCCAACATCCGGTTGTTGATCACGTGACTCGTGGTGTGAAAGAAGTGTCTCCATTGCAGTTCGGTGAAATAAACCCGTTTTGATCCAGCTGAAAAAAAACACCTCATCCTAGAACCAAGACTTTGAATTAAAAAGCGAGAGCTGGCGGGCTCCTGTTCAGCAAATTTATTTTCTAAATATCAAATTTGTGCAATTGTATGGTAAATGGAAACACATCTACTGTTCACATCCGCTACCTTGAGCCATGATGGCGACTGTTTGATATTTGCTGTAACTTGAAATGCCACATAATAATACTCCCCCCTTCTTGTCGTTCTCTATCTTTTCTGTTTATCTGTGATCCCCCTTTCTTTCCAGCTGCCTCATCATTTGCCTTCTCATCTTCATTCTCGTTCGGTTGGTATTTCTGTTCCCCTATCATCCCTCCGAGAGAGAGAGAGATGAGCGGGTGTGAAAGAGAGGACTGTATGCAGTTACCTTGGCAACTGCATCTCGAAGCTTAGCCTGCTCTCTTCCACATGCATTCTCTCTCTTTCTCTCTCACACACACACACACACACACTTTCTCCATCCTCCTGCCTGGCTTTGATTAAAGCATACCTCTGATGAGCCTGAATAGACAGGAGGAAGAGGCAGAAGAAAGGCGGGAACTGGCCTGGCTTGTTAGGGGAGACATGATGCTTTTCTTCTCTGATGAATTATTAGAACTGAAGCCACGTATCAAAGGCAGAGCTTGTCTGGGAGCTACATGAGGTCCGCAACAAAGAAAATAGCAGTCCACACTGCGCTTTGAGATTCCCTCCTCGCCTCTGCAGAGGTCTTTGTCAGTTGGCTGATAGAGGCAATTGTGGGTAATAGTCTGTTACAGGAAATGAATGCATTCGCCGGGCTCCTCTGCCTCACTCTATGACATCAATCTGTGCTAATTTGCCAATTAATCTGATTCGATGAGACAATGTCTCTATAAGGGACATCCATTTACCTCCAACTAACTTTACGTTTTGGTGATTTGTGTTCTTTATCACATCCTCTTGCTGTGTGTGTCTCAACATGCCTGTAGGAGGGCATTTTCACCTCCAGCGAACAAACGGCGGTAACTATCGATTCTGGAGTCTTTGTGAAATGTGTCACAGTTGGCGGCGCGCTTGTTAACGTGGTCAGAACACGAGTGAAAAATATCCACAGTGGGAACTGGGACTGGGGTTGACTGCAGTTGTTTTGGGGTAATTTGTTGCTGGATGTCCACATGGTGGAAACTTTCTGTTCAGTGGCCCAGGAGGAAGTTAGGAATGATTCAGAATGCTTACAGTAAAGTTCTGCAAAAACCTCAAGACTACTGTTGGATTAAAGATGATGAATTTTCTGAGTTCAGTCTTAAACCTGTTAGAGTCCTGGATATGCAAAATGAAATGTTTCCTTCCAGTAGAAGGTTCAATCCCCCAGCATGCTCTTTTATTCTCATCTCCATCAAACTTTTGAATCGGATGGTGCTGTGGTGGCGCAGGGGTTAAGCACATACTTCCAAATTCTGAGCTACTCTATTGTTGTGGACGTTTTGTGAAGAAAGAAGTTGCACTAAGTTTATTCTTCAGAGATTTGTGTGTCATTTCCTTCTGTGGTTCTTGGTGCAGCGCCACCACAGGCAAGGAGGGGAACAGGTTTTTCAAAAGGTTTGGTTGGTTTCACAGTGCAGTGTGAAAGTGAAGCGGGAAAAGTGTTGGAGTGACTGATATTGCTATGACACTGTTCTCCACCTTTGAGTCAGAGCAACTTTTGCTTGGAATTTACATAATTAAAAAACCTTTTGAGGTGGTGTGATTGAACACTTGAGTCATAAAAATTACTTTTCTTAAACATTGGTATACCTTTATCCTGGATGCGACTAATCCATAGTGACATTGGTTTAAAGGTTTATAAAAAAACAGGCTTCTATATGAACACAACTTTTTTGTGTGTTCTGAGGTCTGATGGCAGACCTCAGAACAGGTCGGCCATCTCTGTTTTGAGATGACAGACCTGCTTTTCTCTCTCCATCTCAGGGATTAGCTACTAGCTTCAGCTAAGCTAAATGATGATGCTGTGAGTCTTTTATTGTAAGAAAGTCGGCTTGTTCTATCACAAAATGCAGGATTTTTGCTCTGAATGAACAGAGACACAACCTTCTACCTCTCTTTGAAAAAGAAAAGCACTTATAACGCGCCCACTCAGGAGACTCTTATTAGCCTAGAATCATTTGTTTCAGAGTGCAATCAGAGGAGGAGGCGGTGATGCTGATCGCTTGATTTTTTCTTCGCTCCTCGAGAAGACGTCATTCTTCAGAGCCTCTTCTCTCCAATCAGAGAGTTTACTCTGGAATCATATCCACAGTTCAGCCGGTGACAGGAAATTGATTAGACAGCAAGTGGGAAATGAGTCCCCGAGCGGACCCCCGCTTCCCTTTTATCCCAAAGGACGGGAATTCATTTCTGTCAGATCACTGTGATTTTTGTGTAATGGGACAATTTGCACGGTGGGGGAGCTGAAGGAGACAGAGGGAGAGGACGTTCACACTCCTTTAACCATGTGCGATATGTCAGGACCTTTTCCAGGCCGGGAGTCTGGACGTGGCTGCCTGTCCTCAGAACAAGTTGTGATAATGCCATGGCCATGGCCTGCAGCTCCCAGGTGGATTCAACTGATGAGATTTAACGCCTGTAGAGCTGAGAGGCCATCAGGGAGATCCTCTCACTGCATGCAGTATGTCTTTTTTAGAAAGAATATGTTTTATACATATTTGTTTGGTATGCAACAGATAATCTATGAAAAGATCCATCTCCTCTCTGAGCCACTATTTCCATCTGAAGAAATGCATGGCTCCCAACCAAAAACAACCAATCAGAGCCAGGAGGAGGGGCTTAAGTCTGTCAATCAACATCATGCACTTGCTGCTAAATATGCTAATGTCTGAGAAGCAACTTAAAGTTCCAGGAAAACAGTCTGTCTGCCGTCCTCCTCGGTGACTGTGCTAACTAGTCGAGCTTTCACAACAAGATGGAGGAAAGCTGTAGCAATAGCAGAGACCAACGGTGGGGAGGCTTTGGAGGGATGGGGAGGAATGTGCAGTGCAACAGGCAGCGCTAAGACCTGCCTCCTGGCTCTGATTGGTTGTTTCTAGTTAGCTCCCGGAGAAAATGGCGGAGCTCAATTTTTTCACAGATTATCACCAAACT
Source organism: Phalloptychus januarius (assembly GCA_902982915.1). Lineage (NCBI taxonomy): Eukaryota > Metazoa > Chordata > Actinopteri > Cyprinodontiformes > Poeciliidae > Phalloptychus > Phalloptychus januarius. The sequence continues at coordinate 379,031 of CADWAE010000121.1, forward strand.
GTCACGACGTCGAGTCAGTTTCAACAAAATATTTTTTATGAAAGCTACATACTGCAGTAGCAAAGTTAACAACACAGACATTTCAAATACTGATGCACAATGTGATCTTATTGCTTTTAAAACAGCAAAAACAACAGATAATCTGCCTCAAATTTCTCTAGGTGATGCAATTTGAAACTTTGATTTTATTACTTTACTGTCTGAATGTTGCCACTTTTGAAACTTTTCTCTATGTGGTTCTCAAGTGCCATTCGAGGTCACAGTTCTCCTGCAAGCTGTTTTGCACAGATCTCCTTGGAGATGTTTTGTGACATGTGTCTTACACCTCGGTATTTTTAATAAACTGACACCAAAGAACATTCTCCAAGGTCACAAGCATTTTAACCTCCAGATGAGAAATCTACCGAGTTTCTATGAAATATTGTCACAACAGAAGTTCAGCCTTGGACAGCAGCTTTAGTGGCTGATTTCAATTAAAACACACACTTTCTCTATCACAATTGGCAGATGAACATGTACCTGTAATGTAACTTTTTGTGACTTCTTCTCGGGTCTGTCTTCAGATTCCGTGATTTGTAAAGCATATAGTTAAACAAAACTGGCCGAAATATTTCACTCCAAAATCGACAAATAAAATCTTTCTCTCACTCTGGTTTTTATGAGGAGTCTGAATTTATTGATTAAAGTGATTAATAATTAAATTGTTATGTTCCTATGCACAACCCATAATGACAGAAACAGATTACATCTGCAGCGATATAGATTTTTTTGGCCTGGTTTTTATTCACACACATAAGCAGCAAAAAGTCAATATTTGTATGTTTGCTTGAGATAAATAGATGCTCACAGAAACTCTGCAGTTTTCCTCCGTTCAGTTCACTTCATAACTAATAACATAGAGAGCATAAAGCTTTCCATACAAATACTGATGCATCCCATAGTTTCATTCATTTGCTTAGTGAGGCCCTTATTCTGTCTAAAGTCAAATATTATTTTATCCAATTATAAAAGAAGTCAAAAAGATTAATAAAAATACTATTTATTATATTAAATTGCATTGAATTAAATTAAATTCCAGCAAAAAATCAGGACACCACTGTTGGAACTGCAGCACATGATGTGGAGGAACACTGGAAATGAAAAGGAAATCTGTGTATATGTTTCTGTATGCTGAAGCCTAAAAGCATGGAAGTTATGCTACCTACTTAGTGTACCAAATCCAAACGTATAGAGCATATAGAGGAAAAAAAAACTCTGCTGCTCCACAACCAGACTTAATGCAGGACAAAGATTTATTAGCATGTTAGCATGAACAGATTAGAATGTTGCAAACGGCAGGCAGGAAAAATCTCAGCCTCAGAAACCTGCATTATTAAGCTCTTTCTAAGTGTAAAAGTCTAAAATGAACTTTAGAACCACGACTTTATGTCAATAAAACACGACTAATTGCATTTTTTTTCTTTTTTTGCAATATGTTTGTTCAAAATTTGCACAACAGTCGGATAGAGTGGCAGATGTGTTTCATTGTTGTTGCATTTCCATGAGGGGAACAGAAAGTTGTGACACTTTTTATTGACTTATTAATTTAAAACCATTGCTTTGTTAAAGTATGGAGGCTGTTATGGGATAGTCATTGAATGTCGATTGAATTCCACTGCATTTATCCTCATAATAACTAATTCCTGAGAGCGAAGCATTTCCCCTGAAACTATAGGAAGTAAATTGAAGAGTTTTTAGATGCTTTTAGTTTTCCAAAATAGTGTCAGTGTTTGTAGGCTATGCACACTGCGTTGTTACTCACTCTTCTCTCAGTCGTTGTGAGTTTGTGTTGTGACGTGCCCTGAACACACACCTCTTCAAACTGACAGAACTGGCTTCTATCTGCGCTTGTGGTTTGGCTCCCATCCTGCTCCAGCAACTGGAGCTTCCTGCTAATTTTCAGGAATATTCACATGTGGTACACACACACATACACACCCCCACACGCCCACACACACACCTACACACACACACACACCCCCCCCCCCACACACACGCACAAAAACAGGCCCAACTTAAAGAACCCACTAAACACAGCATGGATGTTTGTGTGCTGGTTGTGTTTCTCTGGATCTGGTAGAAACTGGACAGAAGCTCAACTTGTGTGTAAGGGGCAGTATTATGTAAAATGAATTTCACAAATGAAATACACACTCAACTTTAAGGCGTTAGATGATGAAGTCAAATTTCTTTTAAGTCATGTTTGACATGTATTATAATAAATGAAAGTAACATAGTTTCTTGACTGGGCTGTAAAATGGCACTTTGTCACTGGAAAGCACACAATACTTCCTTGAAAGATGTCTGCATTACAACAATGTAGTTTTTTGTTCAGTTTTATTGTGAGCTGTAGAATCTGCCAAGAATGCTAAAAAGCCCCTTCAACATTTCTCTCTGGGAGGAATTTCATATGAAAGCACATGTCCTTGGTGAGCAGGTACATCATTTCTGAGGAAGTTGTTGAGTTCATCAAGAATTTTGAAAGTTATACTGAAAAGAGCAATTCCTCGACAGAAATCTTTGTTTTAAGATGATTTTAACTCGCATGGAAACGCATGGAAGAAAATAAACAATGCATGTAAAATCATTTCAGGCCTGTAAAAACATTCAGCTGACAAGATCAAAAGACATTAAAAGTGCAAACAAGACAAAGTTCTGCCTCCTTTAGGGGGAAAATTAAGAGGACTCTGTTTTTCTCACAGATTGCAGGTTTCTAAAGAGGTTTATGAAACTGTCATGTGTGAAATGTTCAAGCTGAGGTTTGCTGTTTTTCTACCTTTTTCCCAGGTCGGTGCTACTTCTCTGAGGAAACTGAGACGGCTCCTGAGTCAGAGGGACGGCAGGGATCTAGGAGGCCTCCCTGACAGCAGGGGGCAGCAGCAGACATGCAGGACTCATCCTCTGACAACAAGATGGCCAAGCAGGTCAGTGAGGCAACACGAAGTGGGCTCAGAATCCCAGTATTTTAATTGTGCAAATTGCATCGCAAAAATAAATTTAATGGAAGTATACCAATAAAAAACAACAATAAGAAACTGGCATTTTTCCTTAAAAGGTTTTGCTGCTAGGATGAGGTGGTTTTTCAACCATGTCAAAATTAGCGTATCAGTCACATGATCAACAACCAGATGTTACTGCTGGCAAAAACCACAAAGAGCACAACAGGAAGTGGTTGAAAGATGACATCACAACACTTTTTAGTGACGTATCATGTGACAAACGTAATCAGATGTTTTTAATTGCATTTCATATTTAGTGGAAATGCAGCACTTGCAAAATTGTTTTTTTGACATTATTATTATTATTATTATTAACTTTTACCTAAAATCTATTTTGCTAAAGAATCCTCGTAGCGGCATATCGAGTTCCCGTTTAAACCTTTTTAAACTTAAACTTTTTTCAAGGTTTCAATAAACCTTAAATAATGGAATAAAAAGTTTTTGTCTCATATAAGCCATGTATCTTTTTGCTTTTATTTTAGTTATATTTCACAACATTGACATGAGCCTGATATTATTGATCACAGTTAACAAAACAAACTCAAGACCAAGAGAGCAGAAAACAATAAAGAAGTAAATTGATGCTTTTCTTCTAATAAGGCAGATTTACAGATTCCTCATCATGAAATTGAATTTGATTCGTCAAAATATGGCAAGTTTAGATTTTTGGTGGGTATATAAAAAAATAAAAAACACAATCTTTTTTTTGTCTTGTTTTCCATCTTGCTCAATTTAGTTCTTTCAACTTCACAACTTTGGCCCTTTCCTAAATTAACACTGAGTTAATTTTGCCTTTGTGCAAAAATAATTTCTTGTTGTTTTATTGGCATCATTTAAAACTAATTAGAACAATGTTGCACACTTGTGCATTTCTAAAGGCTAGCTGCTGCTTATGTTATTTTATTTTTTTGCCAACCTCTATACAGAAAAACATAGCAGTTAGCATCTGACTGAATTCATATTCACCAATAATAACCACGTGTTGATGGAAATGATATTTCCTTCATGTTCCAGACTCAGCAGGTGCTCAGAGTCGAGTGTTTAGAAGGAATTTAGAGCTTCCTGCTGTGTTTTTGTACCCATCTAAAGCCTTGCATGAATCTGAATACCTTCAAAACCCCATCAGCAGTCAGCCCAGTTACAGCTCTTTCAACGGCGTATTTAAAGTACAGACACTGGCAGACGTCTGGAATGCTGCGTCCGCTCCCTGCTGTGGGAGGGCTTGGACTGATTCCCTCAACATTTACGTAAATTAACAGTTTTTGAGCTAAAATCTCCAGCTCATTTGTTCACAAACATTTAAATATCTAACAGCACACTTTCTTTTGCCATTTTTCATCCGTTTATTATAAATGTGTGCCATCAGTGTAGATTTATGAAAATGGCAACAAAAGATAGATGGCAGCTGGTACTGAGCCATGCTCTGGTTTATTACTGATCTGAGTAATAAATTGAACTTGAAGTCATATTTAATAACTAGGACCAGTTTGGAAAGAATGTGTGATCAGATTGAAATCACTTTGAATCAGTAAATTCCCTTAGATGGCCTGAATTGATTGTGTATGAACAAACTGAACTGAAATGTTTGGTAGAAGGTTTAAGAAGCTGACTTTTACTTTGAAATCTGTTTCTGGATTGTTTGACTCCGCCCATTCTCATTATGGGAGGGTGAGGAGAAGAGCTGAAAACAAAAACTACAGGAAAAATGATCACATTTATTTAAATTCTAACTTTTTATTTCTGTTTAAAAAACGTCAGCAATATTTTTGTTTTAAGTCAGTTCTTATTAAACGGGACGACACTGTTTAAACTCTAGATTTAGCAACATTACTTTTTGCATTTCTCAGTTTAGCACTGCTGAAAATCCTGTCATGAATTTAGTTGTTGGAGATGTTTAGATTTTTGTAATCTGGGTTGATTTTTGTTGCGTTTTTTTGTTTTGTTTTTTTATATTCTGTGGTTCTTTAATCTCTGTACTTCCCTTAGTTGCTTTAGTTTCCAGTTCCCTGCATCTGCAGCCCATCATCTAATTAGGACGCCTGTCACACTGGCAGAGCCATCTGCACACTGTCTGAAAAAACAAAACAAATCATCATCATCCTTCAACTTCCTGTCATCTTCTTTGTGGTTTTCGCCAGTAGCAACATCCAGCTGTTGATCATATGACTTGAGTGATGTGAAAAAAGAGTTTTGCAGTTTAATGAAACACATCTATTTTTATACAGCCATAAAAACCTCCACATCCTGCTGCCAAAACCTTTTAATGAAAAATAAAAAGTTTTTTCAAAATTGATGTGCTTCCATTAAGCAAATTTATTTTTGTAATTTCTATTTATGGGCTGTGCATTCAGAAAAATATCTCATTTTTGGGTTTGTGCATTTCCACTTTTAACTCTTAATCTTTTGCCATCTCCAATCCCTATTTTTATTTTTTACAGGAACAGAACTCCAAGCACCAGGACGAACACAGAGATGCCGAGGACACATCTGAGAAGACCTCCCCGAACAAGAACCCGAAATCTCCTCAGAAAGGCTCAAAGCGTCTTAAAACCTCCACCTTCAAGGTGGCACTGCTGGATTCCTCAGAGTATGAGGGAGAAATCGAGGTATGCACAAAGGAAAACTATTAGCATTTGCGCATTTTGTTGAATTAGGCTTTGCATTTTCTCATCCCTATTGTTTGTAGCTCCCTTTGTTGGGATTTGTGAGTTGCATGGTGCTGCTGGAAGCTGACAACATTGTTCCACTTTGCCCAAACACACATGTTACTGCGGCGGCCAGGTCTACCTCTCCAGGCGAGTTTTGTGAAACTGGATAATTCGCGCTCACAATGAAAAGAAACTGGGAGCAAACATGAGAGAGGATGAAATATAAAGATGTGAGGGAGTTCATGGAGATAAATCCACTGTGGATTTCTTTTCCTGACCCGCGGTAACAACAGTTCTCCTTAAATACGTTTATCTCTCTCTTTGGAAATAACTTTGCAGGATAGCGGTGGAAAAAATGAATATCCAATTACGGGGCTGTGGAGGGAACTCGACAGCGATTCTTCAAGCTGTTTCTGTGCAGGCTGAGTGTTTTCTGTTCCTTTCCACAGAATCTTGGCAGAATTCAGGAGACAATCATTTGGTCAGGGAGGCAGCCTCCAAGCGCGAGATGCGATTTATATGTGCAGAACTGAATCAGAGTGCAGTCAAACATGAATATGCTACAGGTTTATTTTCAGAAGATAATAAACATTTCTTTTTCACGTTATTCATTTCCATATCAACTAATTTCACAGTGAATTAGTATGTGCTGCCATTTGTAAAGTTCCACAGCCACGCGTCTGACTTCGAAGTGCACACGGGTCCAACCTGAAGACGTGTTTCTGACGCACAAAACACATTCAGTCTGAACGCAGCACAAATGTTTTATTAGGTAGCTACATGTATGGTTTCAAGATAAATATTTAGTCTTCAAATTAAATGCTTGCTAACCAGACATACAACTGCAAGCTAAATATCTAGCTTGCTAGCAAGACATTAGAGTTCAAACAAAGTATGCTAAATGCTTAGCCTGCTGTTAATATAGTTTTGAACTAAATGTTAAGTTTACATTTAGCTCTAAATATCTAACTATTTCATTTGAAGTTAAATATTTAGCTCGCTTTACTTTGTAAAATAAATACTTAGTTTGCTCCTTAAATAATTAGCTTGAAACTGTGACATTTATAAATGACTAACATTTATAAATGTTAGTCATTCATACTTTGACTGAGTAACTTTACAAACAACAATCCATCGATTAGCTGATAAGATTGGCTGACGAAAGTTTGGTTTCATTGTGGTTTGCTGAATGGAGCTAATTATATCGCCATTCAATATACAAGCATCCAACAAGCAGTGTTTTACTGTCATTTTAGTTTTTGGCAGAAGACATGTTGTCTTTCTAGAGGCCTTTTTTTCTTTTTGCCTCCTCCTCTGATCAAAGCCGCTCACACCGACCGCTAACTGGGTACTAAAAAATCCATAGTGGTTACATGATTGCGAGCCAGGTGCAGCCAAGGAGAAAATAGAAGAGCAATGTTATTATAGCACGAGCACACTCCCGGGGATACTTTTTGCACAAGTGCATGGAGGTTTGAATGTTTGAGTGTGAGCTGTGATGATGGGGGCAGGGTGACCCGTGAGGTAGGACTATCAGGACGGCTGCCATCTTTTTCAGCACCCTGAAAACCATTCAGGACCCTCAACACAGCACACACAACCCCGCTCTGCCGGTTAGGGAGGTTTATAAAGCCTTTTCATATGAATCACTCTTCTTGATTATGAGCCCACCTGACAGCACTGCAGTCACTGCAAGTGAAAGATGTATGATTAGGATTTGTAGTGTGTATAAACTGATGTTTTGCTTGGACTTTTTGGAATAGACTGTTGTCAGGTCAGAATGAATAATCTTGCATTTAACAAATTAGGCTTTTATGGAAAGTGGCGAGAAGAAAGATAACAGATGATGGCACAAGAGGACTTTGACTCTGCTACTTCATCAAGAACACAACAAGAAATGGAGAAAACTCTATATCGATTGAATGTAAATTTTAGACAGACTGAGGCATCACCAACCACACGCTACATATGTACTGAAAATCTGCATCTCAGGAAAATCTTTAATGTGTTCACTGCTCTGAAAATATGTAAGGAGAATGCTTAAAGCATAATTAATTGCAGTTAATTAATTACAGACTGTGAAATTAACTAAATTAAAAAAATCCCACCACTAGATAATTCAAGAAAAGTTGGATTAACTGGGATGCTTGTTTAGTTGCACTTATAATTTTAGCAATTTTTATGAAAACAGAAGACATCAGTCTGTAGGTGAGTGAAGCTGATAGACGCCTGCAGTGACTCTTGAAGTTCATGGTTGTGTAATGTAAGAAAAAAAATGAAAGGGGGCATGAATACTTTTGCATGGAACTGAATGTAAGCTTTCCAGTTTAGCGACTGCCTTAAACCTGAGTGAGGACAGGCGGCAGTGTGCTTCAGCTGCCTGCAGCCTCGTGTCTCTCTTCTCTCTGTCTCTGCTCTTCTCTAGAAGGGTTGCAATATTCCTGGGTTAATTAAGTTTTGAGTCATGGATGCATGGTGGAGCTCCCCGTCGGCCCCCGGCCAGCAGCCGAGGCGCCACACCCACCCTGCATGTGTGGTCAGAGCAGGCCGGGCCGCCGCTGCATTCCTCTGAGCTATTTCAGGCTCAGCTCAGGGCTAGCTGCTCTGATGTGTCACATCAGAGTGAGAACAATGCAGCAACACCACCTTTTATTTCTCTCTCTTTTTTTGTCAATACAATATTCTGTCCATTCTCCAACTGCTGCTTGAGCGCGAACAAAAAAGTTCAGGACTTTTTCGTCATGCCCTTGGGATATTAAGAAACAAGCGGAATAACACTGCATCTGTTTCCCTGGCAACTACTAGCCCAATTTTACTGTCAGTGCACAAAAGGAGCCACAAGAAAAGGAAGCATGTGTGAGAGGATAACAGTGTGTGGTTAGGTGTAAACATTAACTCGGCCGTCTTTGTTCTATATTTAACTGGGGCCGATGAGAGCATCCGAAGAAGTGAGGGGTTTTTTCTTCTTCTTTACGCGCACGCATCTAATCGTGTCAGAGGTTAAACCTGAACCAAAATGCTTGTTATCGTGGTTTCAGTGGTGGCAGAAATATGCATCTTCACCTAAAGTTTGGATTTGAAATGTTTTAATTTTAGAATTGTCTGCATCTGTAAAAATACTGGCATCAGTTTGTTCTGCTTCTGAAACGTATGGAAACACAGGAAAATCATAATTTACACAAATTTAGGTTCTTAAACATTTCCTTTAATGCTGCCATTATTATTATGGTCAGCACTAAGGTGCACTCTTTGCAGTTTATTGGCTGATCATCAACTTTATAAAAACCCTGACCTGACCATTCAGATGTAGAAACATTTTTGTCTATTAAGATGTTAAAGTGGCAACAGTGGAGAGATTAAGGACCTAAGTATGTTTTGCCTTTACTTATTACTATTATTACTGTTATTATTATTACTATTATTATTATGATTATACAGTATCAACAGAAACACTGCAAATCCCTGAAGGACTCCACTGGGTTTTTTTCTTGCACATATATCTTTGTGTTTCTGTGCATGTTCAGTTCATCTTAATAACTGTATTTTATTTGTTTATATCTCAATAAATACATTGATGTTGGAATTCCCAGCTGCAAGAGCTCCAAGTCAGAAAAATCTAACCAAACGCTCTGACTGAAGTTTTAGATTTCACTGAAGTTGGAATTCCGACTCGCACAGCTGAACGTTCCAGAGCCTCCTGAAGATCAACAGTCAAGATGTTTATAAAAGCAGCTGGCAATGGAAGAATAAAGTGTTTATGTGCATTTTTGACTCTTAGCATCTCATTAAACCAGTTAAATTAAGCATTATTCTATGTTTGGAGAAAAGTTCCATCACAGTTTAAAAGCATCAACTCAACAGAAACATGTCGCTTCCAGCTTAGCTTCTTACTAGGCGTTAGCCTCTTCACTGAGCAGTTGAAGGTTTGAGGTCAGAAATTGTGATGAAAAACTTGTCTACAGATTAAGGAATCATTTAGTCATTACTTATTTTTATGTCTATTTAAAGCAGACCTCAGTGTGATCTGAGGAAGAAGAAGCGTCATTACTCGGTGATTACTAAGACGTTACTCATGTAGAATACTAACGTACATGTCTGAAATTCTTCGTTCCGGAGAGGCTCGTCTCCTGTTGCACCTGTAGGAAATGCAGAGCCAAAAAGAATCTGTTGAAGATGAAAACCAAAAAAAGTCATTTGAATTTGAAAGGGAAAAAAAAATCTGAAAATCCTCCATTTCAAATGCTTCTTTACAGCAACCATGGCAATATATACAATGGACCTCTGCTTACTCCTGACGCACTATTCAAAAATTAACCTTTTTTTCTGTAGAGCAAACCTTAAATATTTAAAATGAAATGCAGCACAGGGAGCTGCAGAGCTGAGGGAGACGCACAAACGTCTTTGTATTTTCATTGACACAAAGAACTGTATAACTATGAAGCGCAAGGAAAACAGCAGATGATACTCTACTAATCTGATGGGGAATTTTTAATTAGCCCCTTTACACTGATTCCCTTTAATACAAAATGCAGTGTAATCCCATTTTAACTGCAGCTGTTTTGTGAAGGCCTTAGAAACATAGTAGTTTATGGGCAATGAGAGAATGAATCAGAATAACAGTCAAGAGTCTGACTTAGAGGACCAGGCTCAGAAAAAACATTCAAGAATAAAGTTATGATGCTATGAGAAAAAGTCATAAAAGAATAAAATCATTTTATGGGAATAAAGTCATAATAGTATTAGAATAGTCATAAAACCATAAGAAAATGAGAATAAAGTTGTAGTAAAGAATAAAATCATAATATTACCAGAATAAAGTCATATTAGCATATAATATTTTCTCTTGTGAAGTTATACTTTGGTGTCAGCTAAAAACTTTGAACTCATCAGCATCATCAGTCACAGGGCTTTTTGAAACGATGTGTCTGTTTCTAAGAAAGAAACCACACAGAAATGACGAGCTGGTCGCATCAGAGCTGCTGTTCTCACATCCACTGGTTCTCTTGTAATTTTGCAACTCTCTTCAAGTAATTTTGCATAGATTTTCTGCTAATATTACAGCTATGTTGTCATAATATATGACTTTATTCTCGTAATTAAAAAAAATACTACGAATAAAATAATGCTCCTTTGTAATTTGCAATTTCTCACAAGACTTGGATGAATCAGCAAATGCATAGAAGATGCTCTGCTTGTGTGGTCATAATCTGACATGAAATATTATGACCCCAAAATCTAAATATAACAGCATCATCTTTTATGTTAGTAAGTCCCCAAGTATGCCCTCATCATGCAGTAATTTAGTTGCAAAAATTTTTTTAAAAAGAGTTTCAAAAAAAGGAAATTAAAAGGTAATAGGAGAAGGAAACTAGTTAAAGTAAATTTATAAATACAGACAATGTACAAAAGCACAACAGAGTTACATAAGGAAACCTAGTGAATAAAAAACAGATGTTAAATCCAAACAGGAGACAAAATTAACTGAAAAGAACAAAAAACAAGAAGTGAAGTAAAAACAGACCATAAAACAGGAGCTTTATAAACTCACGAGTTTACAGGAAAACCAACACTAGTAAGAAGCTAACAAAAGCCAGCCAGGAACCACAGGAAGCCCTCCTCTACTTTCCCTCAACCTTTTTGTGTCTGTGTGTTTGTGTCTGCAGAAGCACTCCAAAGGACAGACCCTGGTGGACATGGTGTGTGAACACCTCAACCTGCTGGAGAAGGACTACTTCGGCCTGACCTTTGCTGACACAGAAAGCCAGAAGGTCAGTGGATTTGGCACTAGAACAAACTCTCGTGGATGCGTCGGGGCGCAGACGTATTGCTCAGTGAACGATTTGCATTCGTCTCGCCTCTGAGTTGGTCGGCTCTCTCTTCTGCACCGTCCATCAAAGATGAATAAAAAGTGGACATTTCGTAGCTCAGTCAGGGCCTGAACAAAAAGAGGCATTTGAATGAGCTAAAGAAACGCTTCATCTTCTCTTTCCAATAGTTCTGTGTCCGTTAAATTTAGTTATAGAAGTCTTTCATGAAAGGGAGAACTGCTCTGGGGGAAGAAATCCATTAATAGGATGAATCAAACCTCAATGGTCTGCAGCTAATGAAGGAAATGGGAGAACTTTTAAGAGCTGATGAGACACATTGGGTCAAAATGACCTCTGTGAGTTCTGGAAGCCTCTATTATAAAGCCATGGGACTCCAGACTGGTAAGCTAATTAACTAATGTAACGTCTCAGAACAGTGAAAGCAATTGGATGATATGGATGTTTAACAGTTTTATACCGTGAAGCTAGGGCAGGACAAAAAAATCAACAACAGTACATATCACAACAGACACATGATCAATATCAACAGATAATACATGTGAATATTCAATATCTAGAATATTCACTGAACTCCAATCCAGAACCGCACAGCATTCTGGGAGATGTAGGCAGAGAAAAAGCTTTACCTGCTCAAATTCACACAGCTGGCATCAACTAACTCACTCATTCTTTGATTACCTAGCAACAACCAGTTGAATAACAATTTCAGAGTTAATGCAAAAACTAGTCAATAATTATCAGTATCGGCAGTAAAACACTGATATTGTCATACGTTTTGTCCAGCCCTACGTGAAGCAGTTATCAAGTTTATTACGTTGTGAGAATCTCACCATGGCAACATTTGCATACATTTTATAATGATAAAATTTACATCATCGTCATCCTTGGATTTCTTTTAAAATCCTCCTAATATTGTAGCACATTAATATTAAGCCATTTTTATGGCTAATCCTTATTACCAGAATATTATTTTCATGAACTGACATCTTTGGCTTCATGGATATGTCTTCCTTTACTCCATCCATCCATCCATCCATCCATCCATCCATCCATCCATCCATCCATCCATCCATCCATCCATCCATCCATCCATCCATCCATCCATCCATCCATCCATCCATCCATCCATCCATCCATCCATCCATCCATCCATCCATCCATCCATCCATTTTCTATACTCCCTTTTCCCCCAGTGGGGTTGGGAGGTGCTGGTGGCTATCTCCAGCTAACGTTCCGGGCGAGAGGCCGGGTCACCCTGCACAGGTCACCAGTCACAGAGACACACAGGACAAACAACCTGCACACACTCTCACACCCATAGGGAGAATTTGGAGAGGCCAATTAACCTGACAGTCATGTTTTTGGACTGTGGGAAGAAGCTGGAGTACCCGGAGAGAACCCACTGCGCCACTGTGCAGCCCACTGCCTTTACTCATTTCCTTTTATATTCTCTGACATTAAACTCACTTTTTGATTTTATTTCTCCCCTTGGTGAGGTTTGATCATCTTCCCTACATCAACCTTCAGTCACCTCCCTAATAATTTGAACATTTTCTCCGGGTGTGCCTGTGATCCTTGTTGTTTTTACACGATGCTGATATCAGCCATATTATGGCGGGCTCACGTCTTTACGGGCGCTCTGGTGGAATCCGGCTGTCAGCTCCTGGTTTGATGTTGGTTTTGACAGCGGGAGCCTCCCTTTGGGCAGGTCTAAGATCACACGGCGGGGAAACAGTGAAACATCCCAGCTTTTGAAGTTTGGAAAGATGACAAGACCCGGTCGCTTTCAACACTTCCAGCACATGCTAAAGGTTTCCCTAATCAGCCTGCGCAGGCGGCGTCACTGACCGGCTGGACCATGACTGTCCGATCGCAATCTTAGACGTAATTTAGGTGTTTAAGAGATCAACGGAACATTTCTCGCTCCTCCTCATGCAGGTATTGCTGCAGATTTGGTGGAGACGACAGCGTCATCAAAGAGACTTATCGGAGCGCAGCTGCTACTTCCCGCCTGATCAGGAGACCATACAAGTCGACGAATTAAAATGTCATTTCTGATGACCTTTCTCCATCTCTGTTGGAGCAATGAGAATTTAATCTTCGCTCTTCAGGAGAATATTTGTTCCCAACGACTGCTTCATGTCGCAAACTTACAGTAAAAGCGCTTAGTGGTCAGTAATTAGAGATTCCTCTGCTTTTCAAGAGAGAAACACAAACTGGTGAAGAGCACGTTGCTAAGTGATTGTCTTCACCCTCAGCCAGTTGGTTCCAGGAGCAGATTAAGAGCCAGCAGCTCTTTATTAGTGACTGCGACTGTAAATGAGTGTGGAACTGAACTTCATTGTGGCCTCAGGTCTGGATGTTGGCGGATCAACGTGCTTCTTTCTCTCTGACTGATGTGGAACCGGCTGCCATGAGGTCTGTCAGCGTTAATATGCAGCTGCTCTGCAGCGCTCGGCGTTCCACAGATTACTGTCGGCTTTCTGCGCCACGGGCGGCTAAGAACTTTGTCGCACACAGCAAAACGTGAGTGCGGGGATCAAAATAACAAGTAAATTAAAGCGCACTGCAGTGCCATTTCAGTTTCACTTATACTGCCAACTCACAGCAAAAGTAATCTCATCTAGGAGAAAACAAGTCAACTTGGAGGGATTGCTTAGAATCCTTGAAAGGAAGGTTCTGTCAAAAGGTTCAAAGTATTTTTATTCTCATTTTACCTGCAGTACATAACTCTCTTGTGTTCAAAAAATCAGAAGCAAGATTTTTTGAGTTCCTTGTTGGAAATACTAAAGGCTGCGTCCACTCAGCAGGCAACTGGGACCTGAATCTGATTTTTTTATTATTATTTGTTTGCTTATGTGTGGCATATATTTTAATTTTTCACATCAGTCTGAAATACCCAATTCTGATCTTTTCACCAGAAAAATAACCTGAAGTGTGCCGCTTCCATATGGGGAACTAAAACACGCATATCTGTTTTCAAAGCGACTGCAGCTTTTCCCCCAGAGTATTATAAGCCTGGCGGCCCGCCAGGCTTTCCTAGCCCCCCCGCCAGGCTAAGCGTCGCTTGTTTTTAAAAAAAAAAAGAAATCTTTTTTTAGAGCAGGTTGGTATTAACGTGACAAAATGTGGAGCGTTTACTTCTATTGTTAGACTGTGCACATTATTTTAATGTAAATCAAATATTCTGAATAAGTTTCTTCAGATCAGCCGTCAGAGTCAGCGTGATGAAATACTGAGGGCATCAGTGTTTTGGTAACAAGTCCAGCAAACTGAGAATACTTGTTGGGTAATTCCTTCATTCCTGTTCACTCCCACTGAGCAGCGTGGCTTCCAGCTGCCATCACAAACCGCTCGGCATCAGCTGCGTGGAGCGGCGGAACGCTGCCGCCGCCAAAACAGAACCAGTTCCCCGGCTAAAGACACGGTTAGCTGAGCAACGGGACATGATGGGATCACAAAGGAGAGTCTGATGGCTGCGTGTCTGAGCGGCTCGGCGGGGCGCAGGGCTCCGTCACCTTCCACCTTACAGAGAGGCTTTCATTAACAGCAGTGTTAGCAATTAGAAGAAGACGTGACACGGCGTGTGTGTGTGTGTGTATCTGAACCGTGTTTCCAACCTGCCCTGTGTGAACGTTGCATTCTGTCTTTCAGAACTGGTTGGACCCCTCCAAAGAGATCAAGAAGCAGATGCGCAGTGAGTGTCTTTGTTGAGAACATTAGTTTACTAAAAAACTTTTTCATTTTTTTAACCAAGTTAATGCACCTTCAGTAAGATGGAGTGGAAGTAACTGCACTTTGAAGAAACATCTTTTCTGCCTGTTTGTTTTCATTTTATTTTGTTCCAGTTACAGATTTCCTCTGTTTTTGCTCCTTTGTCACATTTGAATCTCAAACCAAAGTTATTCTCACACCTGGCAGATTATGTTAGAACTACAAGACATTAAATGAACAAATGAAGGTTAAATTCAAAACTGGACATAATACCAACTGTTAAACTCTGCGGTGATGTGATGGCCCAGGATGCTGGTGACATTAGGTTAAACCTCCCATATGGATGAAATGAAACACTTTTTGTAAGATGAAAGGTTTAAAAATACTGATGGACAGGAATCACAAATGTTGCCAGCAACTTCTATGGCAACAAGAGTTGCTTTTTTCTAATAGTTGCTGGGTTGGTTTGGATCGTTATTTTCCCTTAATAAGCCATCATTCGTTTTTTATTTACCCAAGTTTTTATTTTTGGTCATTAAGATTAGTGTGATGATAATAAATATGTAATCAAGAACCAGAAACCTTTAATGGGGAAATAGTTTTCCCAGTTTGTTAGACATCGTAGTTCTCACTGTAGCGTTTCCTCCCACAGACTCTCCATGGCAGTTTGCCTTTGCAGTGAAGTTTTATCCCCCAGACCCATCCCAGCTCACAGAGGACATCACCAGGTACCAAACACACACATCCGCATCCTCCACTGAGGACTTTGTATTTATTTCCATTGATTTTAGTTATTGCATTTATGCCTCCAGCCTTTGCTAGTCTATTGTCAACTGTAGCTTTAACTAAAACTTAATTCACATAATATCTCTTAAACTGACTAGCAAAACACATTGAATTGAAAAAGAAAAGCGAGGACCTGGTTCTCCACAACGACCTGCTTTAGTTGGTCATAGTGGTTAGTGGTTATAATAGTCCTCTCTATGCATTATGTTCACAAACACACACACATACACACCCCAACACACACACGCATTCACCCTTACCCCACATTACCAGTTGTAACACTTGCACTTGTGCAGTCAGTGTTTACCAAAGAAGGAATTGCTCACATGCATCATCTCTAAAGATGCTAGTTTGTGTGTGTGTGTGTGTTTACATAAAGGTACTGTAACAATTCTCTTGGCATATTTTCTCTGATTTCAAAGCTTCCAGAGCCCCCCCCCTCCCTTTTCCTTTTCCATGGATTATCCCTGGAATGCCTGTAACTGGCTGGGAATAAGCAGGCTGACTATTGCTGCAACTACTCTATGTTGCAGCCTGCCTGCTTCAGCCTGCTCTGACAGCCAGACCGAGGCCCCGCCCGTTCCTCTCCCCTTCACGTTTCTCATCTCGTCTTGCAGATACTACCTGTGTCTGCAGCTGAGGGACGACATCCTGTCCGGCCGGCTGCCATGCTCGTTCGTCACCCACGCCCTCCTGGGCTCCTACGCCATCCAGGCTGAACTGGGTGACTACGACCTGGATGACCACGGCTCCGACTACGTTGCCGACTTCCGCTTCTCCCCCAACCAGACCCGGGAGCTGGAGGACAGGGTGATGGAGCTCCACCGAACCTACAAGTAATGACGGAACAGGCTGCTGTGTTGATGAGATTTTTCACCCGGGCGATATGCTGATGGGGTTTCCTCTTGTTCTGAAACATTTAATCACCCACATGGCCTCTGATTGATGCCATGACATTACCATATTGCTTGCAGTTTGTATGAAAGCACTTTCTTAGTCAGTAGGCTGTCTTGCTCTCCAATTTGGAATCTTAGAAGTGAATACATCAAGCATATTCCGTCAGATTATTCCACCCACAGACTGCATGATTCAGGGTTTCATTGCTTTATGAAATATGTTGATGCTGTCACATTTTTCTGTGCTTTCATTTAGGGGGATGACGCCCGCTGAGGCCGAAATGAACTTCTTGGAGAACGCGAAGAAGCTGTCCATGTATGGGGTGGACCTCCATCATGCTAAAGTTTGCAGCTCGCTGGATTTCTTTTGAATTTCATAAATAAATTCAGAATCAATGGCTCTTGAATAATTTCTTGTGTTGTTTGTCCGCAGGATTCGGAAGGAATCGAAATAATGCTGGGGGTCTGCGCCAACGGTTTGCTAATTTACCGAGACAGACTGAGAATCAACCGCTTCGCCTGGCCGAAGATTCTCAAGATTTCTTACAAGAGGAGCAACTTCTACATTAAAATAAGACCAGGGGAGGTAAAGGCTGCTTAGCTCCTGAGCACGTCAGGATATTGTCAAAAAATAAAATTTTGAAATAGCTGTGTTTTCATTAAATAAGAAATTAAACTAAAATCACATGTGAATATTCTTTTTCACACGATAAGCCTTAAAAATCAGGGCAGTGACAGATTATGGATTATGCAGTTAAATTCAGTCATAGTGCTAGCACTCATCATCTTTCAGCCAATCAGAGGAGACGTCGGTGTTTTATTCAGGCGTTGGAGCAACAAGCCCCGCCTACTTGGGATTGGCTACAGATGCAGCGTTTTGGAGAAATTCTAGTCACTGATTTCATGACCGAAGTCTGTCATTTCTTTATCTTTTCTACCAGTAGTAACATCCTGCTGTTGATCATGTGACTCTTATAATGTCACATGATGATATGATCCATTGCAGGGATTGGAAAAATGCAATGCAATGTGCTTCAATTGCAGTTTAATACTTAAAAAAAAAAAATTATTTCATTTTCCACTGAGCACATTTTTTTTTGAATTCCAAGTTGTGCAATTTTAAGGTTAATGGAAAGAGAAATTATCAGTTTCTCTGATTTGACTTTTTATATGTATATGTTTGAGTAAAATGTTTTTTTATTCTATGCACTACTGACAATGTGTTTCTGAAATTCCAAGCAAAAACATAATATTTATTAGCAGAAAATGAGAAGAAGATGCAGGACTTTCAGACCTCAAATAATGCAAAGAAAACAAGTTGATATTCCTTTAGAAACAACAATACTAATGTTTTAACTCAGGAAGAGTTCAGAAATCCATATTTGGTTTCCAGAGCGGAACTATTGCTCTCCAGAGTTCTTTGTGATATGAATATTGTGCACAGTGACATTGCTATGACGATATATTTGCAAAATATTCTGCATCCCAAATCGGATTCACCGTGACCCGTTGGAGATCTGACTTTTCAGAGAAATTGTGCAGAATTATTTTCTTTGTTTCATTTAAAAAGCTGCCATTTTAGAATGAGTCTGCAGACTTCCCAGAGACATGTGCCATAAACATGTCCTGTATTTTTGGAAGACATAGCAGATATGAATGTCAAGCCAAGCAGCAGGGCTGCACAGTGAGCCTGTGACTGAGCCAAATAAAGAAGCTGTTCAGCAGAGCTGCTGCAGCTGCAGCCACAGCTACAAACCGAGAAACTCTGTAAATATAGAACATGGAATACATTTTTATCCAGGATATTCTGAACTTTTATTTTTCACCTTTCTTTGCAGATTCTAATACAGTTTATGAATTTTCTCTCATGTTGATCCAACCCTGACCTCTCTCATATTTCTGTGTGTGTGTGTGTGGGGGGGGGGGGGGGGTCTGTGTGTTTTTCCCATCCAGTATGAACAGTTTGAAAGCACCATTGGGTTTAAGCTTCCGAATCACAGAGCCGCCAAGAGACTGTGGAAGGTCTGCATCGAGCATCACACCTTCTTCCGGTGAGAAAAACATTTCAGATTCAGTTCTCATCAGCATTTCTGCACCAGCAGTCCCTGGCAAAAGTATTCACACCCCTGAATATTTTCACATTTTGTCACCTTAATACCACATACTTGAAAGAAGCTTCCAATTAATAACTTTTAACATTTATAGATGTTTGCCTTCACAATAGCAAATCTTGCTAGAGGATAAATTGACTCACTCAGAAGTTGCTGTGATAATGACAATGAAACTACAGTCAGTCTTGATATCCACTTTCTTTCTTCCTGTCATTACAAATGTTCTGTTCTAAAATTCTCTGTCTCTTCGTGGTTTTGTTGTGTAGTGACATGTGGTGTTTTTGTTTCCACAGCCTGGTTTCTCCAGAGCCTCCGCCGAAGGGCTTCTTGGTGATGGGCTCCAAGTTCCGGTACAGTGGAAGGACACAGGCTCAGACCAGACAGGCCAGCGCCCTCATTGACCGCCCGGCGCCTCACTTTGAGCGCTCCGCCAGCAGGAGGTACCTGCTGTCCAGGAGCTTGGATGGTGGTGAGTAACTCTGCAGCAGAGCTTTTGCCACAAACTACGAGATGGTTCATCTGATTTTTATGTTAAGCAAACACAAAGTAGTACAAAACTCAAGAGGGGGAAAGTAATTCCGACAAAATATTTTTTTACAGCGATATGTTTTTTATTCAGCCACTTTTACTGTGATACTACATATTGTTACGTAAAAAAGACATAATAAATAGTTTTATTGTAACTTTTATCACAATAGTACCACAAAATATGTGGTACTAGCCGCAGCTGGATTCTCCCGTCTGAAAATTTGGTCTTTCTGACCCAAGCAGAGTTCTCGCGGCCCGTGTCGTCCATGTGCGAGAACCACGACGGTCTGTCCCGCCGCAGCGCCAGCGAGCAGCGGCGGCTCCGCACCCCATCGGTGGACGAGCAGGAGCAGGAGACGGAGCTGGAGCCCAGCCTGGAGCAGGACGAGGACGACAGGGACCCAGATCAGAGCCAGGACACAGAGCAGGACAAGGACCAGGACGGCAACACCACCCCAAGCAGGAAGAGGGAAATCAGGGTGAGGAAGCTTGAAGTCATCTCTGGCTTTTTGAAGTGCAGAGTTTGGACAGGAACTACTGAGGTGATGATGTAAATACAAGCAGAATTAGAAGCTTCTCACTAAACTCAGGTGAGAAGCAGCTTTGCTAGGCTAATGCTAGCCTTTTCTAACTCTTCTCCTTTCACTCCTGCTCACCCAGCTTTCATGCCTTGACTGCACTACTTATAAATCTTGCTAACGGCTTTACAGCATTTAAAGCTGCAGTTTTTTTCTTTACATATTTCCTACAACTGTCACCATGTTGTGACAGCATGTTATGAGATAGATAATCTGTGAAAAGATAAATCTCCTCAACCTCCACCTTCAGCTGTTATTGCCTTCTGAAGAAACACACAGCTCCCAAGCAAAAGCAACCAATCAGAGCCAGGAGGAGGGGCTTAGTTGCACTTTGTGCTACTAAATGTGCTAATGGCAGGAAACAACTCACTGTTACAGGAAACTGTATATCCGCCATCATCAGCAGACATGCTAAGTAGCTTTAGCATTCACTGGGAGCTGCACACAAACGGGCATCATTGACATTAATGAGACCCTCCTCCACCTGGTTCTGATTGGTTATTTCTAGTTAGCACTGGTAGTGCTGGAAGAGGGCAAAGGAGCTTAATTTCTCCCTGTATGTATATGTATTTAAAAAATCTGTAATTTTACAAATAAAAGTTACATCCTGCAGCATTAACTCTTTCCCTGGCTGGAGCCTGGCCTTCTGTCTCTAACACTAGTTCTCTGTTCTTCAACCCTTGCTGGCAATAAGGAGGAGGCTGGCTCACCAGCTGACAGTAAACAGGAGGTATTTGGTGTCTGTTGGTCTGTACGGTGTTTTCAACTATCCATCAGTAAATGTGTCAGACTCTACCTCAGCCCTTACATGTTCACCTTCCACTTTGTGAGTGAGGCCTTCAAGAAAAGCATCAGTGAAAGAATTTGGCGTCATTGCATAATGAATGTAGTTTATAGCTGCATGTATTCAGTTTCAGTTCAAGTTTATTTCTATATGCACCTCGTCTCAAAGCGCTTTACACAAAAGCAGTCAGTTCAGTCCGATCCTGCAGACCTATGTGTATTTATTCAACAATTTGGTACCAATCTGGATTTTGGATCAATAGTATTGCATATTTTGCCCATGTTCGGTTCTGGGTTAAAATGCAATTAATCACAATCAATCAATTATAACACTCTAATTAACTTGAATAGAAATGTTGTCTAGTCCCACCAGTTAGTCTTAATTCCTTGTACTGGTTGTTCTGGATTAAGATGGTTGGTATCAACCAGGTTCTGCTGATTGAACCCACTGATGAACTGATCTTTAGACAGCGTCACTAGTTGGAAGAACAGAAAAGTTTCTATTTTAGGTTTTCATAGACTTACTCTCAACCAGCCACCAAAAGTATTGAATACCCTACATTTTTGTATAAGGGAGACAAAAACAAAACCACTGTCTATTACACACAACTGAACAATTGGAAAATAACAAAAACAGCAAAAATTAATTCCTAGTCTATGACAGTACAGTGTTAAAGGCAGAAAGCTTTCTCTTATTGCGTCCAATGAGAGAAAGTTTTATTTCAGTTAAAGTTGAACCAACTTGAACTTGGACAAAATTTCTCTTAACAATTTCTGTTAAGATAACCTGGATAACCAGAGTACCCAGGGAAACCAACCCATGTTCACAGAAAACATCCAACCTCTAGAAAACCTTAGTCAACATTTCGTACAAAACTGTCCTGACTTGCTCTTTTGTACAGTGCTTCATGTGTCCATCTGAGGACTTTTGTTGTATCTTCATGTTTTCTTTTGATTCAAATTCCAGTGTATTTCCTCTCAAAGCACTTTCTTACTTTAATATCTAAGATATCCTCCCCATCTCGCTGACCCTCCATCTTGTTTCTTCACCTTGTCCTTTCACTCTATGACCTTGCACTCTTCATCTCTTGAACGCCCGTTCTCCTGCCCCAACTCAGCTCTCTCAGTTGGACCAGGAGACCACTCCTCGGCACAAAAAGGAGGTACAGCTTCCATGAATTTGGCTCTAGCGATGTCTACTCTTCATGCTGCTTTTGCTCTTTAACCTGCTGAAAATTTATTGCATCCACACTTCCAGTACAGAAGGATGTGTTATATTTTGCTCAAGTGTCCCTGAAGTATCAACAGTTGGATTTATTCAACTTTAAAACAAGTGCTTAGATTTAACAGTACTCAGTTCTACAAATGCACATTCCTAAGACAAACGTTGAATTTGTCTTTATTCCTTTTAGCCTCATTGCTAAAGGGAATAAAGCTTCATTATGGTTCAAGGACACATTTGACAATGTCTGAACTTCTCCACGAATGACTAAAATAATTATGGAGCTGCCAGAGAAATAAGAAAACAGTGGTTAAGGAGCATTTCACTCTCTGAAAAATGTCAGGACTCAAGAGAGTATTAAATTATGGTGCTACATGACTGCATCATTGACTTTGTCACCACTCCAAATACAAACAAACCAAACAAAACCTTAATAGGAAGCAGAATTTTAATCAGCAAGCAAATTAGTAGATGTTTCATATTCATTTTATCATTCATGAACTTTGGAGCGAGAGCTTGATTAAAATGCTTGTTTGTATCTCTACAAGCAATTCAGCTGGAACCATAATTGTTTTTTTGTTTTCGTCTCGGCTTCAGAAGCATTAAAGGAGACAAAATGGAAGAAACACAAGCAATAATCTGCTCTCAGCCCGGGTTTAAGCCGGTCTTTTGGTTCACATTCCAGCATACGCAGCATTGTGTCTCCGCCTTTTTCTGCTAATGTGAATTCTATTGTTTGAAGCAAAGCATTGTGATTTACTGCTCACGCTTTCCTCTGTCTTGTGGTGTCCTCCAGTTTCTTGATAAATCAAAGGACGTCTTGCTGAAGCACCAGGCCAGCATCAACGAGCTGAAGAGGGCCCTGAGGGAACCCAACAGCAAGCTGATGGCCAGAGAGAAGCGTCTCTCTGCAACGTCTCCGACGGGATCACCAGAGAAGAAGGCTGTGAGTAAGGGTAGTGATCGGGTTGCTCTCTGGCTGCCAATTCTAACACTTGACCCTCTCTGAGAAAGGTCATTGGTATTTTTTACCAGGATGCTTCAATGTTCAATTCTAAATGACTTGCTTTCAATTACAAGAATAGAGTCATAATATTATAAGGACAAAGTTGTACTGTTACAAGAAATCATAATATCATGTACAGACATGATATTACTTATGTTATTTCAACTTTTTTCTCGTATGACTTTTTTCTTTTAAAATTATGACTTTATTCTCAAACAGGTTTATTCTCGTAATGTCATGACTTTACTCTCATAATATTGACTTTATTTTCATAATTTTATAATTTTGTTCTCGTAACTTTATTTATTTATATTTAATTTGTTCTTGGTATGGCCATAATATTCCGTGGTATTATTCAATACTACTTCTGCGATTACAGCATCAATTTAGCTCTGGGCTTTATCTAGGCCATTCTGAAACATAAACATGCTTCGCTGTTTTCTAACCATTCCATTGCGGCTCTGGCTGCGTGTTTATTGCCACTCTCTCGCTGTAAGGTGAGCCTCCTACTCAGTTCCAAGTCATTTTACAACCTCTAACAGGTTTTTTTCAAGTGTTCCCCTCCAGTATGATGCTGCCACCACCATGTTTCACTGTAGGGATGATGTTTTCCATCATTATGCATGTAGCCCAAAATGTAAAATGTTTAATTTTACATTTTGGGCTACCTGTTTTTCCATAGAAGTCATATGAGTCTCATGTTAGAGTTGTGCATTCATGTGACTTAAACAGTGTAGAAAAATGTCAAGGACAATTAACAAGATTAGCAAAGCCTGGGTTTCCCTGTACTTCATGTAGCTCTCTCTCTCTCTCTATGGAGATGTTTACACCTACAGAAACAATCGGGCACATTTCACTTTCAGACGTATTTAATAGAGTGCATTTTGCGTTGCTCAAGCGTTTCAGGTGTAATCCCTTAAATATCTCAGAGATATTTGTGGATGGTACTTAATTTGTGGCCTTTGAAAAGAGATTTTTTGATTTTTTTTTGAGTGCTAATTAGCGACAGTGTTCTTTCTACCCGATTACAAAAATCGTTTAAGCGTTTATCCTATTCTGGAAACTGAGATTGGAAATCGGATGGCGCTTGTGTTTCCCCGTACCTAAGCTGCCCCTCAGTCAATATGTCATTCGCTGTCTGTATCAATCAGATTATGTTGGAGAAATGTCAAATGTTGTCTGCAGCAGAAAATGCACTCAGTGGTGCGCCTCACTCCAGAGAAGCGCCGGTGTTATTGTGTGACTGTGAGGAGAATGCTTGGATGTGTTGCACATTTTAGACTCTGATGTGGTTTCACAAAAATAATGTCTGATGAATTTATTCCTGTGATTTTGGAATCTATCACGTACATAAGTTTGTATGTTTGATTCTGAAGGAGTTCGACGCACCAACTGAGTTCCTTCAGTTAATGTATTCAATATACATTCAACTATTATTGAATATTTGTTGAATAGATGTAAAAAAAATTGACCTAGCTAAATTATAAAAATGCTAAATGTCTTTTAATATTCGAATTAAATGTTACAACATAAAATGTATGGTTAACTGCATGAACTCTCACAGCAGTGGTAGGCACTGCTAACTAATACACTATTTGCGCTAATGCTGCCGTATTAATCATAAACGTTCTGCTCACCAAAACGGTATTTAGTGGAAACTAATGCTGAAGCACTAACTATGTCTGCCCTTGAAAGACTTCAAGCCTTGAACCTCAATATGATTTACATTTTATATAATGCACTTATATATTGCATTTCTGTGTTCATCTTCTTCTCTATTATCCATGTTTTATTTTATTCCCACATGTTTTATGTTTGAAATAAGGCTATTGGGGAAAAAGGAGAGAAAGTAAGAAAACTGCTGCATAAACAGTTTCCACCCATTTTAAATAAGAGAATGAATATAAATGCCTCTAGCTACTTGGAAATGACTTTAAGTCTATAATCAAAACTTCAATAACACATGGTGAACTTTATTCAACTGAAAGTTTACAAAACAGCCAAGTAAATTATCACTTTAGACTTTACCGTGAATAGTGATGTTAACAGAAAAACAAATGAACAGGAAGCTGCACTAAATATTTTCAGAGTTAGCTGAAGCACCAAGCTAAAAATTTGCCCCAGTATTAGCGCTTTAACAGAAACAAGCCCACCACTGCCTGACAGCAATATTAAATTCTTCAATTCATGGTTTACTCTGATAATTTGCACTGAAGTAGAGCTTTGCTTAACCTTGTCAGATAATTTTCCATAGACTGAACAATAGTAGCTAGTGGCTGCTATGGCCTCCAACAGACCTCCAAATGTCCATCGGTAACAGTGGAATAGACTTTTCCCAAGCCTTACTTTGTGAAAAGGCTGGCTTACACACAGAAGTAGAGCTGAATGTTTGTGTCAAAGAGGAAGCCATTTCCAAACAACATCTATGTCTTGGGTTGCACATGGATGGAGCAAAGTCTAGAAATTTCTTGTAGTTCATTCGTCATTTACGGTAGGTCAAAATGCCAAGTCGAGCAGCCACTGATCTTCATTAATTTGCTCTTATTAGCACATTTTGTAACAAGGAGAAATTGTTCAATTGTCCAGTTAATCTCTGGACAGAGGGCTCTCTGGACAGAGCCCTCCAAATCTCTGCAGGATGTCCTGCCAGGTCGTCTCACGTCGGTATGAAACGGCTGCTCTGGACTGTCCTGACTCCTGGAGTCCAGAGCAGTTGTGTCTGCTCCCCAACAGCTGCCTTCGAAAGGGTCTAGAACAAGGGATTTTGTTGCCACATCTATTATCTCCTTCATGTTTGTCATTTCTATGCATAATGCTTGTCAAAGTATTATGTGATGATAATTAGAGGAAGTCTGGGAAAGTGTTGTCCTGCCTGGGTAATACTGCCACCAGCGCCTGTTCTGCATTCACAACAGGGCTTCAAAATGACAGAGATAATAGATGTGGCAACAAAATCCCTTGTTCTAGATCCTTTCAAAGACAGCTGTAGGAGAGCGAACACAACTGCTCCAAACTGTCGTTACACACCGACATGAGACGGCTTAGTAGAGGAGGTGAAGTCTTGCAGAACTCCGGGGATTTGACTAATTGTTGTGAAAAACACTCAACATCTCTCCAGAGCTGCTGCGTCAAACCGTCACCCATCCTTTCACAGCTCTGTGTAACCACTTGTGACAAATCAGACAAACGTACTTCGAGAATGACATGATGATGAATAAGTGCGGCTCTCATTCCCTATGAAAATGGGTGTGACTGGAAATCATATTTTATCTAGTCACTTATCAGGAGATATAAGGCCTGGAAAGCTAACAGTAAGCTAATCTCATAGAGCTTTGCTTAACCATGCTTCGTCTTCATCATGCTAACTTTGAATGGAGATGCTCGATATATCGGCATTAACATCGATATCACCCGATGTAAGTCATCAAGTAAAACTGGGCTGATATTAATAACCAATGCTTATTTACATTTTGTTGCCATTTGTGTATGTGTTTCTGGAAGGATGTTGGCCATGTGGTATTTGTTTGGTCATGCAGCAGTAATAGTGATGCAGCAAAGGATTGTGGGGAGTTTAATTGAAGTAGAGAAGCAATGTCAATAGTGTGGTTGTTTTTGAGTCGAGAGGGTAGTGATAGTGATATACAGTATATGTAACATTTAGGGGCAGGACTTTAATCTTTTCATTTTGATTAATTCATTACATACATTTCAAGGTGTTAAAAATTGTAATGCAATTACTCAGGATTTTTTTTTTCAATCAATTATATTTTTCATACAAAAGAAACAAACAAAGCTTCCAGTTCTGAGCTGTACCTCATTTCTGGTACCACCGTAAATCTGACAAACGAGTGACACTTGCTAACAACAATTGGCAACAAATCTGTTGACCCTTAGTCAACTGAGGATTTATTTTTGCATCAAAAAACAATCTGATTGGACACTGGGACATGTTATTGTGTTCAAGTTATGCTAAAGGAAGTTAATCTGTCAGTAAAGCTATTCAAGCCTAAAATAGCATCTCAATGCTAAATATGAAACAGCACCACCAACGTCCCCAATGCTAACATCACCATTCACAATCCTATTCTCAGAAAAGAATAAAGATCTACGCAAAGAATTTTTATGGTGACAAATGTATCAAAATTTAAAGTAACAACTGACAGGCTATCCATTATGACTGTCTAATGACAAATTATAAAGGGAAGCCATATGAAACATTCAATAGCTCATAACTTTTTTTAAAGATCCAGACCTTCCTCCCACTTCCTCTGTGATCTACTGGTTGGTTCCAGCTGATGCTAAGCAGAGTGAAATTCTGGTTGAAAGGTCAATGGACATCTTCATAAAGATTATCGATTCATAAATGCAGTTTAAGGGTTGGAATGGGCTAACTGAGCCCGGATTTGAACAAGTCAAATGTTCTCCATGTTTTATTTGATAAAGGACTGGCCAGCCATTAGTGGCCATTAACAGATTTGAACAGATATGGAGTCTGGAGGGTCGGTTATGCCACTGAAACACTGACTCTTTCTGCCGTTCCTATTTTCCTCCTTTTGCATGACATGATGATGACCTCTAACTTTTGTTCTTCTTTCTCTCCTCTGCTGCGTGTCGGCCAGTTGGGGGGCCGTTCAGTGGGAAAAGACCCTGTTAACAGTCCTTCTGTTGAGGGCTTCGTCCAGAAGGCTCTGGTCACTTCACCTGAGGTTCCACATCTTTCACTGCTTCTCTTCATGAAACACTTTACTGTTTGTAGTGATGACCATGCAAAGCACGTCTCAGCATGCTCCAGTTTCAACTTTTTTATCATTTGTCTCTACTGCATAGTTAATACAAGTGAATGCAGTTACATTAAAAACAACTGAAACGTTTCCTAATATTAGTAAATCAAATAAAACAGTTTTTATACATCGTGTAAAGAAAAAAATTCATTCAGAGTCATATGTTCTGGTAATTCTGAGGATTATGGCGTACGGCTAATTAAAACTCTAAAGTCAGCTCCTCCAAAAAATATGATTACATAAAACCAACTCAAAACACATATCAGCCACCAGTGACGACCACACTATCCGCCTGTTTGAGCTTGCTGCCAACGCATCGCCACACGCAGAAACCGGTCTGATGGAGTCGAGGTTGGGTTCTCTGCAGACAGGAGTGGACTCGCCTGATGGAGCCAAAGCGAGTTTGAACTTTCCACTAACTTTCCACCAGAGATTGATGTTACTGTGTATGTCCATGTTGTGGCTTATGCAGTCTAAGAGGAGGCAGCTGAACTTGTCCAGCAGACAATCATTTCATTGACATCCCACTGAAGAAAGATAAACCACAGAAGGGCATTGCCTAAGAAGCCACGAGTTCAGAATGTTGCCTCCAAGCATGTTGATGGAAAACTAAATGGAAGAAAAAAGTGTTCTATCCAAAAACTTTGGAGGTGATTCATAAGACATGGCCTAATGCTGAGGTCGGTGCTTCAAGAGCCACCACAGCCTGGAGGAAGACTGAAAGAACAGGATCCACGTTGCCTGAGTCCAACGTAAAGCTTTCAGAGTCAGTGATAATTTGAGGAGTTTAAAGTCAACTCAGCTATTTACTATGTAATATTAGAGGACTTCATATTTCACAAGTATAATCCCCAGCAGGCCATGACACACTCACAAACCGTTGAAAGTACAGATACCTGGTTTAATGACAATGCTATGTAGACGCTGGAACCCTAGAAGCCTATATTGTAAGGAGGAAGAGGAAACACACCAACCCCTGATGTACTGTTACCTTCAGTTGTTATGAAAATGCTGCACTGAGAAGTAGTTCATATGATGAGCTCAGCAGACTCATAATTCCACAAGGTGTTGGAAAATTGCTGCTCCTGCTGGTGTGGACGGTCGCTCTGTGAGGCCGAAGCTTGGCTGCAGACTGCAGCACTGAGGAGGAGCTTTGTGGAAATAGGCGGAGCTTTGTGAGTGTTTAGCCACACCCTGAATGGTTGCTATTGAGGATTCAAGGATTTCTAAAACATGCATTAAAGAATCAAGGCAACAGTCCAGGTATGTTTTAAATGTATGTCGTTATGCCATGACATTAATCAAAAATATAAATTTTGCAATCCACTACCTTTAACACTTTAGCTGGGCCAAAGCCTGGTTCCCATCATGTAATTATTTAAGGATTCTGTAATTATGAAGGAGCTCCAACAAACTATTTAGTGCATATACAACACAGTACATGGATGTAAATTTCATACGTCAGATTTTGATTGTCTGAGAAGCTGGATTTTGACTTTTCATTTGCTGTAAGCCATAACTATAAAATATATACAATTTACCTACTGAATTAAATTTCTTTTGGATGACATTCTAGTTCAGTAGGAGGCACCTCCATGTAACTGAAATGTTTTATCCATAAGCCGCATGTTTTACACCCATTTACGAGATGGAGACCATTTTGTAGATTTTATTGTTTGCTAGCAGTTGTACCCAGAATGTCTAACTGTGCTTAATCTATACCAACATGTAGGGCTCTGAGGAGTGGGTATTGATTGAAAAACAGCAACCTTATCAACCAGACCATGACTGGAGGGCAGAAGAAAAGAACAAATCTCACATATCCGATTCCTCGTGGGAGAAAAAGGAGCTGGAAAAGGAGATAGACATTACCAAAATGATATATAAAGAGGAAGCAGGGCATAACAGGAGAGAAGTGAAAAGCCATATTGACGAATTTGCCTCAGCAAGAACACCCAGAGAGGCAGCTGTATGCTCTGAGACTTGGCCTTCTGCGATTCAATTACCTGAGAATGTAGACTGGTTACAAGACAAATCTCAAAGTAAACCCTCTCAAGCCTCAGGCCCAGAGGCAAACAGTGATGCGGTTCCAGGCTCACGGCAGATAAAGGAGAAGATGGGCTCTAAACTGAGAAAAAAAGGCCGGCCCCAGAGCCTGAATGTGGGAATTCCCACAGAGCTCAACAGGAAGTCTGGGAGCGATTCCTCCGGAGAGGAAAACGAAGACTCCGACTCGGACAACACATCAGAAAAAATATCAAAAGAGGAGATCAGAGCGATGCATCCCCAGTGATCATGAGGAAAGACAATCAGGGACTACCAAAGGATCAGTTTGTTGGTGTATGCAAAGACAACAGGAAAGAGGAATTTGGAGAGGGCAAAGAGGTTTCCAGTCACAGAATAGAGCAGGTGAAGCGAAAGGTCAATCAGATGGGGATGGCAACCATTGATTTAGGCATGTTAAATGGACCAGGGAAAATAGAACATGATAGTTCCTTACCTAGTGGCAAAGTAGAACATGTGGTCAAGGTACGAGGACAGGGCCTCATCGACAACAAAGAGCTAGCCGAGGTAAAACTTCGACAAGTCCGAACGCATGAAAGAAAGGTCAGCAGCTCCGGTGGTGAGGATGTTGAAGGTTTCTTGGGCGACAGAAGCCAGAGGACGTCTCTCCATCGGCTGTCGGGCAGCAGCTACCAGTCAGAGATCACCAGGATTGTCCCCCTGAAGCCAGAACGCTCAAAGAGCATCGCATGTAAGGACGAAAGGGACCAACCGGGGCAGGAGGAGTTCACACGGCTTGTCAAACGAGAATATCGCTGGTCGGTCGGTTCTCCGGAGGGATCCTCTGACCTCCACTGGACTGACATCACCGGCTTCCATCCGGCCTTCCCCGGAGATCCAGAGGGTTTTACCAAAACTGAAAATCTTGACGAAGGCTTTCAGGCCAGCAGAGGCCCTATGGAGAACCAGCAGTTTAATTTAAAGGGTTCAGCGCTTCCCAAAATGGCTCCGCCAGCTCCGCCAGTGAAAACGCAGAAAGCCAAGGAATCTGGACTAATTCTGAGGAATAGCAGAAATGCCGGCAGGGAGCAGAGCCTGGATGCAGCCAAGAAGAGACACTCGGTAACTCTGCTTGGCATCTACTATTCATTGGAGATAAAGCATGAGCTTCAGACAAACTCGTAAACCATCTATTTACAACAGTTTGTGATCTGACACACTCATCCATCTTACCTGTTTGTGACTGTTGAAGGAGCATGCACTAAGGGCTAGCTGACAGTTAGCCACAATGTTTGGACAATGTCCTACATGGCTACCCAGTTTGTTCTATCCCATTTCTCTTGACATGCATCACACTGTGCAGCATGTCTGCCATTTTTGCACTGACTGTGAATGTTTGGAAAGACAAAAACATATATATCTTTGTCTTTTAAAACTTAACAACCTTGAGTTTTACTGAACCCTACCCCAGTCATAGTGCGATGCTTGGGAGGGTGACCCTTCAGACCGTTAGATCCTGAAACAACACATGTGTCAAAGCACATGCGGTTGTGCTTTGACATTTTACATTGTCCCGGTTGGGACAGAGTAAAAAGTTGGCGGGGTCCAAATGACCCCATCTCTTAAAACCGCGGGAGCGTTGAAGGTTTATGACAATCTCTAATACTTGTTATGTCCTCTTCAAACACAAAAGGCAAAACGGTCAAATACAAATTTGATTAAATTCAATAAACTGCACATTTGAGAACTACCTCCATCTTTTTTGGGGGAGGGGGTAAGCTTTTATTTTCAGAAATCAGAAAGAAGCTTAGCATGGAATGCATGGAAAATGATTGAAATTCTTCAAGATTAAACTTTCCAGACTACTGTCAATCTGAACTTTACTTTTTAGAAATCCTCAGATTAAAAAACAATGTGGGTGAAAATCAGCAATTTTGCACATTTGGGGCAATTATTTCCTTCAACTTCACCTGAATGGAAAGACAAGTCGTGATAGAAACATACAGACACCTCCGACTGTGAAACCCCAGTAGGCAGTGAGCAGCCAAACAAAGCAGTGCAGTGCCTGACACAGTCAGATTTCCTGCTTTTCATTCCACTGCCACTACATCATTGGGAGTTTGCACACATTTGGCTCTGGAATGAATTTTGAAAAGAATAGACATGACAGCTTTCATCTTTTTCCACCTTTTCATCCAAGTTGAGCTCTTGCGTAATGGATTAAGTAGGGATGAGAAGAGGTGTTGCTCAGCTCTCAGTGTAACGATCATATCAAGGTCTGATTGAACTCAGGAAGTGTGGGAAAATCAAGGCAGCTCCAACTAAACACATGGGTCAGGCCATTCTCACAGATTTCAAAATACGTTCAGCAACATTTTTTAAGACTTTTGTCCAATTTTCTGCTGACTTTCTGACGTACAAAGTTTTGCAACCAACTAGATCCCATGGAAAAAATGACACTGGTTGATTGTTGCTGAAACTTAGTCTTGCTGCTGCTGGGAGAACAAACTAAGAGTTGTAGAAGTTTGTTGTAGGAGAAAAAAGAACGTCACATATTCCCAGTTTTGAAGGTGTGTCTAAAGTGTGCCCCAGGGACCATTTGTAGCCTTGTGAATGATTTTGTCTGACCTCTCATCACAATTCAGATTTATTTTTTTAATACTTCTGTTTTACTTCCCATGTTTACACTTTAATTCTTATGATGCGTTAAATACAGTCCACTCATTTCTTGTCCACAACAATTAAAGTAAATATAAAAAATCCTGACTCACCTGACTTTTTTCCACAAAATATACCTACATAAAAAAAAAAAACTCTAGCCACATTAAAAAAATCAACCACAGCAAAAATGGGAATTTATATGAAAGGCAATATTAAACCACTTTTGGTTTGGATCAACAATAATTGATATATTCTTTTTCTATTTAAATGTACCAATATTTTGTTAATTAATCTCTTGCATGTTTTGTGTATTTTGTGTTAACAGATAAAAATCAACAAACTTCACAAGATTTTTTTCTTTTGATCCCCCACAAATTGGACAATCTTGGATCTGATCTCCTCTAATCCCTGGTGATCCCTTTGCAATCTACATGCTACCTACGTTGCTGTCTCTCTTGCTACCAAAGAGTTATATGAGATGTGCCATTCATTTTGAATTTTTCAATTTGAACATCTGAATAATATCACAAAGCCTTGTGTGTGTGTGTGTGTGTACTATTATTATGCCTCCAATATGGCGGCACCCAGTTTGATGACATCACCTTTACAGGTGATGTCATCAAACTGGGTGCTGCCATATAACTCTCTTCTCGTGATCTCTTTCTGTGAGCCACTAACAATCAACCTGTTGTGTCACTTTGCCATATGATTATGTTGGTTGCTGCCCTGTCTTTATGTGACTACTATTACACAGACAGCACATCTAAAATCTAAACCATATTATTTTCTTCTGACTGGTCATTATAACTACTTGCTTTAGATCCTGTTGTGTTTTATCATAATCACCACTTATCCGTTCTCCAGACTTAATGCTGTGTGCTTTGGTAGTGGGAAGTTGTCCCCGAAATTTGTGTCTAGATTCAGATGTAGCAGACTTGGATCTGGCTGAATTTCAGATCTAAACTTGGGCTCATGAGAAACAACAGACCATTTATTAGTGTTTGAGCAAAGCGTTGAACAATTTCTTTCAGTTTAAGAGTTCAGAGTTTAGGTTTACTCTGCATGTACACGTAGCCTATGCTATGCTTGGATTTTTGTGTCTGCTTGGCTGCCAGTCTTGTTCAGCTGTACTAACCTTCCATTGGTCCCTTTGCTCTTTCCTTTGCTTCCCCCTGCAGGAGCCCGTCTCTACTCCGGCTATATATGAAGAGCCGTTTGGTGACCTCAAGGTTATTCTTTTACAAACCCAATTCTGAATGCTCACCCATCATCTCTTTCCCTCTGCATCTCTCTTAGCTCACACACACTTCCAAACCCGCAATGGAAAATGTTTCTTGTCAAAAAATGGGGGTAATTTTAACAGCGGTAAGAAATAGTCCTCGCTTTCACAGGCAACATTATGATAAGTGAATGTGCGAACCCCTTGTGATTTGTTGCCACTAAAATGATGTAATTTATAAAGCTATTTCATTGTGTTTTATTTTACTTTTTAATTTGTATTTTGAAATAAAACTCTAGCTAGCTAACTAGCTACCTAGCAGAATGCTCAAATTTCAAAAATGATTGAAACATCATTTTTAATAACGTTGACAGAATTTGAGTACAGTACACTACAAGATGCTAAAGCTACTTTAAAATCTCCTCTCCATAATCAGTTTCACTCATTGTTCGATGCCCCTTTTGCTCCTGATATAAGTGATCATTAGTCACATGAAAATGCTTGAAATTAAAATGTTTGCATTACAGTTTTTGAAATATAATTCTTAAACAGAAATAGCTTTAGGCTGAAAGCAGCATTAGCAGGTCAAAGCTTCACAATTGTTGAAGATGGGATTTGGACCACAGAAATTCTGATGGTAATATAAGTTATAAGTCCATAACTTACATTACTATTGATAGCAGTGTTGTACCATGTTTGTCCTCTAAAGTTCCTTGGTTTCCCAGAAGCTCAGCAGATCAACACGCTGTCCGCTGCTCTGAGCACACGCTGAGCTGCTGCATCATCTAACCAGCCTAATGCGCTACTGTCATTCATTTCCATCATGACTTCATACTGTGAGCGATTGGCTGCATTTTATCTCCACATTTAGAGCTAAGAGTGTCAGCATGGAACCTAAAGCACAATGTTCCAGTTATACAATGTTTATTTGCCCTTTCCGGTGAATTTTTTCTCTTTTTTTTACATTAGTAAACTGCAAAAGAATGCTTAAAAAAATCGTATGTGTCCATATCTGCCTGTTTGAGAAATAGGCTGGCAAAGAAATGTTGAACATATATGTATGCTTCAATTTTTTTATTGTAAAAACATTTTAAAATACATGCAATACTATGTTAATCAGCTAAATAAAATTCCAATAAAGTACACTGACATTTGTACCTGTTAGATGACAAGATGTGAAAAGGTCTTAGTGGTATGAATAGTGTTAAAATACACTAATGAATTTTATTCACCTTTAAGACTTTAGAAGTTCTCAGATTATTTATTTTGACTGGATTTGATCTTTTTTTCTTCTTCTGTTATCTCAGTAGCTTGGCCATTGCCTTCCTGTGACATTTCGCTCGATTTAAATCTCACTTCACAGCTCAGCCTGGGCTTTCTCCCGTTCACTTGAATTCCTCTCATTGGTTGGATACCATGCTAATAAAGAAATCATAAAAGTAGATCTCTTTGGAGCCAGTCTAGTGACCCTTATCACCTCACAGGCTTCGCAGATTTTCAAATCAAGTGTAGGATCCTCCTTCCACCAACTTCTTATCTGATAATCCTTCATTTTAAGTATTTTTCATTGGCTCTTATTTCGTTGCATGCACTCTGTCTTTGGACTCTTCATCAAATGCATCATCCAGCCCCCCTGCAACTACAAGATTGCACTCCCAACTCCCCCACCATGTCCATCAACCTCAACGAAGTCATGTAATAACAGGGAGGCGATCCTTTGTCTGTGCTCACACCAGAAAGAGTCCGGGGAGAGGAGGCCTCCGCCGGGCCTCACCTCGGAGGAGGAGCAGGAGCGGGACACGGTGACCACCATGAGGGACACTCAGCTGGGCATTGAGCGCAAATGCTCCAGCATGACGGTCAGCTCCACGTCCAGCCTGGAGGCAGAGGTGGACTTCACCGTCATCACAGACCTCCACTTGGGGACGGAGGACTTTTCCAAGGGCGGGTCCGAGTTCGGGGAGCGGGAGCGGCAGCCGGAGGTCGGACGGGAGGACTTTGAGGAGACATCCAGGTTCTACTCGGCCCGTTTAATGGGCTCCAGGGATAAGTTCCCGATGGAGGAGAGGCTTCCTGAAGAGGGCACCCATCATGAGGTAGACAGACGAGCGGCGCCGTCCTTCATCCTCATCATCACATTCTGGATTCATCCTGCCTTGCTGGAAATGCTGCCATTCTGACTTTTAAGTTTTATTTATTAGCATTTTCTGTTTTTGACTATTTCATTATGTTCCATTTTTTTCCTTCAGTTTGATTCAAAACCTTGTTTCTTCTCTTTTTTTTCAACTCAACATTCCACTGAATCTTTACATCATTTGCTGTTATTTTCTGCACGAAGCACCTAATAAAAAATTGTTTTACAGTTTGCACCTTCGAACGAAGTGGTTTTTTGTTTGTTTGGTTTTTCAATAGCGAGAGAAAACAACTGCCTGCAGTCAGTAGTAAGTTTACTGTGTTTGGTTCCACAGCCTCCAGTGGCCAGGAAAGACGCCAGTGCTGTGAGTGTGGCCCACAAGCTGAAACGGGCCGACACCTGGACGGAGACACACACCAACGGATCCGAGGTTCACCAGAACATCACAGATGCTTCACCACAAGTAAGCAAAAGTATTCACATGCCCTTGAACCTTTTCACGTTTTCTCCTACTACAACCACTAGTTAGATTTTATATAACAGATGAACATTTAATCCCTAATGGTGAGGATCATGCTATGTTCACTGTTCAGAAAATGGTTGTATTTTTGAGTTTCTGAACATGCAGTGATATAAGAAAGCATCGCTCTTCATGTTTCCCTATTCTTTTTGCATGTTTGTCACACTTCAGTGTTTCAGAACATTGACAGCAGTTGTGTGTAACTCTGGTTGTCACTTTATCTCGCAATACTTTTTTGATATCTTGTAATGTCTATTTTGTATATAGCCACAAATTTCAAATATATGCACATTTAAAGAGCCCCAGTGACAAAGTGTTTATACATTCTTATCTCTGTGGTGCAAAAACAGATTGAAAATCGATTTGTGTGTTTATGTCAGTGTAATGCTGAGATGGAACTGCACATAAAAACAGCCCTTTTTATTTATTTATAAAAAGACATTCAAAACGGTCAAATATGACTTTATTACCCTGTGAAAATAACTCAGAGATAGTCGAGATAGTTTGGATGTAGTTTTTATTTCTTTCCCTCTTACGGATAATGAGTTCACATCTTAGAAGGGTGATGGGAAGGCCACGTTTGGCCTGTTTTGCTTTTACGCATAGATTTGTGGTGCATTTCTATCCAAAAGAAACATATCTAAGATTTCAGACACCTCACAAATGAGATTTTAACATGCATGGAAAAACTTTACGAAAATCTTATACTGTAGCAGAAAGTACGATGGCCACCATCAGAAAGACTTTCAGTAGTCAATTATGCCGTATTAACTGATCAGTACATTATTGCGAGAGAACACAAAACCTATCGAGAGGGAACGCTAAAGTATTCCGAGGTAAGGCAAAAGAAAATTTTTTCTCTGTCCCACAGGGGGCTCCGTAAAACAGTTAACTTAAGATTTTCTAAAAATATTTATTAAATATATAAAAACAAGGCTGCAAAACTCACCTGCTTTTTGCACTACATTATAAACGTTGACATGATACAAAGTATTAATGATTGATCATTGGGATGGGACATACATATACTGTATGTGTGTGTGTGTGTATATATATATATATATATATATATATATATATATATATATATATATATATATTACTTTGCTGCATGGCCTGAAAGCAGAGTATTAATGTCATACAAAAAGTGAGAAATTATTTTTTTTTTAATCATTTAAAGATGATTTGCACAGTGTTACGTTTCTAATGACAAATTCATGAATGACATAATTTATAAATGAAATCTTAAATATCAGGCTTTGGGGAGGGTTAGAGCTGCTGGTCAGTTCGCGTCATCCGCTCCAGCAGTCAGGAACCAATCAGGCGAACGCCGCAGCGTGACGTGTGTTTGGTAGAAGTCTGGGACTTTGACTACAGAAAGAATCTCTTTTTTTCTTCTTCTTCTTCCAGGGAGCTTTGTGACACGGCAGCCATGTTCCCAAAGAAATGGGGAGCGTAATAGAATCATTAAGGCATGATTAAAGTATTGACAGTATATTAATGAGAGGGATGAAAGCAGCTACGGCTGCCATTCATCTCCGGAAACAGAGCAGTCAGCGCGGACCGGCTGTCCCGCAGGTGCCTTATTAAAATGTAATCAGGGCCAGGCTCTTTAGCCATTCAAGCTAATGGTGTGGATGTGCTCAGGAGATGATGGAGAGAGGGGCCCTTTGAAGAGCCGCATCAGTGCTGACTCATTGCTTTAAGGTTGTCGGAGTAACTGAGCTCTGCGCGCGCTGCTCTGCACAGTAAATGGAGGATGAGATAATCTATAGGCAGATAAAGATCTACAGTAACGTCGGTTGGCCAGCAGGGGGAGATATTTCACAAAGATTAGTTTGTGGACGTTACAACAGCCTGTGTGGATCACAGTCAAACTTCTCTACACAAAAACATCACATATTTTTACTTTTATAACATACAGCTAGGTAGAAAAATATGATTTCATTTTAGATAAAGTTTTATAATATCAGCCCAAGCATTTTCACTTTATCTAGATATATAACAAATAAAAAACATGGTCTGAAATTGAACTCTTCAATAGCCTTCCACATGTACAAAAGAGGATTTAGGTACACTGAAAACAAGAGGGGAAAAAATAGACTTTTTTAAAAAAATTATGGTACATTAAATTTTTATAGTGCATAATCTCAAAATTCTGGATTTTTTTTCCTTAGAATTCACATTTATTTTTCCAAATTCTGACATTTCTACAATAATGTTAATACATTTCTTTTTTATAGTGCTTTTGTAAACACGCAGACACTTTAGGAATCAAGTAGATTAATTTGACATTAAATGCAAAATTCTGGCTTTAAGCTCAGGATTATCGCTTTCTTTCTCAGAATTTTGTTTAAATTGTTTATGACAAATCTTAAAGATATCCTTTTTTCTTTTTTACATTAGTAGTCTTAAATGTACACATCTCAGCAAACTTACCACAGTTTTTTGAAATCTGGAACATTTGGAATTTGTTTTGAATTGGGCTTCTTATGATACATGTTAAAATATAATGTTTTTTTGGTGAGGAATTTTCTTGAGATAAACTTTCTTATATGTTTCAGAGGACACCAGCACATGATAGCGCAGACATTTAGAGTCAAATTCTACCTTAACTTTGTGCAACTTTGATATAATAAATAATATTAAAGTCTCATTATCAGTTTTGTTCTCACCAAAAAGGAGAAAAAGGTTTGCATAATACTTTGAACTCTGGCTTCCGACCATCTGTGAAATATAGCGAATCATTTCATTTCCCAGGACCTGACAGCCCAGAATCACCAAGTATTGATCCATAGTAACCTTAATAGCCACTGACCTAAAGCTTATAGATCCAAGGCAGAAATATGATTAATTCTTGGTACTCTGGAAAGACTTTGACCTGAAACTATAGGCAGAAAATTCATTTAAAAATTATTGTGACATACAAAAAACAGATTTTGTTGTAAGAATTGAAAATACATATTATTTATAAGTGTTTAAGAAACATTCCAAGTGTAAAATAAGAAAACTCAAACAAAGTCAAATAAAAATAATTCACAAGTGTCGTATGGATCGAAAGGGTGTACAGGCTTTCACTATTCACAGCTTTAGTGTTAGAAATATTAACAGAATCTACAATTAAATCCATATAAGAGGAGTAAGAAGAATGAAAAAACGGAAACATTAAACAGTTTCAGTCATATCAGCTTTCAATCCTTCTATGTTTTAATGACCTTTTATGTTATTACTTAGATTAAGATTTAACAGTTCTACAGCTTAACACCACAACACAGATACTTATTATTTTTAATGTATCCAAATAAAAACAATACATGGGAGATTTGATCTTAGATCACATCTCCCACAATTTTCCTTAAACAGATTCTGAATATTTTTAGGGAGCATATTTCATTTCTGCTGTCTTAGATTTTACAAGTTCCTCAAACTGTAAAATAATAGCAAAGCATTATTAAATAGCATGATTAAATAATTTAAATAAGTCATAGAAAGACACAAAAACTCTATGTGTAATTCATACACTACTTTTTATCATTAGATGTTGACCACATTATTAAATGATGCATTTATTTTCTTTGTGGAGAACAAACAAGCCCTTCAGTGTTGTTCTTTTTGCGTGGAGCAGCCTTGGTGCTGGTATTGGGTGAAAAGCCTTCATCAGAACCATTTCTGTCTCTCCCTTTCAGAGCCCTGCAGCTGTCAGCTCCCAGGAAACTCCTGCTGCTCCCAAAGAAAATGGCTCCCCTGTAAGTGTCTTTGTGGAGGACATCCATCACACTGACAGTAATTTATGTGTCTGTGCGCTGCCTCTGCTGTAGTCCTGACCTTTACTGGAGAGAGTGTCCAAATGAATCGCCTCATGCGAGCTATACAATTGTTACTTACTGTCACGATAATGACTCTGGTCATGAATTTCAAGAAATAAATGCTTGAATGACTTTGAGCTAACACATTGTTTTGAATAATTGTTCTGTTTTTGAGCAATTGCTTGTCTTTACTTTCAATTACTTCTGCTATTTGTTGAAACTGTCGCTTTTAACAAAAAAGGGGATACACACACACACACAGTTAAAAATATATAAAACATGTAGACCAAACATCCAGATGGACGATATAAAATGTGGGTTTGACTTTGGTGTTACAGGATCAAAAAGTGAGTATATTTGGACATGAAGGTGGAACTGGAGAAAAATCTGAATAATCAAATATTTAGTTATAGTGGTACAAACTGACTGACTTTGAACTAAGCTGAACTCTAGTGAGAGTTAGTGACCCATCAACTGGATTTAGTCACCTATCTGTCTGCATTGCTTAATATTTTAAATGAAGTAAATTCTAAAAAAATCGAGTTTCTGGATCAGCACGATCCTCTGCTTTGTTTACTGACAATCATGTTCTGGAAGTTAAAGCATTGCTGGACACTGCCAATTAATACAGTTAGCTATGTTAGCCCTACATTGCTAATCATAAACATGAGTTTTGCTAATGCTGAAGTGCTATGCCAATATGATTTTGAGAGGAAGCTAATGCTATTGCACTAAATGCAACCATGTTAATACAACAACGATATATATTGTCCTTGATTTACTTTTTTCCTCTTTTATTATTCTGAAAACATCCACCTACGAGTAGAGTTACTAGTTGCTGGTCGATAATAATAGTCGATAACCAAAACTTCAACTCAGATGTCACACTTTATTCAACTGAAAGGTGGCAAGAAAATGAATTAAATTAGGACTTAGAATTGATCTGGAACAGGCTTATGAAGGGTTTATTTTGTTTGACAATGCAGTGTGAAAGTGAACCACAACAGCTGGTTGTGTAACAGATGCTATCATTTTTGGCTGGCAGATGTTGTGCATGACCCTTGAATATGTGGGTCTGACTGCTCTGTAATTACTGTGCTGCAGGTAAAAGCCAGTCCACAAGACAGAGAGTCTGTTGTCTCCCCTCTGACCATCACGGCTGAAAGCATCACATCAGCAACCACAACACAAGTTATCAAGGTAAGACTGTGTTTGTTTCCTTGGTTACAGTTAAATTACTAAACCTTTATCACAGTGAAACAGTTCTCCACTGAAATGAAATGGTGATCTGTTTCATGGATAACACAGGATATAGTTGTCGCTTCAAGCTGCTATTCATAATTGCATAATTTCCCCAGTTTGTAATTCTGCTGGAAGAGTAAATAATGAGGATTTGTTTTCATCTCTTAAATGATAATGATGTGTTGAAATATTTAAAACATGACCAAATAGACTGATTTCAACATTTTGTCACGTCACATCCACGTTTCAGGAAATAATGACACACCAAAGGAGTGTGGTGTACAAGGTAAAAGAAAGAAAATGGTGGAGGGATTTCAAAGATTTCTTACAAATAAAAATGTGAAATGTGAGATGTTCGTTCAAATAAACTTGCAAAATCACACACCATCTCTACTGGCATGATGCTGCCACCACCATGTTTTCAGGGTCAGGTGTTTTGAATGTTGGTCATGAGTTCAGTTTTGGACTCAAATGAACTTGACTTGAGACATGAACTGTGTTTCCATTGACCATATAATTGCACAAACTGGAATCCCCAAAATAAATTTGCTCAATGGAAACACGCTAATTAGAAAAAAAACAAATCTGTTTATTCGATAAGCTTTAGCACTAGGATGAGGTGATTTTTTTAGCCATGTCAAAATTAGTGTACTTTGCAAAACTGCAATGGAAACACTTTTGTTGCATCGTAGCCAACCGGATGTTACTACTGGCAGAAATAGCAAAGAAGACGACAGGAAGAGGCTTGAGGATGAGGGCCTCGCTTATTTAATGACTTATCGCTTGAGCAAACTTATTCACATCTGTTTTTAATTCCATTTATTATTTAACGGAAACACCACAAAGTTTTACGCACATTTCTTATGGAAACACAGATATGTTTGCTGACCAATAAAATACATTCCAGTTTGTGGTTGCAATGTGACACAATGTGGAAAAGCCTTAGGGAGTTGAATACTTTTCATTAAGTGTGATGCTGTATTTTCCCTAACCCTTGTGGTTCTGTGCACTCCAGACTGTGAAAGGAGGTTACTCAGAGACCAGAATCGAGAAGAGGATCATAATTACAGGAGACGACGATGTGGACCAGCATCAGGTGAGAGACAGAGTCCTGGAGACAGAGTCCTGGAGACGTCTGCTCTGTGTGTCTGAAAGTACTGGAGGATGCTGATCTGTGTGCTGGGGTTTCTCTGGCTCCAGGCGCTCGCCATGGCAATCCAGGAGGCCAAGCAGCAGCATCCCGACATGCTGGTGACAAAAGCAGTGGTCATCAGGGAAACAGAGTCTCCCACAGAGGAGCAGCGGAGAGCAGAGGTAGACCATCATTATCTCTTCTAGAGATATTCTGTCCATCGTTTTGCCCGTTGTTACAGTTAAAGGGGCAGCATTATGTAAATTGAACTTTTTAAAGCTTTAAATCATGTTATAACGTTATTTCCATATCAAAAAGCATACCTGCGGTGTTCCCTTGATTCTTTTCTGCATGTTTGAGAGATTCTTTAATTTCCATTTTTTATGTGTTTTTTCAAACATGATAGCAGTATAAAATAACACACGAACAATGAATGCAAAAGACATTTTTTGTACCACAATAATGCTAACATGCTTCAAAAGGAGTAGGAAGAAGTAAGAAACTTATGAACTCCTACTTCAAAGCTCCTCCTTTGAGCAGACTTCGTGCGGCTCCCCACTCAGCTCCTTCAGACTAGTGGCAGCAGCTACTTCTCAGTCCTGTGCTCTGAAGAACTTTTGTAAACAGCTTGGTAGAGGCGGAGAGTTGCTCTGATTGGTTGTTCTTGGTTGGGAGCTCAGGCAGGAGATAACAAAGTGTCACTGCATGTCAAATATAACTTAAAGCTACAGTATATAACTTTAAAAAAATATGTTTTTTTCTGTATTTGTTCAATTTGATATATACAGCATTTTTATAATAACTGAAGGTAACGGACTTACTTGATGTGCCTGGATAATACATAACGCTGCCCCTTTAAGGAAGTTAGAGTGAATCCCAGAAAACATCAAACACTGTCCAGAACCTTCTACAAAGTTTTTCAGGTTCTTGATTTTT
Source organism: Phalloptychus januarius (assembly GCA_902982915.1). Taxonomy (NCBI): domain Eukaryota; kingdom Metazoa; phylum Chordata; class Actinopteri; order Cyprinodontiformes; family Poeciliidae; genus Phalloptychus; species Phalloptychus januarius. The sequence continues at coordinate 422,604 of CADWAE010000121.1, forward strand.
GTCTCTCTACAGTCCTGATCCCAGGACATGACGGCCTCTGAGAAGGGGGGTAAGGGGGTAAGAGAGGACCCTCCAGCAGAGAGTCTCCTGCCCCGCCAAGCAGCATGCCACCACCCTTCTGCCCCCCCGCCCTCCCTCTGTGACACAAACTGCCTTCCATGAAGCAGCAGATCTCCCCTCCTGTCCCTTTAGACGAAACCAACTGTGACCCGGCCTGGACACCCCCCACTCACCCCCAACCCCCTCCGGCCTTAACCCCCCAGCTCCTTCGAGAACGGGAAACCATCTTCAGTTTGGAAGATTCACCGCCGAATCCGGACACCCCCACCACCTCAGAAATGGAACTGCTTCCTGTTAGAACGCCTGCCGTCACCTCCTCCTCCTCCTCCTCCTCCTCCTCCTCCTCCTCCTCCTCCTCCTCCTCCTTGTTGCTTCGGTTCAATAAACTGCTGTCTTATTAGCTTTTTACATTTTTACCTATAGAGGATCTAATTTATGTTCAGTGTTTGCCTGTTTATGAATTATATCAGACGATGCATGACTCAAATAATAATAGCAGAGGGAATGAGAACACATAAAAACGCCCTGCAGAGACGCGGCCCATAGAAACGCTGACAGTTGGTTGGGCTGCTGGGTCTGGTCCGGCCTCCAGGAACCAAACATCCTCATCCCAACATGACAGTTTAGCTTTTGGTGACGGCGACAAAGGCAGTGCAGCTCACCAGCTTCGGATTTGTAGAGGAATTTTTAATATAAATATTTTGTGTTCTAAGTTTTACAAATTTGACGGTATATTTTTACTTTTTACTTACTTGACTTTGGTTGGAGCTGAACTTCTTGTGTTTTTTGAATATTGCAGTGATCTTTTTTGTTCTCTTTGAGTTGTCTCGATGCTGTTACACTGGAGGTTAGCGCAACTTAAACAGACGTCGCTAGGCATGGGCCGGTTATGGCCACCAAGCTACAAAATGTTTTAAAACTTTACAGTTTGAAAAAAAAAGCAGTGAAATTTTTCACCATTGTGATACAATAGAGTTAAATACTTTTCATTTCAGCCTCCACACTTGCAGAAATGACCAGTTTGGAAACTATTGCAGAACAATTTATCACTTTTATAAATCGAATTTTGCTTTTAAAAAATAATTTAGCTGAGAAATACTTTGTTTGAAACTTTTCCCACGATGCCGTCTTATTCATGAAAGCCCCATGCTGACCCATGCCTGTCATTTAGTTGTTATTTAGCTTTTGCAGTCTACATAGATAGCTACAGCACTGACTGTAAGCATATTTCATTGAACTGCAGCTCACCGAAGCCTCTTCCTTCAGGTTATGCACAATTTGGAGGTGTGTGCTACGAATCGCCAGCTGAGATCCCTTAATGTTTGTCCATATTTATTTAAATTCTCAGATTTCATAGCTCAAAAAGAGCATTAATTAGAAGTCTCATGTCTGTCCAGTATGTTTTGGTTATGTGAAACGCAATCCAAAAGAAGCATTTCCTCCATGTTATCTGCAATTTGGAGGTGTGTGTGCTACTTCTCTCCAGCTATTCTAAATTTCATCCACATTTATTTAAATTCTCCAATTTTTTTTAGACAAAACTAGCATTAATTGAACGTCTTGTGTCTGTCCAGTACGCAGTATGTTCTGGTTATATCCTGCGATAAATATGTTACTCTTTAGCGGATTCAATAACATGTTTATTCTGCTAACCTTGTGTAATGATGAATAGCGGACGCAATTCCAAGTCCTGGTAGGAGAATATTAATCAGAGGTGTGTTCAATAACAGTAGCGACTGTGATGTTTAAAATCCTTTCTAGTTTTGGATCATATTATTTAAACACTCCCTGAAAAGTTGAAAAGCGCCAGATTGTCTCTGATGTTCTGTTTGCTTTCTGTTGGGTTAATTCTCCAGTTATGATGTGACTTTGGACTTTTGCTTGAAAAGAGCTGCAAACATGAACTTCCCCTTGTCCTCTCCAAAGATACAACGCCGTGCAAAAGTATTCAACCCCTAGGACTCTCTCACATTTAAACACATCTGCACAGTTCAGAGTGCTGCGGTTGTGATGCGGCAAAAAGGGTCAAACAGACAGGAAAAGGTGAGCGCATATAAAGATGCCCTGTCACACATATCCATGTGTTCTGAGTGACCTTTAATACTATACTATGCATCACAAATCAGACATGAAACCCCCCTCGGAGGCGCTCTGACCCCTGTTAACCCTCGAAGTCTGTGCCGCTGTCAGCCGAGTCGGTGTGGCGCACAGCTTGTGAGGTTCCGCAATAAGACGCCATCTTTCCCGTCCTCTGTCCTCCAAAGGGAGAAAACTGTGAACCCTCACATGAACCGAAGCGTAACCAAAACCTAGTAAAGAGACACAGCTGTGGAGCGAGGAGCTTCCCCAACACGTGTGATCGAGTCATCGTCCCCCGCCCGAAACTGTTGACCTGCTGTAGACGTGTCTGTGGAAACCAGGTTCCAAACCTGCTGATTTGTATATTCTATTTTACTCTTTTATTTTCTATTGGTCACATGACACTGGACTGTTGTGAGAGCACTTTGCTTCTGCGAGCCGCTGGAGAAACCGCTGCCGAGTTCAGTGAAGGCCTGGAGGAGTCGAGCTGACGAAGGTCCGGATTCTTTGTGTAAATGGAATGGATCAGAAAGTGATGATCTAACGGACAGAGGTGCAATAGAGATGAGAACACAAAATGGGTGCCTTAAGTTTTGGAGTTGATTTTATGGAAGCACTCAGCTGAAAGCGTCCGAGATTAAACAAAGCGAACCAGAAAGAACTACTGACTTTAGAAAGTGGATTCAGATTCAGAAAGAGGCGATTCAGAATTCAGCGTTTTGTTGAGACTGTGGCAGCACAGATCCTGGATCAGGAGGTTCTCTCTCAGCGAAGGCCATCAAACCGCTGGACCGTTCAGCCTCCACCTTCAGTTCTCCATTGCCGTGTGCTCTACATTGCCCTAGTGCTTGGTGGTGTGTATGTGCTGTGTTTGCATTCAGTTTCGACAGGAAACAAACCTGCATAAATAAATGTGTCACTATGATTCAAACTGCGTCTCGACTTTTACAGTGAGGGGAAATATATGTGTTTTCATTAAACATGCTGCCTTCTTATGAAATCTATGACATTCAACATGAGCAAAAATGAGCTAAATTGTTTGATGTTCAAAATGGGCAAAAATGGCTGCAGAGCAGCAAACCATATATTCCTGTGGTCTTGCTGCCATCTAGTGGCTTTTCTGGAACTAAACAAGCAAGGAATTAAAAGTAACTGCAACTTTTCTGAGTGTCAATAGGAAAAAGAAAACATATGACACACTTCTGTGAAAAAGGATTTCGTCACCTTTTCTTTGAAAATAATTGTTTACTATATTAATTAAATACAGACAAGTTTGCTGGAACCACACAAGCAGTAAGGTTTTGCAGAAAATTGCAAAAACTGTATTTAAACACAAATACTTTGTGTTGCAGTTTTTTTTTTTTTACTGTAATTTTTTATTTATTTCTTTGATAATTGGTCCAAAATAAAAATAGAAAGTCTGCATCTACATCAAACACCTGTGGCTGGAGAGGGGGCACTGATTGTATACCAACTATAAAGTGAACTTCTTAGATTTCTCCATGTTTGATCAAGTTTTGACCACATATAGGTGTTGGTCTGTCACATAAACTCCTTATTTGTTTTTCCAATTTGATAGAATGTGAAAAACCTGGCATGAATTTGTTTCCGAGAAGAGATGAATAATAAATGACACTGCATGACATTTCTTGCAGGATGCAGAGCTAATGGAAGTCCAATAGACCAAAATGTCTGTACATCTCAGGCTAATTGGTCTGAATGGTCTAAAAGGTACTTTAGAACTTCCTTTACCTTTTGAGAGGAAACAGACAAAATGATTGAAACAAAACTCCTCTGTCCGTTTTACTTCAAACAGAAAACACACTTAATAAATAAAACATAAAGAAATGGACATGGAACTAGTGGAAGTGAAAAAAGTCAATGTGTCATCCTCAATGACACTGACTTTAATAAAGTGAGAAGAACATGATTTTATTACTCTGTTATAAATATGAATAACTTGCTTCACACAAAAAAGATTAAAGAATGAGTTAAGAAGCCTGTCTGTGTAGCCAGCTCGTTATGAAGCCAGCTGTCTATTTATCTAGTTTAAACTTCTGAGATGAAGTTAAACAAGTTGGAGCCAGTTCCATTTATCTAGATGAATAAACACTTACCTATTTGTCTCAATAGCTATTTACCTAGCTAGTTAGATAAGTAGGACCATCAGGTGGAGGTTAGAGCTTGAATGTTCCCACAGGTCAATGATTCCAGGTGCCTTTGATGAAAATGTGAGGCATTGCTTTAAAGTCAAATTCCTGTTTTAAAAACCATTTGAACCTGAAAACAGTAAACAAAATCATAAAAAGCCAAAAAGTAAAAATGACACTCATGCCAGGCATGATACCATACATCACAGGTGTCAAACTCCAGTCCTGGAGGGCCACTGCCCTGCAACTTTTAGATGTGACTCTGCTGCACCACACCTGAGTAGAATAATTAGGTCATTATCAGGACTCTGGAGAACTTATCTGCACAAGAAGGAGGTAATTAAGCCATTTCATTCCAGTGTTTGTACCGGCACATCTAAAAACTGCAGGACAGCGGCCCTTGAGGACTGGAGTCTGACACCCTTGCCATACATCGTTCCATCGCATTAGAGATCGGCTCCAAAACTAAACCACTGCAGTAGATGTTGCTCTTCCTTCATGTCGGTATTAAGAGACCCACAGCTTGGTGTTGTTCTATAAATCAGTTATCTTTATTCACACGGTATAAACAACAAACAGCAACAGAGGGACGCCTCCTGCGGAGCGCATACGGACAGTCAAAGCAGTACATCTCTGAAGGGTGGATTTAGACAGAAGCATAGACACAGGGCTGTTAATGGTTCAGCATACAGAGACCTGCCGGATGCACGGACTCACATGTTCCTAAAGCCATTCAGTCGCTTTGCGGGTGGACAGTAGAGAGACAACGAGTACAGTCATGCTGAGCAACAGTTAACTACAGTATGAAACAAGAGTCGTTTACATAAAAACAGAGTAAATCATCTCTTTAGAAAGGTTTCTTTTCATATAAATGATCTGAAGTGTACAAAACTGTATTTTACACATTTCTTGATGCATGATCCCCAGTAGCCTACAGTACATTTCCCTTCAAAGTACTACAAACTACTTAACTGGATTACAAGCTACAACGAGACTGCAGCGTGTCCGAGTAGCGCGGCAGTCCCACATGGCATCAGGAGATGATGGAGAAAGGAAAAATCAGCAGCATTGTCCTTTACTCAGCACATCCACCTAAAAACACACCCGATCTCCATAAATTGCTAAATTCTAACCTCTGTAATGTCGACAAAGGATGTCGCTTCCCTCTTCCTCCTCCAAACCTGGCATTGTTCCATGTTGTTCCCCCTGCGCTTGAACACCGCTGCCGCTGCAAACTTCTATGTTTCTAGTGTTTTTGATATTCTCGCAACAAGTTAAGGCTCTTTAAGGACCTGAGGATTCTGAACATATGATGAGGCACACAGAAGGCAAAGAAGAGCTCTAGACACAGGGCTAACTGAAAGAATGAGGGGCATGAGAGACAGCCACGAGGGTCCTGCAATCAGTGGAGTTCAGGGGCCAAGGTGGAGGGCCCTGGAGAGAGGCCCTCCACTACAAGCTTTTCCAACCTTTGTCATAAGGATTTGTCTAAACATTTGATCAGGTTTCTGGTGTTTGGGCACTGAAAACATGCTAACGCTGTAGCCTCCAATATCTCTGCTATTTTTAAAGGGTTGGGTCAGAATTTCTATGAACCTATGAACAATAGTATATTTACCTGTCATAGACAGAAATCGCATTACAGTTTGTAGTAAAGAGAAGAAATTCTAGAGGGAATGGAAGACTATCAGTTTGTTTTAGCTGTTTTAGCATCTCACTCTAAATGATCAGATTTGTGGAATCCAACACTAATATAATCAGACATTAAACATTTATAATTTGACTGTTAGGTTTGTGATGTTTTCTCAGGAAAACGAAGTTGTTTACATCCACCCTGATCGTCAGTCCTTTGGAAAGATTTGTGGACAAGTACAAAACCTGAAAAAGGCACAGAGTCCCATGCAGTTACCATGCAGTTACCTAGGTGACAACCTGCTGTAATATCCCCAAATAGCTAAACCCACTCTTAGCAGATGTAGCCTACAATGCTCTGACTCACTGTAGACATTGTTCAGCTGGGAAAACAGAAACAAACTTAACAACTGTTAACTGTTGCCAGTTAATATTCAAGAATAGCTTTATGTGCCATAAATGTCAACAGTGTTAGATTGAGTTGTTTTCAGTCGACTAACATGGGTCAGTTAGACTAAAGGTTCCCACTCACAGTGGAGGTAGACTCAAAGCAGTCGTATGCCAGACACGTCGCTGCACACAGCAACATTTTACAACTGTCCTTTTTGTGGCTCAATAAAATGCTCGGCGGGAAACAATGAAATGTTTTGCAGGCGGCAATGAGCTGATGAGGTTGGGATTTGGCGTTAACAGTAGTCATGGATGCTACACTAACATTCTGTGCCTCACTAACGTGTGAGGTGGCCGCCTAGGATGGGGAAGACATGGGGTTAAGCGCTAAAATAGCTCATCAAGCTAATTAGCATTCATTTGGATTGTGGGAAATGAAGGAATTTGTCAGTAGGAATGCAGGCAATCGATATGCTCAACTATGAAGTCACAACCGTCCTACATGGCTCACAGAACACAAACTGTATGCCCTCCTATATGGGAGCATGAAGTGTTAGACTTTCACTAGTCTGATAACATCTTCATAAAACTTCACTTCAAAATATCTGAACTATGTTTATAAAATGGTTACAACTTGTATTTCTCTGGATTTTTTATTCTACCACTTAGCTTTTACTTGGACTTTGACTTGATAGTTTAAGGTTGATGCTCAAACTGGGAAAACTCACCATAATCATTCCTTCCATCCAAAACTCACTATTTGTGGTTCAGTGAATCATGTAGTTATGGAGACTCATCTCCATAACTTTATTGTGATATTGTGAGTATTCTATGAGGTTTAATAATGTATTAAAATATCCAGATTTAAATAAATAAATACATAAATATCTTAAGCCTCATCCAGATTCATGTCTTATCCTGAAAAACCTTTCCTTGACATAAATGATGCATCTTCAACATGACTCATATTCTGCACCGCAGCAATGGACTTTACGCAATTGCTACTCAAATATTGAAGCAATGTTGGAATAACATTTCTTGTCTAATTCTACCCTACCTGGACTGGCTCCAAATTATGGCAGCTTAACCTTCTTTTTGATTCATTTAGCTAATAATTAGTTAACCCCTCAGGGGAACAAATGGTGCATTGAAGGTTCACAACCCGGGTGGTCTGTTCCTCCATAAATATAAGAAAAGACTGCAAGCAAGATTCAAACTTCTAAAATTGTTGTCAAGGTATATGAATTTAAAAAAAAACTTCAGATAGTTTCTCGCTTCACTTCTTAACAGTTTAGACATCAGACTTTAAGACTAAGCTACTCGCAGATCTTAGGGGAACGGCTTTGAGCGACAGGTTACGCTCATAAAAGCGATTCTGAAATCGTTCGGATCTTGGATGTCACTTCTGACACCAAAAACTTAAAAAGGAATAGTTCTTTGAAGTGGCTTTTTGAAGTGGGGTTCTGCTAAGTGGCTATGGCCAACCAATACCTCACCCAGCCTCCGCTTTGATGACACCAGGTGCTGGCTGGGAAACGAATCTCTGTTTAATCAAAGAGAAAACTGTAAGCTTCAGATGTGGCGTTAACGCCGGTCTGAAGGTATCTGGTCATGCCTCGATGACGGGTGGAAATGCAATCCAAATGTTTTCAGGATGGTTTCTCTCAGACCAGTTTTAGCTGGTCTGAATGCAGATCTGGGACACCGAAGAACCATCGACTAAACTGATGAGACTTTCCTCTGTCAGCTGAGTTATTACAAGGAAATCTCAGAGTAAAAAAAAAATAATTAAACAGCAGCGCTAAAATCAGACACTAATCTGTATTAGTTCAGGACGATTAGTTCAGGTTTTTGATCTCCCTTGTCTCATCTATAAAGCAATAGATTTCAGTTATCCAAGTTTTATATTCCACACAATTGTAATTTAAAGCTGACTGAATCAGTCAGAAATGATCCCGTCTCAACAGAACCCAACATAAAAACCTATCATCAAGACTGCTACCAGGAACAAGCTCCTGACATCATACTGACATAATATTTGACTATTCTTTGTATCACAAATGGGCCACAGTTTACTTGAAACGGTTAGTTACTCAACACAGAACCGGCTTTAAAATATAACTATCCTCCAAGATTGGCTCCCAGATTTAGACTCAATTAATTAATTTAATTCATTCTAATTTATGTTTACAAATACAATTATATAACTCTGTTATTGCAGGGCACCAACCTGAACAACAGTCTGACAGTGGCCACTGTAGAAAAGACAACAAATGTCAGACACTATGTTTAAGTTTCATCTGGGCTTCTTGAACCTGTTCTGGGCAGGAGAAATGATTACAATGAGTGTTTAGTTTCACAGTTTAATGTTTGTGTCATTTGAGTATAATAGAAACAGAAGAATAATAGTTTATGTTTTCACTCTGCAGCAACTACGCTGAAGTACTTTATTCCAATCATTTTAAGCAGCTTTAGCTTTTCTTGCAGCTTGCTGCTGATTATGAGGCGATGAAGCGTTAGCATTCACAGTCTGATGCTCGTCCTCCCTGTACACTGACACCTCGGCCCAAAATGTGAACTGGGCACATATAGTCTTCGAAAAAAGAAAGTACACCCCATCTAATTTCAAGATCTTTGTGTGTCTAGGAATTTGAGGATTAACCTTTTTTGTTTTTTAATATTTTCAATTTTGAGTTATTTATTAAATATCAAGTTGGTGTAAACTGGTACAGTGCTAATGGTGGGTTTTCTGTATGAAAAGACTATAATAAATACACTGGAATGCAGAAAACATCAACTTCATAAGTTGCTTTATCTTAAAGGACAGATGGTGACTGTTGGATCATGTTCTTTACTTCCAGACTGTAAAACGGGACAATGCCATTTTCCATGCATTGAACTGTTCTCACCCCTGGAGCCAAGGCCATCTACAAACCCAAACCCATTAAGATAACTAAAATCTATAAAAGGTCAACATACCATACAAAAAGATGCATATAAGACTTTTTTTTCTTTACGTTTCTTTTATGAAAGCTGCTTTGGTAACAACATAGTCACGACATCGGTCAACCTCCTTCACCAGGCCTGTGTGGCTGACAGGGACTCCTCCTCTGTCTTCTCCATGGCGTGTTTGGACATTTTTACCCTCAGTGTCTTCCCTCTGCCGCTAAAATCTAAATGAATGGATTACACCAGAGTGGACTGCGTTTGTGTTCCCGCCCGATAGCTGTCTCCACGTTAGATGCAACGTCTGCTGGGAGCCATTTGTCATAAAGATGTTCGTGCTGTGAAAGACAGAGCTATTGTGCTGAGGGCCGACAGCGTGGAGACCTTGGAGGCCGAGCCCATCGCGTTGGGGCCTGGGGGGGACAGAGAGCAGAAAGGATGTTAGCTGGATCCATACTGGGGAAAAAATCACTTTCTACCATTTCATTTACAGACAAGGATTCAAATTACTTTTTCTGCGTTTTGTCACAATACAACCTAGGATTTTCATCCTAGGTTGTTTAGGTTGTTTATTCTCCAGCACACATTGTGCTGGAGAATAGATTGTCTGAGAAATGATTGCTATAAACAATAATGTTGCTTTGAAAGCATTTCCAAGTAGAATATTCATAATGGTATAATAATGCAAGTTTGCCCTCTCAAAAACAAACATTCATTTTGTACAGACACTGGAAGATATTCTAAATATCCAAACTAAAACACAACGACCAAAAACAATTAACCAAACTAACATATAAAACTAACACAAAATAAGAGCCATAAATAAAATGGATCAATAGACAAAATTGCCCTTCAAAAAATAAAATGATTGCGTTTATTTTAATCTATCCTGCGATTAATTCATTAATTGCTTATTGCAATGGGCTTAAGTACAGCCACAAGTCTCATTGTAATTTATTATAATTTTATGTGGGTAGACCAACTTCTTTTATATTTTCCTTTTACTTCACTGCACCACATATTAAAACATGATTTTCTTTTTTTTTTTTTTAAATGAAAAATTGAAAGGTTTATACTTAGCCTCATTCATTCTAACACCCTTATTGTGTTGGTTTATTAAATAATATTGTGAAAAGATACTAAATGGTGTTTGCACATTGACACAATCAGGAAGATATCCAGATACTTTTGCAAGGTGATACATTTAACGTGGGGTCACAGGTTCCAAACTCGTTTAAAATCAAAGTGAAACATTTTTCCTCCAGCAGATATTTTTTCTGCTCGAGGAAAAATGGGAGGGGACGGCAGCAGCAGCAGCAGTAGCAGTAGCAGCAGCGCGGTAGCAGCGTAGCAGCGCGTAGCATGCGTAGCAGCAGGCGTAGCAGTATAGCAGCGTAGCGTAGCAGTAGAGCAGCTCGTAGCAGCAGCTAGCTCTTACTGACCTGGTATCTTGGGGATGGTGATCTGCTTGCTGCTGCTGCCGTCCCCTCCCTCTCCGAACGGCTTTATCTGGATGATATAGTCCTCGTCGGTGGGAAGAGCGAGCTCCACCGAGGTGGTGTTGGTTTCCATGACACTGGGCCGGCTGTGTCGATTCTTCTTATAGAGCACCTGCAGGAGAGATTACGTGGAGAGTTGGGCGCGCCATGGCAACAGGTAGAACTTTCTGATGGAGTGAAAGAGCGCAGTGCTCACTTTGTAACCGGTCACTTCGGACTCGTTCTCCAGGGCTTTGACGTGCTCCCAGTTCAGGATGACCTTGGAGTTTGATGTGTTCCACATAACTTTAACCGGTGGCTGGCTGGGAGCTGCCAGGACAGAGGCCACGTTATCCTCCTCAAACAAATTTAAACTGCCTGCGCATTTACATCCACCTATCATTAGCATGATCATTTTGGGCTTTTTAAAAAAAAAGTTAAGTGAAGAATTGGGTTTGCATATTTAAATTTGTGAATTTAGATTTCGCGAATGTTAAAAGTTAACTTTTTGCACAGTGCTTTTGCTAACATTTAGCTGGAGCACATTACCTGAATAATGAAGGTACAACTTTAAGGGAATCATTATCACCAAATATTATAGAAGAATAGATGCATGGACTTTTTCCAGACATTTTGGCATTTGAATGTCAAGAATATTAGAAAAGAAAAACATGGAAATCTGAGTATGGAAAAGTATGTCATTTTTAAAATACAAAATTTATCATAAATGTAATAACCTGCCCCAAAGAACATGACATCCATGCTGATGATTAGTGGATGCAGAGCTCAGACTACGTGTGGTACTTGCGTGGTTTTTTGGTGGTCACGTTGACGGTGGTGCTGGGAGGGCCCGTTCCGGCCGTGTTGTAGGCCCTCACTGAGATGTGATATGCCGTGCTGCCTCTCAAGCCGCCGATGACGGTGGACGTCTGATTCCCAGAGGTCCTCTGCACGCTGGCCGTCTCCTCCCTCTCGCTTCTACTCCAGTACCTGAGCTGAAAGACAAACAGGGCAGAGGGGGGGCAGATGGTCAGCGCACCCTCAAAGCTTTCTGCTGCCACAGCATCAGCGGGGAGACAAATGAAAACAGGGTCATGTGAACTCGACCGCATGGAAGATGTGAGCCGGTATGGAAACAGCAGCATGTCACAGCACAGGATGTGGTTTGGATGCTTTCTTTGTTTGGAATAAATCAATTAGAAAAATAAAAAAGAACACATATACATACATACATAAACAATCAATTTTATAACATCACATCTCTTTTAGAAAACATTATGTTATATTATAAGAGTGTAACAAAGGAAAACAATAAGATAAAGGGCGACCAAAAGATTCCTGGTCAAGCCTAAAAATGCTACAAATACAAACTGTTTGTTTCTCAAGAATAATTTTTTTAATTGTTTTTTTAATTCATGCAAACAAACATTTTTTTTTCAGATTCTTGATTCCAATAATGAGAATAACTAAAAAGATGAATAAAGTGAGCCTGAAGCTGCTGCCTAAAACTGCTCTGTTGTGTGGATTAGAAGCTAAACACTGTGTCCCTCCGAGTTGCATCACTACACTAATCAGGCCCGTTGCACTACTTAGGTAAGCAACAAGAGAAACACACTTAAACCCACAGGCTGGGGACCCAGCTCCACCATTATGCATGCAGCAAGCTATTATCTCACATGCCCAAGGTGCAGGAGCCTGAAACGCTCATCAATAATAGAGGAGAACAAGACTCAGCAGTACAGGTCGCTGTATGCACAATCTCACACACACACACACACCCCCGACGGGCCGGGCCTCACCTCATAGCCCAGCACTCGCCGCTTGCTGGCGTTCCAGGGCAGAGCCTTCCACGACACTTCCATCTCGGACGCAGAGAGGCTCTTGGCGCGGATCCTGGTGGGAGCTCGGCCAGGCTCTGGAGTTAGCATACAAATATATATATTTATAAAAAGATTCCAGGACTGATGGTTAGCGTTGAAGAGGGAACAAAGGGTTTCAAAGCCACTTCCTCTATTGGGAACATTAAAACAAGATGGAAGCGGGGTCAAGTAGTTAACATACTGAAAGAGAAGGGCTGCAGTGTGTGTGCAGTGTGTGCTGTGTGTGTGTAGTTTGTGTGTGTGTGCAGTGGTGTGTAGTGTGTGCAGTGTGTGCAGTGTGTGTGTGTGTGTGCAGTGTGTGTGCAGTGTGTGCAGTGTGTGAGTGTGTGAGTGTGTGCAGTGTGCGCAGTGTGTGTAGTGTGCATTTGTATTCTGCCACATTTGGCTCCAGCTTCACCTGGAACATGTTCAGGGTTTCACCCTCCACCTGCTTTGAGCATCGAGAAACTAAAATCTTTACAAAGCAGCTTGTGGTCAGCAGGACTATAATAGTTTTGTTTTTTATTATTATAGTTTAGTTTTATTTTGTTGTGACTTGTGTCATTTAGCTTTAATTAGTTGGTTGCTAGAATTTATTAGTTAAATATTGTTTAGTTTTTATTTGTTCTTTATTACTTATAATAGTAGCTTTAGTTTTTTTTTTAATAATTTGGGTAATTTTTAGTGGCTGAATTCAAATAGGTTAAAGTATTGAACAGCTGGATTCATACTGAGATGAAATTACACAGAGTATTAGCTAATAAGATAAAGAAACACACACACACACACACACACACACACACATATATATATATATATATATATATATATATATATATATATATATATATATATGAATCCTTTTCCTACCTCTTCATATTCATATACTTTTTGTTGGTCTGTCACATAAAATCCCAGTTGAGCACATTGAAGTCTATCACTGTGTTAGAAAAAAATGGAATAAAATTCCAAAGGTGTGAATACTTTTGCCAGGTGTTATATCTGTGCATCGGCTGTGAAACAATTAGTCAGAAGTGTTTGGTGCTACTAGAAAGTAAAGTCATATTATATTAATATTGGATCTTCAAATATCATTTGACTTCAGTGTCTTGTACATAGGTAAGCCATCTGGACTTAAACAGAAATATATTATTACAAATACAAATAGTTGGTAATGTAGTACAAAAGCAATAACTAGATGCTGACTGAGTGAAATTAGCTCAATTATTAGAGCTGGATAAGAACTGTACACAAATACTGACAGAATGTTAGCATTAAAGGATATTTTTATGGTTCCTCTGATTTTCCACTGAGGATGTTTGCTTTGTCCTTCACGTCACTGTGAGATCACTGAATTAAAAAAGCAATGTGTTTGAATCTTCTCAATGAGACACTAAAAAAAAGAGAAAATTTGAAATAAAATATTATGTTTTTATGTAAGAGTGAATGAGCATTTATTAAGTGATGATGTGTTGAGCATGAGGCAACCACAGGTTCACAGTGAGCATCAAGAATAAAAAAGAAAAAAAACACAAATCCCATTTATTCATTATAAATGTTCCAAATCACCATGAGTCATGAATTAAACAGGGATTAATTAAGTAAATGATTTGATTAACCATATTTTTGAGGTATTAAACATTTTGAAGCTCACTGCACCACGGCTTGGCGTCCGCTCAGATTATTCAGCCAAACACGCTGGCGAGAGAATCGAAGTGAGTGGAAAGCAGTTAAAAGTGTTTTTGCTGTTCATATAATAGAACTATGTTCAACCTCATGTGGGGGTTAATAACATCACACATCTATCTGACTAACAGAACACTTCTGTTAGTCAGGGTTCTTGTAGGTTTCAGTAACTAAGTTTTTAGACCTTTCAAATACTTTTTAAGACCATTATAAATGAAATTTAAGACCAACACGAAGCATTCACATTAACATTTTAACAAAGAAACCTTATTATTGTTATCAATTTAGTTAACAACAACTAGTTAACTAAACGTGAAAGAAGATCCACTAATTAAAAGAGATTAAATGATCTCAGTACTAAAACAACCATCAGGTTTGCAGGCCTACATACAAACTCATCCTACATAAGTCTGAGCTAATACCATTTAGCCCCAGCTTCAGCTTCAAGAGTACCAGTTATGACCCAGAAGCTTCTCCAGAATGATCAAAAATAAAAAATAAGACTTGACAAAATTAAATTTAAGACCTTGGATGAAAATCTGGGTGTTTTTAAGACTATTTAAAGCCATGTATTATGTTTTTTCTTATTTGTAGCCTTTTTGAGATTCTGCAAGAACCCTGATTAGTGTCTGTTCCATTTGGCCTAAGTAAAAAGAGTCTCCCTGTACACACCTTCCTCAGCAGAGTAGATAGTGGTAACCGGTCCAAACGGACCCTCCCCCTCATTGTTGTAAACGCCGACCTTTACATGGAAAGGTGAGAAAGGCTGGATGCTCTCGTTTTTAAAGACGTATCGGGATGCCTCTGGGGACGGCACGGCGGCCTGCATCCAGCCCGTGGCCCCGTGAGGTCGGAACGCCACCACGTAGCCGAACCCCGGTCCGTTCTGCAGCTCCTCTGGAACAGGCTGCAAGCAAACACACAACAATCCACCTGAACATCCGCCCTAAACACTGCTAATAAGCTTTCACTTTGTTTACTCTGCATGATTTGGAAATAAATGCAGGTTGAGAGTAGTGGAGGTCATTTAAAGGCAGCGCCTGGCTTCAGATGTAACCTGCTGAACAAGCTTGAGCTCTTACTGCACACATCCATTACTCAGCACAGAGCACTCAGCGTCAAAACGTAAACTCAGACCCTGATAACAAGAGCTGGACATTCAGAGCTGCAGACTTTGCTCTGCTAAGTAAACCAACCCTCTAAACCCTGCTAAAGGGCACGTACGTTAAAAAAATGTGATTTTTGGAAAGGTTATGTGAAAACATATTCTGTGGACTCTTTATGATGTGTAAATTCATGCTCTAAAAGTATTTTAAAACCTTTGGTCATATTTTATCGTTTAGCATAATTTTGTGTAAAAGTATTTTAACAATTCAAATATTTTATCTTTGCACTACCCTGAATTTACCAAGCATACACAATTTGTAAATGAAGTGACTTTCAATGTGAGATGACAAACATAAGGTGTCCCACAGGGCTCTGTGTCAGGACTCTTTAAGTTTAGCTATGATGACCTGGAAGCTTGTTTTCGGCTTCCAGAGTTTGTCAGTGAAATTCAGGTGCAAAACATTTTTAAAACTTCAACAAGTGAGGCAAACACAGATTTATATACATAAGACCAAAAGGATAAACTATGCCAGCAAATCAAATTTTACTGAATATGAATAGGTGCTAAGATTCTTTACTTTGATTTCCATTGATTTTATCTAAATAAAACTAAAAGCTTAAGACACTTGATCTAAAATGTGTTAATCAGTTCTCTTAATGTGTGTCTTTTCCTTGATGATGATAAGCTTTTATAGTTTTGTAACAGTTCTGACAAACTAAAACATTTTATTTGTTTCAATGGCTTTCAGTGGCATATACATATAATTTCATAAGTTCCTTTTTATTGTTGTGATCTCTTGCTTGAATACAACATGTAAATGTTTTGATCTTCATAGCCTATTATTGTCAAAGATAATGACAAAAATTCTTCAATTGTGATGGTATGATGTTATGAGATGATGGTGTGATATATCATCATACCATCATATCACACTGGGATCTTCTCAGCTCGAGTTCTGTCAGGGACTCATTCTTTCAGACATGTTTGGAGAATCAGTGCACTGGATCGGAATTTAAGGAATTTGGTGGGTGACCCAATACCTTGATCTGTATGTCCTGCTTAGATGACGTTAAATGTAAGCAGGTCACTTAGTTTCATTATACAGATGGTTAGCAATTCAAAACTTAAAATAGAGGAACTTTCCCAATTAAAAAAAAGAGCACTACTGCATTTTGCTGCTAAGTGGGAAAAAAACAAACTACAGTAAGACCAAAACACAAACAGTGAATGAAATGACCTTTCAGAGGAGTTCTGGTAAAACATTATGAAGGAAGATGTCAGACTCTCCTGTCCAACCAGCTAAAGTAATAAAAGCAAATATGATATTTTTGGTCCCGTTTTCTTTTTCTAATAACTGCAAAGAGATTTGTAAATCAAAGTGTTGTCATTTGTAAAACACTGTTAATTTGGATGTAAATCCCTCTAGATTAGAGTTAATTAAGTGATGCTTTTAATCTTCCTGTTTGATTAATGTGCTACTGCCTCAGTTTTCAAGTCGGAGGCAATGTTGTTACAAACTCATTTACTAAACTGAACCAAGCTCTTCCTCAGTCTCCTCAGCAGACTACCAACATTCTGTTTTATATTTTTCACCTTGATGTAAATCTGTTACTTTGCTGCTGCTAAACCTGAATTTGTTGTTCATTTTCTATTCAATTCAATTCTATTTTGGTCTATATTGGGACCTTGTATGGACTACTAATCATTGTTTTTTTGAACACTTTTTTACATTATAAATATTGTAGTTTACAAAGAGGACCTCAAGAGTTTTTGAATAAGTACAAAGAAACATATATAAGCCAAAAACAAACTCCTGATTTATAAATAAAACAGAAGAAGAAATGAAATAATGTTGCCCAAAATTACAGTATATCAGTTATTCATGTAGACACAAATTGTAAGAAATCTATAAAGACGTCCATTCATTTCAGTAACACCATTTATGCCAACATGTTAGCATAATCCAACGATAACCTCAACTTAATTCACACCAAACCTCTAACTCAAACCCCTAAGCCTAAAAATGAGGGTGTGATGTATTGTGACTTGACTTTGGTCCCCATGAGGCTTCTGTCCTTCAGAAGGATAGGACATGTACAACAAAGGTCCAAATAGGTAACATAAACAGGCATGCATCCACACGTTTGTATTTCTACCCATATTAGGATTTTGTACTCCATTCACTTTAGTAACTACATTTATGCATAACCCAGACGTTCCCCTAACCCGAAACATTACTATTATGTTCCTAACTCTAACCTTAGCCAAAACCTAATTCACACCAAACCTCTAAAGAGGTTTGTTTAACCCTAAACAAGGCGGTCGGTCCACTGTATTAGGACTGGAATTTGGTCCATCAAAGGCCCATAGGTGTTCAGAGGGTAAGACAATATGCCAAAAATGGTCCTAATTAGGATAACTAAGAAAGTACACACATACCAACAAAAATGTATTCAAGATCATATTATTATATATGTATTTACTTCCATTTATTTTAGACAAAAAAAATAAAGGGTTTAACAACTTTTCATCCCTCCTTCCCAGTCAGAAGGAAAAACACCTCAAGGATTTCCCTGCTTGAGGACGGGCAGCTTTGTTCAGCAGATGTTTTACTATAATGGAGCTTTTGTGTTTGGAAACATCAGCACTGATTCTTTGTGCTGAATAAACAGAAGCAATTTGAATACGAGCTGATAAAACACAAAGGCAAGACGCAAAAGGAAAATCATCTAGAAGCAAAAAGTTGTGACTTTGAACGAACTATGACTTTAATTATTCTCATTGAAACCTCAAAAGCATTTTTCTCTCCCGCTCGGGGGTGACAGCAGCAGTTATTGCCTCTGTGTTCTTAAAAATGAAACGCCATACATTAGGCCGTTCACTGGTTATTAATGAAACATGGGCCTGTGCCCAAAGAGAGTAATGGCGTCTGGCGGCCTCCTCCATGGGTGAGAGGGTTCCTGAGAGAGCTTGCTTACCTCCCATGTGATGACTAATTCGGAGCGACTGCCTCCTCCTCCGTTCACATTAGCCGGTGTGACCTTCGGAGCTGTGGGGGGAAAACAGATCGGCTCAGCCACCTTGGAACCCCTGAAGGAAAACTTCAACATTTTCCTTTTTCTTTTTCTCTCTAAACCGTAAACAACGGCAACTTCCTGCAGCTGAGGAGGCCAGCAACGATAAAAGATGCAGGGAAAGTAGCAAAACATTGGAAAATAGTTAGTCGCTTTGAAAGGTGGGTTACGTTCTGCATGCTGCATGAGGTCAACAGTTCCATCAATGATTAGGACTTTTAAAAAAAGTTATATTCATAGAAGTTCAATAAAGTTCTGAAAATGCAACATTCCCACTTGTATTTATGGCTTCATTTCAAGGTCAGCCCACAAATAGATTTTCAGCTATCTTCAAATGTTTGCATTTAAAATGTATCACTATTTTTTTTTTGGAAATGTAAGAAAAAATGGAATTATGAAAGTCATTTGCTTGCTTCAAAGCTTTCTGTTTTTGATCATTTCTCAAACCTCTAAATAACTTTTAGTCCAATTTATCAAACTACAGGCTTCAAACCACATGTTGTCACGTTTTACTAGTGATACACAAAAACAGACTTTTCTGAAGCAGAACATACTTGTGCTCTTCGTTCTCGCTTGTTTGGATGGCTTGCTGGGCTCGCCGGTCCCGACTCTGTTGCTGGCCAGAACTCGGAACTCGTACTCCACCCAGGGGCTCAACTCTGTTACAGCAGCGGTCAGCTGGTGGCCCCCAATCATCTCAGGAACTGACAGAAAACACAGAGCGCCTCCAGTAAAAACGAGCTCAAAGAAAATGGCCACATTCTGGAGATTTTTTATCTGAAAATTTAAACCTTTTTTATGCAATACTGAAAATGCACAAAAAGATGTAAATAATAAAATAATTTAATTACTTAAAAAGAAATGCCTAAATGCAATAGCAGCAATTCTTTACGTTTGTTCATTGCAAAAGATGCATCTGCAGCTAACAGCATGTGCAAAGATCATCCCTTTCTGCGTCACTTAACATCAATACGATATAGGGCTGGTCTGTTGGTTAATGTTTGGATCAACCGATTAATAACTGGACAGCAAAAGATGATTCATTGGAGATTTTCTTGTACACTTGAGTAGTTTTGGGTAGAACAGACTTACAGACTAGGGGTTTTTTCATCTTACTTGCAAAATGCGTCTACCTTTTGCAGAGTTTTGGCTTAATTACTGCCTTGAGTATGTTGTTCTTTCAGCAAATGGCCTGTTTTATTTTAAATTAGTTGACTATTATTTCAATAATTAATTAATCACAATTAATCCGATTAATCGTTTCAGCCCTTCTTTAACCCTATGTGTAAACTATTGGTATACACATAGGGTTAACAAAGCATCAACACCACTTGAACATTTCAGCCATGAACCTGGATGCATTTTGGGGGATTTTATGGAACAGACTGCCAGGCAGTAACACACCTCTGGGAAGTGGAAGGAACAAATAAATCCTGCAGATACATGAAAAATTATACAGAAATGTAATCCCGAAATCTAGCGTGATTTTGTAAGCTCTGTGTGAAATGTGTGCAATTACCTCAAGACACCGAATATTTGGTGCACATAAAGACGAGTGCATTAAAGGTAACAATATCTTTCCCCACCTACAGTGTTCAATGTCTTCTTTAATATATGAATGAGGGGTTGCAGATCCAAGAGTATCTCAGATACTCAGAGTCCATCATGTGCAAAAAAAAAAGACTCTATCAATAAAGAAGGGTATAAGGTGTAGGATAAAAGCACATTGTACTCATAATGCATGAATAGTAAGAGTCCCATTAAAAAGAATGTGCCATGTAACTACACTATCATATTACAGCCTTGGCAACATGCTTTTTCATCAGGAAGAGATCCATGTTTCAGGGCTCCCAGGAGTCCAATAATACAGCGGTCAATGATCCCGGCAACCATTGTGCGCCATTTGGTGCCGGAGCAGGAAATTACACCTTTAATATTTTCCCAGGGCCCAGCAGAAACCAAGAGCGGAGCCCTCGTCAGGACTGGAGGAGGCCACGGCTGGTTGGAGAGAGCTTACCTGTGGTGACAGCCTGCCACCCCAGGGAGAACGGTGTCCTGGCCTGGATGGTGTACGCCGTAATTGGACTGTGATTATCGGGACCGGGCCTCCAGGACAGAGAGGCCGTGGTATCAGTGATTTCTTCTACTTGGATGCTGGTGGGGGGGCCTGGGGGACCTGATGGATGCCATAGTCAGGCAGGGAGAAAAAATATATAGAGGGAGACAGAGAAGAAGGGAGATGTGGGGAAGGAAATGTAAATCGGGAGGAGTCAGAAAGATGGGAGGTTTATCACCGGCGGCAATGGCAGCAAAGTCAGTTCAGCGTGAAGCCTTTGGGAGACGTTTGCTCTAATTAGATTGTAAATTTTCTTTAAGTCTTGAACAGAGAACCTTTAACTTGCCAATACTTTACTTCTTTATTAGTGGATAAACCATGCATAATTAAACTATTTAACAAAGTCTGAAGGTGTTTAAAAGGGGAGTATTATGTGCTTTACAAATGTTTTTGATGAGGGAAGAACATTGTAACACGATGTTGCTCAACAAAAGTTGATTTCACAAAGTCCAACAATATCATTTGTTGTACTTTGTGAAATCAACTTTCACAAAGTAAATGACACAATAAATTATGTCATTTATTGTGAATGATTTCTTATATTATAAGGGTTTTGATTAATCGTTGCCGCAATGAATTGCAATGAACGATGTCTCGCCCCCCTCCCCCCAAACAAAACTGCCCGTATTGTCAGGATTGTTAGTTTTACTAATTTTCTCCACTGTTGCTTCAACAAAAGCATCAATAAATATCAATAAATTTGAACATTCAGTCTGCTTGTTGAAATCACACGTCTTTATGTGACTGGTGTCCTAAAAGGCGTTATTAGAAATGGGAATGCTTTCTCTGTGTTTGTAGCGCTGTGAGATGCTGCCAGCATTTCCATCAGCCATAGAAATGCACAAATTGAAATTATGAAAATAATATTGCTCAAAGGAGTCACGTGATCAACAGCCTGATGTTACTACTGGTGGAAAAGGTAAAGAAGACGACAGGAACTTGCAGGAGGATGATGGTTTGGGTTAGTGTTTTCGATGTGCAGCTGCCTCCACCAGAGCTCTCACAGCATCACGCAGGTCATAAAAAGTTGTCACCAGCTTGTTGCTCCAGCGCCTGAATAAAATGCTGATGTCTCCTCTGATTGGCTGATAGATGATGCGCCAGCGCCATGGATGAATTATGAATATATCTCCTATTACTGTTTACATGCCATGATTTTTAGTGACTTATCACATGAACAAGTTTATTCATTCATTTGAATTTAATTTCTTATTTAACCTTCCTAAGAAAAAGACCTAATAAATGTTTATCACTTTTTTCATTACCACAACAGTTCAGCCAAATACTGTGATACAACTTAAAGTCCGTATTTCCCAACTTACCTCGGACAACCAGGTCCACCGCTATGGAGATGCTGTCCACCTTGGTCTGCACGGCGCATGTGTACTTCCCTGCATGTCCCAGCTGGATGTTCCGAATCATAATGTCCCCCGCCGAGTGCTGCTGTCATTCAGTGCACAAACAAAAAGCAGACACACCTCCATGAGCATGGCTGTAACCCCACAGCTACCGGAATTAAACAAAAATACAACAACAACAAAAAAACACCACTAGCCTCAGGAAGAAAGCTCATTTTCATACGTGTGTGTGTCCTGAAAAATGAACCCATAAATCCGCACGTCTCCCCTCCTACTTTCCAAATGGGACACGGGAGTGCCGCTCTGTGCATTTACTTCATCTGTGTAATTACAGAAATGCACTTCCTCTAGCGGTCTTATTGGGACTGTAGAATGTTATATGAGCAGCCTAATGGCTGGTCTGCTACTTAGTCCTTTAAGAGAGCCTCTCATTCCGTCTCTAATTACTATTCCCACTCCTACATTATCATTTCATCAGAGTGGAGCTGAGCAGGTTGAGTAATAAATAGAAGATGGCTGAAAGCTGTGGCACAATGATGGTGGGAATTCAAAGGAGTGGCCAAGGGCTTAATCAATGTAAGTGGAGATGAAGAGCCATTTATTAAGGTGCCGAGACTTTAAATCACGCTCCAAGAAACCGAAAATTATTACAGAAACTAAAAAGCAAGGCGAATATGTTTTTAATTTTTCTTCCGTTATTTCTCATGCTGGTCATAGATAAAGAAACCTTGAACTTATTTGCTACTCACAGAAAAGAAAATGCATGTTTTGGTGAGCAGTAAGCTGGAGACCTTCTTAAAGTGTGCACTGGCAGCCTGCAAGTGTTTGCATGGTGAGTATGTAAATTTTATTTTAAAATTAGCCAGAGGCAGCAATTTTCTGTCCATAAATAATATACTTGATACAAACATTCCCTCTGCACTGCAGCTGAATTTATTACGGTCCTGCTAAAGGAAGCAGTGAATGGACCAATGAATCTTCGGAGTCACCTCTCAACCTTTATTCATTGAAGTCTCTGAAGGCAGCTGGGAAAAAGAATAAATCAATATCTTTTATGTCCTGGGCTCCTGTCAGAGCACAGGGGAGCCAATAAAATGAGGATTCTTCCAGAAACCTCAGGGAGCTTTGTGTTCTTGATTAGCACTTTATCTAACAAACAGTGGGGAGATGCTAGCTAGCATCCCTGATAGCGGAGGGAAAAACTAGCCACTAGCCTGGCATCCACATGCATTACTGGCATGTGGGAACAGAACTTTGTAGGCAGGGGAAAGGAAGACTTATTTCTCTATTAACACTTACTGGGTTACTGAATGTAAATTTAGTTCAAAATGAATCTACAATAATGTAGAGAAATGGTATGGTCCAGCTGATGTGGTTGATATTATGGTGGCTAATAAGGGTCAATATCAAATATCTTCACCAACAAATCACTATCTTTTATGTCCTGGACTCCTGTCAGGATATCATTTACTACGCCTACCAAATGCCTCCTGGTCGCCATGGTCAACATTTGACTAAGCTACTATTTGTTTCTATTTTGGATCATTGTGCGACTGCATTACCTCAATAAACTGCAGTTTAAGTTATTTGTGATCATAAGAATTGCAGTCTTTCCTAAAAGTAGGGGTGAGCATTTTGTTTTGCATTGTTTATCAATTATCATGATAAATTTGTTATCTTGATGAGTTATTGTTGTTATGATAAAATTCCAATTGAACCCCCAAACTGTCCGTAGGATTGATAGTTTTACTATTTTTCCATTGCCTGTTCAATAAATACCAATCCATTTTAAAGTACAGTTACAGTGTGCAGCTTAGTGGTACAAGTCACACTTCTTCATGTGACTAGTGTCCTAGAGAAGCACATTACAAATAGGAATATTTTTCAAGAAAACTATTTGTGTGTGTGGGACTTTAGATGTTATGACAAACAGTCACAGTCATACCTACAAAAAAAGATCTAATAAATATTTATTATCACTTCTATTGTGTTCACAGTAGCACTGTCAAATCTCGTCCGCCCACTCAAACGGTCAAAGACAGACTGTGGACTTACGCCTCCGACTTTTTCAAAGAATCCGCCGTTGCTCCCAAAGTGGATGAGCTGCTCGTTGAAGAACCAGGTGAACTTGAGCTCCAGAGACGGGTCGTGGCTCACCTGGCAGGGCAGGACCACGCTCTCCCCGACGGTGATGTCCAGCGTTGTGGGCTGCGTGGTGATGATGGTCGGCTCTGAAACACACAGCAGGCACTTTCCTCAAACCTCCCCATTCCCTTTTCTTTTTCTACATTTTTTGCACGGCGGTGACGGAGACAGCCCAGCTACTCCATCATTCTTATGGATGTGTCAGACTCAGTTCATAGAGGGACACGCAGAGAGGAGCGCACAGCAAAACTCAGACTGCCCGGCTACAATAAGCGGAATTAGTTTCAGCCCGGACTCGTCTCTGTCGGGACTCCGAGAAGTGTCGTTCCTAAATCCGGGGAAGCGGCCATGTGTCACTGTCAGCCTCAGCCTGGAACTCTCCTCCACTGGCTGTGAATTCCCTGAACGCACCGCAAAGGAAAAGCAGTAAACAGCAATCCTTCTAATCTCCGCTGCTCTGCTTCGAGGCCTGCAGTAGCGCTACGTTTCCAACACTTGGGAATAAAGCAAGTGTCCCTTATCTGCACTTGTCTGAGAGCAGCGGAAGAGGAGTCTGTGAAGACATGAGAGAGGTGAGATGAGAAGGTGTTCTTTGGAGTGTGCGGCACCTGTCTCCCTCTTGGGGGTGCTGTGATTACTTGCTGGAAATTGTGACTCTGAGCACACAGACACATGGAGTAAATCAACCGTGGCGAATGAGTCTGGTGTGGAAAGTGCCGGCAGTGCGGGTCTTATTCAAGGTGGATGCGACACCTTCTTTCTGGTGGCTTCTTCTCTCATGCACATGTTTTTAATGTGATTCATCCCAGTAGACAAAATACCATCAACAGGCAGTGTTTTGTAGCCCACGCAATAAAAACGTCACCAACAGGTCCGCTCCTCCACTGCATAGTGGATGATGGAGCTGCAGCTAAAGTGGTGTAGTAGCATAAAAAGAGAAATTCAAGGCTTGTGTGGAAACTATTGTCTGCCTTCGTTGTGAATGCTGGGTACGTTCTGCAGAACAAGAACTCAGGAAGAAATAAAAATAAAGTAAAAAAACTGAAAAGCTAACAAGCATGCTTCTTTTAAAAGAATGTGTCACGATCGTTTTTGGAGAAATTTCAGCTGGAAATGATGCGAAGGAAAGAAAAGCAAAGGAATCACAAGGCTGGAGAAGTGTCTGCAGCAGAGAAACTCTAATGGCTAACAGCTATCAAGTCAAAAAGTCACCTCCCAAAAGTGCTTTCTAAAAATATCTACCTTCTCTTTCGGAGGTTTCCTAGTCAGTAAGCTTGTTTGCAAGTTAACACACAGACAGGTCAGGAAGAAAGTTGTGATTTCTTCCTAAAATCACAACTCAAACAAATCACAAGATGTTCAGAAATATGCTCCGAACACCTTTCAGAGCTCTGTTGAATCTGGTTACCATGACAACCAGATTCATGGTTTTCATTAATCTGGTTTTAGAAAGTCCTAGTCAAAGTCCAGGCCCACTGTAAATCTAATATGCAAGATGTTTTCATGGAAAATATTTTACAAAGAATGACACTAAGAATTAAAGGAATATCCTGTCATTTTTCTTTAAGAAGGACGGAAGGAAAGATGGAAGGAAGATCTTTTGCAAAAAGGTTGCCAACTGTGTTTTTTTTTGTACTAAAGTACAAAAGTGTATGGAATCTGAATGTATTAAACCTGGGGCTGAATGATATGAAAGAAAAAAATAGCACAATGTAAGGGTTTTATGTCAGTCAATATTGCTAATTATTGGCACGTTTTTTGTTTTAAATATCTTAAATACCGCCAAGCTGGTCATGTGACCTCTCCAACTTCCTCTCCAGATATTTTACTCATTTTCTTTTTTCACTCCAGGCCATTAGTTAATGCCATCAGCCTTGCTTAATTGACCTTGACAAATGAATCGGCTAAAGCCTTTCCTCTGCCTACATTCCCCAGAATGCTGTGCAGTTCTGGATTGGAGTTGTGTTGGATGTATTTTCTACTCATATTGATCATGTGTTATTAATTTATTGGCCAGCTCAAATTAAACCTAAAAACAAAAAAATATTTTTTATTAACTGAAAAATCTAAAAACATTCTTCAGTAGGCATTACAAGAACAAGCTGTTTTAGTTTAAAGAGTCATATTGTGCTGATCCGAAAGCAAAAAAAGACGCTTGGAGTTGTAAAGGTTGTTGACCCCTGACATAGTGTCACATGAGGTTGGCGGTGTCATGCTGTGGTGATGCTTCTCTTCAGCAGGAGAGCCAAGCAGGTTGAAAGTTAACAGGAAGCTTGATGGAGATAAAAGAAGGATAATCCTGTAAGAAAAGCTGGGGTGGACGCTCACGTTGCAATGGGTTACATCAAAGCACATTTGTGTGCTAAAAAGTCCTAGTCAAAGTACAGGCCTACTGTAAATCTAATTGGGAATCTGTGGCAAGACTTAAAAGATTTCACTAATCATTAAGAGAGAAAGTGACAAAACTGGATGTGTACCCTAAGAACCCCATCAGTGGTGATTTCAGTGAAAATATTAACTCTGGCTCTATTTACAATAACAACAATAAACCATGTATGATTTTCCTTTCATTTCTCTAGTCGTTTATCCTATCACATGGCTCCAAGGCTGTGGAACAGTTTGCCCTTGCAGCTCCATTTTACTGACTCTGTGGAGGTTTTTAAAAAGCATCTAAAAACATTTTTATTTTCCCAGGCTTTTATCTTGTGATTTTGTTGTGTTTTCTGCTGGTGGTTTTGTGTTTTGTATGATTTTTAAGGTAGATTTTTTTTAAAATTATTGTACATCGCTTTGTGACTTTAAGTCTTTATAAATAAACTTTGCTTACTTACTTACATGAAATCACAAACAACTGCACTGAAGTTTCTGGTTTTAACATAAAGTAAAAACCTTAAGGCACTTTCAAAATGCTACTTGAAAACACTGAATACCAAGTATGTTAACAGCCTGGTGTAATACCTTGTTCATAACACTGACTCTTTCCATGTTGACTTCCAAAGTGTGTATTCTTTAACGACCTCCAGGCTCTCACTCTGACAACGACGTAGGAATTTTCCTGCTTATTACCCTCTACCGTCATCATTGTGACATATTACATGCACAACCCAGGCTGGTTACCAGAGCTCCAGCCAGACTGATGAGCGTAATTTGATTCATTCCCGTCTTGTATAATGCCTTGTTACCTGCTGCCATTGTAAACGAGCGGATAGCGACCCATTCACAGCAGGGTCAGGACCAGACAGGACAGAGGGGCGTTAATGCTCTGTGACAGACTGGGTGGCACCTCAGCACAGCGCTAAGGCGGGTCAAACACAGGCTGCTACATTTCACCTGACCAGTCCTAGAAGAACCACAATCTGATCTAACTATAGAGAAACACAGCAGATGCAACTTGACTGCAGCAAGAGCCGGTCGGCCTTTAAACTCTCTCTGTTATGTTGCATGTAGCATGTTGTCATCGTAGTACAACTGCTTATCACAGCGTGATAAAATAAGTCATTCCACCTAATTAACATTAGTAAATTAGATGCGTCTCAATGATCCATGAGCATTAAGTTCAGGTGAGCTGATAAAGACAAAAGAAAATGGTCCAAAGGTCGGATATTGCTTAATAGCAACATTAAAGCACATCGTTTTGGAAATTAAACAGTGTATATTAAAATTAAATGAATCAATAACTAATGTTGGCATTACTGTGACAAATTCTGCATGCAAGATATTTGGAGAAGTTTGTTGCACTGTATCTTTTAAAATCACTTCTTGCTTCACATTTTCTCACTTAGCTAGCACAGCTTAGCACTAGTGCTAGAAGCAGTTCTCAGACACTTGACTATCCACTGGTACTTCCCCCCTGAAATATGTGCAAAAGCAATGAAAACACAACTGGGCAATGAAGAACACAGTTCTACAGTATTCCACAAAAAGGAAAGTATTTATTAAGTACTGAACAGCTATGCTGCCTGAGCTAGGAAACAATTCAGAAGCAGCATCTTCTTATAATGAGAACTTTTCTCAACAAGATATAAAAATATTTTTCCTTAACAGACTAACATGTATTACTGGATGACCTCTGACTCCATTTTCTCACTTCTAGATGTCACTCAAACAGCTGTGCGTTGTGACTGTTCTACAATTACAATCATTCAAATTTACAAGAGAACCTATTTGGTTTTAACAAGATAGCAACCTTTTAAGTTTTACATTTTTTAAAAATGTTTTAACATGTTTTGTATCCTTCTATAACAACAAAGTTTCCTTCTATAGTTGATAGAGTTACAGACTCCGTCATTTGAATTATGTTTGAGCTAGAATTGTCTAAATGGACCTAAGTGAACCAGACAGAAGATGGTGAAATGAAAAATTGTATTCAGAATTGCTTTGAATATTTTCATATTTCCGTTTAAATTTTTCTATTTGATTGATGTCCAATACCTAGAGTTATTTTAATTTCTTCCTCTGGTTAGGATGCACCTATTTTCTGTTTAATTTCCAGAGACCTATAAGCCTCCATTTCAAGCTTTTCCCTCCTGGTATCTAAGTTGAACATACCTCTGCCAGGAGGCAAGCAGAAAATCCCATTTCTGCTTCAAGAGTTCTGAACAATAACCAGATAGAAGATATTGTTGTTCATACAAACAGCTGATAAACTTATTTGGTGAAGGAGACTGGATTCACACCACAAAGCTCTAAAGCAGAAGATCCTAGTCGCTGCTTGATGTTTACATGAATGAGCTACGGCTTGAATCAGAGCTCGGTGTTATTCTAAAGCCGATGACTTTCTGAAACTGGCTCACAGTGGGGACGCTCAGAGAAATGGTGGAACAATAAATAAGGTTTGAACGCCAAACAGTGCCAGCTAACTGCTACGTTGTGACTCCGAGCGCCATACTGAGATGCACCGACAGGCCTCATGTGGGCCACTTCACCACAAAACCTTATGAATAATACTCCTCTGATCTAATGGACTGCAGCTGTAATGCATTACTCTTATGAGCAGCCACAGCATGTACAGTGACTCTGAAAATGTATTTACACATCTAGAGTTGCATTATGAATTTTGTAACAGTGTATTTTCTGTGATTTTCTGTGATAAACCAACATAAAGTGGTGTGAAGTGAAAGGTGCATGGGGAGAAACAGAGAAATCTTACAACTAAAGTCTAAAAAGTGTCCTATGCATTTGTATTGAGCTCCACTAAGTCCATTCAGGTCTTTAGGGTTTGTCTCCACCAGTTCTGCACTGATAGACTCAAAGTCATTCGACTGGATGGAGAGACTCAGTGGATGTCCCAGAAGTTATTACAATAAAAGATAATATTGTTGTTTTCAGAACATTTTCGATCCATATAACGGCAATGGCATAATAATGCAAAAACACATTCTCAAAGATTAATAAACTTTAAATTCTCCTAGTTCAATTTAACACTGGAACCAGGAGACATTTTAAATATCTTCCAAAATGTATTTCTTCTAAAGATCAGATTGTGGGGTCCTTAACTGCAGACTCATTCATTCGATTAGACTCTTATTGAAAAGTCTATATTTATTTTATGAACTCTACTAATAGAAATACTTTATATAGATGAATTACATGCCGATGGATGTCTGAAAGACTACTTCTGTTAATTGTGATTTTTTTCCCCCTACAGTTAATAAAAATATTCTAATAAAAGTTAAAATATTACAACAAAGCAATAAAAAAATCCTAAATGAAAAGTATGTTACTTAAAGGTTGTCAATTTCCAAAAGCTTTTTTATTAGTCACATCTGAGCTACTTTGTGGAATGTAGTTTTGCAACAAAACTCCTCTTTAAATGTATCCTTCTGAGTTCCTTGCTCTCCGTGGTGTTCTCTAACAAACCTTTAAGGCCATCACAGAACATCTGTATTTTTATCACAGAATCCACATAAAATGTTTTGAAGCTTGTGCTGAAAGCATGACAAAATGGGAAAAGGCCCCGTAGTTTCCTCCTACTGGGAAAGTGGTTTGAGGTCGTAAGAATGGAATGACGAGGGCATGGTCAAGTCAAAGGCCGCGATGGGCTGGTAAGTCCTTTAAACTAAGACTTATGCTATCGTGTCCAGGTTGAAGACAAACTAAAAGTTGTGCAGAATAAAACATTTTGTTGACAAGTTAAAAGCTTTTTTCTTCAAAGGTTCAGCTGCCTCTGACAGCAGAGTGGAGGCTGAAGTTCAAATCATCTATTTGGCATCACCTTGGTGACAACAGAGACTTACATTCCTTGGTGTTATTATTTCATCTCTAAGCAAAAATGTGAATATTAGAAGAGAAACAAGGCATTCAGCTTTTAATTTCTCTCGTTTAGTCTGCAGTCCAGTGCAACACATGCTCACCTGTTTCTGATTCCCACTCAATTTCTCCGCTGCTCTGCAGATAGATACAAGACCCTTCCTGTCCTGTAGTCACTGAGTGTTCAGTGGCACATCTGTACCAACCTGCTGGTGATTACTGACAGATGGTTGCTCATTATTTTTCTATGTGGCTGTCAGGAATCCCACATCGCATTAATTTCACATCGTTGCTGCCATTCAACATGGATGACAGGGTGCGCTTGGAAGGCAAGAGCTCGAATTTAGTATTGAGCCGTTATCGAACGGCGCGGCGCTTGGGTTGTTTTTCTAATCCATGAAAGGGATCAGTGTGTAAACTAATCAAAGCATCTTCGGTCTGATGTCTCCAAGAAACAAAACGGGGGCAAACAGCAACAAGCAGGGCCATTTCACTGGGACTTTTGAAATGTGCATGCATGTATGTGTGTGTGTGTGTGTGCAACACACAATTATAAAATTCACTTTGCACAAAATGAAGACTTTATTAAATTTCATTTCAAATGTGGCAAAGTTACACCAAATGACACACGCACACACATGTGTTCTAATATATATGTAAACCCTGTTAATACCTGAGTAAATGGCCGTTAGCAAGTTAGAGAGGAGCTACAGTTTCTATAGCGATTGAAAAGCTTCTGGCATCATTTTAGTTGGATATTTGCACCTTCTTCTAGGATAGAACAGCACGACTTACTGTATGTAAACTGGGTGGTTTTCTGGAACCGGCCTATAAAGTCTAGAAGGATTCAGCTTAAGTCTTTGGAAAAACCTTCAAAACACAGTTTTGATGTGTGTTTTAAAGTATTGCCCTTTTAAAGAACTAACTTGGTCCAAGTTTCAACCTTCTGACCCAAATCGTTGTCCTCCGAAGAAAGCAAATTGATTTGGATAACCAGGAGGAACCAAACAACTATCCATGTTCAAGGTTGGCAAAGTAATTTCTAAGAGGCTGACCAAAACTGGTTTGGAATGGATAAGCAGCCTATATGACGCTATGGGACTGAACAAAACATAAACTCTACAAAAAATGTGTGCAATACGTTTAAAAGCTGGGTAGACGTTTACCAGGACTTTGCTGATGGCCATAAAATATATTTTTTCTCTACAGCTTGCTAAAGCACATTTTCCCTAATAGCCCTGTGGATGTTTTGCACATGGGCTCCATATTTTGATTTTGGAGCTCATGTGTTCAACGTGTGAGTTATAGAAGCATCAGGGTGAAAACTTGTGGACTAAATTCTGTGGCTATAAAAATGATTCTAATCGATTGAACGTGGCAGCACTTGGTAGCACTCCCTCTGGTTAACAAACACAATGCTTTAGTGAGGGAGGAAAAAACAAAGAAGTTTGCTGAGAATAACTCTTCAGATCAGTTTAGGATTATTGTCTACCATGAAGAAGTCTTGACCAAATAGCTCATTTGCATATAACATATAATGTCGAGATGTCTTTGCAATTTAGTTTATGTACAGCTGAACAAAATTATTATAAAACAAAGTTATTTTTTATTTGCAGTACTGAAATTGTACAATCTAACTTCATTGTTTTTTATATATTGCAGTTATTGATTCTTTTGAGGCAATTGGTTTGGAAAATGATTCCTGCCTTTAAAAACGGTTGAAATGTGTGTTCAGACAATTTTTATATTAAGTTTAAAAGCTCAAAGCTGTAATAAAATGTATGCCCTTTATGAATGTTGAACATAATTGTGGATGTAGTGTCTACAGCTGTTTGCTACAGCGTACTCATTGCTTTCATATTTGATCCAGTTTTTTCTACAGTTTCGCCCATCTGTCTAAGTGATGCAGGCTCTGAACTCAGTGATGCTCAACGAGCCTCATTAGAGTAACAGAAACACCAGAAGTGGTTCCTATTGGCTAAACAAACAATCAGAGTGGCCATTTCATCCAAGGCTTCAACAGTTCAAAGACAGTCTGTCTGGATTTATGTTTTCAGCGTGCCAGAGCAAACTCACACGGCACACTGCTAACACTGCTAAACACACCCTGACAGAGAAAAAGAGCGCAGACAGACGCCTGCCTGGTCAAAAACCTGATGAGGAGCCACTGACCCACAGGAGCGATTCTCCAGCCTGGCTGCTGGTGAGAGCAGCACTATTTGAAGGTAATTGTCCATAAACTGATGAGAAATTAAAAACCTGACCTGATCATAGCACTGGATGAAAAGGTAAAGCAGCGATTACAAATACTGCTGTGAGGGGAGCTTTCATGTGAATCATTTCTCTGTGGTTCAGATTCAAAAGCCCCGTATACAAACCTCATGGTGCTGCTGGAGGCAGCCAGATAAAAAAAAAAGTTTTGTGGAGCCATATGACTGGTTAGAAAGCGATTAGATCTTTGAATACAGCTGGAACACAATACAACAAGGATCTGATAGAGTGCAGAATATTCTCTAAAGTAAGTTGCAAACACAATGTGTCACGGCGCTTTACGGAGATTAATTGCCTTCATGGTCCAGAGGAGCGAACAGAAAGCGAACGCGATGCGATCTCACAACTTCTGAACTCCATTGGCCATACGCGATGATCTGCAGCCATCCTAATTGCAACAGCTTCCGCGCTGCTGTAATCAAAATTCAGGGAGCACATCCATAATCAAGAGCAATTAATCTGCTAATATCCCCCCAGTGTTGCGATAATGGCAACATTAACGGGGTTCATCTGCCCGCCGCTGCTTTGCTAGGTGGCTGATTCACAACAAGAAGACACCGAACGCTATTTGACAGGTATTTCTTTTTTTCCCTCCCCTCCGGCGTTCATATCACCAAAGTCAATTTGAATAAACTACTGTCATCTCCCATAAGGGCTGATCCCAACACACAAATTTCCCCCCGCTAAACAGGTTTGCAATCCTCAATGAAGTGGCGCGTATAAATTACCCCGACCCGTCGAGCAAACAGTATGAGTTGTGACAGATCATATAAAGGAAACATTTGTACATCGGCAGCAGAAAGCGGCTTTAATGTGGAGTGGCGGGAAGGAAAGGGGCGAGGCCGTCGAATAAAAGATGACTTTTACAGGAGGAACGAGAGAACAACCGGGATGACTGTCTACACCATGAGGACAACAACGGCCGTCCACCTTTGGAAGCGGTGAGACAGAATCGACTGCTTTCACTCACGACTAAGGAAAGGCAAAAGAAAAAAGCTAAAGTCTACAGTGTCTCATCAAAAATTGATACTTTTGAAAGTTTTTACTAAAGAAAAACAGCACTATTTGTTTTACTCCCATCACTCTGATGGCCATAAAAACCTGTATGTTTAAATAAAAAAGCTTACCTAACTAATAAAGGCCTGTAAAAAGTCGGATATGCCATCTCCAATTTTAGCCAATTTAAATTTGTTTTGTCGCTAAATATAGTAACCAGTTTGCTAACATGGTAGTAGTTAAGTGTTTGTGGTGAACAGCGAACATGCAGGTGTGACCTTACAGAAATACTGCCACCTGCAGATGGGTGTTGGCAGTCATTACATTTTTGACAGTTTGCAAACAATTTGGAATAAACACACAATTACGCATCAGTGTGGGAAATCGTTGAGGTATGTTGATTTTGCGTGAATTTATACGCTCACAGAATTAACAAAGAGCTAAATCTACTTTCAGAATTCACTTTGCCTCTATTCTGACTGACTGAGTTATTTTGAACAGAATAGCAGTCAAATATGTCTGAATACCAATGTATGCCGCACTTTTCAGATTTATTAGTTAAAAAACCCCATCAAATTGACATTTTCTATGCTATGACTGGCAACAGTTTGAGATGTCAATAGAAGTAATAAAGCCTGGTTTAAGTTCAATCCATTTGCTGTTTGCTGCTCTCACATAAACTCCAGAAACTGAAGTTGCACTCATACAGATCAATTTCTAGTCAATTTTTACTCTGGCTTGCAAAGGCTTGTGAAAATTCCTGTTGTCGGGCGTCCATGTAAATGACCTGCACGATGCACTCTGAGTGCTCCTAACATCCTCAACTGCTGCTGACTGCTACGCATTCATAATAAATGGATTTTACCTTTTATAATTCAACAGAAATGGAAACATGCCTTGATAGTGATTTGCAGAAGAAAGCTCCAGTTGGGACTTATTTAAAATTCCATTATGTGATGTGTTCTTCAGTAAAAAGTGAACTAATGTAGATACACAGTGGAATATTCTTCTTGGAGTTACTCATATGGACATAAATAAAAGGATTTCTTTTAAGTATTCAATGAAATGCTTGCTTGTAGAGAGAAGAAGTCAATTAAAAACATATTTTTATAGAAATGATGTGGATAATTGGAGAAAAAAAAGTTCTGTTGTAGCAGGCTACTGTGGTATTGACACTGCATTTCACAGGATTTTATAGACCAAAAAAGAAAGACTATTAAATGTAGTGAACCTTGGAACAAAAATCATAAACCCCACAAGAAGAAAGCTCTGACTTTATATAGAAAAAAATCATTTTACTTCAGAGAATGATGGAAAGCTTACATCAATTTTAAGCATATAGGCCAGAGATTTTTTTATTTTTTATTTTTTGGTATCATTTTAATGGATTTTTTTTCTTTGACTTTTGTACGTCCTTTCCCTATAGATGGAGAATCAATAAGACCTGGATGTTCAGGTGCAGTTATGCTCAGACATGTTCTCTCTCAGGTGGAGAATAAAAAAGGGGAAATTTTGCAGAGTCTGTTTACAGGTTTATATCTACAACATGCAACCTGCTCACAAAACTCAAGAGACGAAAAGACAACTGTTTAATCGCTCTGAGACATGCAGGAATTTATTGTTAAACAGGAAATAGTTGGATCTCAATAAATCAGAATAACAGTTAAAGGTTAATTTATTTTAGCAATTATATTCACAAACAGAAACTTGTCTACCATGAATTTATTAAATACAGAATGGTATATTGCAACTTTGTATTTCTAAACAGCTTCGAGCTAATGTAAAGCAAAGATCCACTTTGAATACCCTACGTCGTTTCTGCTAATCCACTAACGTGCTAGCAGTGGAGCTAATTTTTCAATTAGTGCTTTTGCTAACTTTAAAAATGTTTAACACACTTAGCTTCTCCCAAAATAGCGGCAGTTTATTTGGTTGCTTTGTAAACTTTCAGTTGAATAAAGTTCATCATCTGTGGTGACGGTTTGGTTATAGTTAAGAATTCTTTAATGCCTGCTTCACACTGCAGATATTGATAAAGTTTGTAATGGAAACGCAGCTATTAACACATGCTGGATATCAACATAATTGAAGCTTCTGCTAAATACTGCCATGGTGTATTGCTTTAGCTAAAGCTAATATCTTTGATTAGCTTTACAGCCAGTGCAGCTAACTTTTTAGTTAGCAGTGCCTACCACTGCAGAGGACCAATTAAATATTTTTTAAATTTAGAAAGGCACTGTAATGGAAATAGTAAAAACCACAAGAAGCCTGTTGACTTGACAGTTTGTCCACCAGGTGGTCAGCAGCATTTAAGCAGGGTTAGCCAGTAGGAAGCTGTCTGACTACAGAGTGTTGCATTCAAGCATATTGATGAAAAGTTAAGTGTAAGAACAAAAGTTTGGGGTAGAAATGTATATTTTTTAGAAAAATAGATGCTTTGGATGTATCGGTACAAATATTTTAACAGAAGGTTTCTGTATTTAAAATCCTCTCTTTGTTGGTTTTATGTAATTCAAGTCTTGAGTTTTTTCATCTTTAAAACCTAAGTTGTCGAAATGCTTAAAAATAAATGTTTTAAATAAATCCTTCTGTGAATTTGGGGTGTAAATACAGCAGATAAAATCTTCACTTGTAAATCAAATTAATAAAATTCTTAAACGTTTTCATGACATTGTGAATTATTGAACGCCATTATGGCCAAATAGTTTCCTCGTGAAAATCTATACAAAAGCCTTTCTGAATGTGAAAGCATGGTCTTTC
Organism: Phalloptychus januarius; assembly: GCA_902982915.1. NCBI lineage: Eukaryota > Metazoa > Chordata > Actinopteri > Cyprinodontiformes > Poeciliidae > Phalloptychus > Phalloptychus januarius. The sequence goes on from CADWAE010000121.1 coordinate 458,961, forward strand.
TCCTCGAGGCCAATATACTGAAGATCAATAATTCCATAAATCTACACAAGCCTGCCAACAAGGAAGGTCAACACAGAAGAAATAACAATAACACAAGTGAACTGTGCAAAGAGGGTCACAGTGAGGTTACAGTTCAAGTCAGCAAGTCCCCTAGGAAGCTGAGGAGGCAAGAACGCCTTCCCCCTGTGGAAATAGGACAGGAAAAACAGCCACGTGCACCGAATAAAACCACCCAACGCGCCGCACTCTATACCCGGCTCACATTCATTTTTAATGAAGTGTAATAAGTCATAACACCGTAGCAGAAATGCAATCCACTGCCCAGATGATCAAACGGCACAAGGACTTCTTCACACCGCATATCCTCGATAGAGCCGGAGGCGCCGAGGCAGGGAGCTGAACCGCTTCAGCATCTCCACAAACACAAACAGCAGCCCATGCGTCTGTGTCTCACCCGGTAACGACGACATGGAGGTGCGGGGGCGGGCGGGGAGGGGAGAACGAAAAAAAAAAAAGTCCTTCTCCCTGCGTGCTTTATCAGAGGTTAGTGACTGGATGCTTCTTTCTGCTCTGGTCATTTTTTATTCATGCTTTCAAACACTTCGGTTTAGTTTTTCAAACAGCTCAAACGGAACATGGCGCGGGTCCGCTCGCTGCCAAAAGCTAAGAAAACATTCATTTCAAACATGTGTCTTCTGCTTGGCAGGGTCAGGGTCCCTGCTGAACGGGCTGGAAAAGAAAGACAGCATCAAATGGAGGGACACGGAAATACCTTTTACTGTAACACTTCCTGTGCTGCTCGCCACTCCAAACTGGTTTCTTGCAATGCAGGTGTAGAGATCGGCGTCCAGTTTAGTCACGTTCCATATCCGAAGGCTGCCATTATCCAGGATGGAGACCCTGTGGTTAAACAAGGGAATATTAGTACTATATTAATGTTATTTATCTTGGTAAGATTTCTACTTGAGATTAAAATAACTTTTTCCAGATAGACCTGTAATACAATAAAACACTGTCAATCATTGACAAACCTTTCCCACAGTGAAACAGGGTGATGGTTTTCAGGACAGAAAAACTGGTCAGTTATCTTTTTAAAATTTAAAACAGAGAAAAACCACAGGAGAGCAGCAGGCCTTATGCACGCGTAGCTGCAATGAATATCTCTGCCACTGTTTAAAAAAATTATATCAGATCAGTTTCAGAAAAGTTTTCATCCACACAAACTTGCACAAAATCGCCTTGAATGGTGTTTTTAACTTGCCAAACCCACAGAGGGCAGTGTAACCAATCAAATTGCTTCCTGTTAGGAGTTAAACATGGCACCAGGAGGTTCAGATATTTAACTTGAACTACTTTAAATAGTGTGTTAGAATATAAAGTTAATGAAACACAAGATGAATCATGTCAGTGGGTTCACAGTGGCGCAGCTGGTAGAGCTGTTGCCTTGCAGCAAGAAGGTTCTGGGTTCGATTCCCAGCTCCGGTCTTTCTGCATGGAGTTTGCATGTTCTCCCTGTGCATGCGTGGATTCTCTCCAGATACTCCGGCTTCCTCCCACAGTCCAGAAACATGACTGTCAGGTTAATTGGCCTCTCTAAAATTGTCCCTAGGTGTGAGTGTGTGTGTGCATGGTTGTTTGTCCTGTGTGTCTCTGTGTTGCCCTGTGACAGACTGGTGACCTGTCCAGGTAACCCCGCCTCTCGCCAGAAACAATAGCTGGAGAGGCACCAGCAACCCTCCTGACCCCAGTAAGGGACTAGGAAAATGGATGGATGAATCATGTCAGTGTAAGTATGTGGATATATTGGAGCATTATTTGTTGCAGACCGTAATGCACGTGAACCTAAATCTCTTTTTCCTGGGGAGTAAATACAGCACATAAAATCTGTATTTATCAGTTGCATTGCGGATAAAAACTTTTCCATGGTAACCGGTTTGGAAAATTCTACTTTCATTTGTGCATTACTACAGAAAAACAAGGCTGTATATTCAAATATAAGGACAAGACAGCACAGGGCTCACCAGCTGTGGCATTTTCACATACAGTGTAAAACACAAAGATATGAACAGCGGTAGCACAAATTTATCCAAGAATGAAAAAAGTTCAGAGCCTTTTTTTGTCACTGCATGACATGATGAGGTGCTGTAGGAATATGTGCTAATAAGAAATGTGCTGCAGTTTTCATAAAACAAGAAAAATCAGGATCAAGGACCTGATCAGAGCTTTGATTAGGATATTAGGAACTATTTCAATACCTGAGACTGGATCAGGACCAACAATAGTCATAGTATTCAGAAATATGAAGCTGCTTGTGGCAAAAACACAATATTCAAGATACCATATTTTTCAGGTTTCTAACTAATTTCTACTTCTTCTCAGATGCAGAACATGAAATACAGCCTGATTAATTCAGCATGTAGCTCTGAGATATCTGGCACAAAAGTGGCTTCCTGCCCTTTATGCAATGACCACATGTGCTTCAAAGAAGGTCAAAAGGCCTCAACAAAAGTTGACATTTTCAAAATAACATGCAGGAGTGGAAAATGTGCCCTTGAAAGCAAGGTACTGTGGGAAATCAAGGGTGGACCACCTCATCAAAGCACGCTGAATTTTAATTATCTGAAATGCTCTGCTGATTCTGCAAGCTGTAAACATAAAACGTCCTCAGCCTGATTGTGCGGGGGGGCGGCTGTGTGGAGGGAAAAGATGTGAGGCTGGGAAATTGCTGCGTTTACTTATGAACATAGTTGAGGGAGTCAAAGAAAACGGAGCCATCCGCCGTCGGATGGCACTCAGGATTTCAGAGTTCTGAGGCACTTTAGTACTTTTCCACATGGCTTCAAACTGCAAAGTTAAATCATTCATCACAAGCAAACTCCAACTCCATCTAAATCTTTTTGTTATGAAATCAACCAAGAGAGGGAATGTTTGACGTGATAAACACTTAAACACATTAACCTTGTCAAAACATAAGTAATTGTGTACCCTGAAGAAAGTTTCTATTAAACTCTGCCTTAAACAAGACAGGCAAACCAATTTTTATGTCAAAAACTCAATGGTGGGCACACAACTGTTAATATGCTAATGTGTTAATAGCAGAGTTAATTTTTTAAATAAAGTAAAATACAGACATTCGGGAACAAGATAAAAACATAAATGTAATATTTAAGGCTTTATAGAAGATGCAAATTATAACATCAAAGTTAAGTTGATAATAGAGGGTTTTAGTTTTTCTTGGACCGATTTGAATTCAAGTTAGTGCTTTAGCAATAGCTTCCACAAAATATGATGTTGTTGTGGTACATTAGCAGACCTAATGTTTATGATTAGTGTTTCAGGATTAGTGGAACTAACATTTTTGTTAGCGGTGCCCATAACAAGTTATCAAACTTCATGGACTGAGAAGGAGCTAACCAAACCTTCTGGAATGGTTAAAACTTGGATACAGCTGGGTGTCCAGCAGGACAGTGACCCCAACCAAACATCAAGACTGATTTTGGAACAGATAAAGTAAGCTAACATGAACTTTGTGGAAAACAACTGATTTCAGCTCTTCTGACAAACTGTGGATTAAATTTTTGTGACAGAAAGCCAATCAGTCTAAATGAACTCTAGGAATTCTGCCTGAAACCCAGTCAGATATCCAACCAGACTATGACAGAGGTTTGCTGAGGGATGAAAAAAAAAACTGTTGCATCACTTTCACCCTGAAAAAGAAAACTTCAAATTCTTCAATAAATGTACAAAGTCAATGTTCCATTCAAGGCTCAGATGAATGTTTGTAGACTTCTGACCAGCAGTGCACTTCTAATAAAAAGAAAAAGGTATTTTATGAACCTTTCCTCCACTGCATGGCCAAAAGGTAACAATGGTCACATATGAGATGTCAGCGCCACATAATTTCTTGCAGCCTGCTAACCTCAAAATCCCTGGCCTCCAAAGTCCACACGCAAACGCAAAAAGGAGAATTTGCAAATCTCTCTGGCCGCAGTTTTTATTATTAAACGTTTTAGTGATAAACAAAGTTTACAGGTGGATGAAAGCCCAAATCGCATAAAAATCTATTTGGTTTCCCAGATGTCCAGCTAGTTGTGGACTAGACCGAATATATTTACACCACCAAACTGTTGACATGGTGAAAGCAGGAATAGGTTAGAAAACAACATCCTCATCTTTGTGCATCTCACATACCACAGTTAAATCCGTCATCTGAACATGAAAAGATCATGGAACAAATTCCACTAAAACACGTTTGAAAAATATATATTTTCATAAGCCCACATGACCCATACAAAATATGATGGAGTTCTGGAATTAGCAGAGGTATTTTCTGAAATGTTCCCTGTGCTTACAGAGATTATGCAGCCAGTCCCAATTCACACATTCATCATGGAACAGCAACTGTACAACACCGTAGCCTCAATCTATCATGGTGTCCTCACAGCGGTGCCCTGCAGCCAACCAGCCGCTCACTTTCTCCTAAAGTAGCTCTGTATTACAAAACCTATAGACCATCCATCCATTACACGTGGAAGTGGTGGTGGTATGGGCGGCTGTATTAGTACTGGCATTGATGGAGTGAAGGTGATGGAATATCTGCAGGATGGTTAAACTGGGTTAGTATTGGTGGAGGGAGAAAAAAAACAGTCTGGAGCTTTTTTTCTTCTCTCAATCTGACTCTGACTGGATGTACTTGTGAAATGCAGTTGATACAGTGTGACATTAGTGATAAGCTCCTCCATCCCCATATACACACAAACCCCAACACCACCACCACCAACATCACACCCTAGCTCAGTGAGTCTTTTTTTCTCAAGTGGCAGATGTGATAAGAAAGTGCAGAGACAGTTAGTGGAAGTGAATCTACCTCTGAAAGCACATGGTGCTGCTGAGCGGAGCACCTCTTGGTTTATGTGTGACTGAGAAGGAAAAGTGCTGAATGCAGAGCAGCCAGCAATGACCATCAGTTACAAGAGGCCATATTATGGTGTGGGACGCTGCACAGTTAATGACATCCAATCTACAGACTGATAAATCTGAAACACGACCCATCAAACAGAACTGCAGTCCTGCAACTGACCACGGCGTTCAGCAGAGTAAGCACTATGACAACGAGTGGAATGCATTAACCACCACAGTGTGTCTAGAGCAGAGCTACACTATAAAATGGAATATTAGAGAATGACTAGAAAATTCCTGAAGAAATTTAACCGGGGCCTGTCAAAGTTAGACCCAGCTAAAAATTAGCATTAATGCTAAAGAAAGTTGGAATGTACTCTACAGCAGGTGGAGAGTAGCAAGCATGTTGAGTAACATAGACTTATGCAATTCGGTATGTTGTAATTAGTGTATAAGCGCCAATTAGTCAAAATGCTAATAATGTTAGCCTAAATGCTGCCACTGTCATGATGTATTTGACTTACTCCATTCAGTATACTAAACATGGCTAATAAGTGAGAAAAACAGGTAAAAGCTTTTTTAGGGAAAAGGCTAATGCTAATGCACTGTCTTGCTGTGCATTAGCATTAGCAGGCTAGACAGTGCACTAACCTGAGAGAAAAAGATAGGAAAGGCTGGTATTACGTGCATGAATGAATCAAAGCAACAGTCCAAGTATGTTTTAGATTATAGCATGAGGTAAAGCTCAAAACAGTTGATTTTACATAACTGGCCCTTTAAGCACTTGTCTGATGCAAACGCCTGGATTTAAACAGCATGAGTACAAGTCAAATCTTTGCTCAAATATCAGTTGTATTAGAACAAGGAAAATGTACATAAGTTCTGGACAAACTTTTAAGCACTTGTGAAGACTGAAATCAAGCAAAATTACAGATGCTCTGGTTTTAATGCAGACATTTTATGCTCCATTGACATAAATTACACGAAGACTGAGCTCACCAGATAGGCAGCTTTTCATTTCCTGACTAAGGTCAACAAACTGCTGCTCTCACACACTTTATTTATTTCTACATTACAAGCTCACATTTGAGCTAAAAGCTTTGCTGTCACTGCTTTCATTTTGGCCAGCCATGGTGTCAATTTCATCTATAAAAGTTCTTTAAGATAAGATTTTTTTTTTTATTAAGTTTAACGACGACTCAAGGAGAAGCCACTGATTTTTTTAATAGGAGCAAAATTTATCCAGACAAAATGTAGTGATCACACCTATTGCATTGAATCTGCATTTGGACTCTCCATTCCCAAACGTCCTTTTCCTCAGGGGTGAGGCAGGAATCACGTGTCACGTATCTTGTAAGATGAGGTTTCTCAGAGTGAACAAGTGGCGCTGCATGTAAACACAAAGACTTAAATCCTCGGCGGCCCTCCAGCCGAGCCGAGGATGTCCTGGGCCATTCATTGCATTTTCCAGCTTTTTTTTTTCCTGCTGTTTTTTATATGAGAGCTTGTACGGCGCTTCGCTTTTACTGACGTCCCAGAAAAAAGGAGCAGACTGGCTGTCGGCACAAGTCTTCGTCATTTCAATGCGAAGCTAATGGGTGAGCGGAGGGGGTCAAACACGGCAGAAGTCAACGAAGGCCCAGCAGTGGTGAAAAAGATGTGTGTGTGTATGTGTGTGTGAGGGAAGGGAGCAGTATTAAAGCATTTATTTTTTTCTTTTTCCTCGTCTTTCCTTCTGTGTACAAAGTGGCCATTATGTGAGGGGTCGTGTGCTGCCTGCATCCCAGGACAAGCCAGCGGAAGGGGGGCAGGTATCAATAATTCACCGGTGAGATGAACACAAGCGCCGCTCTTTTCTTTGCCGCCTCACGCGGCTTTAATGGGCTCGGCTGTAATTCTCCTAAAAGAGGCAATTATGTGTTATGTGCGCGCAGTGGAGCTGTCCGAACGCGCCTGCGTAATCCTGAGGAACAGCTGGCGTTTTGGGCGAGATCAAGCCCTCAAAAGGACGGCGGGCTGCGCGGTGTTGATCCTCCCTGCTCTGTGACAAGATGAAAGACACAAATAACATCAGTCACACAGCAGCTATGAAGTGGAAATCGCAGGGGAAAGAGCCAGGTCCAAAGGAAGGGCCTGTGTTTGTGGTTTCCTTGCATTCTCTTTTTTTTTTCTGAGCCCGTTAACAAATGCAGCTTTTTGCGCACTTCCTTGTAATCAAAAAAGACACTTGAAAGCCTCGTTTTGATGTATAATTCAGACATACGCTTGCCTTTGAGCTGTTTTTATAATTTCTACTATGTGAGAGGAAAACTGTCACAATTCAAATAATGGATCCCCAAAAAAGGCAAAGAAATTTCACATTGATTGCTGCTGCTTTCAACAAGGGAGTTTCCACTGTGAAATAACATTTGCTCGCTACAGGCAGTGCTGTAAAAATACCCCTTATCCTATTTTTCCCTCTTTTTTTTGTCACATTTGTGATAAAAAGTGGCACATTTTCCTAGGAGTGGCTGGCCAACCAAAACTACTCCAGGAACACCTCCATGATTCCTTTAGGTTACAAAAGAACCAAGGAGAACGTCTAAAGAACATCACTTACCTCAGTTTAGGCAAATATAACAGTAAGAAAGAGACTGGGCAAAGATGGCATCCATGGGAGACTTCAGAGGACAACAGCATTGCTGATGAAACTATGGACCAGCTCACACTTGCTAACTATTGCCTTGTTTTTACTAGCAGCTAGCGGCATGGCTCAACTTGGCTCAACTCAGCTGCAGAGTTCAGGTGATTTTCCATTTCAGCTGAGTCACAGCACCAGTTGGGTGATGATGTAGTTGTAGTTGGCAGCCCAGAGTCTGAAAAATAACATGATGTCATCTGCAAACAACGCTACAATAGAGGACATGTAAACTGTTGACTATTCTGCTGAGTCTGCTACTGTCCTATAAAACCAGCAACTTGTTCCACACTTTGCTTTGTCCAGAGGGTCTGGACCCTCAGCAATTCCTAGATGGGAGGCATGGACTCTGTTGAAGTTTTAAACGATTGAAACTTGCTTTAGTCAGTCTCTGCTTCAACAGAGTCCATGTTGAAGCAGCAGCTTCAACATGGACTCTGTTGCTGCTTCCAGAGCCCAAACTTCAACATGGACTGTGTTGAAGTTTTAAACGATTGAAACTTGTTTTAGTCAGTCGCTAACAGTTGCCTGAGACGCATTTAAATGCTTTATGAAGCTCACCGGAACAAGTGTGTGTTGTAAAAAACCCTATGGGGAGGAGGGCTATGAAATCTTTGCTTTGCTCTGACATTTAATTGCTTAATATTTGGAAGCGCGGCCAACGCAGACTGAATGGTTCCGTTCACTTCCTCCACTGGAATTGCCAAACTACAATTCTGAAACAGTGCAGAAAATTGACCTCATCAATCACAACTTCTCCTGTTGGGTGACTGGTTCAGTCCAAAATTAAGGTCAATGGGAGAAATTCTTGAAGGTAGATGAGAATTGAGAGGAAATCCATTTCCAGGCTACCAATGTCCTGAAAAACTCCAAATACGAGGAGTTGTGGTGCGTTTTTACAAGAGGTTGTATTATTGTTAGGGAGCTGCTCTTGTGACACAACCAGTGACTCCACTCTTTAGCCACTCAGTAGCCCATAGTAAATAGACTCCAAGTGCTTGGAACTCCAATGAACCAGGAGGCTGGTACCACATACTAGTGGAAAACCCTTACAGCCAACCAGAACCCAGTTAAGCCTCGTTAAGCTATGTGCTAACTGGGAAAGATCCATTTAACCTCAAAACCTTTGGGAAAATATTCTGACAATTGCTGAGACAAAAGTTGAACTTTTTAGAAGGTGAGTGTTTACATTAGCTTTCAATAAAATGAACAGGATGCCTAAAGTCAAACCTGGTAGAGGTACTGTGACAGTCTGAGGTTGCTTTGTTGTCCTACCATTAAAGAGAAAGTCCAGCCATAACACAACTATTCACAATCAATTCATGTTTTAAAGTGCAGTTCTACTGACAGGTTTGTTTGGATCTCTCTTTTCCCTTAAGATTTGTTTGATGATAAAAGTAAACACAGAAGAAATCTGGATGGAGGAAAATACTTTTCATTGTCCAACCCAAATTTTCCAAAAGCACTAATCAAAATTCAGTCAGCAAACAGGATGAGTAATCATAGAGAGCTTCTGATTTGAGGGTTTCATCAGGACTATTGTTGAATACTTAGTGATTCTGAGATGCTCTGCTGCCACAGTGACTGCAGCCCGTAAGCCTTTCGACCTAATTAATGAGGTAAATAAAAACCAGCCCGTCCAAATGGGGGCTAAGATTCTATCAGTGAAATTACTGAGCCATGCGACCACAGGAAGAGAGATCGTTACCGGCTCCGGTGACTTCACCAAATAATTAGTCCTAGCTGAGGCCGTTTTGTACACACGGATTATTGCCTTGCTGGAAACATAGTTTGCTTGACTTGCTACTCCTACTGGGATTCACTTCCAAACCTCCACTTATCCAATTTGAAAAAGTGAGAAATGTGTTGATAGTGTTTATTTTTTTCCCCATCGTGGTAAGCTCCCAGATAGGACGAGCTTGTGTTGCTGCTTCCAACCCACATTGGCTGTAGTCGACGTACCTGGGGGGATTTTTCTAATCATAATTCTATAAAAAAAAAAACAAAGAAAAAAAACACCCTGTGTTGCTAACGACGCCGCAGGCGTAAGGTTGTAATGTGGCGAGTGAGCGGAAGAAAGATGCGAGGTCACCGCATCCTCTCAGCCGGGACACGGGGGGAGGGATTCCACTTCGAGTGTGGAGCGGCGCTCTCGGCTGCTTTAAAGACCCTGAGGTGCTGAAACAGGGAGGGGCAAGGCGGCGAGAGATAAATCGAAAGGCTGTTCTTCAGAGGCTCCCCACAGCGTGCGGCGCTGCACAGAAACGGCCCTGTCAGCAGCATAAATCAAGTCCAGCTGTGAGGCGTGGAGTCAGGACACCGAAACCTGCAGAGCCAGATGCAAGCGAAGAGCGTCTGCTTGATGCAGCAGGACAGCTAAACGAATCCACCACCTATTCTGAGGAGATCATCATCAAAGTTGACCGTCGGGTAGAAACGACGCAAATCAAGTTTGATCCGTTTTATTTCTGGGATGGCTGGCTCAACACTATCAAGTACCGTGACACATCTGAGACAATTTTACAGATTATGTCGCTGCAGTCGGAGCTATAGTAGCAGCTCTAAACTTGTCAAGTAGCTTGTAAGAGGAGACGCATGATTAGGGTATGCAAAAGAGACAAACGTTTATTTTCTAAAGGAAATGAGACAAACACTTCTCAAAAAATATTAAAAATAAAGTGAGAGGAAATCTGAATATTGAATTTCATTTGTTGTGTGATGGCATGTTAAAATGGTTCATAAGCTCCTCAATAATTAAAGGTAAAATGTTTATAGGCGTTGCAGTAATCAAACACTTGTGGGAAGAGGTGGGAAACTTTTTTGCATGTTTTGCATGTCAAGTCCACATGTAGCTTATATCTGGGAAAACAAATGCATTTTTATGCACTTTGGTCTTTTATACCACTTCAATATCACTACAGACAAAAACTGGAGATTTGAGAAAACTCCATATTTGTGTTTGCATGTGAATACATGAGAAAACAAAGATTTAGGGCACCAATAAAACAGTGAAAACGGATGGGATGGAACGGCATACCTGCGGTATTCTTGAAGTGGTCAGTCTTTATCTTGTGGACTTTGCAAACATTGAAGCTCATGTGAAGCTCTGTCTTCTCGAGCATTCGGTTATAACCAAAATGAGTCCAAATTGTTCCTCTTGTAACATCAAAAGGTCACAAAATGGCCTATAAAAAGCTAATTTGTTTTAGAGAATTGATTTTGGGAGATTTCATTTTGATTCTGATTCATAATAAATGAGAATTGGGATTCTTCTGTGAATCCTTTTTTTATTAACTATGGTTGTTTATAAACTAGCTAAAATGACTTTGAATTTGTTGGAGCGTGGCCCGATAAAAGATCAGGTATTTGCCATGAAAGTCGTATCAATGCATCTCTGTTCTGTTCCAGTTTTTTCCAGTGTTGGACTAAACCATCAGAGGCAGCATGAGCAGTCTACGTTTGACCTGAATTACCCAATAACTTCGAGGGCACAGAAAACTAATAAGTGACTGCCTATCTTTCATGTTTTCATTTATGTACCTTAATGTCTGAAACTCTTGAGAAAAGTGGCTTATCTTTGCTTTTCTCAATGTAAAGAACTATTAGAGTAGATTACAGAAGAAAGCCAGAAAAGCCGTGTGGAATCTGTTCACTTTTTTCAAGTCTAATTACAGTTCAGTCCATCAATCCTTGAACTGAAAGCACTGTACCTTACAGATAATTATCACCAATCTGGTAGAAAATGCCAGCCTGACAGCCATTTTTTGGAAGCGTCAGTCACAGCCCAAAAACAAAATCACAAGTTCTTTTGTGCCCACTGTCTCAGTGAGCTCGCGCTTAAAGCTGAGCAAATGATTAAGAATGACTGACAGAAAATAAGCACTTGCACGCCAAATCTCCACAAAAGCGCCACAGCTGCAAGCAGGGATACATACTGTTTCTTCTTATTAATAGGGGAGTAAGTTGCAGGCGGTGCAGCAGACGATTTTTCCTCCTGTGGTTCATTGTGCGTAAAGTCTTGTCTCCAGGGCACCAGCTAGCTAACACTGAAAAGTCTGTGGAAGTATCGTTGCTTTTCAGAAACATGGCTATAGGGCAGGGCTGTGACACGGTTATTAATCTCCTATTCTATGAAATTCACACCACAGCAGCTGCTCTGTTCTGGATTACCATAATGTAAACAGAGAAAATGCACTTTTCCAATAGCCTCGGCTGCTAAATGTAGTTTTTTCCCCATCTTTCATGTTTTCGTTAGAGCGAGATACAACAGGAATCAGCAAGAGAGCAACGCAAATGTTCTGACGGAAAAAGGCTGCAAGTGAGACGTCTTCCATATCAGCAACTTGATACAAGGTATCAAGTCAGGCGAAAATGTTAGTATTCAATAGAAAATGTTATTTTTTCATGCCATATTCTGCCATGTCTGTTAATCAGTTAGGTCTTTAGGGCAAGAAATAGTTCTAGCAGGATGAACAAGTATAACAAAGGTGCTCTGTTTAATCCTTTTAGACTTTATATGCCTGGATATTTGCCCTCTAAAGTCTGACAGGAAAGGTGGGGAAAGCAAACAGAGACTGATCTGCCTGTCCTGGTTGTCCAGGTAGGCAGGATTATGAAGGACCATGAAGACAGATTTCAGATTTATTCATTAATTGCCAAATGGGCAATTAATGCTAATTGGCCACAGGACGTGAGATGTGCAATCTGAGAAAAGAAGGAGGCAGTTGTCCACATTTGAAGGCGTCTTCAAATACGGACAACCTTTGCTGCACTGCTGAAGGCATCAGATGTGCCTTTGAAGGATGCAGGTCCTGGATTTGGACAAACCCATCGATAACAACAGATGTAATTTGCCTGTTTTGCCAGCAAAGGGCCAAGTTTTGTAGCTGAGGATCAGGCTGCCAAGGTTCCTGTCTTCCTGTCCACCTTCCAAGGATCTGGACCAACTACAAAAATGTAAGTATCTTGGGGTTTTATTAGCAAATGGGGGGAAAATGGGGCAGGAGATCAACATGGTGCTGCGTCGCAGTAATGTGAGCGCTGTACTGGTCCGACATGGTGAAGGGAGCTGAGTCAAAAGTTGAGGCTCTCCTACCCTCATCTATGGTTACAAACTCTTGGCAGTGCAGAAAGAACATGTTTGAGTTTACAAATGGCTGAAAATACTTTCCTCCACAGGGTATCTGGACTCTCCCTTAGCGATAGGCTTCAGAGTAGAGCCACCGCTCCTCCGCATCGAGAGGAACCAGTTGAGGTGACTGAGGCATCTGGTTAGGGTGGAATCTCCCTGATGAGGCGTTCCAGGCACATCCCACTGGGAGACCCAGAGGAAAACATTTCCACAGTTTTAAACCCAGAACATTAGAAAACCTCGATATCAATAACTTGTACTAAGAGGGTGGACATTTAATGTATCATTTGTTTCGTGCTACATTTCTTTTCATAAGAATTTAGATTTATTGTTGTGATGAATTCCATTTTATGATGTTAAAAAAAGAAAAAAACTGTATTGTCAGGATTGTTACTTTCACTATTTTCTCCACTGTTTCTTCATTGATAGTATCAATGAATGCTGTGCCATGCAGTCATAGTTATACAGTTACCTAAAATAATAAATCATTTTTATCACCACTTTTATTGTTACCACAATAATTTAACAAAATATCAGGATAAAAGTTTAAGTCCGTATTGCCCACCGCTACATTATACATAAAACTACTTGAAAACTAGCATTTTCTTTTATTTGAGGCCATCTTATGAAAAAGCCAAACAGTCTAATTCCGTTCCATGGAGCATGATGCGATTGTGGTGGTAATTGCACTTGCGAGGGGAAGAAATTTATCGGCCCAGGGCAGAGGGGGATTTGTGCATATACTTCCAGAAGATTCCTCTAATCACAAATTGCGGCTGCGCTTTATTCCCCTTCCAGAGATATTCATCTGTACTCGTGTCCTGAGGCTTCCCTTCAGGAAGAAAGAGAACACACATGTTTCACAGGAAATTGTCAGAGGAACCAAGATGGATTACACATGCTGCACCAGTGGATTCACACTTTGAAAAATGATATCAGCCAACATCTCCCAGATAACAATAATCCCAGCAAGCCGAACACGGGATGCAGGGGCAAAAAAAGGGAGTTTTCTGACCTAATCTCAGAAAACATCTCAGAATTCACTTTATTGCAGTTTAATGATTTATTTGAGTTTATTCAAAAATTTCTCTCTGGTTTTTCTAAAAACCAAACAAAGCAAAGTAAGGCCAGTTGGAAAACAGAGAGGAGGAAAATACGAGCTAATTCAGCAACTGCTAAGTCAGTTTGATGGATGAAAATGTGTGGCGTTACATGATGTGAAGTCTTACAGCTCCATTCTGTCCATTCTGCAAGTGAGACGTCTTGCAGCGAAAGGCAAACCACAAACCAAGAAGTGGGGCGCTATGGCAACAATGACAAAAGTTCAACATTGCCCGTGTGCGAACGACTTCATGTGTGAGTTCTAAATTTGACATGCACAAATTTCACTGGTCGATTTGCTGGAGCAGGACAAGCAACGGTCACCTTGTTGAACAAGTTCTGAAGGTAATGAATGGAGAGGAAGCTACACTGCCCTCCTGTGCAAAAGTCCCTTAGTCTGGTTAGTTCGTTTAAACTTTTCAGTAAAATCAATAGACCTTAATGAGGACCATCAACAGAAAATTTGTTTTTAATGCCTATAATCCTCAACAACAATGTGCTTATACTCATCAAAACCCACCAATAAATAACCCCATGGAAACTTCAAACTAGCATGAGTGGGACAGTAAAGTGTTAATTTGAAATACCTTGAAAACTTCACAAGTCCCTAAACCCCTTCCTCTTGGGCCATGAATGGAAACAAATGAATAAATAGAGGATGTGAGTTATAAAGGTGGACTGGTAGAACATCTCGTACCAACCAATGGAACCATTTACCTGAGTTTCCCTCCTAAAGAAAAGCAGATTTCAGCCCGCTGAGGTCTGAAGCAGCCAATAAGATTATTTCCACCTCCTGAGCAGCTCTAACTCTGACACATGTTTGGATAAATAAAACATTTAATCTGCAGCACCAGTGTGTGTGTGTGTGTGTGCGTGTGGGGGTGCAGGAGTGTGTGTGTGTGTGTGTGTGTGCACCTCTGAACAGTGCTGGGTGTTGTCTGCAACTGGCAGCATCAGCAAAGCACTAATCCTCACTTTGCTTCCCTTCTCAGCATGGAGGTGGGGGGTGCCTGCAGACCGAGCTCCTTCACATCGCGTTCGAGAGAGAGGAATAAAGCGCAGAGGTGTGTGTGGCAGCCCGGCAGAAATGAAAAGACACAGTCAGCTGTCCGCCGCCGCCTTGTCAGGTAGCACACCTCGACTGGAGGCGAGGTGATGAAAGAAGGCCTTGTGGGTGCAGAAGCTTTCAGTATTCAGCCTCGGCGCCGCTCACTCACCGCCAACCTCCGAGGAGAGTTGGAGCTCCTCTTTACAAGCAGATGTTCCATTAGAGCCAAATGGGGGGAAATTACGAGATTTGATGGAAAATAAATACGAAGTGACTTTTAAACATGATAAACACTGTGTTTTTTGATGAGCGTAGCAGCATGAGTCCTGAGAAATGAGGAGACTGAAATAGCGCCAGTGGACCATCCGTTCACGCGGATCATTAAATTATACCATTTATTATTACACCTGTTTCCCTACAGCGTATATTATTTCAAAGTCTTCATAAAATTAAGCCACAAGACATGTGACAGGATTCTTATTAAAATCTCTTCAAACGGCGCAGCGGCATAAGGGGAAGAAAAGTGTGATAAAGGAAATTAGTGCGATAAGTAAATTAGTGCAAAGTTCAACGCTTACGCCTCTTCAGCAGCGTTGGTGTTCTCTTGACACTGATTCTTTCTGGAGTGCAGCTTTCTGAGCAGATGGGCTTCTACATATTTACTCATGTATAGACAGAGTGCTGGCGGTTCTCTTCAGCCCCCCCTCTTCAGGGATCAAAGAAATACCTTTGGCATAAATGGACTATAGCACTTTTCCAATCAAGTGAGACACATTCACCCATTTGCACACACCTTTATACACCAATATGCAGATTGGTAGGCAATTCAACATGTGGCAGGAGGAAGCTGGAATCAAACCTGCAACCTTTAGATCACAAGACAACTATTCTACTCACAGAGCCACAGTCACCCCTGATACTAAGAGTGCATTCACTCCAGCCCTGTTTATGGCACTTTAGTTAAACTCCAGTTTGTTTGTTTCGAAAGTCTGATTCATTTGCAGAAGTTTAATGCACAACTGAACTCCGATGCAAACCAAAAGAGAGAAATCTGGTCTTGGTTTGGTTGAAGTGAAATCTGGTGCATATGTGAATGGAGACCGTTCTAAAGCAGGAAGTCACCTGCTTTAGGGCAAAGGATTCTGGGTAAATACAACCAAAACAAATGCATGTGTGTAGCACCAGCAGGAGAAATGACTCCTGGTCCTACAGCTGCTGAAATCTGACGCCACTACATCTTTGTTTGCATTTGGTGAAGGAGGAAGTTGCGCTCAATGTCTTCAGAGGATTTTGTGTCATTTCCTTCACTGGTTCTCTTGACTGCCCTCAAGATTTTGCGAAAGCAAACCACAAGAGATTATTATTATTAATCATTAATGTGGGGTTTTCTGAACATAATATAAGGTTAGGAAAACTAAAACTCTTATTCTGAGATTACATGTAGCAAATGAGTTGCTCCTTGCGTGGTTTAAACATTCAAAGACATGAGCTGAAGAACCAAACAAATGTGGCTGAGGATTTCTAAACTGCTCCAGGCAACAAGATGAGCCAGAGAACATCCTGATACCAACATTTGTCATGCTCACTGATTAATCTGCTGCTGTTCATTCTGTGTAATGTGCACCAAAAATGGATCAACATTTCAAAGCAGAAACAAGCCAGGATAAAACTCACATCTAAACTTATTAATTCAAAAACTTGTCAAACCATGGTAAACAATTTTTTCAAAAGCCTGAATATAAAAAAGGCAAATTATCATTTTTTGGTGCTAACCTTCCTAGAACTATTTGATTTGATTTCAGAATCTCACCATGTTAGTCTGTAGAGCTGCTAAGATGCAGCCATGTCTTAGTTCACTTCAAATAAGACAAAACTGTGTGAAACTTGAATGCTGCCTACATGAACAGACTCAAAGGTCCAACTCACATGTTTGTCTCAGGAAAGAAACATGGAGAATTCATTGCTGTGCTTAATGTGGGAGGCAGCGATGCAGACTCACCGCCGCAGCTTGTGAAACAACAGCTGATTGAACTCGCCTGCCGTGAGCAACTTGACACACTCCATTTCTCCTCAGTGGTGACATATTCAAATGTTGTTGCAGGCTGGTGTGTGTAGCAGGGTCCGCTCCCGTCCTGATCAGCCAGACCTGCTCTGCTCTGCTCTGCGCTCTCAGCTGCTTTGTTCCAGCTGATGTCATCTAAACCTCGTCCCTGCAGGGTTGTCTGGGGTAGATAAGACATACCCTCCTTTCTGCCGGTGTCCTACCAAAAAAAAAAAGAAAAACGAGGCTGCTGCTATGAAGATGGATTATCCAGCTGGTGACACAGGTTCCCTTTCTGCTGGAGCCACTCTGGAGTGCTAACGCAATTAAGGCAATTAATCTTCAACAAAAGGGGTTCACAGCTACCTCTAATGATTTTGCACCTTTCTGCACAGTTGTGTAACCATGCAGACCGGCTCAGACATGCACGCACACAACCGCTCATGCACACAAACGTAATTATTTCATCAGGGTCGTACAGAGTACACCATAAAGGCGGGCAGAAACTCGAGTCAAAGCTTATATCACACAGCTAGTGAGTAAGAAAAAAAACTTTTATTTGTCTCCGTCATCTGCAGCGTAATCATCTGGATGGTACAACAGCTGCATGAAGCATGGGTGCTGTATGAGTTACTGCTTCTAGTAAGAAAAAACAACTAACAAACTGAAAAGGAACCGAGGATGAAGTCAAACCCTCTGTGTTACATCAACCTATTCAAGAGAACAAAGTGTGTTGAAACTTGACTTTGTACCTCCTTTTATCTCCTCGATGTGGAGGCAGGTCCGCTTCTAAAATAGTGCTATTGAGTAAATAGAAAAAATATCTGGAACGGGTGCTACAAGCAGCTCAACAAGGTCATCAAAATCAATGGAGCTGAGGAGGTTTATACAGGCGAATAGCATCACAGCTGTCCATAGAGCTGTGAACGGCATTCAGGGCTTCTGCTGCTTCCACCAACTCAAACTGAAGACTTTTTAAGACCATTGTGACTTTTTGAGATTTACATTAATTAGTAACAATATTACAAGGAGCGTTGCCTTGATTCTCCATGGCAACTATTCAGATGCGCAATGCACTCCAGTGGATCTACCTCCACCTTCAAGGCAAAGTTTCCAAGTTTCTACCTCACAGAGCAGCTCTCCTTGCAACGCCCCCTCTCAGCTCCTTCAGACTAGCCAGCAGCAATTAGCAAAAACCTGATGGAACTGTGCATCATCTGAGCTCATTATAGGATCTACTTCTCAGAGCAACGCTGGTAAAACATTGTTAAAGGGTTAATAGAGGAGCCACCTTTCTGAAGGCGGAGCTTTAGAAAGAGCAGGAGTTTCTTAAAGAGACAGAAGTAGTCCCATTTGATATATATATATATATATATATATATTCTGGATATATCTGAATATATATATATATATATATATTAATATATATATCTGAAGCTAACATAGCTCCATGAAGCATTATAACTTTATGTAAAGCTCAAAAAAGTCCATTTTGTATAATACTGACCCTTTTAAAGCAGTTCAATAACTCAGATGAACCAAGCAGAACCAGTTCATGAACGCCTCACTTTGACCTGATGAATTTCATGGTTTAACTCTGGTGCAACACAAACATCTCACATCATTTCTGAAATTATGACATGACACAAAAACAAGAAAATTGGTAAATCACATCCATTAGTCAAAATGCAAAAAGCAGAAGTAATGTCACAGTTTCAGACAGCAGGATATGACTTAACGCCGTAGTGAGCCCAAAGCCACGACAGATTTTACTGAGAGTGCGTTTAAAAGGCAGATTGGTCCAATGATTACCGCAGCAGATGCTGAGCATTTTTCCTTGTGATGTGCACAACAGCGTGGTGCGAGTGTGCATATGTCGCGGATGAGCAGAGAAGCAGATAATAGGGAAGGGAGATAAGGAGAGACACAATCAGCACATTTAAAGGAGCTGACACGTGTTTTCAAGCTACGTAAACGGCTTTTCTAATTCCTGCCTGGCTGCAGGCTCTGGTGCAGAAATCATTTCAATATGAGCCATTGTGGACTGAGTTGAGTTGTGATTGTGAAACTGTGATTCTCTCTTTAATTTAGGAGCCTACCAGGTAGTCTGGGACTCAGATCATTTATTTAAGGGCAACAAGCCGATTGCAGATCTTCAAACTGACATCCAAACCAACGAAATAAAAGCAGAAAATCAAGTAGGAGTTAAAATATGCTAGTGTTGATCTTTGTTTTAAAATATTATTATATATTGCTTTAAAATGTGACTGGTCTCTCATGCAGAGTCATACAAACTTCTAATGTACATAATTAACAACACTTAATGATTGGAAGGTTTACAAAAATGTAAATGGTATTCATTCACCTTCCTGTTTTAAAACTTTGAAAGCAAGAAAAAATTGAATGGATGGAGGAAATTTCTTCTTTTTGTGACACTTAAATACTCCAGATCTGACAGATGACCTGAGAAAATTCAAAAAGCTGTTTTCAAATGATGAGTTCACTGACCAGGGGAAACAAGCCCATCCAGAACCAAGCTGGTCCAATTTAAAGTCATCATTTCTCCCATTGGTAACTCTGGAAACCAAGAGTTTCGGCTTTATTAAGAGACTTGAATATCGAAAAGGAGCAACAACAAACCTGTGCGAGTGTGATTATTTTTGTTTTGTTTTTTTCTAAGAGAGAGAGAGAATAGAACAGATCCAGACATGTATAGAGAAGTGTGTGTGTGTATATATAGCTTTTCTGTCTAAATTGTATTTTTGTGGACAGATTGCGCAGTTTGGTGTAATAAATCTCCATAGGCATAATGTGGTGAAATCCGTTTATCACAACTCTAAAAACTGATGGACAGAACCATCAGTTTTTAGAGTAATTTCCCCAGCGACACTCTGATCTGAACTCACTTAACTAGAACTTGTCTGGCAACATGAAGTAGGCTGAAAGCTCTAAAAAAATTATACTTTAATCTTCTCCAAACATGTGTGCGGGGGTGTATGTGTGTGTGTGGGGGTGTAGGGGTGTGTGTGTGTGTGTGTGTGTGTGTGTGCATGGTTGTTTGTCCTGCTTGTCTCTGTGTTGCTCTGGCGTCCCAGGTGACTCCGCCTCTCACCCTTTGACCACTGGAGACCAGCAACAGCACCTTCATGACCCCCGTAGGGATAAGCATAAGAGGATGGATGGATGGATGGATGGATGGATGGATGGATGGATGGATGGATGGATGGATGGATGGATGGATGGATGGATGGATGGATGGATGGATGGATGGATGGATGGATGGATGGATGGATGGATGGATGGATGGATGGATGGATGGATGGATGGATGGATGGTCGGATGGATGGTTGGATGGATGGATGGATGCTGTTACAACAGCATAACAAGGAATTAGACATGGAATTAGAAATATTTTTCCATTTTTTTTCTGAGTATCCAGCTATGAATAATAATAAATAATAATAAATTTTGAGCTTTTTAAGACTTTTCCAACAGTATATTAACAGAAGACGAAAAATGCAAGACGCAGATGAATTTGATGAAAATAAATTCTGCCATTACCAACAACTTTGATTGGTTAATCACTTTGTCGCGACGGCTGTTGAACACTCCAGCCCCAGACATTTGAAATCACTCTGAACAATAAACTCAAATCAACAGATTCAAAAAGGTCTGAGTGCAGCGTGATTGAAGTGGCACAGGGCAACTGAAGGGCACCAGGAGCGAAACCACTATGCAAATCCCCCTTCCACTTTTGTTTGACAAGCAACAACACTGCTTTGTGTATATGCAAAACCTTGGCAAGACGCTGAGCACACAGCCCTGCTGTCAGAGCGAAGCCGCGCTCGGGTGCTGACACCCATTGGGTGACCCCCCCCTGCCAGCAGTGACGCTTCAGGGCCAGACTTCACACTTCACCCAGACAGACACGCACCAACGTTATGTGAAGCAGACAATCGCATTGCAGAGGTCACGCAAGGTCGGACTGAGGGATCGCCCTCTGCTCCTCTGAAGCTTGGCAGCGTGTCAGGAGTGGACTCATTTGATTTCTGGAGCCTCGGCCCTCCCCACCGAGGTGAAAACTACTTGATTAGCACTTTGAATTTACTCAGCAGCTGGTCTGTTTGGCCCCCACCAAAGAGCTGCTGATAAAACACAGTGGATCCCATTATCCATTACTCAGTGAGGCCTCACGCTGTTCTCTTCCTCTCAGCCGGCTGCTACCACATGTGAGGAGCGCCTTGGAATCCCTCTGGAGATAGAATGAAGAATCTCCCTCATTTCACAATGCACTGCTAGACTCTTTGAAAACAGCCCAAGTTAAGTTTAAGCATTACACAGCAATTCAAGAAAGATGTCATATTACAAATTTAAAACTATTCCTATTAAAGAACTCCGGTTGCTAAAGCAACAACAGGGTGGCCACTGGTGCACAGCTTTTCTGGAGCGATGAAACAGATACAAAATATTGCTTTGTTGTTCCCTGACTGCGTTGGCATTTCAGCCTCGTATTGATTTTATAATATATCTTGTGTTACATTTCACTAAATCATTTTGAAATGTACCTTGGGTATATGAATTTAAAACACCTGCACCATATCTGTAAGTTACCTTCTAATCCTGGTTTGGAAACTTATATCAAAATAACTCAGCAGAGTAATTCAGATCTCTGTCATCACAATATTGGAATTTTAAGATCTAGAATGATTGTATAAAACACAAAGCAGTTTATTGAGATGTACTTTAGAGGCCTTGTACAACAGGAAGTAACAGGTAACAGGTTAATTTATTAGACCACCTATAAACTTCTGATTTTGAAGATATTAAATAATTCTCTCACATTTTCTCTCGTTATTATGTATTTAGTAGATAGAAGTTATTTTCTAGCTTACCTAAAGTAAGACTTAACTCTGATTTAACTTCAGACAGAAGAAAAGTGCATGTGTCTTTTTATTCAGTGTATGTAAACTTCTGGTTTCAATTATACCTTCAGACCATTAAAGAGCCCATTCATAACTTTGCTACATTAACATCTGTCTCTATTGGCAAAACTCCCACCTCATGTAGCTAATTTTACAAACTTTGTATTTCCATTTCTTTATTTTCTATTTCTGCCCATCCAAAGCAGTAAAAAGCTGCAGCTGCAGTGTGCCAGGAAAACTCAGGCATGCAAGGAGAAAACAAGCAAACTGCACACACAGTGGAGATCAGAACAGGACCGTTGTAGTGATTGCACGTTGGTAACCTCTGATGAACGCCGCTTCTCTTTGGTGAGTGCAACAGAAAACGAACGGGTCCAGACTGAGAGGGAACACTGCGTTCCTCGTGGTGGTGGTAGAACTCCAGGTCAGCGCTTTCTGTCTTTGCAGTCATAGAGTGTGTGACAGTTTGTCCAACTAGACTGCAAGTGTGACATTTGATGGCATTCTGTGTAGTGTGTGCAGAAAGTGATAGTGATGTATTAGTAACACTGTTCCTTCATACCAGATACATGATCCATGAACAACTGGATTTCATTCCAACTGTAGCTCCACCATTACTGTTGTTTTCCCCTCCTTCTGTTTTATGGTTTAAATTGACAGTATTTCCAGGCAGTACTGAGGAACTAAGTGATTTGGGTCGGGATGGCATGTTTACATATTTAGAGGTTTCAAACAAAAAAAAATCAGAATCTTTAGGTAGAGGAGAAAACAATAAATAGTGTAAACTGTGGAGGGTATTTGATACCCCTGTATAAAATACAGTGCAAATAATTACATTCAGAAGTGAGCTAATTGGTAGAGATTGGGACTGAATTTCAAAATGTTGTTAGAAGAAACCATGAACAAGATGATGATTTGTGAAGATGAGAGAATGTATCAAACTGGGAAAGAGTAACGATGTTTGAATGTCTCACACTGCACTGGTAACGCAGCATGCTAACATAGAAAACCTATGGGACAACTCCAAACCTACCAAAATATGTCTGTCTGCGTAACTCACCAACTGGACAATGGCAATGAGCACATATGAGGCAGAAGCCACCAAACAGAGGGAATTGTTGTTTTACCTGCTGCTCCCCTGGAGGGGTTCGCTGCCCTTCCGCCATGAGATCACGCCCCAAGGAGACATCTTGGGCTTGCACTCGATGAGGATGTCTCCTCCCACTTTCACCAGCGTCTGACTCTTCAGTTGATTGTGAGAAAAATCCGGGGCAACAGCTGAGAGAAGAGAATTGCAGCTATTGTTTGTTAAACCATCTCTGTGAAGACTTTTTTTTGTCTAATTTATCTCTGACCTCTTATCTCCTATTAAACACGTCGCACTGTGGGCGTTTTTTTCTTTTTTTTTTTTTCCCAAAATGAGCTCATTAAGAAGCACAGTTTCCCACCATGGGTAATTCAAAGAGATCAGATTGCATAATTAGCAATCAGACATCTGATGTGGAGTTTGATGTTGGTTTATTAGTATTATTCTCTGTCACACAGCATTTGTTTTATTCTGATTTGTAGCTGTGCTACCGTCTCAAACCACACAGCACTTCTTTTCTTTGACCACAGTGTTTTGCATGAACTTCATGTGGATGTGATACGTTGAAGTCTGCAGGAGGAACAGAGGCTGAGATTAAAGACTGACAATCTTGACAAGGCAGATGGGCCAAGATTCTCAGCGGAACAAATCTGATGTCCAGATGTCAGTCAGACACATTCATCTTATCATTAATGCTTTTCAATTAGTGGTCAAAAGGAATAGGGTGGGGAGTCTTCTGATAGCACTGAGTACAGGAAGGGAGACAAATCAGACTGCAGATATAGATGAGGGGAAGTTTGATGGCACCTCAGATGAAGATCTCTAGAATAAATATTGTTTTTCTTTGCAGCAAGATGGCCATACACTAACTGTGCTTCCATTATCCATAAAATTGCACAAATTGAAATAACAAAATTATATTTGCTCAGACTCACATTTTTTAATAAATGAGATGTTTTTTTTTGGTCGTATCAAAGAAGACATATTTCGCAAAACTGGAATGGAAACACTTTATTTGCATCAACAACCGAATGTTACTACTGGCGCAGATGACAGGAAGTGGTGGAAGGATGAAGGTTTGTTCTGGTTTTTCTGGACAATGTGCAGCTGGCTCCAACAGAAGTATCACAGCATCACACAGTTTATAAAAACCTGTGTCATCCAAACATGTTGAATCCATAAAATTGTCAACTATAATTCCCCCAAACGCTGCAAATGTAGACTCTCCCAAGTAGGCGGGGCTTGTGGTTCCAACTCCTGAAAATGCAGACGTCTCCTCTGATTGACTGATAGATGATGAGTGCTGCGCCATGAATATATTATGAATATATCTCGTGCAACTGTCTACATCCATTATGATTTTTAGTGACTTATCATGGGACCAAGCGTATTCACATGTGGTTTTAACCCAACTTATCCTTTCAATTGTGAAATTGTTTTCTTGACATTAGCAGCATATCAACCAAGATTTGAAATGGAAACCCCACTACTGTCATTTGGTTGTTTGTTCTGTCTGCAGAAAATAAATGTAATCAATCTATAAATGTAGTTTTTCTTAACTTTTTGGAAAATATTACACACCTGTTGCCATCACAGTCGTCCCCCGTATCATAGCTTGTGTCTGTCTGGGCCACAGAGAGGCTGAGCCTTACCTATAACTCGGAGCTCTGCGTTGGAGTAGACCTCGCCGTGCTTATTCCCAGCCACACACTGGTACATTCCGGTGTCGGACAGGGTTAGCCGACTGATTGACAGAATCCCATTGGCAACCTGTACGCGCTCCTGTGGACACAGAGACACACACCTTTAATATGCTTTTTTTCCCCCAGTGCTCATCTACATAAAAACAGCCACGCGGCGGGCCTGTGAAATACGGCGCAGAAGTGACAGACGTGGCAATAAATCTAGGTTTTCATCACTAATGGAGGCAAAGGCTCGGGTGGATGGAAGCAGGCTAGCAGAAAATGACCCTAATCAATCTACATGTTTATGAGAGAGAAATAAAACCATGCCCTATTTATATCACCCCCCCACCCTGCTGCACCACAGGGCCTGTTTCCCCTTCAGCAGAAGGAGGGGATAAGAGGGGAAGGAATATCATAACATCGGAAAATTGCTTTGCAGATCCCATAGGTATGGCCTTTACATACTAAGTGATGTGTACCTGGTAATGCTCTGAGCTTCTCTTCATCCGTTTGGACTATCAGATTCAGTCCCCTGCAGGGGACATCAAGCTCATCGTTGAGACATCAAATTAAAATGTGTTTAACGGCTGCGGAGCACGATGAAGCAAAAACTGGGCTGGATCACTTGATCAGTTGAGTATTTAATCTCCAGCAGACTCATTTTCTGCTTATTGAGATAAACGCCTGACAGGAAGAAACCGACTTCCTGCAATGCCAGATTAAACAGATTTAATTGTTCCGTTGGTATAAACTTAGCATCTTGCTGATCCTATAAATCTGTGCAAAGATGCAACGCACTGAATCATTAGCTCAGGTTAAGCTAATGGCTACCACATTAGTTTAACCTGAAACACAAGATGAATTAAAATGAGCTCAATATTTTCCACTCTGATGGTTATATTTTTTGAAGGGCAATTTTATTTACAAATTCTTAATGATTTGTTTTATGTAAAGCTGTGGCTTTGTGTGGTTTTTACCCTTATTTATCCTTATTGTTTTTGGTTGTTAAAATATCTTCCAGGTCAGCTGTGAAGTTTATTCATTTCTGAGATTTCAAACTTGCGTTATTATACCAATATTTGGCTGAATCTGTTTTTTGGCTCAGTTCAGTAAAATGTCGGTCTTATCTCAAGTTCTTCTATCCCTCCTTAACACAAGCAGTAAATGTTTTAGGGCCTGTCATCTGTCTCTGCAGCAGTGTGAGGTTTCGGCTTTGCATGCCCTCCCTCTCCCATGTTTTCCTCCGACTCACCTTCAGTGTCATTAGAGCCCATTTGAACTCCAGACGCAAAGGGAGGGGAGGATTAAGGCGCTGTCACATGAAAACGGAGGCTGTCCTCACAGAGATCACAAACTAATCCTGCATTTGAGCAGGTTGTGCCGGAAATTTCCATAATGCTCAGCAGCTCCGGATGTGCAGGGGCGAGCATCCCTTCTGGCGAGCCAGGCGAATGGTGGCGGGTATCAGTCTGTGCAGGAGGGAAGCACTCCCATTTACAGCTGCTATTAATTAGCCATGACATCTCACTAAAATCAGCAGTTTTTGGCTCTGGGACCTGGGGGGACCATCTGCACCCCTTCTGCAGTGCAAAAATGATTGGCCATGTCATGTGAACTGAACACTGAACTGATTTGGTTGATAAAGAAATGTACAATGTTAAATTATATAACACGTTTCTAGTGTTGATATATGACAAATTGTATCTGATTGCTGCTGGACTGTTTCAGTGCTATCTGCTTGTTATTTATGTTTGTTACTAACTGTTCTTGACCTTTACTGGCCCATTTTAGAGTAGGATAGGACTGAATCTGTGGCAGACAAAACCACAGGCTGAAAAGATGTCATTTTTATAATGTAATGGTTTTTCAGACACATAGTTCCATTTTAAGGCACAATCCAGTAACTATCTCAACTGCAGTTATGAAAATGCTACATATATTAAATATGACTTAAGAAAATTATTTAACACCTTGAAATTGGGCCTCTGTCTCTTTAAAAATTCCTGCTCATTCAGAAACTCCTCCTTCAGGAAGTCATCACAACATGGCTCCTTTCTTAAGCAAAAAGGATTGAAGTACCTTTAATAACATTTCTTACCAGCAGCTCCTGTAATGAGATGAGCTCAGATCTGCAGTTCCAGCAGGTGTTTGCTAATTGCTGCTGGCTAGTCTGAAGGAGCTGAGTGTGGGACGGCTGCTCTGTGAGGTGGAAGCTTGGAAACTGTAACTGAGGAGGAGCTGCATCCTCAAAGGCAGCACTAGGTCCAACCAGGCATTTTTACACAGCTGAATGGTTGCCATGGAGGTTAAACATTTACTCAAACATGCACAAAAGAATCAAGGCAACATTCCAGGTATGTTTTTGATGAGGGAATAACATTATAATGTGACGTAATCCAGAGAAAATAAAATTTTACGTAATTCTGCCCCTTTAATTTCTAAAACTTATGTCTTACAGTCTCTTTCTAAATTAATGCAAAAATCAACATGTATTCTTTTTCAGGTTGACAGGCAACACCCAACGGTTTAAGAAAAAACTGAAATCTCTTCACTGCCTTCCTTAAATGTGGAGATGTACAAGAAACAGAAAGAAGAACCGAATCAATCGAAATGAATCTTAATCTCCGGAGTTCAATCTTCAACACATAAGAGCAGAAAAATGCCACTACAGAGCTGCAAACTATTATTATTCACCAGAGCAGAACTGCGAGATAAATCTGCTTATTGTTTCCAAAGATCTTTGATTAATTTACCATATGCACTCGGCTGAAAAACAAGCACAGCAGCAGACTTGAACAAAGCTCCCAGGTGGCTTGCAGTGAGAGGAACAAAACCTCTAAACTGAGCCTACTTACTTTGATACAGCACCACTTAACAAGCAAATCAGGGAATTTGAACCAGCTCCCCTTAACTACAGCGAGGCGCAGTTAACCTGCCTTTAATGGGATTACTCACTACCTACTGCAGATGTCTAGAAGGAAAACCCCAGTTCAAGTAGACCGGTACAGTGAGCCATCCGAGCCATGAACGAAATCTTCTTTCACTGAAGAGTTTTTTTTAATTGCATAGCCATCCTAATCCTGAATTTTGAAGTCCTTCAGACGGAAACAGCCAGAAGAAAAGGAAATTCAGATGAAGCATTAGATTGTGACCCGGTGGGTCATAAAAAGAACCACGATGGCAGATCCCCAGACTGGAAGCTGAAGCACTCTCACTCAAAAGCTGAGAGAAAGGAAGAGAAAAAAGAAGCAAAGACATGAATTTGTCTGGAAATCGTTAATTGTTGGTGACAGTAAATTCAATAAAAGCATCCCCACAGACAGCTCATGCCATGATCTATGCTAGACTACTGAATAATATTCACAGTTATTGACTATAACTGTAAAGTTAATTTATTTCAGGAACTTTATTCACAAAGTGAAACAAATTAATATTAAATACACACATTCTCATTTTTAAATATGACTGTATATTGAAAAGTCAAACTTGGACTTAAGTATCTAGCTTCAGGTACAGTTTGTGATGTGTGGATGTTTAGTTTCACTGTAAATGCTGCTCACATTCAGTCATGTCGTCTCCTGAGCCGGGTGTGTTACAGCCTTTAGCCTCCAGGAGGAACTTCAGCATAATTAGAGAAAGTAATGGTGATGGAAATGACTCCAGTTGCATGGGATCGATGGTGGTGTCATCAGTGCAGCAATGATGTAATCAGCTAGTCACTCATTCAAATCGGTGAAGATAAAAACCACAGATGTTACCATGTGGAGACATTAGTCTGCGTTATCAGCACATAGGTACGCCATCACCTTCCAGGACCCCGGGTCAATCACATTCTGCAGCTGCCTCATATTTGTGATAAACTCCTCACATTATGCAGTAATATTCACACAATCTTTAGCCCAGCTGAACTACAGATTTGGCCTCAGAGATGAGGAACTATCTCTGAGAGCAAGTATCATTTCAAAGCTGAATTTCTTGGGACGTCTTATGCTGCTGGTGTGGGCTGCCCTTTACACAGCCTGGCATACACAGTGTGCACAGCATCTGGAAGCAATTGATATGAAAATGGAAATCAACATATTAAAGCAGGCTTTGTCTGTGCAGGCACAAGGCTTGCTTTGCCTGCCTAGAATGTCTTGTACCTTAAAACAAGTACAGCACATTCAGGACAACAATCAAGATGGCCGCTCGCTCCCTCTTACCGGGCAGCTGCTTCTTCCCAGGCAGAAAACTATCATCAGGAATACAGTCCAGAGAAGAAGCAACTCAAAAAAGACCTCAATCGATTCCCAGTAATAACTACCAACCAGTGCCCCCCCGCCACTGCTCCTCACACTGCTGACCTTTCCCTCTTCCACTCATTAAGCAGCAGTGGTTAATGGTGGCATTTCAAACAATGCAGCACCTTCGCTGATTAATCCATTCACCCATGCTTTCTGAATATATCCATTTATTATATCTATATTAAGGAGGAATGTGCTGCACAAACGCCGGGGCAGTCGATGTAACCTTTAATCACACTCCAAGCACTGCCTCATCCCCAGACAGGCGAGTGGGTTACCATTTACTCCGAGCGCTACCGTTTGAATTTATTTATCCCATCATAAATTCCTAAGTACATCCACATAAAGATAAGAAAATAAATCGCATCAAATGTAATAGAATATTAAATCTTTTTAAGAAACTACCTTATAAGAAACAAGAGGGAGACTTTGTTGCACCACCATAAAAAGGTGTTGATAAAACACATTGCTGTTGGCAAAACAGACTGTTGATTGTGCTCCCCTGACAGTAAACTAAATCTGTTTTTTATGTGAAAGAAGCTGCGCTGAGTGGAGCGCTGCCTCAGGTTATGTGGTGACAGACCCGGGTTCATTCCTGCCTCATGCAGAACTCAAGCACTGATCTGTGTCCTCCGGTGTGTTTGTCACCTTCTTTACACAATGAAGCAAATTCACATTGTGGAAGTTTATTTAGCAAATGCAAGCTGTGTCGCAGTGTCCAATCAGTCAGCTTAAAAGTACTCAGAAAAAAAGGAGGAAAAAAACACATCAAATGTAATAATCTAATATAAAAAATAAAGAAATCACACTTTTGTCATATGCCAACATGAGATGGGGAATTTCTTGTGGGGAAACTGAGGGGCCAGGAAGCACAAAGGAATGAATTAAGTCTTGAGTCTGAAAAAAAAAATCCTGCTTTTCATCTGCGGTGGCACAGAATTAATAACTGAGGATGGTAAGAAGAGATTTAGCAAAAGATTAGTGTAGCTTCTACATGACGGTGCTTTTAAACACTTGGCCTGTTTCTTTGATCTACGCAGCACAATGGGGTCTGGTTAAAAACCTGTGAAGTAAATGCTTCTTTGGGGATGACAATAATTAATACAGAGAATGGTGTGCTTAGTATGAATGCTTGGCATTCTTCATTTGCTACTAAGATTGAGAGTGAAATTTGTAAAAACGTGTTAGTGTGCCCAACGTTTAAGTTTGTAACTTTATGAGCGTGGAGACTTTTGGCAGACCTCACCTCCGTAGACTCCAGGTTTTCTCCGTTCTTCATCCATCTGTACGAGGGCTTCGGTTTCCCTGTGGCTTTGCACTCCCACACCAGCGAGTCATCGATGAGCTTTTGGACGTCTTGGGGCTTCTCAATGAGGTGAGGTGGAGCTGGAAACATGGCAAGGAAAAGGAGACAGGATTAATGATTTGAAGAAGTTGTTCAACAATTAATATAGAAGTCATAAAAATAAGTGGGAATAAAAAGTCAAATTTGAACTATGTGACCAAGGCAACTCTCTTCTGAGATTTAGTATGAGATCAGTTTATTTAGTTGAATAAACTAAGGGGCGGTTTTCAGAAATGGTCAAATGCCCCTGACATCCTGCTGCTTTTTCTTGAATAAACCGAGCATGCAACCATCCATCCAACCAACTAACCAATCAATCATCAATATATCTAACAAATCAGGTTTGTTATGAACCAATCAGGTTTATCACAAACAAATGAACCAATCAGGCAAACACCTATCCAAACAGACAACTGAATGCCCAAATAGCTAATCAGCCAGCCTCCAAACCAAGCAATCAACCAGTCCACTTCCAAACCAACTTCCAAACCAACTTAAACAATCATTCAACAAAGCAACCAACCAACAACTAACCAAGCTGCCAGTTAGCAACCAACCCCATAAGATCAACCAACAAATCAGCCAGTTGACCAAGAATTCATCAGCGACACATCTACCAACCGACAAAATGAATAATGGTCACTACAAAAATAAAAACATTGGTTCAAAGACAATAAATTATTATAGAATTTAGATAAAACTAAATTTATGATATTTGGAATATCATGAATAAACAAGAAAATAACTACTGACAGTGTTGATTTCCAATGAGTTCATGGGATTTTATATAATACACTCATGGTACCATATTTGACTTATTGTGTGGAAGTTTGGGTCAATACATACTAAACACATTTATTTAAAGTACATAATACAAAAAAACCCAATCAAAACATTACATAAAGTAGGATAATGGGAACATACAAATCCATTATTGAGTATTTTGTGGATCCATAGTAGAACAGGCACACCACATGTTGAGGCTGCAGTCCTCAAAGTCGCTGTTCTGGGTTCAGTTCTCCAACCTATGCCATTTACTGCATGTTTTTTCCTTTCTCTACTCCACTTCCTGTTTAGCTACTGATGAATAAAGGCCACCAGTGTCAAATGTTTTTTTAAAAGCATACATGAGTAGACAAGTGAGCTTGAATGTACAAACTGAAACCAGAAAGAAAGGAAGAAGAATTGTGAACAACAGTTTTTACTATTTTTCTTTAAGTCTTTATTTTTTACTTTAATGTTGTTGTTTTTTCCCAAAGAATATATTTTATTTTCCAACAGCAGCTACACCTGAATGAAAGTGAAAAATACTGGCTCCATATACATTAGGGCGGTTCCCAGTGCCATAAAACTACTTGGTTCGATAGAATCTGAGTAAATGATGGTATAATTATACAGGAGGAGAATTGATTCTTCCTGTATCATGCAGGTAACCCAAGGCTAGTTAATGATTCAACCGAAACAAAGGTACATAAAGCCAGATTTGTAAAGCTCTTGTTGCGCTCTGCTTTCTACATTCTTCTTGATGTTCAGGTCAAGGCTTTATCACCTTATATCACAGAAGGCTTTGGCAGGATTAAATGAAAGGCCGAATGCACTTTTCCATTCCACAGACCTCACCTAATGCCACTCTCAAGGACTGACCTTTGTCAAGCCTTTTCACTAACAGCCTACACTAATTAGCTCCCACTATACGATATATTGCCTTTGGGTGAAGTAGAAAAACATAGAGAAATCCACTGGCTCTATACGAATATCTGTCAGTACAGCTTAACAGCTTCAACATAGAAGTATAGATGGTGTGTGTGTTTGTATTTGATACACTGTAAGAACTAACAACACATACGAAATTGTGGGGACTGACTATTCCTTATGAGGCCAAAGCCACATAAAAAGAAGTGTTGTTTTAAGTTGCAGGTTAAGTCTAAGATTAAGGTGTGAACTGAGTTTAGGTCAGGGCTCATGGTGAATCAACATTGAAATGCATGTCTTCTGCACTTTTATCACACTTAAATGTTTTAATATCCAACAAAGACAAGACATAATTTCCTTATCATGTCCCAGTCCACGCCTACCCTGCCTGCTCTGTTTTTGTTCTGTCTTTTACTCTATTTTTGGAGTCTTTCTCTGCACATCCTTCTAAATCTCTAAAATATGGATCTGGTCAACTGGTTTCTCAATGCAATTGGTCAAATTTTCTCAACCACACAGGATTTCATGATAACAGGGTTTTCGACAAATTTGCGGTGGACTTGACCGAACTAGCGAACACTCAGACTATCTGTCCTGTATGTTGTAGGACAGAGTCGCAAGTTGGATGTGAGTCTTGCTGAGACTTGCAGCCCAGCTGAGGACTTTAAAACTCACTAACTGGATGGAATCAATCTTGGAGAAGTTGCTAGTTTCGGTTCACTGGAACGGCCAAACTAATTGGAATAATTGGGAACTGAGATGTATCAGTGAGACTTTATTGGAGATTGAAAATTAATATCTACCCAACCTAAGACATTCTGTATCTAAATTGGCTTTCCCATGTTTCCTTGGAAGGGCTGCATATTTCCAATCTCCTTGAAGATATGTAAACATAAGTGAGGTGGGGCTGAGGTGGCTCCTTCCCACCTCCGCCTCTCTTCCTGTCAACCATGTGACTGTGGAGCTGGGCGCTCCCAAGGACATATTCCTTGATAACTTAATGTCAGGCTCATGCCGGAACATGAAGCTACATGGTTGACATGGCAATATAAATGCAATACACATACAGCAAGCACATACACTTCTTGATGTCAATGTCTCAACCCATGTCTTTGTTTTGTCTGAATGTTGAGTGTGCAAACTTTCCTAATGTATCCTTCCCTCTTGTTTATTTTCTGTTACTTATTAGAAACTATGGATTACTCCCTTTAAACAAGACAAGTAATTAGAACAAACTTGGAATCCAGAGACTCTAGTTTATTAGTCACTCTTTAGCTTACCTTTTAGAAACTGTAGAGTTCTCACTATTCTACTTTTAGATTAATTTATATATTATTATGCAGAGAGACTCCTATAATGGAAATCCAGAAAAGGAATTAGAACAAACGTTGAATCCAGAAAAAAAATCTTCCAGGACAGGAGGATTGGTTTTTATTATTACTTAGAAACTGTGGAGTCCTCATTACTTAGACAAATTTAGAGCACACTTAGAAAGTCCAGAGAATACTTATACTCATCTAGCATCCCAGAAGTCCAGAGGATACTTATTTATACTTATTTATACTTATATAGCAATTCAGAACAGGGATTAGAACAAACTTAGAATCTAGAAAAACTACCTTAGCAACTAACTTTTAGATTCCTATTCGTCCAACCCAGAAAAGGAATTAGACCAGACGATACTTACTTATACTGATTTACCAACCCTGAATAGGAGTATCTAGTTTATATACTTTGGATCAATATTATTAGATTCTCTTTTTTTATTATTTTGCTATTTTCTTTGGCTTGTTATTTTGTTTGTATTTTCTTTTAATTCATGTAAAGCACTTTGAATTGCCTTGTTGCTGAAAATGTGCTATATAAATACAATTACCTTACCTTACCTTTATTCACTTTTTCACTGTACTGTATGAAGGATTCAGCAGGCACAGATTCAGCATCAGAATTCATTTTGGCTCAAAGAACTGTTAGTATTTGTGCTGCAGGTCTCTGAGAACCCTCTAGCAGATGAGGAGGCTCTACAAGGTTAGTTGAAGTGTTGACATTTGACTTGCATGGAGGCTATGCCTTAGCCGTCAGTCCAAATACGGAAACTGTTTTCTTTTACCGGTAGGGGCCAATGGGGGATTCTTGTATTTATTCTGCAGCAGAGAAGAGGCTTTTGTTGTACGAGATCAACTTCAACCTTTACTGTAGCTATATGTTTTTTTTTGTCAATGATAAGAAAATACAGACAGCTTTTAGGGCTTCCTTTTATCAATCTCTGACAAGGATGGAGAACTAGATGTTGGGTAGGGTTCTCAATAACATCCATATCGCATATCACCACACCTCTCTATCAAGGAATGCCAGATGGGCCACCTCACTTCCTGCACCTTTCAGGACTGCTTTGCTGTCGTTGCTATTTCAACCTATACTGTCAGGGTGCCTCACTCCATCCCTCACCTACTGTGCACATATCGACTCTCAGTCAACGCACACCAAATGAAGGCAGACAGCCCATCTCAGCCTGTAAGAGGCCAAGCCTGCATGCAATCAGGCCAGACGTCAAGAGGCTAAAGCAGAAGAAAGATGGGAATTTGCCTCATTAGGGAAATAACCGTGACATTATGCGACAGGAAGTCTGCAAATACACCAATGCAAATCTGACCAGGAAGCCATCTGAGTTAGGTCAACACAAACAAGCAAGTAAATAATCACTTTTTGCTTCAACCTTTACTTAGTGGTGAATAATATTTAACCCTCTCGTAGTGTTAAGAGACCGGGTCAATTGGGCCTAACAAGCTTTTTACCCTGACCTTGACCTTGTGTGCAGTTTTACAAATTTTTTGTGTGGTTTCGGGAACTGATGGTCTGACGGGACAACAAGTCCTGCTTCCCCGCTGTCCAACCACAGGAAGGTTAAAAAGTTTATGGGGTGCAAATTAAACCATTTAATTTTCTCACTGTCCAAAATCAGTTAATAAGTTTAACTTCAGTTCCTTAACATAGGGTGTAAAGACAACATGACCAGTGACATCAAAGGCACGTATGTTTGACCGATGAGCACAGCAGCACCGCATAATAATATCTGCATGTCTTCTTGTTTTACACAATCTAATGCTCTCTCTGCTCCAGCATGCTTTGGTGTACAAGATACACCACTATCGATCATCCCGCTGGCATACACTACCAACAAATGTCTCAAAGGCTTAATTCAAAAGCAGCTCAAAGTAAGATTTTCATCACCTAGCTGCAGGGAAGAGAGAGGCAGGGCCTAACAAAAGACATCTGAAATGAGAGAAGAGTCAGCTCAGAGGGATTAGTAAGGCTGAAGCTGGCAGAATCCAGGCTGAGGTACATAACGACAAATTGAGAAATGTCCCAATTGACATACTTTGTGATAGCTGACACAGCATGTTATATTCCTTTCTTTTTGACTGATGATCACAGAGAGTTGCAAGAGATCTTTCATCTGTCACGTTTGAACGGCTTAAGGTCAGAAAAAACGTAAAAACATTTTCATAACTCTACAGCAAGTGACAGGTACAAACTAAACATATTTTATTACAAAGAAAACATTTTTAATATTTGGGTTTATGTGGTTTTTATAGTGTAGTGAAGATACACAAAGTGTACATATCGTTTTCAGTTTAGCTTGCACAAAGTTAGGTCTATGGAAATGTTTTGGTGCATTCATTAAAATGCACCAAATGAATGCACCAATGCATACTGTTACCATCAGTACCTCCTCAGGTACTGATGGTAACAGTAGTGTGTGACAGACTTCTTTCCCTTATAGATTTCAGGCAGAGATAGCCTGAGGAGCTACAAAATTGTGTTTATAAATGATTAGTTAATTTATTAAGGAAAAAAGCTATCTAAACCATCCTAGCCCTATTTGAAAAGGTAACTGCCTTCCTCGTTAAGTAATGTATTGTCTGTGATTTGTTTCGTATATATGTCAGGAACCACATTCAGGCCTGTACTGTCATGAATAACAAAACGTGAAGTAGAATAAAACAAGTTTCTTTGGGGGGTATTCTCATGAAATAATCTCTGGTATTTATTACAACCAGCAACTCCAGTTTCCTCATCAGGGAAATCACCATGAGATTTCATGGATGTCAATTCTCCCAAAGAGCTGAGATGTATAGTATATTATAAAAAACCGTATAACAGCAGTTTAAAAAATATTGGGGTTTTGTTTGCAAATTTTCAGACTCCTCCCCCTCCAAGTAAAGGAAAAGTTCTCCAATTAACAAAGAGCACAACAGCGTAATAAATTGGTGCTCTTAATATGCTTAATACAGCTGCACTTTGGATTTTCAAAGCTACCCATCAAAGAGTTTTTGAAGATGTTTTTTTATCCTCAGTAAGGAAATAAAGGAAGGAAGCAGGTAATACCTTTCGTGTAGCAAGCTTACAAGTACAAGCCTTTTAGCATATATAAGCTCAGTTCAATTACCATTTTCCTAGCTTCTTCGCAGTTACTAAAATGCTAGTTTTTTCTTAACTTGAAACCATTCATAAAGATAAGAAAGCTTATTTCATGTCTTTAATTTTGCATCTCCAGATCTCTCTGCTTTGCGATTACAGTAATGACAAAGCTATGTGTCGTCCCACAGCATCACACTCCCTCCACCAAAAGCTGTTCATCATTAACATACTTAACTCTGACACTCGACTTTTAAATAAACTTTCCTAACAAACATGGAACCACGTAAGAGAAAATAAAATGGCTTTCCAATAGTTTCCAATATTGACACACATAAAAAACTAAAGACAATTACCTAAACACACATTTTCCTTATTCTTATACTTGGTAAACACACATTAAAATATAAACTACTTTTCAGCAAATATTGTTTTAATATGTGACAAAAATATGGACACCATCAAATCGATCTGTGTTGTACTCTGTTGAGGGGACTTTGTTATGCACCATCAGGCAGCATTTTGTCTGATGGTGCCAGCAGACAGAACAAGGCAATGACGATTCAACCTATTGATTCTAAGATAAATGGTGTCATATATAATCTTGTGTAATTACACAAACTTTATAAAAATGCTTCATTATAATTCTTTTCAAACCAGAGGCCATTCCTCCATGCCTCCACTCGCCCTTCAACTCTTCCTTACTTTTAGTAAAGAAACATAAATTATTACGATTCTCTTGGTGAATTTTTCCTCACAACAAACAACCAGGTGAGTTTTTCTTATGCTGCTGCTGGTTTGATAATTTGTAGAGAATAAGAAAAACTCACCAGGAGCTTGTTGGTTGAAGAAACATTCTGGGATTCTGTTGGATCTCACTGCCGGACTTTCTTTCTGTTTATTATAGACATATTTCCCAACCAAGGCTACATTGTTTATCGGTTGCTGATTGTGATTATTGTTTCTTGATTAATTTTTACTTTTTAAAATCCCTGGTTGTGCCGACGCCGACTTCCTAAAGCTAACTTGAGTAGCGGTGACTCCAGTTGGCGGATCGCAACGGCAAATCCTCTTCCCGCTCGTCCAGATGTTACTGCCATGCAGATTATGTCCCTGACATATGCGGCCCTGCTCTATGTATGGTACATTTAACAGCTTTGATCTTCAGTCAAGTTGGACGTCAATCACGGTGCCATCTGGTGGAGCCCAATGAGAAGCTCACTAACAAGGTCACATCCAAGGGCTGAGCCTCATCCGCATCACTCCTTTAATCTGGATCAAAATATTAGAGGCATCATGGCTGACAGGCTTTAATCATTTTGATGTGCCATTAAAACCGGTCTCTATGCTCTATGCCTCTATGCTCTTGTGTGCCAAACAATCCGGCGCTGATCTCTGCCGCCTGCTTTGTAAGACTTGTTTTTCTTTCTGCCCTCTCAGTCTGAGCCAGTCTGACAACACGTACCTCCATTGTGGTCAAATATTTATGTGCGGAGGGTCACCTACCGTAGAAAGAGAGCTTTCCTTTCACCGTGTTCATCCCGCGGGAGTTCTCGGCCACGCACTCGTACGTGCCGGCGTCCTCCTGTTGAAAGTACGGGATTTCCAGGACGCCGCTGGCCTTCCTCATGTCCACCTTCCTGGGGAAGGGTACGCCGTCCACTCTCCTCCAGCTGATGGAGGGTGCAGGGCTGGAAAATAAGGGGTTGAGGTTTTTTAAGGTCAACAGATAAAACCAGCACTAAAAATGTTTAATGAACAATTTGTTCTTTTAATGGAAATAATAAAACATTTAAAGTGGAATCTGAGTTGTAAAAATGTTTAACCCAATTAATATCAGGATTAGTTTCTGTCTCTCACTTATTCAAATTTAAGTACTTCCTTTAAAGAGCTTGCATTATGCAGTTTGAACTTTTCAACATCCTCACTGATCTAAATATAGTTTTCTGTGTTAAAGCCTGCAATTCAGATCCAACACTAAAGGTCGGCTTCCTGTTCATGGAAGAAAGCCGCTGAAATGCCAGGCTTCCTCTCCAGGTTTTTCTTTCTCCGTCTAATGACCTTAACATGAAACATACTTTATAATGCCAGCCTAGAGTCCAGTTTAGAGAAAAAACAACAGGAGATGTTTGGACCCACCAACTGACCAAACAGATCGGTTGCCGTTTCCAATTATCGAGGACTTGCACCCTCTGCAAAGGGAACTGTGGGCTATGCAGAAGTGTCAGTTAGCATTTATAAAAGTTATTACTGCACATATAAGGAACAATAAGAAATGTATAACAGGGAGAGTTCAGAAAATATGAAGTGAGCTTCTGTTAAAAAGATAAAGGAATAAATATAATATTTTAATTTATTGTAAATGAAAATTTTGTTCTAGAAGATGAAGCTAATTGCTTGGCAACTGAAGAAGAGAACAAATGAGATTTTATTAACTTTAAGCAATGCAACCCTCCACCCATCATAATACCAGGGTTTCCCCCAGTGGATCATAAGCCTGGCGGACGTTTTTCTTGGCCCTCCGCCAGGCTGAGCGTTTGTTTTTGTTTTTATTTTAAAAAAAACAACTTTTGGTTGAAACCATTACATCAAATTTAACAGCATTGATATTCTCTTAGTTCATTTATGAGTTGGGCTGGTTCTAAATGTGATCAGCATTACATCATGTTTTAGATCCACTGATCTACTGATGACTTAATTTAGATTTAACAGAAGTGTAAATGGTCAATATTTATTTGAATTGTATTTTTTGATTTGTTGTTTTTAAGACTCTATGTGCCAAGTTGTCAATGATGACATTCGCTGACATGGTTTGTGTCCCACATATACATCTTGAGAATATTCAAGTTAGCTAACATTAGCTAAAACAGACGGTGAATGTCTGACTAGCATGTTAGCTTGCTAGCAAGCTGAGCCTTTTCCCCTGAAGCTCACTGCTAGTAAATGTCTTAGCTGAGGTCAGGAAAAGGTTTTTGTTTTCAATCTAATTACAAATCAGTTGTAACATGGGAGGAGAAACTAGATGAGAAAAATTATTTTAAAAATAAGGTTTTAGCTATTTTAGTAACGCATTTATTTCCAAAATAAATGCGTTAAACTATTTAATTTAATAAATTCACTGACATTTCTTTCAGCTGCTAAAATGACCACATGTCATTTTACTGTTTTTATTCTAGCACTTTGTTTTGTTGGTGTACAGCCTTTTTAACCAGCTTGATTCGACACACTGCGGTAAAAACACATCCTGAGTGAATTCACTAATACCACAGAATGAAAAGGATACAAGGATACAATCAAAGTTTCTGCTATTATCCTTTGTTAACATTCTGTCTTTAAGTGATGCTGAACTCGCTCAGTGTGTACTTTGCTTACTTTCCCAGTGCGAAGCATTCCAGCTTTACAGTGGATCCTTTGGCAACGTGAACAACTTCTGGAAACTGAACTTCAATCTTCGGTTCGTATTCGCCCATAACACCTGAAAGAGAAATGCAAATGATTCGCCGCATTAGTGGAGGACTGATTCTCTTCCCTTTTCAACTTAGCGAAACACAAAAAACAAAAACTAAACTAGTTTTGGTTCCGTCTGGAGCCCCCAAACTGCTCAAAATACTTTTTGCCACATTCAGTTTCCTTTAATTTAAAGAAGTATCTTTTTTTCCAGACTTCCAACGTTCTGCGATATGAGCAGCAGAAACTCTTCCTGCTCACAGGGCTGTCACAGAATCCTAAAAATAATGAGAAAAAGGGGCCAAAACACAGCACTGCAATTGATGTATGCAACACAAATGTTTAACAGGAAAAAAACAGCTTTGAGATTTCTCAGTCAATTTAAGCTTTTGCATCCAGATGCAAAAGTGGTTTGTAAGCCAGTTACAGACCACAAAACACAGCCATAAAATCCTCCTGAGTCCTGCCACGGTCTCTTCAAAGTATCCCATTCGCTGTCAGTGAAGCAGCTCTGGCAGATCGCAGTGTATCTGCTGTGCATGCTAAAAATCTCTGCTTACAAAAAGACTAAAATGGAGTATTGCTTTAGAGATTTACGTGTTTTATGATGACTTGAAAGAAGTGAACACTAAATCCAGGTCTTTGCTTTTTGATTTGTGCTCAAATAGATGCCTGCTTTAGATCGCTGGTTACATTTAAGCCAATACTTGCAGTGTTTACTGTGAAATTAAAAAAATCATGTTATTTCAGTTTACTGCATGTCTGTGTTGTGTTTCTAAGGCATAAGAAGATATTCTGTTTCAGGAGAAAAAGACTCCATGTAGCCTTCAGACACCTTTACATTTACATCAGTTCCTCAGAGGAACTATAGGTACTATATATCTGTTAGTGATGGGCCGGATGCTAACATTTTGGCTCTTAGAGGCGTTTCCTCACTGAGTCGTCCTTCTTTATAAGGGAATGGCAGCAAACACAGCAGAGCTTTGTTCATTTGTTTTTATGAATTAAAAGTCTGATGAAAATATTATACAAAACTCAGACGGTGTGCTTTTGTAACAAAACAAATCCATAAACAAAGGAAGTAAAAGGTTTCTCATATAGGGAAGACTGAATGCAAAAGGATTTATCATATGAAACATTAAAGTTATGTTAATACATGAGGCTGCAGATGATAATAGACAAAGAGCCATTTGTGAGCTGAAAGAGCTGAACTTCCCATCACTGCGACTTTACTTCATGAAATCCGTGTCTGTTTTTTCCTTTTTTTCCAAAATGTTATTGGTGATATTTTGGACTCCACAAAGTCTAAAAAGTTTGGCAACTTGAAATAGAAAACCTGAATTCTTCCCCTTAGGTGATGCTCAGCTAAATTATATTTATGTTTGTAATTGTGTGCCAAGCT
This sequence comes from Phalloptychus januarius, assembly GCA_902982915.1. Taxonomy (NCBI): domain Eukaryota; kingdom Metazoa; phylum Chordata; class Actinopteri; order Cyprinodontiformes; family Poeciliidae; genus Phalloptychus; species Phalloptychus januarius. The sequence continues at coordinate 500,140 of CADWAE010000121.1, forward strand.
ATTTCTCCAAAAGTCTGCTGATTGTCAGCTGAGTGCACCAGATTACTCCTCAATAGCTTCCTCCTCCATCGCTGTAATGCGGAGGCCAGTGTAGCACAAATAGCTCCAGAGATGGAGGAAACAGCCCCAATTTCATCTTGTGGGTTTGGTGAGGCGTGTGTTATCAGGACGGCTCCCTGAGTGACTGTGGAAGCTAATTCAGATCCTTATCACAACTGTCTCACAGTGGAATGTAACCACGGTCCCATCAACCATGTTAAAGCAGACAGGTGCAAGGGAGAACGTAATTGTCTCATACCATAACCTTTTGTAAGGAACACCTGTTTAATGTGCCCACCGTCTCACCCGCATATCCAAACCCCACAACTCCCATTTTGGTGGAGAGGGCTGACAGTTATCTTCTGATCCATCTGCTGGAGGAAAATAAAGGTGAAGAAAGAGAAAAGTAGTAAAGGAAGAGTTTTAGGATGGAAAAAAAACACACCGCCCTCTTCACCTACTGATACTCCTGAGAAAGATGTACGAAAAAAACTGTAAATAAATGTTGCTATGGTAGCAAAGTCTATCAATGTCAAATATAAAAACATACAACGTTGATTTTGAAAATGATTATTATTTTTGTTTTTTAAATAAGATCCCGAGTAACACAGTTTTTGGTCCTTCTGCTTGTGATATAGCCCAGGTTGGAGCAGTCAAAGTAACATCTTTGATCCTCTTGGTTCAGTTTCTAGGTCAGTTGTTCACAAACCTTCCAGCTTCTGACCCACAAAATAAAAATGTATGAGGGTCATGACCCTAAGCCTTGGTTGAGCATACAAGTATTTTTGCAGAGTCGGGAAAGAAGTGATACAATGACAACACAATCGGTATTAACAGCCCATATAATGATCAACATCTTCCTTTAAATTATTTTCAAGACTATTCTTTTAATATATATATTTTATAACATTTCTTTACCAATTGTGTCTCATCAAGACCCCAGACTTACTGGTTCGTGACACCGATTAGTGTTCGATTAGCATCCAAAAACTAACTTTGGGAGCTACAGTCCTACTATAGACCGTCTCTTATTTGCTCGTCTTTGTGTCTGCTGACTCATTTCCTCCAATGATGCAGCTTGGTAAAACCAGCCCGTTGCTGCTTTGCTTCGTACAGAACGTCTAAACCCTCGGCTGCTGAGGAACGATTGCTTCATAGAGGTGAAGACTCTGTTGAGGTTTTAAACAACTGGATCTGAAGTTGTCAAGTGGCGTAGTGCGTAGAGCAGGCGCCCCTCATGCAGAGGTTATAGCCGAGTCGGGTGCGACTCCTCTGTATCTTTGATACATGTCTTCCCCCTTAAATCAATTTTATTCCACAATATATGTTACTGTATATAAAGTCAATTGGATCACATTTTTACCCGGTTGCTAAAATAGAATCGATTGGATTATATTTTTACCCAGTTGCTAATGTGATGAATGCTATATGTTAATTTCTTTGTGAATGTAACTACTGTGTGAAGCGTTCTGGAATTTGCATGCACTGTAAACATCACCCCCCCCCACTGTGAAGAGAGAAGTGCCGAGCCCAACAACATCTTTGTCTTACACATTCCTCCTGCTCTGACTTCAATTGCTCAATATTTGGAGGTGAGTCCAACTAACACTGAAAAGCTACATTTACTGCCAGGGCTAAACTACTGGTAGACCATGATTCTGAAACAGCTCCAAAAATCAATGTCATTGTTTTTGACATCTCCTTCTGAACACTGATTGGCCCTTTTGAAATCCTACTGGACAAATCAAGGTCAATGGGAGAAATTCCACATGAATCACTGACAGGAGATGAGAATCAAGCATAATTGCATAGGAAAGCAATAGCCAGTTTACCAATGATAACCAGTTTTTATTTTTCTGCTGGAAGCCACCAGATTTACACCTACAATTTATTGGTAAATTAAAGAGTTCCAAGACTTTTAGATGAAAACAGTGAAACCAGAAGAAATCTGTAAGCAGGAGAATACTTTATCCCAGTCCTGTGTCCTGTGAACTTTGAACTGATCAACAGTACAGAGTCAGTCTACAAAACGAAATTTGCAGACCTTCTGACAGACAGTGCAACATGCAGCCAGATGTACATGAAGCTTTCAATCGGCTCATCCACTCCCGGTCCTTTTTAACACTCCTCTGCTAATCCGTCAGCATACAGAGCTAATAACCGGTGGTGCTTACCGACGCTGCGGAGCACCAGCGGCGTGGGCGGGCCCTGGACACGGGTCTTTGTGACCGTGTTGGTCACCACACAGGTGTAGTTTCCAACATCCGAAGGCTCCATTTTGGCGATGTACAGATTCCCCGTCTCCTGGGAGACGAAGCGCCGGTTGTCCTGCTTCACAAACGTCGGGTACTCATTGAAGATCCAGGAGAAGATCAGATCTGCTGGCGCAGAAAAGAACATTTGTTCACTTAAATACAGAGGTCATTAAAGAGAACTGCTGAACTCTTCCTGGAGTGGAGAAAAGGCTTTAGAAAGTCTGCTGTTAGCGAAAATGAAAAATAAAACACATAGAACACCTGAAAATTAAATACAGGAAATGTTCCAAAAAAACTGGTTTTACTTTCACTCTCTTCACTTAATCATATTCTGCAACAATTTGTCCTAGTAGCAAGAAATGTCTGCTGTTTGGGTGGATTATAGTTTTACAGCACAATGAATGATTGATAAAGAATAATGACTTTAAAATATTATGTTTACAATCCTTACTTGAGGCGTTTATTCCTGAAGATATACAAACATTTTCTTTTAAATCTAAAATAGTTTGCAGCTTAGAGCTTTGTGTTGATATACAATGACTGCATGTAGTTGAACCAGAAGTTTACATACACCAGGAAAAGCACATTCCTCTTTTTTTTCATTGTCTGAAGTGAAATCAAACTAAATTTCTTGTGTTTCAGGACAGTTAGAATCATCAAAATTATTTCTATTTACCAAATGGCAAAGAAGAATGAGAAAAAGAATACATTCCAGATGTATTTATTAAAGCCTTCAACACAGGTTGTCAATTTTTTCTTAACATACAGAATAATTACTATCTCTGTAAACAGTGAGGGATAATTAATACATCTCTGACTTTCTCTTTCATTGTTGTGGTATTTAGCAAATACTAATAATTTTGGTAAAACTAACTTATGTAAACCAGCTGGTCATTGTGAAGGATTTCCTTTCTTATAACTTGACTGTTTCATGTCTTGTTTATCTCTCATCTGTGAAACAAATTATTGAATGTTTCTAAAAAAAAGGAGAAAAAAGCCTGAATGTTTCATTTTTCTTAAGGCTAAAATATGGGCAGGTAAATAATCGCTAACAATAATAAGCTACTACGCATGAACGCCTGGCGGGAAGTCATTTATTATTTCTTTTTTTAGTAATTTCATAAATTACAGCCCTGATATGCTACAGAAAAGGTTAATATTAATTGCAAACATGCCTACAAGCTTGAGGCTTGATGTTTGTGGATGTGATTACAGAATAGATAGTCTATTTTTAAGTTATTCTGTCTATAAGTATGAATGCCAAGAAATGTGCTAAAAAAATCAGACATGCAGAAAAATAGGTTCAACACTCAGAAAATAATTATGTTAAGTGTTAAAGTAAAAGAGCAAAATGGTCAACTCTTAAAAAAAAGAAAGAGTTGTGAATTTGTCTGCGTATTGAAATCTATAAATATTATTTTTGAGACAGTCAAATGCCTAAGGTTTCAAACAATTCAATTCAATGAAAAAGCACTTTTAGTTATCCAAATAAGAAATGAGACGTCGCTTTAATTCATATTAAAATGTCTCTGGTAGCAGTCAGTCTTCCAACCAATCTGAAGAGGCTTCTGACTGAAAACTCTTGCTGCATGAAAAGGAGAGCAGGCTAACTCAAAAACGTACACAAGTAACAGTAACACCACTTGAACATATTTTACTTTATTGTAGGAAAATACGAAATGATTCAACTAAGACTTAAAGCTGCACTATATAACTTTATAAAATAAAAAAGATTATCTGACATATTTGTTGAAGAGACAGATAATCAATAATAAAAACAACCAAACTCTTCTGCCTTCTTCCAAAGAAGAAGGCTAGAAACAACTAGAAACAACCAATCAGAACCAGGAGGAGGGTCTTAGCATGGCTTTGGATGATGATGTATAAATGGTTTTCCTAAAACAAAAGTTGTTTCTTCATCATTAGCACATTTAGCAGCGCATACACAAACATGGCTGACAGCGTTAGCCCCTCCTCCTGGCCCTGATTGGTTGTGCTTGGTTGGCAGCGGTGCGTTTCTTCAGACAGTAATAGCTGCTCAAGAAGGAGGTGGAGGAGATCCATCTCTTCACAGATTATTTGTCTCATATTAAATTATATAATAAGAATTTCAGCAAATATGGCAAAAAAATGTTTACAATAAAAGTTCCATATTAAGATTATGATTATGACCAGTACATAACTGGTCATAATCTGATCATTTATATACTTAACAATTATGTCATCAGATATTTATATATATAAAATAAATAACATCTTTACAATGATGTTGGCAGATTCCAACAGAAGAAACTATTTTCCAAGCTAAATTGTTTAATCTTCATTCCATCTCCTGTATTCTCTCACTATATGAATCCATGCAATAAAATAATAAGAAGCTATAAGTAGATGAATGAGAGACAACTAACACTTTAAATCCACTTGTGATCCATGGCTGTATTTTAGCCTGCAGGCTCCCACTATACCAGATGCGTTTCAACATTATAAATGCTGTGCAAAGGTGTGGAGCTACTTATTTTAATTAACATCTCTGCATACTTGAGAAGCCAGATCAAGACAGAGGACTTGAGTTTATGCAGTTTTCTGCTTTATTAAGCTTCTGATTTGAGATAATGAGGCACTTTTAAACAAAGAGAATAATTGAAAGTACAGTACAGCTTATGCACTGACAGAGAATTTAATAAAAGGATAATATTCCCTAACTACTATGCAATAATGATTAATGAGTACAAGCTACACTAAAGCCTCCATTAACCTGGTCAATAATCCAATTTAGTTTGAGTTGGTTTCTGTATGGAGACAAATGGACAGCAGACGGACATAGACGATGAAAAATGTGTTCAAAATCAAAGTACCAGACACATCGCGGTCACTCTCCCTGGCAGCGGGTTTATGATTTAACCGTTGACATCGGCTCAGCAGAAAAAGTTCAGAGGCAAATCAAAACTGGTATTAAGAATTGATTGCAGAGCAGAGGGTTGCCATAGCATCTCAAATTAGATCTAACCTCGTTTTACGACCTGGAGTCCCACAATTTCTAGAAACGGGCATCATGCGTGCTCCATATGTGAACACAGGAATTCGCCGCGTTAGTCACCCCTTCATGAGGCTCGCCTCCATTTGGCTACCAGCAGCTGCACCGACAGAGCTGGAGGTGGCAGATCAGAGAGGACGGGTCCTGAGACTGACTCATGAGCAACTTGTTCACATTATCCATTTACAACCTTCAGTTCTGCAGCTTTCTGAGCTGATTTATGGATTATTGTTCCCCTTTTCCGTCACTAATTTATTATATACAGTCTCTAAACATGGTGTGTTATGTTTCTGCCACTTTTTTTCCTGTTTATTTTGATGATTATGTTGCAATTAATAGTTAGTTGTGCACTGTAATCAACCACTGATAAAAAGTCCTGATTATGTTGCACTGTGAATTAGAAGAAGACCAGGAAAAGACTCATTTTAATGTAGAAATGTTATGTTTACAGACGGTAGCTTAAACAGTAACAGTGCAGACTCCTGGCTTGGAGTTTATCGACATCGTCCACAAGAACGATCACTCGCAGAAAGTATTGACTACTGGAGCAAACGGGCTGATTTTGTCATATTTCTTCAACAAAAGAAGAAATGTGACACTGTACAGGACATAGATATGTTCTCCACATTCCATTTTTGTATCAAAAAGGCTTTTTTTTTAACCTTATTCTGGCTCAGACTTTAGGAAAAGTTTACTGCGGCAGTAGCCCAGGGTTCCATTTTTTGGGGGCGAGGCCCAAAGATTTTGTTTTTTTAAACTGAATGCTTTATAATAACTGTACTTTATGTAAAACTCACAAGGCATCCTCAGGTGAGTTGTATTAATATGCTGAGATCTGTATGAAGATGAACAATATTCAAGTATTTAAAAATATGAAATTATAATAGATTTTATTTAAGGAAAAATATATGGAAGTATTAATACCAAACAACAATTCACACCCACTCATATATAATACTACATATGAATGTACTGTAAATGGCATAATACATTTTCTGCATCGGATAGAATGTACCTCTGCTTCTTTTATGCAAATAAGCTGCTGCTGGCCACAGCCCCAAGTCAAAGTTAACATGCTTTATACACATCTAAGTGGCTGTAGACAGATGCACAATTGTACAACCGTACATCTTTGAAAAGCAGAAGTGGCGCCTCCTCAACAATCATTAAGAATGCAGCAAGTCGTTTCTGGATGATAACAAAAACCCTGTGTTTTTCCAGCACTTATTGTCCAGTAAAATCACCAGACCAAACATAGAAGTTTGCTAATCGTGAATTGGGCGGAGCTCCACCAGGGTTTTTTTGGCGCGCTTGGACCCTATGCAAATAAAAGGATAAAAATGTGCAAAAAGTGAATTTTGCTAAATAAAATCACCTCAGAATCAACATATGCCTTTTTAAAAATAATTAACATAAATATATACCTCCTACAGTAGCAGGAGTCTGTCTTGTATTGGTCGGTTGCTGGTTCAAAGCCCTGCTCCGTTTCTCAGTTGTAGTATCTTTGGGCAAGACACGTCACCACCTTGCCTTGCTGGTGGTGGTCAGAAGTTTTCAGTTTTTGAACATAATAACTGAAATGAAGAAACTTTTTGACAATATTGTAATTTTTGGAGATGCAGCTGTATCTCACTTATTAACAATAATGAAATGACTTGAAAACAGCCATCAGCCATTCCTCCCAGCAGGATCTGTTTCTCCTCCTGGCTCAGAGCTGTAGTAGTAGTAATCATGGCTTTGGGTGTGTCTGTCGTTCATCTTGACGGCCACAGCGGAGAGCCGCAGGGACCCGAGACACCAGGAGACAGGATAAGGCATGTTATGTGTTTGTTTCCTCTCCAGTGCGTCTGAACCACAGCTGCACCTGCTCTTGTTCTGAGTATAAAACTCTTCTGGCCATGTGGCACAACATGAGCCGCAGAACGCCGCAGAGACAGAAGGCATAATGAGACGTAAGGCAGGAGTCAAGAAAATCATCCGGGGTATTGACTGTTCAGATTAAAAAAACAGGACATCACCGAGTTTGGGTTTTTACAGTCACCGCCATGGCAACACAACTACCCTCTTTTTGGATGAATAGTGGATGTTTAAGATGAATAAATAAGCAACAGCATCCTTTAATGCAGCCCCTTTTGATCCATCGAAAGAAAAGAAAGGTAACATTCAGCAATACGCAGAACCCTGAAAGCCTCGCTTCATGCGTCCCCTCTGGGTTAAAGATCACTTTGCAGGAGTCACAATGAATAAAGCTGCTCTGCTCACACAAGGACTTCAAAGGACAGGCCTAAATGAATATTCAGCAAGAGAAGAAGATGTGCAAGTCAAGCATGCCCTTCTCTTTGCACAGCTAAGATCAAACCCAGACAGATTAGTGATAATGCACAGATGGAGCATGGAGACAAAGATGGGGAGGCAGTAAACTGAAATCAGAACAGCCTTTATGCCAGGCTGGAAACGGGAACGTCTTCATACACAGAACCTGTGGATGGACACTGATGATGTTATCCATGTCTATGTTTCAGGAAATGTAAATGTGAAGAGGACAGGGATAATTACTACATGAGAAACCATGAACCAGGCAGATGACGGAAATACATTTAGACTGATGCATAACATTTTTGCTGCTTTAATTTGACTCAAGAGAGCTTCTAGACAGGAAGCGGCTGAAACACCAGGATTTTTTTTAATGACATTCAAATCAAAGGGCTAGCTTTGAAACTTTCCTACAAGTTCTTGCTGTACTTAAGTTGAACCGCAAATATTTGTGGAGCTGAATTATCACCAAGTGCGATTAAAAAAAAGAGAGGGTACATGCTATCGGTAGCCTAGCATCAGAGCAAAGTTCACTGAGTGGAAACATCAGCAGCAGGAGAAAAGCATGGATGTCCTAAAAACTGCCACAGTATTTATCAAGTGAGGGATTATTTTAGACTCATGATAAAGCCAAGTGAATTTCAAGTTATCTGCCAGCTAAATGAATAGATATTTACAAGCTGAATGCTAACATTAGCCCATTTTCCACAGATGTGGCTTCAACTGGTTCTTCCCCAGACATGTAAATCCATATTCATAACCAATGCAAAAACTCTCAATGACAGGCAACATCAGGTGGGCAAAACCTCTAAGTTTGTAAAATAAGAATGAAAACAATGCCCCTCCCAGAAAAAACCTATCTGAAAACTGAAAGAAAGCTAAAAGAAAAAAAAATAGAAATTCTATTTACCTAGAAAAGATCTCTGAGTGTTTTTAAAATCTCGGCATCATTCTTTGTTTTGACATAGACTGAGAGCCTCAACTTTCCTCTTTTCTTTTGTAGAGATTGTTTTTTCAATTTAGGTCTTACATGAACATAAATTACAATAATCCTTCAAGGGAGTCTTAAGTACTTTAGTCTGACAGGACCACTCAAAGTAAAAGCAGCTCAGGATGAATAGTAGGTAATAAAGCTCCCAATAAGTGGCTCATGCATGAAGCCATGCTAGACTTCTGTTTGGTGGTTGCCTCAAACCACCAAACAGAAAAGTTTTGCTGAAGTACGTTAATAACCAGTAGTTATTAAACAGAAGCTGAATTCTGTATTGAAGGTGTTTTCACACGTTATAGTCTGGAAGACTGATTGGAATATTTGTTCCATTTTCTAGTGTGATTCACTTTCACATTTCTTTGTGCCAAACGAATCAAACTGTTTGAAAAACCTGTTTCCCCTCCTGGCCTGTGGTGGCGCTGCACCACAGGCCAGGAGAAAGAAAACAACACAAAAACCTCAGAAGAAGACACTGAGCGCAACTTCCTTCTTCACAAAACGGAAACAAAAATGGAGTGGCGTCAGAATTCAGCGGCCAGAGTTACAGCAAAATCAAGACATATTTATGTGTTAGGATGGCCTAGTCAAAGGTAAGACATACTGTAAATCCTGTTCTGGAGAGCAGAGTGAACAAAACACTTTCTACATTTTTATTTGTATTTTCCTTCTGCTTCAAAATTATGAAATCAGGAAGCATGGCCATTTGAACATCACAGTCAGAGTTCTTGTTTATCGGCTTTCTGCCCATCACAATTCATGCAACCGACTTAGACAGAATATAAAAATGTAACCAACGACTAGACACGTCACATGAGTGACATCATCCAGCGCAGCACAGGCCTGTTTGGTTTCCTGTAATGTGATTCACTTCCATGATCTCAACACAGGAACCGTCCTACTTCTCTTCCTCCCAGTAAAGCCGTCCCCTCTGCTGAGTCCCACAAGCTCTACAGAAAGAGTCCATGCATATTTATATCAAATCAGTCAATAGCTATTCCAAGCATGAAAAACAAACATTGTTTTTGTCAGCAAGCAGAAGAAGAACGAAAGTAGAAAAGAAAAAAGAAAGAAGTATCTGTCTAGGATAAATTGATCCATATTGTTGAATGTAATCAATCTGAGTATGTTTACAACCAGGAGGAAGACAAGAACACAAAGTTTTCAAGCAAATCTTTTCAAGTTTGAGCTAAAGAAATCTGAAGAAACTTGACAATTACAAAGTCAACTTTTTAAACTACTGGAATTTATTGTGCAAGATGTACATGCAACAGAACAATCTTTTAGAGTTTCGATTGTCAGCACAGAAAATGTTCACTAAAAGCTGCCAAAGAACTAGTTACCTTCTGCACCGCCACAGAGACTAACCTTCAATGTCTTCATCGCCCATCTTAGGCTTACAGCCAATCAGAGCCAAGGAGAGCAAATGGCTTTGCAAACACACCAGCCAATTGGAGTGAATCCACAATCATTAATTATTATTATATATTAGGGGTAGAGACGACGTCACACAGTGTGTGAGAGAGACCTGGCTCGCTGAAGGTAAACAAGGCTCCATTATTATAAAAAAAAAAAAATAGAAAGAACAATAAGAGTTTGATAGCTTTCGCTTTCTTAGGAATTATCACTAAATTTCCCAGACATTTTCTCACACAAGGTTCCAAAGCTGGTTTACAGGCAAAACATTCATTGGGCTTGAAAAGGGTAAAACAGTCCGACTTTGCTGGCTAACATTTAGCTCCCTGTTGCATGCTGAGCTGTCGCCCCCAGTTTGAATCAACAGAGCAGCAGCCATGCTCATCTTTAAACGCCTCACTGACAGATTCAAACTTTGAGTCTGTGCTCTGCACTTCAACAACACAACACGCTGTAGTTTCGGAAACGTTCTAGCACTTAACTATGATGCATTCACTGATTAAAAAAAAAACAAAAAACATCTGGTTGCCGATAAGGCATAAAATTGTTTGGTTCCGGTCACTAACTGATGGATTGTTAGAGCTTCCTATCTTTTTCTGAGAATCTTCGGCTGCATCTTTAGAAGATGTGTTCATAGAGCTGTTTGTCTCTCCATATTGTGTTGCAGAGTGCAGTTCTCCTGTATTTGCCCCAGGCTTGAAGAATCTTCTGATCCACTGTTTCCTTTACAGGACCAGACAGGATGCACATGCTCTGTACTCTTAAAGCCTCGGGTGGGAGGAGAAACAGGGACAGTACACACACTCGTTCAGAAAGAAAGAACGAGGGAGGAAAAGAAGTAAAGACAGATAGAAAAGAAGAAAGAACAGAAGGAAAAATGAATACAAGGCAAAGAGACACCCACAAGGGACTTGAGTCTTGAGTGGCCCTTAAAGGTCTCCCCCCATTAGAAAGCACAGGTCAGCAGCGTTAGCACACAGCTAAACACAGTAATTGTGTGGTTGAAAGAGCGCGGCTGGCAACCCATTAGTAGAGCCGGCTTACAGGAAGGCAGACAATGACAAACGGAGCTTCAGATCGCCAGTGACGGATGTGAGGCAGACCCAGTCTGAACGTTTGGGAGGAACAAACGAGAAGAACCGGCGCTCTCTGACGAAGCTGCTTTCATCCACTGTGAACTTCCACATGGTGGTTATAGCGTGTACAACACACAGTGACCCTATTCATCCTGGGTTCTGGCGCTGGTCCACCTATCAACTGGAAGTGCTGGTAGGTGGAGGTCACTGTGGTGTTACTGGTGTCACTGTCTAGGTGTTTTTTCTACACCAGTAACAGTGGCAGTAAAGATGGATTCAACTCTGCGTGTCGTTTGTTTATCACTACAGTAGAGACTATTGAGGCGTCCACACCACCAACATCATAATAAAATCTGACTTTTACAAATATTATAAAACAAAATACATAATAAAACATATTAAGTCATCAACACAATCATATGACAAAATTCAAAAAGCCAATTTAACATTGATGTACATTGGAAAAGTACATCACAAAATACACGCAAGCAAAATTAAAACAACATTTCAGCAATTTCAAAAATACATTAAGAATAAACACAATATTCTCTTGGAGTATAAATTCACCTACAGCAGTTGTGTATACTTGATACATTTGAATTGCCCCTGCCCCTGGGATTTGCCCCTGGGATTTGCACACTATTATTTCCAAGCTATGATGGCTCCTGATGAACCTTCAAGTTTCTGTCAACACAAACACCAGAAGAAACCCTGCAAATGCTACACACTTTGCAGGTGTGTGCAGAAAGTGCACTTTGCACACACACTTTGCGAGTGTGTGTGCATTTTGGTGATTTGTTTCACCAAAACGTATTTTATTAGTTCTGGTGAAATACATACATCTTGTGCTCTAAAACAAGATTTCTGTTTTCAAAATGCATGTAGACTGAAGGGGAAATATAATTACTTTCATTCCCAGTTAGAAAAGAAAAACTTACAGAGAAAGAACATATTAAAGTGAAATATGTGTGAAGGTTATGATAACCTGCAATATGTCTTTGATCTGTGTTAATGTTTGGTCTGAAAGAGAGGTGGTATTCATCCATCCATCCGTCTGGATTTGGGTCGCCAGGCTAGCAGCAATTGAAAGTGAATTTTGACCATGTAGGTGTTCAGATTCTCATGTTGTCTAATTTAGCTGTTAACACCAAACGAACATAACAACTGCTGGATTAACAGCTGGACAAGCATACAGCCATATGTGAAAAAGTTAATGTTCTGAAAATGAGTTCACTATCAAAGTTGCTAACTTGTTTTCAACTTGTTCAATATTTTCAAAGAACTCAACAGTCATGTTCTGAGCCTGAGGAGGAAGCTGGAATATTCTGAGAGAAGCAGCCATGCATGGGGAGAAGTCCAGACTCCAAACACAGGAGCTGCACAAACTGCCACAATATTATTATAGTGATTCATTTATCATTCTTCTCACTTTCTTCCCACTTCAAAGTGTTTCTACAGTCTGATATCTGACGCTTGTAAAACAACAGCCATTTGTGGAATTGATTTCATAAAGTCTGCTGTACAACAAGGCAAACCTGCATTGCCCCCTTTGCAGCACAAATGTGGTTCTGACACTGCTGAAGCTGCCAGGGCAAGACACTGGGACGAGGAGGGGAACGCTCTGGAAACAACATCCAGGTTATTTTTAATCCTGTCTGAATGGGCCAGAGCAGCGGCTCTGCTGGGCAGGTCAGCTGACCTTAGCATCGTAGAAAAAGGGCAGATATGACTAAATATTACACATCGGCTCACCTTTACGTATAAGACATTTACCGTATTTTTAATAAAAATAAGTAGCATAACACATATACTAATCAGCCCACAGAGTGCTGATTAGTATGAATAAGTCAAAGACTAACCTTTTTAGAGTGGAGCAGAGAAAAGCAGCTTCACATTTCAAACTGATCACATGAGCATTAAAGCAAACAAAGCTCCTGCCAAACAGAAGCTTTAAAAAACTGATAAAAACAAGACGTGTGCCTTTGAGAAATGTGAATGTTATGATGACTGTAACGTCTTTTCCCTGGAGGAGGAGGGGAGGAGTGGGAGCAGGATTGCAACATCCATGCAATGTCTAAGTGATGCAGCTGCAGCGCTGGCTCTGGGCTTGCATCACTCTTTCAACAGGTAGAGCTGAAAGCTCAGGGAGAAAACGAATCCTCAACGGCTGTGAACCCGGGAGACTCCCAGAGCAGCCACTCGGTTGGCCTAGAACAAGCAGGCACTAATGCCAGCTAGAGATGAGGAAAATAATCTAAAAATACAAAATAAATAAATAGAAAAATCTCCAGAGAAAAAGTTTTGTTTGACACAAACATACATCTATCTATACATCTCTCTCTCTCTCTCTCTATGTATCTTTGTCTTGAGATATGATTTTTGATTAAAATGCAATTAATTTGTTAACAGATCATAAACATAAGTAAAATTTTTCTGGTCAGGTTTGGCTGAAAAACTAGCAGCTGTTGCTGCAGCAACAGCTGCGTCTACAAAATGTTTTTATTGAGTAAAGAAGCACGCTACATCTTACAAATTTTTATTATTGAAAGAAAAAAAGAAACGTTAGAGTTGAACTTTTTCCACATACTTACATGCTACAATCTCAAGCATCATTAAAACACATTGATTGCTTGTGCTTGTACTGTGCAAGAATGTGGAAAAAGTTCAAGAATGTACTTGAGTCCTTAGATTCCTATCACTTCTGACCAACGAACCAGAGGAAAAAATGGTTTGATGTAAAGACCTATGAGTCAGTGCAGTGAGCACGGACTGAACTCACTTCTGTCAGATGCCTTAATGCTCCCTTTGAAGTGTTAAGGACTCAGCCTAAAATTGCAGCGCTAAGTGAGTCCTGTGTGGACAAGCCTGTCATGTTTTTCCACCGTTGTTATTTTCCCCTTGCACAGCAGGTGACGGCGCATTTCTTCTGGGATCAAACTCCCACATGCGCCGAGGGATTTGTGTTTATGCCGCCCGAGGACAGAGCAACGGGGCGGATGGAGGTGCTGACGGAGGCTCGCACGACGCAAATAGGAACCCTCCTGAAACGCATGCACACTGAGCACAGGGAGGGAGCACAGGGAGCACAGGTCAACATATGACCCTCATATGCAGACATCTAACACACACACCCCTAGTGTTCATCACAGCGGCACGGTAAACTTTAAGGAGCTTAACGGGAGCTTTAGGAATCATGCCACTCACACATCCTCTGGGAGGGGAGTGTGTGTGTGTGTGTGTGTGTGTATGCTCATGCTCCTCCGTGACCTTTTCATACGTGATTAGAAAGCTCCAATCAATTCACCGTGTCACTCCAGGAAAACACTGAATATCCCATTTCATGCTGCCGTCATGTTGTCAGTGAAGTTTCTCGTCACGACGAGGTAACTTCAAACGCTGTAACGAAGTCTGCAGAGAAGTCTCCGTTAGCGGGGCTGGTGTGAAGGTAACATGTGGCAATATCTCAGAGATTTGAAGTCCTCAGACAGATGAGAAAGGGAGGAGCGTAGGACTGAATATGGGATTGTGCAGGGAGATTACTCATGCAGACGGTGAAATGTGTCATGTGCTAATCAGATTAAAAGCAGAGAAATCCCCGATGAAAACAGAAAAAATAAAAATAAATCGACGCCACACATAGCACCATTAAAAAAACAGCAGGATTAAACCTGGGCAACCAGATGAGGATTCAGACTGTCAGCGTCTCAGAGAAAACCTTTTCTATTTTCAGAAGGTCTACGTTTTAAAATGCCGCTCAGCACTAAAGCCTCATACACATTTTCAAATTGGTGAATGTTTCAGATGTAAATTTCAATCCAGACGTTACCAACAACATTTGCATTATGGGATTGAGTAACAAGAAAGATGCAAACGCCAAGATCGAAACTCCTAACTGTCACGTTTACACACATTCATAGACAACCTGCTAATGTGATGTCATTGTTACTGTCTGTCGTTTTATTAAACAATGTCTCTTATGCCACTATCACATCTTTCAACCTCGCTTCTTTGTCTTCTTCTCTTGCTAGCACATGGCACTCATGCTTGTTTTCCTTGTATTTACCCAGAATGCCCTATGCTATTGTGCCTTTGGAGTGTACTCTGGTTGGCTTGGAGTTCACATATACATTGAATCGATGCCAGAGGTCACTTCAACCGAACTGAGACAGAGACACCCCCACCCCCGCCTTCATGGCCCATGAGGAAAACATTTAAAAATGAGTTTGCCTGCAATTGTAACGTAACTATGGAATGAGGCAGCAGAGCTTTTTTAAATTGTCATCTTTCGTCTCAATTCAAATGCACTGTACCCAACAGGCAGCATAAAATACTAAAGATCCTCCACAGAGGAAACAGTTTAACCAATATGTCCACTGAACACAGTGACAACATCCTAAGCCATACAGTCATATTTCATGGATTTGCAGTTTCCCAGCTCCAGGTTTCCTCATTTCCATCAGTCTACATTCACTTCAAATCTCGCCCTTCCTGGTAACATCCTGCCCATCCCAGAGTTCGTCCTTCTGACCGAACACGTCTTTCTGCATGGATAGGCTCATGGTGCATCACCAGGCAGGACAGCTGTCTGCCATGCATAATGTGTCCTCAGGGAGCGCCCTCTGGCAGGTGGGGGCCAAGCACAGCCTTCAGTACACACTGAGGCTCTCACCGCTGTATAGGGAGATCTGCAGCCATATGGCAGTGGATGGGGAAGTGCAGAGATTTTCCTGGGGTGTCCCACCCACTTGCAAAATTTAATTAAAATGTAATGAAGTCTTCCTGTGGGACAGTTTTTACAGACTGCCAGGAAGTCGGTGCCACACTGAGCTCCGTCTACCTTTAGGTCTAAGGAGTTTTACAAAAGGAGCAGTACTGTAACAGTTTTAGACATCAAAGTCCAACTTTTTTTCAGTTTTCTGTGTATTCTAATTTCGGTGCATGGCTGCTTTACTAAATGTCACATGAAGAGACAGCAGCTGTCTAATGATTTCTGTATATACATAGGAATTGAATTGATGTCACCTTTCTAAGGTTAAGACTCTCAAACACACGAAAATAAAAACTTGTCAACTTCAAAGCTTTTTTCTAAATGGCAAATCCTTTTAAAGGATCAAATGTCTCTAAAAGTAACTTAGTGGGTAAAAGAATCTCTATTATTTTCATATTTTGTCCTCTCAGCAGTCACTTTATATATTCATTCACATCCTGGATGCACAGTGGTCGTCTTTAGCCTTTAACTCATTAGTTATCTTGTTTCATTGGATTTATTTGCACGAACTGACATGTCATTGCATATCTTCTGATGGACCAAACAGCCAGGCAGTAAAAAAAGAGCAGAATTGAAAATTGATAGCAGAGCTGCTTCCTGAATTTATGTCCCAAGCCGAGCATGAAACGGCTTCCCCACAGAGGGAGCCCTGCTTCTGCTTTCACTGCAGCCCAACACATGGCTTCTAATCATATCATTCATCAAAATATGTCAGACATATTGAAGGATCATTTATGTTGTGAATCATCTCTCTAGCATTTGCTACATGGGTTTTGAACACAACTGGTCATTGTTTGGCAAACATGGGCTGAATGGGTAAGCCTCCACTGTCTGTCTGTCTGTCCATCTATTTCACTTTTTTACTAATTTGTTTGAAAATAAAATAAAAGAATAAAGAAACGAGAGATGTGTGGTTCACGCTAGTTTGCAACCTCTACTTCCTGTCTATTTTGCAGAGCGTCAATATGTCTGGTTGGAAGCATCACACTTTTTCTTTTCTGTGACATTTTAAGTTTGTAAAATGTTCACATGACAATTGGATGGAAACATAGGTAATAATACATAGTTGCTAACATAAATAAAAATCATAGAAGTGTGGTGTGCATGAGTGTTTGGCCCCCTTCACATTAATACAGCCAAATAAAATCAAAATGCCTCCAGTTGGTCTATTTTACAAAGCTAAATGGCCAGAAGTGTGTGACTTGTGATATGCAAAGCAAAGTGTTCAATCTTCTTCCTCATCCCTGCTAAAACATACCATAATATTATAACCACTTCTGATATATTCATAACTTTGTGTCGGCTTTGTGACTCAAACCCCTCATGAGTCCAGACCACAGTCCTTAACATCCACTGGCTGCAGTAAAAGCTTTTACACAGCAGTGTGAACAGTTGAGCTCTCTCTCTTCCACCATGCTGCCACTTTAACTTCATTTTCTTTTCATGTTCTGATGTTTCAGTTGAACATCAGAACACCACTGGTAGTTAGTAGTTGCACTCGACAGCCAGGCATAATAGAAAAGGCACGGCAGGCTACTATAGATGTATTGCTCAGCTTAGTAATAAAACTCTGTGAAAACACATTGATTAACAGATTACCATCACTGGTAATTGATTGTGATAAAACCTACAGTTATCACTACATTTTCTATGTGAAGTGTGCATATTGGTTTTCAGTGGCAATTTAACACCTTCACTTTCTCTTATTTAAAATGTTGAAGTTTACAAATGGAACCACAAACTGCTACTGATGAGCTGTATGTAATTTCCCTTTTCCTCTCAGAAATAAATCATTTAAAGCATAATCAAAAGTTCAGGTTTGCTACATACCTGCAACCATTGAGATAAACCTGAACAATGGAAAAAATTTTGAGATTTCCTAAGCATGTTTAAGGAAGTTACTGTAATTTGGACATTGAAATAGTAAAATCTCTGCTAAACATCCTTTGAAAAAGCAGAATATCTGACCATAAATCTGTGCTTTGCGTTCTTTAATCAGCCTTTTGTTAGATGTTAAACGTGTCTGGACAAGTATGGAGTGAAAATAGTCTCAAAAGATTCGTAACTTGTAAAACATGATTCGTAACTCGTAAAAAGGGTACGGTCCAGTTACGACTGCAAAACTACTTTTGAGACTCTTTCCACGCTTCCCTGATTTGTGTTGTAGATGGTGCGTTTACATGCTACTAAAAGCTCGGACATCTGAATTTACTTCGGAAATTGTTTTTTCCATAGTTCAACACGTATTTCCCTCTCTGCTTGTCTCGTCTACACTAAAAGACACATTTTTACTGAGGCAAATATTTAAGCAAAAGGTATGAAAGTTATTGCTTACAACAAGTGGAAAAACCTGACATGAAGAGCAACAAAGACACTTTAGCAGCTGTAGCTAGAAGAATCATGTGGCCATAGTAACGCCTTTTAGATTCAAGATGTGTCCATTGACTCTCTGAAACAAACTTGTAATTGACAACCTGCATCAGCTCTGTTTATTAGTGTGAAGACGACTGTCTTAAGATGGCTTTCCACGAGCCTGAGGGCGCCTGACATGTTGTCGTTATTTCCCTGTTGGTCCTAAAAGGCAAACCCTAATTGGATTACTTCAGCACAAATTGGCAGGTCTGAAGGCAGTCAGTGCAGTAACCTTTACTGTACCGACACCAAACAAAGACAAAGAGCGTTAAAGGAAAGAAAATCCAGGTTAGCCTCAGGCTTTTAAAGCTTTCACAAGGTAAACCCTGAAAGGATGAGATTTAGGTAATTAAGACTCAATCAATTCCAGGCATGCAGCATTTTCACAGCAGCAGAGCGGCCCATGAATCAGTTCTACCTGCTGGGAGGCCGTCAGCTGGGGAATGAAATCAAATACCTTTAGCAGGACGTGTTTCTAGAGACCAGGCCAGGAATGGACATGTGCTGTTGTTATTGACACTATTTGTTGTATTAGTTTTTACATTGACCCAGCAGGCAGTGCAACTCAATCCAACGTTTTTGCTGAAATGCGACCCGAGATCAGAAAGGTTGAGAACCCCTGTGCTGTGTAAAAGAGTTGACTCTTTTTCTTAGAATTATGTTTAAGAAAAAAAAAATAGATCTAATGTCTAAATGCTAATAGAGACGGAAAGACCCTGAACACACAGACTGTTGATCCAGTGGTCAGCATTCTCACTTCAATCCAGATCTATATTAGTGATAAGATTTGAACACTGTTTATTCTGATTTATTATTTATTTTGTGTGAAACATCTTGGGAAAGAACATAATGTTGCCTTAAATGGATTTTAGGTTCTTATTTGGAGCAAACCTGATCAAATGTAAAAGATTTCTATCTCCTACCTTATTTTAGAATCCTTCCTATAAGTACACCCTCCTCACATCAGACATTTAGGTTTATACTAAGGAATAAATTATACAACACACTAAACGTCTTTGAATATTTCATAGACTTTAAATGTGAAACAAAGCTGCTTTGCTCTCTAGTTATTTTATGCTGCGCAAACCCAAACTGGAATTGATCTTCTCATTTAGCTCTCGGAGAGAAAGCAAATACCTGCCATCGTATTATTATTATTTGATTCAGGCAATGTCTGCCTTTAGCTTGGGACTAAACAATGATGAATACATACTGCAGGGAGGAACAACGTTTTCATTCCACCGCCAGAAAACAAGCTAAACCGTTCTAATCAAGGCAAATTACGCGTTAGTCTCCAGACGGCGACACTCGACAGGCCTGATCAAACAACATAATGGGGGGAAAATCAATTTCTAGTGAGCAACAGAAGATCTGAAAAGAAACTCAGAGGTCATTTATGTTCTGTGTTGTAATTCTCTTCATGTTTAAGGAGGTCTGGAAAGCCGACACTCATTTCTGAACTTTTTTAATGTGACATTATTTCTTAACGCTAACGAAAAAAAAAATACATTTGATAGAATAAAAGCATTAAGCACATAAGTGTGCAGTTGAATTAAACTTGCAGCATGTGCTTGTAGGAGCTGGTAGGAGTGTATCAGGCCTCCACAGTACCTGGTCTTGTGGAGGACGTCTCCAGCTGGCACTCTCTGAGAGCATCTGTAATCAGAACTGTCACTATAATAATGATGATAATAATAATAATGGAGGAAGTTGGGTTGTGGTGTGAGAGAGAAATTCAAATGATTGAATTATCAATATCTGGTCTTTCAATTCAGAAAACCTTCTGTTGCATTGAGAGGACTGTTCTCGTCTGCATCCCTCTGCAGTTGCATTTAAAAAACTCTCCTTACTCAGTATTCTTTGGTCTCTTTCCAGGACAAGTGGCCTAGTGCACTTGAAAAAACACGAAACTGACTTACAATTAATTTTTTTGCAAGATATAGAATCTTGCTTTCAATAATTTCTTAATATTGATTAAAGTCCTGGCAGATTTCTTTCACTAACAAGACATTTTCCCAGGTTTTAAGTGAAATAATCTGTCAGTGGAGTTCACTCTTTTCCACTGTGCTGTTTGTTAGAGGTTGGTGGATCAATCCACAATATCAATGATACTGACACTGTTGTGGTAAGTTTGATACTTCAGTTTCGGATTCTGGGTTCAAATTTGATTTGTAGTGTGTCATCACTTCTTTAAAACAGATTTCTTTATGTGCTCACAAAGTGTTTTTTTACACTTTATTTAGGGAAAAAAATGCAAGAAAATTTGCTTCATTTTTCCATAATAATAATATCATAATGAAATGTCAGCATTTTGTAGTAACCTATTAACCTTGTTCAAATTATTTCAACATAATAATTCAAAGGAAATATCACTATAACACAGGAGATCAAAAGTTTGAGAAAATATCAAACTTAAATAATTAAGTATCAATACCTGTATCAGTATCAGTATTGGTGACACTGGCTCTGTTTTTACTTCATATCAGATCAATACCAAAATATACAACATGGTGCATCTCTGCTTTTTGTATGTTGTTTTCTAATTTGTTTTTCACTTGAACACAGTATGAATACATTTCAGGGCCAATAACTGTAAAAATCTCACACAAGTAGTTCAGAAAAAAGCTCTTTTTTATGATGTACACCATTTGGCCCACAGCCTTCAAAACCAAATGTATGTTTGTCGTACAGGAAGAAGATATGCAGCACATAGATAAATATAAATGTCTCTTGACCTTTTGAATTTCTAAGTCTGAATAGAAACAAGTTGGTTCAGGTGAGGTTTTTCTCAGAGGGAAGGAGCCGATTCTGTTGAGCCAGGATGAAAACAGAAAGTTTTACCTCCAGAATGAGGGGGAGGTCCGCACAGCAGGACCACTCCTTGACCTTCCCGAACTGACACAGAACTTCTTCTGTGAGTCTTGAAGTTCTCCAAGTCTGAAAAACAACAACGAGAAAAAAATAACAGCAGTTAAGAAAAATAGCCCATCAAGAAAGAGCTCAATAACTAAACTCGAAATACTGTGAAACATCATTTTAACCTTTATTGAAAGTCACAATTCACCATGTCTTGCAAGTGTTTTCATGCCAGTATTGTCGCACCACTCAACACACTCACATGCTTTGATCTCACAGCCAACACACACTCCAGTGTTTCCAACTGGAAGTGAGAAACTGAGGCACTAACAGCTGCAGCTTCACACAGCAAAAACCGATGATACCCAAATATTGAGAAGCTTTTTTTTGTCTTGCTGGTGATCGAAGCATTTTAAAAGTGAGCCTTCAGTGGAGGCAAATTAAAAATTCTGGGGGTTGCAAAGAGCTGCTGGTGTTGGCGTAGGTCAAATTGTCCTCTTATCCAATATTCCAGACTCACTGCAGGGATTCCAAGAGGATCAGAAGTGAGACAAATTGGGAGCCAACAGAGACGTCTGCAGAGACACGGGAAGAACTGAAGGCCTTAAGGAAACGGATCAGGTGCTGTTGTTGCAACTGGTCAGCTCAAATCCTACTCAGAAAATCTACTTAAACAGTGTCGAAGAATTGTTATTTTTAATTCAGGCAAAATTATTATGGACGAATGAAAATCTTCCAATGATAAATCTCAGGTAGACACAAAGTATTCTTTTTTTTTCTTTAAAACGGTAAGACATTGTTGAGCAGGTCAAATTCCTGTACAGATAGAAGCTGATTTTTGTTTATGTGCACATGTATCCATGTACGTCTGGGAACCAGAGCACAGACTGCTCTAACGCCGCCACACTGGGATCTACTGAAACAGCTGAAACAGTCAGAGCTGGTCAGCTAACGAGTCCTGATGAGAGGATGTGATGGAGCCCCAACATGTTAGTTTTCACCAAAAGACCAGATTTTATTTATAATTTTGTTAACAAACTTTGTTTTGTTAATGGATTGATTGATTATAATTATTAATAGTTGCTGATAGCTAATTAAATCACTGATGCCCAAACATAGTCACAGACTCGAAGTATCTTCTCTGCTCTCCTCCTGAACTCCAGCCACATGACTTTAAGTTAAACTGAAGGCATCTTTAAATATTAATCCTGTTGTGTCTGCTCTTCATATTAAATCTTATCCAGTTTGTTTTTCCCCGTCTTTCTGCTTTTCACTGAGGCAGACGGTTTGAGGCTCACCATGTTCATCAGCCAGAGAGGAGGAAATCCTTCAGCTGTCCAATCCGGTCGCAGAGGAAGAGTTTGTGATGCGGTGATGTCATTTTGAAAACAGCCTGGGCGGAACCTGCACTTTTGCCGCATTTTGTGTTTCCACTTCACTTAAAGCAGAGGGAGTTCTGCACCATTTGCAGGATTTTATTTGCCTCAGATGGCCAGTGTTTTAACAATATAAGCACAAACTGAAAAGGCTCATTAAAACGGATGGACAGACTGGCGCTTATTGTTTGCCTACAGGCACTTTAGGCGCTCCCCGATGCCGGAACATCCTCCCTATAGTTCTTACCCGATGTGAGCAGTATGTGATGCCTCGCCTCTGTAATTATTCAGATGGAAATATGGACAGCACGTAACAGAGAAAACACAATTTGAACCTGTCAGGTAGCTCAGAGTGAAGAGAAACATTTGAGCAGGGAGGGAGGGGGGGTGTAAAATGTGGTGGGGATTGACGCTGTGGCCCGTTTCCTGCCTCTGCCACTGTATGAATAATAAATCTGGGCCCAGCGTGAGCAAAACACATGGAGAAAAAAAACACAACATGGAAATCAATAGTGACACACACCCACTAATATGAGGCAAACAGCAATCTGCCGCCTCTCTGCTAAGCAGAGATGGCTGCTGAGGCGAGTCACACATGAGAGATTTTAATAGCTCCGCTGGTAATCAGGTTACCTTTCATTCATCACGCCCACCAGCACTGAACGTTACAAAGCTGTTCCCGCCATGGTCCCGATACTCAAAGTGCTGTTAAACTGAGCTAATTTTCTTTTGACAATTGATGGCAGCAGCAGGTCAGAAACACTTTGGCTGGACGCGCATCGAGCTCAGCAAATGTAACCAGCAGAGATCAGCAATGAGCCTCACAGGGTTCCTTCAGTCGGAACTGATCTGAACAATGTAAAGAGATTTTACAGAAAACTAAAACCTCAACTTTGTAATATTTAATGTATTTATTTATAACAAATCTACCTTTTTTTTTTGCAAAAAAAAAAAAAAATCTAAATACTTAGCCTCCTTTAAGATCAAACGCCTTAATAAGATCTAGTGAACTATAGCTATGTTCACACAGCAGGTCCTGATGCTCAATTCCAAATAGATTTTTTTTGGTTGGTTGTTCATTCTGCTCATACTAATTAAACCCGACGTCAGAGAGGCGTCTGTGTGACACCAAGGCAGGAGACAAATGTTAACATCAGCCAGCAGCTCTCTGCTTACAGAAGGACTAATGAACGCCACTGTTTATGGATCAGATTTAAAGTTTATTCAGCAATGAGCCGACAGGATCATCACAAAGAAAGAGGAGACACAACTAGTGCTGGTGTTTTGTGGAGCGTTGACTGCAACCTCTAGTCTGTTTGGATGTGAGGTCAGAGTTCAGTGTGGTGGGATTGTGGCGTGACGCGCTTCAGTGACACAGATTTCTAATAATTTCATAATCATAAATTCCAGCCATTGTTTACATCGTGATTTTCATGCATATGGCTTCGTTTAATGCATAATTACAACAAATGTCTCACATCAATGATATAAAAGTCAGTTAAAATGACTGCAGATGCCTTGAAAACAATCAGAAACATCTGATGTAGTTTCACATATGGACATGGCAAAGATTTGATTTTTGGGAGGTGAGAAGATCACTGAGAAGATCATTGTCTGCAGTGACAAAGTTTATGTGTGCTGCATTCGCCGGCTGTGTAAACCTGCTCTATTTGTCTTCAGAAGTGAACTATTCAGATGATTTTTGTATTTTTTGGAGTACAAAAAGCAACATCCTGAAATATCTGCCAAGTTCTAAACATTCAGTTCTAAACGTTCAGCTTTGGTCTGGATCTTGGAAGAACCGGATTTGACTCCATCCTGGTCTGGTGTAATATTCCCACTTCTAATGTCACGTTTTTAATAACTACAAGTGGAATAATGATCATAATTAACAGAAATAAAGTCTTTTGTCCATGTGAGGATAATTCAACTATAAAATGTCTTTTAATTAGTGATAATGTTCCTGAAAAAAAACAAAAAACTTTTCATTGCTGTTCTAATTTATTATTATTATTTTCAACGCACATTTATAAGCTACTAAAATCTAAAAAAAATAAATAAATAGAAGTAGGTTGTAAATTTATAAAAATGCAAAGGGTGTGAATATGTTTGGAAACCAACTGACCGCTGCAGTGATTTCAGATTGTTCCAGCGATACATGCTGGTTATATTTAGCTCTTTCAGCTTACACACTTTACACTACATGTAGTACATTTTACTACAACACATCAACCGGGATCCAAATGTTATTTTTAACTAAGAAGCCTGAAGACAGCCTGTTAATTAATCCGCAAAGACAGGTGACACAGTGCCTCAAATTTATCCATACATATTCTACCAAATTGGGTTCATTAACCTTAATTAACCTGGCTCTGCAATATGCTGTGTATTGTCGAGTTGTGTGTGCCGAGCAGCGCTGTGGGCTCGCCGCCTCTCCCTGTAACTCACACGTCGCCAACAGAAACTGCCAGCAGTCCACTTTCAAATGAGATTACTGATTAGTTCAGCACCAAGTGATCTAAATGTAAAATTATTGGGCTCGCTGATTTATGAAGAGTACTGCGAGGTCAGATACTATGTCATACTGGCCGCAGGCAAATTTCATTATCAGGAAACTCTAAAATGATTTCTTTAAGCATAAGCCTGCTCTTAAGCTTCATTCGCTGCTGAGCTAATAGTTATTTAAATCCTTTTGGGGTGATTTTTTGATGTTTCTGAAGTATTGTCAGATTGATGTCTTCAGGTTCTGATGGATGTGTCCAACTCCAGGAGGCAACATATATTGTTGTCACTTGATTCAGTTTTACCTAAAACTATGTGAGCCTGTCATTACGAGCAATAAATCAATTAATCACACGATGGATTAAAATGAGCACAAAAACAATCGTCAAACAGATGCTCGACTTTAGTATCACTGAAAGTCATTTTGAAGAACGCTGCAAACACGCTGCCTGCCACTTTAGCCTGTTTTCCCTGTCTAAGCTGAAAGACTATTCATTTCTTTCAGACTTCAGAATCCATTTGATTTATTGTTGTCTCGTTTGTTTTATTTTGTGTATTTAAAATGTTTTCCAGTTTCAGTGTTAAATGTTCTTTAGAAATGAATGTTTTTTTGGTTTTTCAGTGAATGTGTTTTTATTGTTATGCTATTGTTATTAAATTAGTCGAAAATGGTCTCAAAATGACAATAATATCGTTTATCGCAACAATTTCTGGTACAATTTAATGCACAGATAGGCCTAAAGTTATGTGCAGGTCAGGTCAGAATTTTTACATTGTCAGATTTTATGTATTTTTCTTGCACGTCCAAGCAATGCATCATTTATGCAGCAGTCAGCTTCTATGCACAGTTAAACCAAGACTAAAAGGCCACCTGTTTACAGCTCCCTTTGATTCATATTTGTTTGATGATCTTGAAAAAAATGAATGTTTAATGCTTGTTTCATAATTAGCTACTGGATTATGTTGTTCTGGTGTTGAGAACGTTGAACTGCCTTGTTGCTGAAATGATCACAAATACATAACAAGTTGATTAGACATAAATTGATGAGACATAATTGGAAAAGATAAAGATAGATGTACATAATAAACAAAATGTCACAGTTGGTGACAGCATGATGTGTTTATGATGTTTTTATGTTTTCATGATGTAAAGCACTTTGTAAAGTCTTGTTGCTGAAATGTGCCGTATAAGTATATAAGTAAAGTTTAATATTAGTGGTGGTGCATGTATGTTTTTGAGTCTGTATGTATATTTCTGACCCTGTTTGTGTTAGAAATTTCAAGTTCTTGTTTTGTCATTAAAGATGTGTTTATGAATAATCATTCCACCCAAGAGAAAAAGAACAGCTGAAATGTAAAAGAGTTCAGGGCAGTGGGTGATGTAGAGGTAGAGCTGCCGCCCAACGTAGAGAGGCTAGTAGACGCCCAGGGCTCGATTCCAGAATCTCTCTCTGCTCATCTACTGCTGATAAAGACCTCTAGTCTAGTGCCAGAAAACACTTTTTTTTTTTATTTTAAAAAGCCTCCAGTTATTTTGAAAATCATGCTGAGTGGAAGCAAACTTCAGACTTGACCTGTGTTATGATGTCAGTGGAGAGCAACCTTCTGGTGCAACACTCTGTTTTCATGCTGCTGGACGGAGGAGGGGATGGTACCTGTTGGCTCTGTGTTCACCAGCTGCAGAGGGAAGTGAGTCACAGAACCAGCACCAGCAGGAAGGCATGCTGGTGTTAATGTGACAGGAGGCATGTGTTGCTAACAGTCTTCATTAAAACCTATTTAGCTAAAAATAAATGTAGCATCAACAGGAAACAGACAGGAAGATTCGTTTGTGGGAGCTTCTTTTTTTGTTTAGTTTAGTTTTTTTTACCTGTTGTTGTCCGTCCCCTGAAATCAGACAGCGGTGGAGGTCTGAAAGCTCTCTTGCTGTGTTATTGTTCCAGCCTGGAGCAGCTTTACTCAACTTAGGGGCTTCTGACCCCGGTCATGCACCGCATCGCCGCACCACATCGCCGCACCGCATCGCCACACAGCAGCGCCGCACCGCATCGCCAACCCCCAATCTGGGGTGTCTGGCCCCTAGTGTACCAATCGTTGGCCTCAGCAGCTCTTCGCTTTGCTACTTAAAAATTTTGCAGCCACAGCTTTAACTAAAGCAGCGCAGGTTAAGGATGGGTTTGCTGTCAACCCAATGAAAAATCTAATATTTTTACTAATCCAGTACAAATCATTGTGTTTATTCATGACACACATTTTATTTATTCATGCTTTTATTTTGATGATATTGACTTTCACAATCTCAAACAATTATAATATTACAGAAGACCAATGGCTTTATGTTGAAAGTCTACATGTAGGGAAGATGCTGAGTCAACAGTTATTCAACAAGTCTTCTCCACAAGGTAAGTCACTAAAACGCATCGGGAAAGAAACTGGCTTTGGCAGCATGCTGTATCCAACATAAGAATAATATTTAAAATAATAATAAAAGAGTAAGAAGAACCAAGCTGTGTCAGTTTCTTCTCTCACATTATTTCATCACTTTACCTCTTTGAGACAAAGAGTCATTGAAGAGGAAACCTGCAGAGCCATTGAAACTCTGATGATAACAGCAGTAATTCCACTTTACATTGTATGATAAACCATTAATGGATCAGTTTCAAGCAATTACTGAGATCAGTGTCACATTTCCTGCGATTCCTGTGTATCTGTTAAGAGTCTCCTGTCATAGTCGGTTCGGTGAGAACTAAAGCTCAAAATGCAGCCTGGTCTGGATCTGTTCTCACTGCACATGTTAATCCACTCATCTGATGAATGTTCGTCAGCTCCTCTCTGGAGGAGAACGTGTCCCCTCAGCAGAATAATTGAGCATCCAGGATGGAGTCGCGGTCCGCGCGGTGGATGACAAACTCTCTGTTGGCAGGTCGATCTTAACAAGGCGAGCTGCCGTCGTTCTTAATTATATTTACCGGACTGTGAAAGGCGGGCTGCCGCCCAGCTTCACAGCCTCACAGCCACCAAGCCGCCCAGCCTAACAGCCGCCCAGCTTCACAACCTCACAGCCTTACAGCCGCCCAGCCTAACAGCCGCCCAGCTTCACAACCTCACAGCCTTACAGCCGCCCAGCCTCACAGCGTCGGGATGAGCGCTGGCGGTCTGCTCCGCCATGCCGAAATGGAATGGCTTGTTTTCATTTCCTCTGGTTAGTTTTTGTTTGAGGAGTGTTTGCTGTTATCTCCTCGCTGTCGCTCAAAGGTGATTAATGTTGTTGCGAGGCTAATTGACTTCGCTCCTCTCAGAGGGCTTTATCTGCGCCTGGCATTTCTGATCAGAGATCTGTGATGAAAGCTTGTCACTAATTCATCCACTCTGCTGCTTTATTTTACTTTTTAATTATCTTGGATGTACATTCGTCCCTTTTCTGCTGGTGGTGGTACAGTAAAGCAGCAAGAAGAGAGTTTCACTGCAAAAACATTTTACCAAGTAACTTTGGTCTAGTTTCTGGTGGGAACACCTTAGAACACCAAGTTAAACAAAAATAACACATTAGTATCTTTTCAGCAAAATACAGTCAGCCTGTGGCAATAAGCAATGTCAAAATGTTCTGTTTTTGCAGTGTTAATAATGAAAAATGGCTTGAAATAAAGGACAGTACTATTTTTAGGAGGGGCTTTGTAGATTCTCAAAATTTGCTTTCTTTCTTTTTTTGGGTGGGGGCGTACTAACCCCACCACTTACTTTCATCTAAAGAAACGATAGAAGGTTAGATAAAAGCACTCAAGCCTTACCAAAAAATGCGCTAACAGAACAAAGTCAACAAAAGCAAGGGAGATCTAAGGTTCTGGATTGAGTCACCCCATCTCCCCAAAAAGTCCTTTTTTTGGTTTTATTTTTGGCTGAGATCAAAGCCATGAAGTGGGGATGTGTAGTCCACTAGAGCCGCTCATTGCCCCCACCCACCACGTTGAAAGCATCCCGCAATTGTTGGCCGTGTCCGATGACTCCTACCATCATCGCCTCATCTTCCACCTCTAACCATCCACCTCTAACCATCCACTCTCAGCTGCTCCCAAAAAAGAGCAAAAGAAGCATTGTTGTTGGAAGTGGGCTTGGGTGGGCTCAACCGGCGTGGGCTCAACCGCAGGAACGCCTTTCAAAGTTCATGCTGATGTGCAAGTGTTGAAAAGAAAGCATAAAAGCAAAGATGCCTGCCTCAGCGGAGAACACAAGTCCTTTCAGTCAGACACCCAGAATGCCCCTGGCTGTTTCTACACAAAAAGCTTCCCTGTGACTCTCTGAAGGAAAGCAGCTAACGATGAGTAATTGCCTCAGAATAACTAAAAGTGATGTCCCATCCAGGTCCATTAGCATCAATTATTGCAAACCTGGGCTGGCATTACAAACAATGATCCAGATTAGGCTGATCATCGCATCCCTGACATATGAGCTTTCCAAATGCCACGGCCACTAATCATACTCCAACGGGCCTGACCAACCGTGACCGTCAGATTCATCACAACCTGCTGCTCCGTAAGGACCGCTTCCACGTCTCCGAGTGGCGCCGGTGGAATAATGCATGACATGCACAGGTGTGTGTGGGTCGATGCGTTGGAACTTATACATAGGGACGGTTATTTTAGGGCTTTTGCTTATGATGTTACACAGATCTGCTGCCAAAAATAAATAAGGTGGAAGACAAAGTGTGAAGTACTGAAGTCCAGCAGGTTTAAAGCTGAATCAGCAGATCTATGAGTGGATGTCCAGAGGAAACACAACTTTAGGAATTCCTTCTCTTTAAACTGGACCTACCCAAAAAAGAATCAGCTGATTTTCCATTGACCTATAGAGTGCAGAGTTGCATTTTGGGTAATATAGACACCCAGTTTTGACAAACTACAAACTACTATATTAGTTTTCTTGGATTGTTTTCACTTTCTACCAAAGATGTTCATATTAATAATTCTAATGGGAGTCTAGTAGTCAGTCTGAGTGCATAAGTTATTTGTCTTTGGGTCTCATTTTGCTTTTTAGTCACTATTAAATGTTTTATCTGATCAGAAAAATGTAATTTCATACAAATAGTCCAAATGCCACTTCAGAGCTACAGAATCAAATGAAGCAGACAGAAACATCTGGGCTCTTAAAGCTACAATGTGTAGCTTTTTTTTTTAAATGTTTTTTTTTTTTTACTTATTAGTTAATAGTGCCACTATGGTGTGACAGTGAAATATAAGACAGAGAATCAGTGAAAAGATTCCTTGCTGGGCAACTATTGCCATCTGAAAAAAACTCATCAGACAACAACCAGAGTGAGGAGGAGGATCTTAGCGCAGCCAATCATGTAGGGACAGTTTGCTCCTCAATGTGCTAATGGTAGAGAAACAGCTTAACATTCTAGGAAAACCGTTTATCCGCCTCCATCTGTGGCTATGCTAACTAGCCATGCTAGTTAGCCACAGATGGCTAATTAGCCATCTGTGGCGGATTCGCTATCAGGAAGAAGCTGTGACAGTAGCGCTTACACAACCATGATAGACAGCACCAAGACCTGCCTCTTGGCTCTGATTGGTTGTTTCTAGTCAGCACTGGGAGAAGGCAGAGGAGCTCAATTTTTTTCATAGCTTGTCTCATCCCATACAGTCACAACATAGTGACAGTTTAAACAAATATGCAAAAAATATTTTTTTTTAGAAAAGTTACATACTTTTAAAAAAAAGGACAATACAACTCTACAGTACATGATTTGGTCATTTTTCATTACAATTGAGAAGCAGCTGTATGCAGGTTGGGTCATCATAGCAGAGCAAAATCTGAAAAGTAATCTAAAGTGGTCCACATATGAAACAAACACAATGGCTTGTCGTTAGACCATGGTGTTGTTTTGAGTGTTTAAGTCTTTTTTTTTAAACAACAAAGGAGGAAGGAACAGGAGACACAACGAAGCACATTAAGAAGAGTAAAAAGGAGAACAGAGAGAAAGAAGAAGAACACAAGGCAGAAAGAAGCAAACGACTAACAAAGGAAAAGCACAAAGAAAAAAGCAAAGAAGAAAGTCCAAAACAAAAAACAATGGGGGGAGAAAATTTGCTGTAGCAACAAAATATTCTTCCATATTCATATTTTCCAAATCCTCTCCAGGTCTGGAAAGTCCTGGAATCTGAACCCAGTCACTTCCAGTTTTCACTGGAACCCTGATGGTGTCCGAGATGCTGCGTTATGATGCTTTGGTAGTGCAGTGCAGATAAAAGCAAAAGCCAGAAAATACCCGATAAGCTATTTATGCCTCATTAGCTAAGTCAATATATTCGCTCCACGCTATCAGAGCGGCTGAAAGAAATCTAACGGATTTATTTGCATCTAAATGAGGCGTTTCTGTCTGCCCCCCTTTACAGACCTCTCTGTCTGCATCTGGAATCGTCGCCTGTGTGTTCAGCCAAAAGTGAACTTGCCTGACACTAATGAGACACTGTATATCTGCAATACCTGAAACTGAATATATACACCCTCCCACAGGATGTGTCAAGTCAGGCTCTGTTTCTTTGTTCAGAGTCAGACCTTCTGGCATCTCTGGCTTCTGGAACAATGAATAAGGCTCGTCACTGCATCCAAAGCACAGACACCCCATGTAAAAAACCACAGCCTGTTAATCAGTATGAAATATGAGGATGCATCTTTTACATAATCAGTGATACAGAATCGATAGGAAATGCTCATCGGGTTGGGTGCGTATTGAGCGGCAGCACCCGCCGCCCATCACTTATCCTCGCCTCAGGAGGACGACAGGCACAACCCTGGCAAAAAAGCAGCATCATCCATCAAAAGTTTGGAATGACGGAATGTTCCGAGTCCCTGCTGGTTCTGAGCGTAACCTTGACGATGTCGCGGAGCACCAAATACTAACCAAGCAATATCAGTTTTTTCAAAGGTTTCATCAGGAAAGCGTCTCTATGGCTCATCTGGCTCCCGAAATGGAAGAAAGTTTAACAAAGTTGCTTAAGAAATTACACTGAGAAATGATAAGCTGTCTAAAAATGTGAAATGACTTAAGATTAGATCAACGTGCTGGTCTGAAGAGACACAAAAAATCCAATCTAAGCAACAGAAATAATGTGTTTTAGTGAGCGTTGGTCACCTGGAATAAGACGGAGATATTACTGATGGCTGCTTAATGAAACGACAGGGAGAAATCCCCAGACACCAGGAGCTAAATGACCGACTCATGAGGCAGGAGAACTGATCAACTGTAAAAAATGACCAGCTCCCACATCGGACATGAAGGCAGAATCACAATTCCATCATCAACTCAACGACCAAATTTAATGAGGTTTTTATTTGACCTTCACAGATAGTCAAAATAATCCATTTTTATGGACTAGTGAAAAAGAAGGTACAGAAAAATGTGTTACCATGCCAGGCCTCGGTACGCGCTGCACATGTGGTGTTTAAACTTTGAAAACAGGCCATCCTAAGCTTTCTGAGAGGGGGTCTTAATGTGTAGTTATTTAGATATTGAGGTTTCACTGTATTGGAATAGTCGCCAAAACCTGAAACACAAAAATGATTTACTCCAAAAAAGAACTTAAACAGTTTATTAAAAACACAACAGCCAAATGTTTGGGATCAACATAATTTATCTCATCTAAAGTGTGCATAACAGTTGCCTGACTCTGTGCATATTTGTGCCATAAAAATAGCAAAATGTACATTTCCTCTTTGTTTAAGAATCAGAAACACTATTTCAGTTTTGTTGTTCTGTCACTTTTACTAATGTTCAAGATACTTTTTGCAGCAATTATTTATTTTTGTCCCCTGGAGTTTAAGAACATCTTAATAATTATCTAAAACAAACAAACAAACCCTTCTCAGGACAAACTCCACACTAAAATCCTTTCCTTTGAGAAATTACAAGAACTGCAGTAAGATCAGCAGAGTTTAGAGCCAACTGTTTTTCTTTCTATTCAAAGTAAGTTGTTCAAACTTTAACAGATGTTTTTTTTTCTTTATTCTTAATTTTAATATTTAAGTACAGGGCGGCAGATGGAGAAGTTATGAACTGGCATTTCATCAAAGAGTTTCCATTGTTCAAATTAAGGGTCAACACTGGGAACAGAAAATGTTTCATTATTTGTCGCAAGAAAAGAAACTGAAAAGACAGAAATTCAGAATCAACAAGAAAATGTTTTACTGCTTACATGTAACTACAGATCAAAACAACTCTGACGTTTTAATTCAGCTACAGCTACTTTTAACTCTGCTGCAGTTTGAGAACTAAAGTGATTATTGCTGTTGCATATTGTGTACGTGGATATGTTGAGCAAAGCAATATTAATTATGAAAAATATCAACCCACCCTGCCAGTTTTTGGCAGCTGACCACTGCTGCCCAGCATGATGCCAAATGATCCAATTTGGCACTTTTCTGTTTTTGAAATTGCACAGCATTTGATGAAACTACAGTAATCACAGCCCAGCGATCTGTGTTGTTTTGAAGCACTGCTGGCCAAAGAATTAAAAGCTCCAGAGTGCTTTGCTGTTAATCTGCATTGTGACTTTTATCTCAATACTTTTTTTCCAAAAGCTAGCCTTTAATGTTAATAGGGAAATCTAAATTGTTCGTAGGATTGAGTAAACCGACTGTCAGGTTGGATAAATGTTATTGTAAAATGGAAATCATACTGCAGAATGTAAAGGTTCATATTTACACTGCTTTATACTTTACACAAGACCAGTTGATCAGGGTCTCAAGAGAGTAAAATGTATAAAGACTTGAAGGAGCATTTACTTGATTTCACTATTCACCACTTGAACTGCTTGGAATTGATTTGATATGGAAACTGCACCATTTTGAAAACTGAAGTATGCATTTAATAAATAATACATGAGTAATAAACTATTGTCCTTCTAAACAGGAATCAGTGCTGCTCACAGGAGCTGTATATAGTTTTGGCACGTGTCTGAGAAAGAAAAAAAAATCTTAGGTCATTTCATCTGTAGTTTTAAGAATTCAGTACTTTTAGGACCTAAAAGTACTGATAGGTCTGACATAGAAGGGTTTCAGAGATCAGAAAATCACTGATTAGTGAATCTTTATTAAAACAAATTGAATCACTTCATTTAGTCTGATTAACCTGTTGCTCGACTTGCTCCAGGACGGCTGCTAGTGTTTGCATCTGTGCAGTAGTTCTTTACTTTACAGCAATCCCAACACACTACTTAGGATCACATTAAAGATTTGGCAGTTTTTGAAACACAACAGAAATGCATATTCAATGATTCAGACTCTGACTTTGCCTCACACAGCTCCAGTTGCCGGTTAGCTTGTTAGAGGTGTGAGGAGGCTCAGTCTTATGTCAAAATCACACTCCGGTTTTGCTTAGAGCTCATTACCAGCTCAACGTTTTGATCTTTAGCAGAGAGAGGCAGAGCGGGAGCTGAAACCTCACTCCTCGCCTGAGTGTTAAAGGTGTGAATTTCAAAAAGGAGTTGGAGCACACTCACAGGAGCTGTATATAGTTTTGGCACGTGTCTGACAAAGAAAAAAAAAATCTTATGTCATTTCATCTGTAGTTTCAAGAATTCAGTCGATGCTTTATTCATCGTTTTGTTTGATTCTAACACCCCAATGCACAACTCTGGAACCTGTACTGAAAGAAGTGCAGCCTTAGGTAAGTAACTAATATTTCTATGCATCATGTTACACAGAGGCACTACTGTAATAGGATTAACACAAAGCTGCTCATTTGTTGGCACAGCCTGATACTGAGGCCATGTCTAATGCTGCTGCCCAGATGCTCTGACTTTGCAGATGACATCGTTGTGTTTTAGGATCATATTATTGCTTTCAGTAGGATAAATGCACAGCTAGCTAACTTTATGCATTTCCATTACAAACGTGTGCAAAAATGTCAATATTTAAACGTCAGAAAAACACAACTTTGCAATGGTGGTGTTTTCTATAAATAAGAAAGAATCAAAATCACACATGAATAAGTTTGTTCTTGTGATAAGTCGTTAACAGACGTACAACCTCATCATATCCAGCTGCTGCAGACAGAGCCCAGTCCACTCCGTGTTTCACGAGTGTTTCTCCATGAAGTTCACATATTTTTGAAGAGTTTCCAGTTTCTGTTAATAAAGCATGTTATCTTGATAGTTGTCATATCGCTGCTGCTAGCTCTTTGTTAAGCATGACGGGTTTATTTCAATCTGTCTAATAACTATTACAGCTCATATTTTGAAAGTTCATCATTTTCTCATTTTTGCAGTAACTAAAAATTCTCTACTATCTCTGCTATAAAATATTTATACTTTTTTTTCTCCAAGATCAACATGGGTAATTTAGTTCAGGTTACATATGTTTCAGGACATATGCATAAATGGGAAAATTATCATTAAAGAAAACCAGGACTGAAGATGAGTCATTTTTGAAATATGTTTCCAGGCAAACGACGTGACAATGACTTCAGTGACCTGCTGAAGGTCACAAGAGTTGAATCAAGATGTTTGAACAAAATGACACCATAAATACAGTTCTTACTTACTGCATGTGTTCACTAAAGGAATGCAAATGTTATTGCATTTTAGACAGTAAAATGTTTATTTCCTTATTTAAAAAAGGAATTGAGTTATTTGTTTATCTGAATCTATGTTAAAAACGGCTCAAGTTGTGGAATGTGCCCATTTTTTAATGTGAATAATCAATAAACTGTCAGATAAAATTAAATATGATTGAAACATTTTACACTTTTTCTTTTCAATTTTCTCAGGCTAGCAGAGAAGGCCCAGCTGGCCCTGACAGCCCACCGCTGCTTATTTGAAACTTAATGACCTCTTTGAAACTCTGAAATTCAGGCTTTTCTTCAAACGCCTTGCTTAACCAAAACATTATCTTGAAACAGTGTCATTTTACTCCTGTGCTACAAGTTTACCAGCACGTGTGGATCTGTCAGGCATATGTTAAATAAATGACTAACTAAAAGTTATGTGGATGTGACTTTTGCTCCACCCTGAGCAGACGTCCAGCTCAACACACAGGTGGGGTAATTAAAAACTGTCCCTGTCTAAAAGTAACTCATGTCTCGTGTAGAGATTTGTTGTCTACGATTCCTTTAAACTTCTATAAATAATTATATGACACTCCAGAAATACCAGTTGCCCTTTAAATTACTCGCTTGGGTCCTCGCCATTCAATCATGGTGTGGAGTTAATTAAGCTATTCCATTTGTAATAAAGAAGATAGATGACACCCAGTCATACACACGGTGAACCCCCCTCCCCGGCTCTGTGACGGCGACTGAAGACTGGTAAGGTCAGAGCCCCAACAATTGATGGAACTGTCATCCCGTCACAGTGGAAATCCACCAGCAGAATGGGATCATGGATTGACTTTCCACAGCTCCAGGGGGCCAAACAAATGGCCTGAGACAGATTGGTGGCCTTGTCTCCAAATGCTAAACCTCAGAATCTAATCTGAGCAGTTATCAGTCATTTGCTGGCAGTGTCATCAATTCACCTGACCAGTAATGATCGCGTACAGTGGTGGGAGTTATTGACTCACTGAAGCTTCAGGAATATGGAGTCTGTGGGCTGTCAGTTAAGATTCCTGAGATCAGTCCAAAAATCCATCATCATGTCCTTCAAACGTTAGCATAAAAGAGTTTGAGAATGCTGATTCTGCATTAAAGTATTCTGGTTTTTATCACTTTCAGAACTGTTGCAGTTATCTGCTCCCAACTTCTGTCACCTGATGGAAATTTACATCTACCAGACTTGAGCCCATGCCCCTCTAAAACATAACCAATCTGAAACCAATCCGTACTTTACAAAGTGATCCAGCTCTGGCACTAAAGCACAGATTCTATCCACTAGGGAACAGTTAGATGTTTTCTGTTTCCTAAAACTCTCCTAAACCTTCGCAGGTGTTTCTGGAGGAGTCTGCAGAGTAGTGCACTGCACTCATTCTTCACCACAATAAAACACAAAATATGACTCTTAAAAAACAAAAAGTGCAATTGGTTTGGAAACTAGTCATTTTCCAAACTACAATATTTTTCTACTGCGGACCAATCAGATTTTAAAGCATTCTGCATTTCTCCTAATTTGATGATTTTGGATTAAAAGCAGCCACTCTTGTTTCCCCTGTTCTAAAGATGAATATAAAAAAGAAACATAAAAATACAACATAATGGTCAATTTTCCACTTTAATTTGTACACTGAAAATCTGTATATGGAGACAAGATTCCTCATCTACTGTGAGAATCATCCGTTCTCCATGCTAAGTGTGTGATGTATGACGTTGAACAAGAGTCAATGAGCTGAATTCATGAATTCCATTTATTAATACCAAAATACATCTGACATGATAACTTTAAGAGCTAACAATCAAAATGGCAATCCACAAGGGTTTCCCATTCCCTTCGTCTCTCAGAGCGACGCTCCAAAGAGGGCGTAACCTCACCAGGTTATGCTCTCATCCCTTACCTCAGCTGCCATATGCATTTCCTAACATGTGGTTTCCTTTAGGTTTAGCTTAGCTTTAGCTTAGCAACTAGCTAAAAGAGACTAAAGGACGACACAGAATTATTTATTCTCAACACAACCCAGAAAACACACTCATTACAACATTAAGACTCAGTTCAATAGAGACATGGATCTGTATAAAAAACAATCTATCTGTGTTCGATGGTGAAATAAAACAGAAACAATCAGCTATGTACAAAGTTTGTGTGCTGCGCCAACTTGTTTGACATAACAGAGACCAAAGAGAAGAGAGGTGGGATGAGAGGATTTCTGTTGCTGTGGTACCAGGTGCTCTGCATATGGACTACAGCAGATCCACAACCCAACATGACTTTTGGCCTTACTGGCATCCCATACTTGATTACAACAGAGTCAGTGCTCACAGTTGCATCACTGTCTCCAGGCTTGCAATTAGGTATAAATGGGTCCTCAGACACTTGCTTCGAGAGTCGATGAGTTCTTCTGTGTGATGCTTCCCACAGGAGATTTGCACTTTTTCCACACATTGAACAAAAGGCTCTGAAACAGAGAGCATCTCTCCCTCCGTCAGCTTTAATTCTGATGTTGCAGCATGCAGAGGAAAAGCAGGGAGAGCATCCTGCAAGCTTCTGACAAGTGAATGCCCTTCCTTCAGCCAGTTGACTGGCCGCTGGGCAGAGGAAGTGCTACTCAGCATTGTATTAGGCTTACAGCTGCAGTATGTACATTTAATAAAAATATTTGTTTATATATTTGTTGAAGCTGTTACTATCGTGACAGTTTGTTATGAGAAAAAAAAAATTAATCTCGTCTGCCTTCTAAAAACAACCAATCTGTCATGCAATGTTTTCTTAGTTTAATAAAAATCTAATAAGGGTTAGGGCCAAATGCTTTGGTGCATAAATAAGGTATCAAAGCATTTTTCTAGTTTTTCTGTTAATTTAACAGAACATTTAAATGACTACTTGTGCAGCAGATCATGGATCTTTGCTATGGTCTTTTGAAATAAGCAATCAAATGAAGGACCATGGCAGAAGCTATACATGCACACGCACACACCCCCACGCACACCCCCCCACGTACACCCCCCCACGCACACACTCCCATGCACGCACGCACGCATATATATGTACATATATGCACAGCTATATACATATGGTGCTTTCTTCAAAATACACAGTTGTTTTAATAAATATTTCAAAGTCCTGCTAATGATAATAATTTGACTTTGATATACTAAAAGACTAAATATTTATTTTAAGTATCATCTGTGAAACTTGTACCAAAGTGTCACTTCACAAGACGCTCAATATTTATCATTTAAATCTGTTATTTTTTGTGTTGGAGTTCTCATAGAATTACTACTTCGTTCTCCTAATATTCCAGCAACATTCTGATTTTACTGCTGTATGACTTCATTCTCATATTTCTCCGATTGTATTCTGGTAAAATTATGACATTATTCCAGTAGATAAAATATGTTTTTCAAAACAGATGGCAGGTATTGGACGTACTGACATCACTGTGAAACATGGAGACTCAATAAACACATTGGTTTAAAAACAAACAAGGTTTTCCAAAAATGTAACTAGAAAATTGATTAATTGATAAAAATGTATTTATCTGCCAGCTAGCCAGCTTCCTCCCATCATACAGCTACGAACGGAGAGAGAAGACATCTGAACTCAGTTTCTGCCATTGGACCTCATTGTTCCCTTGGCAATGTGCATATTGGAGACTAGTAGTTAATTCAGCCACCCAGAGAGACCGCTGCCCTGCTAACTGTCCTCGGAGGTCCGCCCGTTCAGTCTGATTAACAGAGCCTCCTGTTAGCACACCATCGGATCCCAATCCCTTCCCAAATCACGCCGTACAACTTTTGATGCATGTCGCACGTCTGATAGTCTTTTTGCTTAGAGGTCTGTGTTTGCGCCCCTCCTCCCCAGTAAATTCAGAGTACAGCAACATAATGCCGAAGGAAAGCACAGATTCAGTTTAAAAAGTAAATAAAGCTCTTTAGTGGCAGCCAGCATCACCGGTGGCAGTTCTTTTAATTACCGTAACTCGCTTTATGCTTTCACATCTTTATTGTTGGCTGGTGTTTGATCTGCTGCATTGACTAGTGTAAACTCCAGTCAGCACACAGCGGGTGCTAATGACACCCAGGGGAAAATGTTAATCGTGTCTTAAAGAACATTTTTGCGTCGTTATCCTCGGTTGCAACAATGTATCATATTTTTCTTTGCAGCCACAGAAGCCAAAGAATTTGCTCAGCGGCGAGGAAAAAACTCACAAGCAAAGGTTAGGCTGGCCTCTCGGCTGACGATGGTCCCAAAGGAGTTGGAGGCGAGGCACTGGTACGTTCCGGCGTCTTGGTCTTTGTTCAGACGGCTGATTCGGAGGTTTCCTCCAGAAAGGCTGTAGTGAGACCCAGCTTTGGGAGTGACTTCTGTACCGTTTAACTTCCACCTAAAGCAGACAAAAAAAATGGAATCAGAAAGAATTGAAAAAATTAACATGGAAATGAAGAAATTAAAACACTGTTCAGGACAGACCAGGAGACGACAAAGACTCATGAGATCGTCGTGACTCGTACGTTTGATTGCATGAGGGGGATGGAAGGTGGTGGGGTTCCCAGACATCATGCCCTCCAGCTCTGTGTTAATGTAAGCAGCAGTGAACCATTATGGTGCCAAGGACTTGACTCAGAGAACAGATATCATTGCAGGCCATCCATCTTTCCGAAGCCCAGTCAAACCGCATCAAATTTCCACTTAATCATTATGGCGCCACAATTAAAAAAAATGCCTGTGAGCTCGCCTTCGCACTTGTGCATTCTGGAGCTGTGGGCATGATTACGGTTGGTGTTACGGGTGATCAATGAGGGGTATAATTCACTTAAAATGGCAGCGGACTCTCCAGTTTCTCATGCAGATGCATGTTATTAAGAAGAAACACAGGTGGGAGGAAATCCGTCATTTCTGAAAAAATGGCTACAAGCGATGACAAGCATCAGTCGGGCCACAAGTGGGGCTCACTGACTGTAACCCGAAAGAATTGATGTCCTGTGAGTTTTCTCACATTTTGTCATATTATGCTCCAAACCAGGGTCTCATTGGGATTTTGTCTAACAGATCAGCACAAATTGCTGGAAAAATATTATTATTTTTTCTCACCCTCCCACACAAGCAACAATACTGAAATCAGTGGTGTCCAAACATTTTGCCATGAGAGCCAAAGTTTAAGTTGAAAGCACTTGGGGCCACAAACACTGTCAATGTTTTAAAATAAAATTTTTAAAACAAACTGTTGGCGCCTTTTATCATCAGCAATAAACTAAACAATTTTAAATTTATTAAAAGTAACAAAATAGGCTGATTTTTGTAGAAAACAGATGTGTAATTATTGCAGATACAAAACATAAGAAAAGGCCCACAGTTTGAAACTGCTTTGGATTCTTTTGAGAAAAAGCAGGTCAGTATTTGCAGGTCTAGTTATTAATTAATAAATAGGAATCTATATTTTATACCTAATATACCTCGTAATTTTTATTTATCTGTAAACAGTTTTGAAAAACATCAACCACCTACCCAAGTGGGATAGGTGGTTAGGTGGTTATATCAATCACCAATTATGCATTTTTTGAAGAGTTTCATTTCATAATCATGCACAGCTAACAGCAGCACAGAGCTTGAAGAGGAAATTTATCACATAAAATCCTCCCAGAAAACACTTCAGCTTAAGAAATGAAAGAGTTGAGAAAAGATCGACTCACATCGTCGTTTAAATGAAATATGCAGTTCAGGTTTGATCCTGGTGATTTTGTTGGTGTTTCTTAGAGGAGTGTTTCTGCTTTGATTTCTTTCATTTAAGACTCAGTTTGATTTCAGGTGCAGCTGGGAAAATATTGTGCTGTTCTTGTTGGGAGAACAAACACCTTGATGCGGCTTCGTTAAAGCTCCTCTGTAAATAGCGAACAGACGTTGCATGCAGCTGTTGGGTTGTTATAAAGGTTTTGTCTCAATAAGCTCAAATAACCTTTCAGGAAAGATATTTACCATACTGTTAATTTACTGCTGTCCTTTATTTATTGTTGACAGTGTAGTGCCTTCTATAATTCATCACACCAGTCTGAAGTATTGCATTCTGCCTCTGGCTGTAACAGGTTTTCTTCCCTGACACCATGGCGACGGAACCATCATGTTTACAGATGATAGCTTTTGGCTGATGTGGCGGCGTAAAGTTCCACAACAAGCAGCATTTTGGATGTTTATTTCACCAGAGCACATTCTGACAC
Source organism: Phalloptychus januarius (assembly GCA_902982915.1). Taxonomy (NCBI): domain Eukaryota; kingdom Metazoa; phylum Chordata; class Actinopteri; order Cyprinodontiformes; family Poeciliidae; genus Phalloptychus; species Phalloptychus januarius. The sequence continues at coordinate 541,970 of CADWAE010000121.1, forward strand.
AACCTGGCTTATAGCAAACTTTGTGAATGGGAAAGTTCACTATGTTCGGCAAAAGTGTCTCCACCTCCCCTTTGACCCTAACTGCTCATGACGTTGTGGGAGGTCTCTATGCAGATTCCTGAGGTGTTCTGGAAGTGAGGATCTTGTGAATAGTTTTTTTGTTTTTATCACTGATACCGATCATTTCATTGTTCTTGATGTGCAATAGTTTGGTGCAACATCTCTCTTACAAAATATAAATAAAGTTGAAACTGATACTAACATTAAGATTTTCAAGCATGAAATGCCGTGTTCAGATCGAACTCTGTTCTTGTTTCTACTACCTTCAACTCAAAAAAAGTGAAAAACTTGTTTGTATGTCCAGGCCCAACGACTGACCTGTCAACACATTCTCCCACCTGAGCTCTGGATCTCTGCAGCTCCTCCAAGGTGACCACTATTACTTTAACCTTCTCACCTTTCTCGCTGACCTGTTTCTTCCCTGTGTTCCTTTGGTCTTGTTCACTAATGCTCTCCAGCAAACCTGATGAATACCTTTGCAAGGCAGCACATAATAGACCTAATCTGTCACTTGGTTTGTAGAAAATCAGCTATTTTCGGTGCCATGTCCGTGGCCGCCTGTAGAGCAGGAGCGGGGCCATCATAAAAAGCTGCGAGCGGGAGCTGATTACACGAAAAACAATGTCAGACGAGCCGCCTGCCCGCCTCTCTGCAATCAAATGTCTCAAAAACAGCAGAATTCTTGCAGGCCGGCGCGCAGCTGCACTCACACGCCGCCGCTACAGACGTCTCTCTTTTAATAGGCAAAATGTGCAGCACAATGGTCTTTCATGGCCCTTCTCCAGTTCCGTCATAAGTAAGTGCACGCTCTCGAGAGCCTTATTACCACACACAATAGAGAAGAGCCTGCGGGAGAGAGGGCTGCTTTCCCACAGGACCGCAGCAGCGATTCATTTGCAGCAAACAGAAAGAAATCGAGATATTTTCCGAGCCAAACAAACACCTTCGACCTGAAAACAGCGGCAGAGCGGGCAGGAAGCGGAAGGAGCAGGTGACACACAGAGAGGAGTCTGGTTTTCTCTTTGAAAAGGATTTCCATCTAATACGGAAGCAGCCTTTTACGCAGCTGTAATTGCTCAGAGTAAGGCGGCATTGTATCAGAAGATAAACAGTTTAATCGGTGACAGCTTGAAAAACCAAATGCTGCAAGAGATTTTCTTCGCTGGTCGTCAACTTCAGCGCTTTATCCGACACTTTCTAAAATATTGGGGAGGACGGTTACGGCAATTAGGCCTCAGAAAATTATTTGATTTATCTCGGAAAGTGATCATGCTTCGTCCTGGAGCGGGAAGAATTAACTCAGTCGGGGAGAGAGGGCGTTTCAATCCCTGAACGCTCCACATAGCGTGCGTCCATGTCGGCCATGGTTAAATATAACTACCACAAAAAAGCTGCTATTGTCCCCTTTGTAGCAAAATTGTAGAGCCCCCAATAACAAGTCTTCTCACTTCCATAGCATTCATTATTCAGCGGTGCTCAGACTTTGTGTGAAAGTCGAGGACGTTTCCACTCCAGAGCGAGTCAGCGCGAGGCGCAGCATGGGGCGGATCTTTGAACCGCCAGACTCAGTCAGCTGAGCGTCTTCCACGGGAAGCCAAGCAGAGGAACACATCAAACACATGTTGGAGAGAGAAATTTCATTATTCTGTTTACAGTGATTTATAACTGCAAGCAGGGCCAGGACTGCAGTCCCATTTGTTAGGCACATGCTTTATACAATCATGTGACAACAGGCTGCTGTGGCAGAAAACCCCACCATCTGGCTCCTGAGCCGGCGACTGCTGCCCAGTCTGCCCTCCTGGTGCTTAAGATACTTTGATGCGTCGTCCCAGTGGTTACATCTACAGTAAATACTACGACTCCATGTTCCCTGGTTAAGATGAAGGGTTTTCAAAAAAAACATCCCATAAATACTGTGTCGGTTGAAAGAATAACAAATAAATGTGTTGCCAAATTGATATTTTTTGAAGGGCTTTTAGTGGGAAATGTTGAGAATTTCTTTTTTTTTTGTATAAATCTGTCAAAATCTCAAGATTCTTAGGTCAACCTGACTTACAGGTTTTGCACATTTGGACTAGAAGTTCCCTGGATCTCGAGGGCTTGAGGACAGCTCTCGCCCATGGCCTTCTGGGCAAAATATGAGAAAGATCCTGAACTTTATTTCAGATTAAACGGTTTCACAATAGGCCTGAATGCTAAAACTGAATCAAAGATCTCCTGGTGTGAGATCTTGAGATACTGAGACAGGACACGGGATTTTTCTAGTCAAAGAGGAGATTGTCTAGAGAAACACTAATTGGGTGATATAATGTGACTCTGCCTGATAGACTAAGAATACCTGACCACCGTGATCCCCGGGTAGCCTGGGGGTTAAGGAGCACAGCTGCATGCAAAAAGCTCAAATATGACAAAACTTGAGATCCCCCCTAAGAACACCCATAAATGGCTATTTTAATCCTGTCTGCAGTCTACCTTATTTCTACTCTTGGGTTTAAACACAATTAGTACCAATAAAAACGATGGTGCTCCTGGACTGACTGTCCTGCAATTTTATGTGAATATTTAAGATAAGCTCAACCAAAAAATAAGCACAGTTTGGTAAAATAACTTTTATGATCCATAAAAAAAGTTAATGTATCCTAAACCACCAACAGGCAGGTGTCCACTGCATTATGAGAGTTAGAGGAGATGAAGCTTGAAACTCTTTGTATTTTATTTTGAAGATAAAACGTGAGCATTTTATGTCTTGTACCTGATTGGCTGCTCAGGAACAGCCGTCACCAAAGCCCAAATGTTAATCTGGCAGGAAGTTGTTTCCTTGGTCTGAAGAGAAAATGTCAGTGCTTTGTATCTCGTCTGACAAGATGCAACTAGTGAGGTTACTGCTAATGACAGAGACTTAGCTCTCTGTCATTAGCAGATGTGTATCTTTTTGCAACCATAAAGTCTATTTGAATATTTCTCATGTCCTAGTAAAGGGAAGACTTGAAAGATTTACAAGAATTGGGAAATATCAGTCTGTGCATTACTGGGAAAAAGTAAAGGTAGTACACTTTAGAAATGAGAAAAAAGTTGGTTTTATAAAACTCTTCTCCTCTGAGAATGATTGTACAGGAGCTCCAAAGGTTCTTCAAGTCGCAGCATAATATGTTAACATTATCTCTGCATAAATGTATCCTTATTAAGTGAAGCAGAAGAAAAATAGAGAGATTATGACATATAGTAGAGAGTTCAGGAGAGGCTTCCAAAATGCCTAATTTGACACTTAAAGTGTTATTCAGATGTTTTCCTGTACTACAGTATGTAATTAATCTGCAAATCACTAATATCCAACACATCCACATCCATGTTTGCTGGATGTTTGCCAGGACCAAACTGCTGGCTTCTTCTTGCTCTGCTCTGTTCTCCTGCTGCTCTCTCATTTTGCCTTTGCTCGGTGCAAGCTGCTGAGCTGCTGGGTTTCCTTAGATAGAAACTTTTCCTAATCAGTTTGAATAATAAACTGAACTTTCCTGTATTGTTTGGTACCTGGGATCAGCTGGAGCGTATGCATGATTGGATTAAAATCACTTTTTTTAGTGAAAGGACTTGTGATGATGCTTTGTCAGCTGGCGTACTGTAAATAAACTCAATTGAATAAATTGCACTTATTCAACAAGGATAATGCAAAGGGTTTTTTTTTACCTTACTTTTTCTTACACATTTATGTTTTTCATTTGAAATGTATGTGATAAATTCAGCAATAAAGGGTGAAAGATTTACCATAGTGCCAAACACAACACACACGTCACAGTAACAGTTAACTCAATTAACTCTACTGAGCAGCACTGCAAACCTAAACTGAAATGACAGTCCATTAAGAAAAATTTAAACGCAACAACAACAAAAATCCCAGTCTGAGTCTCCACCTTGAGTGCGGGACGCTCTGAGCCATCTGCCCTGATTTAGAGCTGCGTTCGTGTTTCTTGTAGAATAATTTGTTTCACTACTTCTTCTCAGTTTGTTTGTTTTTTTTCCCAGCAATGGTCTTTGAATCCATCATCTGACAAAAATCATTACAAACAGAAAGCTTACACCCTGAGTTTGAGGCGTTAATCTGCTTATGGCAGATTTTTTTGCAAAACGAGGCGAAATGAGGACGTCAAGCAGCGAGGATTAGTTTGTGGTTCTCTCCAGTCTCCACTGCAGCAGAAGAAATTGCTAACACTGCATCCATCTAATCAAAATTAAACTGAATTACACCCATAAGAAAAAGGAGAGAGATGGAGAGGCAGAAATGAGAAGAATTATGTTGAAATTATAATACAGAAGCAAAGACTTTGCGGATTTGGAAGCACAGGTTCCCTACTGGAGACCCAGCAGAGCAGGCCTGGGTCAGACCGGACTTCAGATCACAGGACATGGCTGGTCTTACTTTATGAAGCAGTTGTCCAGTGTGTTGCATCTGTCCTCAGTCAGACATCAGTCAAGTGGTTGTTTGAATGCTCGTAGCCATGGTGACACACAGGCACAGATAACTGGACTGAGTTGCAGAAAGAGATTCTCCTGGGTTTGATGTGACTTCATTAACTACAAACCTGGATTTATTCTGTTGGCCCTCGATCATCGACCAACACAAAGTAGCACATAATTGTGAAGTGGAAGGCAAACGATGCACGATTTTCAAGATTAATTACAAACAAATAAATGAAAACCTGATCTTCACTAAATAAATGGAGCTGAGCCAGATTCAGTTCAACTGACACAAAAACCTGTGAAGACTCTGAGCACAACTTCCTTCTTCACAAAATACAAATAAAAATGGAGTGCTATCAGAGTTTAGAGGCTGTAGGATAAAACATAATGAACCGTTTCTCCAACCAGTGCTAGACTGTCACTCTTGCTTTGGTTGTATTTACCCAGAATGCCCTGCACTGCCGTCCACTTCCTGCTTTTGGAACCCTCTTAGTGGCCCGCATGTGCATTCAAACAGCACCAGAGTTCAAACCAACCCAGCAGAGACTGAGATTTTTGGCAGAGCAGAGTTCACTCTTTTTAGTCTGCATCAGTTGGATTTACAGACAAACCAGACATTCCAGACAAATGAACTAAAGGCTGATTAAAGTGAACTAAACAGGCCCGGTATGAAGGCACCCAAAGTCTTGTCACAAATTCTCAGTTGAAGTCAGGTCTGGAGTTTTGCTTTTCAGTTTATGGTGCCAGCTGGTTCAGACACTGAGCCACTCCCTTTATGTGAAATTCAAAAAAAAACATTTTTGTGATTCTACTAAGATTTGATTTAGATTTGATTTTATTCAGTGTTTGAAGTTCAATTGACATTTTTCAGATCTAGTGTAGATGCTTAATATCTCTCAAAACTTCACTAATGACAAACAAATGAGCTGACTTGTAAATCTGATGAATGTGAGGAGACTTCTTTAACAACACATTGCATCTACGTTTAATTCTCCACTGGTTTTAACGCGAACATACTGTGTGTAGTTATGATGTTTAATCACACAAACAACTACAGACAATGAGAGTAAAGGAGCTTGACGGTCCACAGATCTGGCCAGTCACTTTGTGTAATCCAGCAGAACTCAGTGATGTGGTTGAAATTCCTTCCATGACCTGATCCCGCTGGCAGCAAGAGGCCGGATGTAGGCTGGCTTATATGAACCACTTCAGCTAGAAGTGGAGCGACATGTGCAAGCAGGTGTGCTGCCGTATCTGCAGTCATCAAAGTATTTCTGCTGAATTTTCTGGAAGTCAGAGGTGTAGAGTGAAAATGAATTGAGAGGTTACAGTCCTTTGTGGGGTTCCTCTGGTCAGACATACCAGCTGCTAGTCCCACATACAATGAGGTCATTAGTCCAGCCTATTCTTAAGGCATCAACTTGTCTTCATTGTCCAGACCTCCACTGATCTGGTCCTCCTCCTGCCTGAAGCCTGTGATCTTCATCACTGACCACACGTCGCTTCTACTGCTGTTTCTAACCCTCACTTTACATTTATTTTATAAAGTCTTCCACAGTTCCCTGCCTCCTCTCTGTGTGCTCTTTTTCTCCAGCGTACCAGTTGCTTCAGCTCAATAGTGATCCATGGTTTATTAATGGGGAACGAGGATGCTGTTCTGGTGAAGATGCTGCTAGTTGGGAAAACTCTTAGTCACAGTGTCCAGTGGGCTGGCCCCGGGCATCACAAAGGAGAATAAAGGAAGATGAAACACCACAGAAGGAGAACTGATGCATGTTAGGAGCAGCAAACCTCTCTGCAGAGTTGCATTGAACACATTGTCTACATTAAACCAGTAAAATCAAATTCTGCATGAAAATAATTATCTCCTCCCCCTCAGGTTTGATATGTTTCTATACTTTTTCTCCCTTTGATTCATTTTTTGTTTTGTGTTTTTTCTTCTTGCTATGTTTTCTGTAGAAAAAAAAGAATATAAAATCAAAGTTGTGACATGTCAAGGACTAAACAATGTGCATGTTAACTGTTGTTCTATGGCTTGTAATACCAATAAAAAATATAGCATTTTCCCCATTATTAATGAAATCATTCTAAACCTGCTTTTCATATTAACTCAGACTTTCTTTAGCTGACGAGAGGTGTGTGAAAAGTCTGGTTAATCTGTTTTGAGCAGAGCTTTGTCACGGCTTCCTGGTGAATGAGGACGATTAGCTGAGTTTGACTTGCCTCCCATTTGCTTGTTGGAACATTTTTAGGAGGCAGCAGCAGATCTGGAAGCAAGGGAACCCTGAAAGGAAACGGCTGATGAGGTCGACCCGTAAACTGGCTAAGTCCCAAGCAATAACCGCACCGATCCTTTCAAATCTCACCCTGGTCATTTCTGAAGGAAAACATGATTGACTTGAACTTTACCTCGCTGCGGTTACGGCGTCAAAACACAACACAGCACCCATTCAGTCCTCTATTGGCCCATGTTAGGGAGGAATAAAGAGAGAAGAAAGACTTTGAACTGGGCGCATGCATGCGGAGCTTAACATGGGCTCCCAAGCTACAAATACACAACACATGTTTTCAGCAGGGGGTCAAAAAACCTCAAATCATCACAAACACAATCCACGAGCTGCATGTTTCTGATCCTGACCGGGTCAGGCATGATTCGAGAGGATGTGTAAGTCTTTTCCTGAGCTGCAGCTAACAAGCCAAGACTGTCTTGTTTGCCTCATCAGGAAACAAAGCCCAGGGCGTTTTCATTCACGCTGAATGGAAGGCTGAGTCCAAGGACATAATTAAAATATACTCTGCATGATATTACGGCACATGGACAGTTGTTCTGCTTTGCGGCCTTTAGCTCCACAGTAAAGCAAAAAAGAATTGAGGAAATTTATTTTAATGAGAACCATACAAACCTAATCTAATTACTGGGGAAATGGCTCCGACATTCAGGGTTCTGGAGGTTTCAGTCAGTTAGATTTAACCCTCAAGATGTTCTTAAGACCTTCACACATTTATCCCTAATGACAGCAGACGTCCACGTCCCCAAATCAGCTGACATTTCCTCCCAATCTAAACAAGTCTCTTATAAAACATTTAGCTGGAAATATTAATATGATCTTACTTAACTCAACTTCCCTGAACCGGAAAGTAAAATAAGTTTAAATGAGTATGTGCTTATTATAACTTCAGCGTGGCCCCGCCCCCACAGCATGACTTGTTGGTACCAGATCTGCTCTTCCTTACCAACAGCACCTACTCTGGAGCGAGTAGCAGCAGGAGGGGCTCTCCTTCTGATACACACGGTGAAAGAATAATTATACAGAACAGCTCGACTGCTTCATGCTCTGCACTGACACGCAGCAGTCCAGCCAAATCTGACCTGGCTTGGCTGCCGGGGGGAAAAACTCCCCCTGGCTGTATGAGACTGAGCCTAAATACATACTGGACATGAGAGAGGGAGAGAAAGATGGAGGAGATAAAGACTGAAAGGTGGAGAGAGACAGATAAAAAAGAGAAAGATGTAGAAATGAGGAGAGAGAAAACTAAACAGACCAAACAACAATCTCAGACTTTCCATATTAAGAGGTTTGGAAATGTTTGTCCAGAAGCCAAGTAACATACATTACATAACTGCTGTCCACTCTGCAGATAATCACCAACTAAAGCTGCTCCAGGATTTGTCCAAGTACGTCAACAACTGATAAATATATTTTGTTTGTTTTAATTACAATTTTAAAACTTCCCAAACTGCAATTTAAAGCCTGGGCAGGTTCCCAGCCAGTATACCGAGGTGGGCCCCATATGGGGAAAAGGAGGCAGACAACATGGGTCCTACATGGCAGGGGCCCTACATGTGCAAACCCATGTGGGACCCATATTGTCTGCCCTCCTTTTCCCCATATGGGGCCCACCTCGGTATGGTGACTGGGTTTCTTCATGACTTGATCTACAATGTACAAAACAGCATAAATCACTATGTTCTCAGAAATGTATTGGTTTCTTTCTCCCTGTCTGTGCTCGTTTGTGACCCATCATGTTCATATGCACCAATTTAAAACCTGCCTAAAACTCAAGACTTGTTGTGACTTTTGAGGATTCTTGATAACTGAATCCACAGACTTAGTGGAATCACAAATAATACCTTGACTAAGTTGACTTGCTAGCCTTCTTAATAACTCATGTATAATCATTTTTAATAATTTAAGCTCTGATTAATTGAAATTTAATCTGTGCTCACCTAACTTCAAAGCCCAGTTACAGAGAACCAAATTGGGCAAGTTTCAGGCAGCCATCAATGTTCACTGAACTTTAGCCATTAGTCTTTTTTTTTTTTCTAAAAATTCAACCCTTAAGAACAGTACTGTGCTGCAAAGTGATACCAATGGCTCTGATTAGACTCACTTGAAACAATACAGGCGTGTTGTTCAGCTTATCAATGCTGAACAATCAGTTATTCACCAATTATTAGAATCTGGATTTACTAGTAAAAAAAAAAAAAAAAACAGACTTGCACGGTCACCCAGTTTATTTTGACGGGAAAAGAAAAGCAATTCGGCCTTTGACGTGTTGGGCGGCGGCGGCTGCGGCGGCGGCTGCGGCGGCAGCAGCAGCAGCAGCAGCAGCAGCTAATGGGTAAAGACGTGATCTGTCTGCCAGACACCGTCTGAGTCTGCTGCAGGTTTTATGACTACTTCATTTTCCATTAGTTTCTTTTTATTGCTACTTCGGAGATGAGCAAATGCAAAGGCAGAGACATTTGTGAGCAGTGTGTTGATATTTGCAGTGTCAGGAGAGCCAGCCAGTGATGACAGAGGATGCGAGGCGCCACGGCGTGAGACTCACCGGTACGTGGGAGGTGGGCTTCCCTGGGCCTCGCAGCTGAACACCACCTCCCTGTTGGTCCCCTCCGTCTCCACAGGGTACACGATGCTGCCGGGCTGCTTGCTGAAAGCGGGACTCTGCAGGACGCTGCTCTCTGTGGGACCACAAGGAAACACAACACGGTTGATCAGGAACCTGCGTGGCGGCCTGTTTGCAAAACAGGCAATTAGTCAGCAGCAGAAAGCAGTTGATGCTGCCTTAAGTCTCTCAGAGGGCAAAACCACAAGCAGACAAAGCATATCAATTTAAAGTGCCTGTCACGACTCGGAGGCGCACAGGGAAAGGATTTGAAGTGATTCGTGTCTTCAGGACCTATTTAGGTGGTAATAGGATATAGAGTCTAATTTAGGTTGAACAATGGCCTGGAAAGATGCAGTCATTAGCCTGTTTTTATGTGTCCTTTTCTCATTTATTTGATTAGGTGTTAGGATTATCTGCCCACATGACTTGCGATTATTTTGTTTAACCTCTGTGCTGTAAAGGACAGTATAAATGATTCCTACGTCGGCTGCTTAACTCCACTCAGACTAAGCCTGATCTCACCTAACATAAAAAAAAGAAAAATCTTCCTGCTGAAAAGTTTTCTAACCATTTATTCCAATCAATAAAAAACAAAGTAACATTTCAAACTAAAAGAAATGTTTCCATTTAGTCAAGCTAAGTATGACTACAGAAAAACAAACTGTAAAAAAAACTTGCGCGAAAAAGTTTTTTTTATTTCGTCAGTGTCCCTTTATGTAACTAAGCCAGAGTCCTTTTCATTTCCCAGTTACAGAGAATGAATGTATGAAAACTCAATACAATGTGATTCTAAAATCCAGGTCTTCAGCAAACTGTGATTTTATGTATCATTACAGCCCAGTGTAAAGCATTTTAGGTCATTTAAGCATGTGTGACGGAAAACACAGTTAAGTTAAAATATATTTTAAAAAAAGCAAAAAGAACAGATCAGATCAAGTGAATATGTTGAACATTTATGGAGTCACGTTGTTGCTTGTTTTTGCTTTGTCGCTGCCGCTCAACGTCTTTCTTATTCTAATAGAATAATAACATTAAAGTTTTACATGTGTGACAGTAAAGGGAACAGACAGCCTGGTCAGCATGGTCTGTGTTTCATTATGTAAATTGAATTAGCTAATGGTGGTCTAAGCTAATATCTAAGACATGTAGTAAAACCCAATTACTGCACCAACGTGGACGTCTGCATCTCTGCTTTAGTCTGACCTAACTTGACCACAACCATGGACTTTTGTATTTTTAAGATGACATGTGTGCATGTGTGTGTGGGGGGGTTTGTGGGGGTGTGCATGTGTGTGTGTGGGGGGGGGTGGGTGTGTGTGTGTGTGTGTGTGCGGGGGTGTGTGTGGGGTGTGGGGGGATGTGTGTGTGTGTGTGTGTGTGGAGCGGTGGGCATCCTGCCTAGAGAATACTAAATAACTGTTGGTTCTGCCAGCTCTTCCCAGGGGAATATAACTGGAGCATGCTAAACTAGGCACAAAATGTCCCTCCATGATGTGATACTATAATTTGCATATTACTCCTCACTTTAAATATTTTATTTTCTGATATTGTTTTACTTCTGTTTGTAACTCGGTTCATGGTAATGTACACAGCATCTTAATGCAGCCAAAAATACAGGCATATGTTTGGAAACATATATTTAAATACATTGTTTACGTGTTACATTTTCTGCTTTTCCTTTGAGAATATTTTAATGCATTAGGTCAGTTAGGATAACCAAAATTATTTATTTTGCTAAGATTATTTTGTTTTACTTTCTTCATAGCCTATTGCCTGGTTTACTTTCATTAATAAACCAGGCAATGTCGTCATGATAAAAAAACATGATGATGAAAATCATAGATTTAATGTTGTGCAGTTTACAGCCACACGGCCCACACAACACACCACACAGGGACAGATTTCACTCACCAACCAAACCTCTCCAGATCAAACGTAACTTCAGAATAAACAAAGATGGCCGACAAGGAAGAAGGAATGGCAAAAGTTTGAGGGCTATTTTTAACAGCTAAAAACGACACAAAATAAATCTCCAATATCCAGCAAACTTCTGCTCCTCCATGGCAGTTGTTTTGTCTTCTGTATTTTGGATTCCTCTGTGTTTCCATTACTTTGCTTTCTGATTGGCTGCCCATCACATTCTAGCTAACTAACATTTTGTTAAAGGATTAAAAAGTCATGAAATTATTCAAGCTTTCTGAAATTATTTAAAGTACAGTAATCATAATGTATATGTCTGAATTTGGAAAAGATAATAAAAATTTTGTTAAATATTTTTCCCTCATTATTTTGCCATTTACCAATTAGAAATTATTTTGGTAATCTTGACTGACCTTAAACAGTAAATATTAGAAGTATACATTTTAAACAAAGCCACACGCTGTAAAACAAATTATCAGCTTTACCTTTATTAAGAAAAAAGTATTCTGAAATTATGAGAGCATTTTAACTTGGGCTTATCACAGCATCATTAGATTAGATGCAGCTACTTCTCTGTCAGGTCTCCTTTCACTTCGCAAAACCGGTTTAACAAACAAACAGAGGAAAATAGGCTGTACTGTAATGTTCACAGACAATGCTAACAACCTGATTTAAATGTAAAATGGTTGTAAAACTGTTACTGCTGCTCATTACTGAACTTTTAAAAATTAAGGATGTTTTAATATGCTGGTTTTTTTTTTTTACAAAAATCATCTTTAAAGGAAAAAAAATGAATAATGTATGACGATGGCAACACTGTTGCATCATCTGACATAGTTACTATCAAAGCAACCAAAGACAGCGTCTCTCCTCTGCTTTTGGGGACATTTATAAGTCCAATAATCCACCAGGAAAAAAGCAGAGCAGGTGTCTTAAACATTTCAACTCACTATTCTTAAACAGCCCACACTTTCTTCACACAGTGGAAGATTCAACAGGCAATGAAAATAAATGAATATGAATCGATTTGTGAAAGTCTTACAGTACCGCTGCATTTTCCCAGCTATCATGGACCAGACAGGACAAAATAGAACAAAAACAAATAGTATATTTGTTAATATATTTGTTATTGTGGTGACGTTGGCTCCATTTGTCACAGAATTCATCCTACATGACATCATCAGCTCAGAACGCAGTTTACTAGAAACTGACCTGAAGTTAAAATCACGTCTGTAGCTCAAAACAAAGGTCAGGCTGCATCTGCCTTATGCTGTGACACGCCGTTTCAGATGGATGAATTTAATCAGGTGCTCATGTTGTCCACCATTGATTTCATTTAGATGGTTTTTTTCCCTAAACTTGGATGGTTCTTGTTGGAACACAAATTGCTTATTTTTTTTGTTTCCTCATTTTGCATTTAGGTTTCTTCATTCAGGGCCACATTAAAGCTACCTTATAGTGGCTATAAGGTAGCTATATAAGGTAGTAGCTAAGATAGTATAAGGTAGCTATAGTGTGGCACACACACAGCTACCCTGTTCGTAGGCATCTGTCTGACCAAACTGGTAGGAATGTTTTGCAACTGTTCCACTTTGAAAAAAAGAATAAAAATGCAAATTTTCACATGTAGTTACTATTAAAGGTGGAGGATTAAAGGCAAACTGTGGTTTCTACAAATGTTACAACTAGAAGACACAAGTCAAAGTTGCTGATTTGCAAACAAAACTTTTGCTTCAGATTTACATTTTTGTAGTCTCTATTTATTAAAATAACAATAATCTAGCCTTCAGCAAAGAGAGCTTCTGCAGTGACACATAAATCACGCCTTTCAGCTAATGTATGGGGCGAATCCAAAACACGACAACTTGAGTGGTGAAATAAAAGCGTCTTTTATACCTTTTAAAAAAAATCATCTCCATGTCACAGCATAAGAGAGTTGGAACTTTTTTGGGGAGGGTTTGCAATCATGGCTTTTTGACAGCAAAAATTACATAGAGTTATAGAATCTCTAGAGCAAGCTCCACATCTGGCAAGGGCTCCACTCCTATACCGATGTATGCATATGAAAATATATGCATCATCAGGAAGGAAAATATGAGAGGCTCAGATGTGGCTGTGAATTTTAAATGCGCAAAAATAAAATAAAAAACCCTGCATTTAAATCAACGGCCTCCATCGGACTGTGCCTCCATTTGCATCGCACAGTAACTCACATTCGTGCTTTAACACACTCAGTTCCCTCTTGATTCAGAATGCAAACCATTACCCAACTTGCACGAGGAAATAAAGAAATTTGAGTTACACATGACAGAAAATGAGAATGTTACAAATGAACTTGTCAAGAATCATAACTCTACCAGTGAGACGGTGGTCCTGCCCATTAAGGGGCTTCCTGACAGGTTTCAAGGAGCTGCGTGGGGTGGAATAACGACGTGACAGAGTGGGGATTCAGAAAGGCCACGCATGGAGAATTGCTGAGTATTTTTGAGTGGTTCCAGTGGAATCGAGAGATCTGCCGTTTCCTTAATGACACGGGACAAAGATTAAGTCTCAAAGCCAAGCAGAAGATGAAAAGCGACTGCTGGTCTGATCGAGCAGCGGATAATGAGCTCTGCAGCATTCACACAGGCTGCATTACCATCCCAAAGTACGAGACCTAAAGCCAGATGATATGACATTAATATATTATTAGGAAGCCAAGGATGTATTTTGTCCTTCCCACTTGCTTATTGAGTCTCCTTGCGTGTCCAAGTGGAGCAGAGCGTGGCCTGGCCTTCCTCATGACCACAAACTTCTCTCTAATAAGCCTCAGCATGGAGAGGTGGAGGTGCACTTATCAGCCCCTCAAATCTAAACTGGATGCAATTAGTGCTAATCCTACAGCTGCGAACGTCAAAGATAGAGCTGGAAGTTCAAACAGGGTGAGATGGAGGCAGCAGGTTTCCCCGAGATCAGGAACACCAGCTGGAGCTCTGCCTCTGGTTCCATGTTTTCTAGCCTGGTGGCTTAAATCAGGTGTTGTATTGTTCCACTAAGAATTTGTAGAAACGGTTCAGACTTTGCTGTACAGTGGCACAATTGGTAGAGCTGTTGTCTTTCTGCATGGAGTTTGCATGTTCTCCCTCTGCATGGTGGGTTCTCTCAGGGTACTTCTGCTTCCTCCCACAGACCAAACACATGACTGTCAGGTTAATTGGTCTCTCCAAATTGTCCCTAGGTGTGAGTGTGTGTGTGGCTGTTTGTCCTGTCTGTCTCTGTGTTGCCCTTAATAACTCAGATATGCTGAGAGATTTAAATAGTTCTTCCATCATGATGTTCCAACAACTTACATTTTTTTCACCAACATGCCAGAGAAACTGTCAGAGTGACTCGAGATGTCTTTGGCAGTCTGGAGCATAGTGTAGTGTTACCCCTCCCCTACATATTGCTGTACCAAAACATGTCTCTCATCTTTATTCTATATGCCCACAAACTCAGAAGGTCTGTCACTTTTTAACAATCAAAGTATAATAAGAATTGCACGTAAAATTGATGAAATTCAGGTGTTTTTTTTGGCAACAAATCCATCTTTTATGCTTTGTACTATGGGTGTCCAAACCTTTTGCAATGTCAGATTGAAAGTACACCACTCAATCCAAACAGTGACAACAGTTTGTGTAGCTAGTGATACACAACTAGTGATATCAGATATGGCGCTTCGCTGATCCCTCCACGTCCCTCTGCCAATCGATTTCCTATTGACAAGCATTTGATCTTTTAAAAGCTCCTTCAGCATCTATGAATTTCTAAGCATCTTTAAGTCTCCCTCTGTGAAAATATTCAATTTTGATCCACCTCTATGTTCTGATTTATTTGCCACAGATGGTAATGCATGTGAGCACTGGAGAAATCCTTTTTGTGGATGCTGCACATTGCAAATTCATCCTTTTTTGGCTTAACCAACAAAAAAGCTTTGAGCACTTGGAGGCTCCACAGCATTGTGTTTTATGAAAGTACTGTCAGATCTATGTATAGCTGTATGGAATGAATTGCCCAGAGTACTGAAAACATGCAAGTAAAAAATATATATATGAAGCAGAGAGAGTTTTCTTGCACACATTACACTTTTACAGCATCAAAGTACACTCAGAGCCCAGCAGCATTTAGACTCCTTGTTCATCTTTCTAGGGGCCACGCTGGGTCTTTGATTGTGCAAAACTCAGCATGACTCTTACTTATTAGCATTGATTAACCATCTAAAAAGGAGCATTAGAACAGCAAAAGTTCCCCCTCAAAACATATGAAATAATTTCCTCTAAACAAAACAATGCACGAAGAGTTTATGGTCTCAACGGTTTTGTTTGAAATTCAAATTATTTAGGGAGTTGCAACTACTCTGTGTACAGAAAACAGAGTTGGATTTAGTTTGGCTAAGAAACGCCTTTCAGTTATCGACCAGAATCCCACTGAAAGGGGATTTGCTGAACAATACCGTAACATGTTTGCTCATCTCGGTCTTTTCTAATTATTTCTGCTGAGTGTTTGGCTGTTTGGGGGTAAATCTCTGGTAATTACATAGGTCACTCATGGACACAACAAGTCTTGCTTGGCGGCTTTTCAATATTTTGGTTCTAAACAGCCAAGACTACATAGAAAACCAATATAAAAGCCTACTGTGCAGATTGGTGCAAAGATTGAATGTGTTGCCACTTTTTCAGCTGGATGAACATCTGGTGAGAGAAAAATTAGCTTTAGAAAGGAAAGGTTTGAACATAAGATCACCCAGGTTCCTGTGTGGACATTTTATGGACTTTTTGAGTTTATGCCAATAGTCAATTCTAACAGTTCTAATTTCCTCGACACTTTGCTGTTGGTTATTTTAAAGTTCTTTTTTTTCTCTAGTGGCCTTTATTTGAAAGTATTAAGATAGGAAAGAATGTAAAGAGAGAGGGAAGGCATGGGGCAAAGGTCACCAGGTCAGGATCTGAACCTGCAAAGGCCTCATTAAGGACTACGGCCTTGTTATGTGTGTTGTGCCTAACCCACCACAGCACCTCCACTTTGCTGTTTTAACTGTGGTGAGTCACAATTGTATCTTTAAGGGCCCGTTCACGCTGAGCAGGGCCACAGAAGGAGCTGACGTGAAAAATGCCGCTAATTTTCTGGGTTAGATCTGCAGTTTGCCTCTGGTTGTAGTTTGGCTATGACAGTGGGGAAAGTAAACAGAGCCACCTCACCACAGAGAGACTAGAAAGCAGTAATTAGCAAACACCTGGTGGAGCGGCTCATCTGCTGAGCTCATTATAGGAGCTGCATCTCAGAGCAACGCTGGTGAAAGTGTTGCTGAAGGGTTAATAGAGGAGCCATGTTGTGATGACTTCCTGAAGCACTTTGAACTGCCCTGCTGCTGGAAATGTGCTATATAAATAAATCTACCTTCACCTTTTGAAGGCAGAAACTGCTGCTCACAAGGAGCTTCTTAAAGAGACAGAGGGTCAATTTCAAGTCATTCAATTACAAAGGCAGATTTCTTTTAATCCATATTTGACATACACAGAATTTTTATTACAGCTAAATGTAACATAGTTACTTGATCTATAAAATGGCACAATAAGCCTGGAAAATACATAATACTGCCCCTAATCAGAAAAGGGTGTTTTAGAAGAACTGCTGCAAAATTATGAGTGAAACCATCAACATTTATTTGTTTCCACTCTTCTGAATGTTATTTCTAATATCATCCAATATAATATGTGATAATTTAGAGAATATAAGCTACATTGCCCGTAGCTTATATTCCTACAGGCAATGCTTTACAACATTTGCGATGTTGGAATTGGACGATGAGATTTACTCTGGACTTGTTTGCGTTTTGGTAATCCATTGAGGATTATGAAGATTACAGACGATAGCTGCATTCAATGCCTTTATTTCTACCTTGCAGAAAATAGAAATGCAAAAACTTTATATTGTATTACTATATTAACATTATGTGAGCTATTACCACAAAATGCTTTTATTCTCTTTCTGACATCAAATGATTGACTATTTGGCTCTAGCTGCCTCTTATGACTGTCAGAATTTTGACACAACATGTTTGAGTTTCTCTCTTTTCAATGTAAAGTTATTTTATAGCAGTTCATTTGCCTTCTCTGTTGGGAGAAGAACATATGCATTAGAACTCAATTAGAACAGTTAAAGTCTACTTTCCTCTAACACTAAATACTCAGAGGATCTCCCAGAAGACCCCACACCTGCAGCTCACCGCTCCCTCCTCAGCCGTATTCCTCTGCTTAAGACTCCGTGGGTGAAACTGTCAGCCCAAAGCTCCCGGTTCCCACTGAAGGGAATACCAAGACGCCAGCTATGGAAATAAGATGCTTTCCTACATTTGGATGACATTCAAACAGGGTTAAATTTGAAATAGGATGAAAAATTGATGCAAAAAAATAACTTGTTGATCTAAACTTTTCTTTTTTGACAGTTTGAGAATCTTTCTCTAACATCAATGCATCACAGTTCACTTTTGTACAAATAAGTTTTGTTTCCTGGTGCCAAACACACTCAGATTATTAATGCATGTTCCTTATGTTTTTTTCTTGAGCATCATAATTTCCATTTGCTTGTCACGTGGAATCATGGCAAATATGTCTTTATATATTAAAGACTTTATATTTTGTAGGATTCGATGTCTGTGACTCTTAGATGTATCAAATCTGAAATGAATTATTTTAATAAATAAAATAAATTAAAATTAATATATTTTTTTGGTAAAACAAACAAACAAAAAAAACATTGGAGTTTTTGTGCTCTGTTTGGAGCCTAAACAGGTCCATGTAAAAATACAGTGAAGTGGCGTTTTAAATCATTTTTCTATATCAATTCATTCTTAACAGGACAGTTACCAAATGGAAAGTGGATATATAAGAGTGTGTAAAAACAAACCAAGCAATACCTTTGACGTAGGAGATAAAGTATGAAGTATGTAAATTACATAGAAATCAGGTTGGAAAGAACTTTGTAACTTAAAAATCTTACATTTCTAATCTTTTAGAAAAGACAAAAATAAATTAAGTCTAGAAACTCAATTTTCCATATTCCAGTTTCTTTTAGCATACTTTTCCAGACTAAGGAAAAGTATGCTAAAGGAAAGTGGCGGAAACTCTCTGCTTGTACAAACTCAAATGTATTAGAAGGAGTGTGTGTTGGGTGGGGGTTGGTATATATAACCTGGAAGTTTCCAGGTCATCGGAGATCCAACATGTGGACACACAGATCTGCACTTAGTGAAGTAAACTAACATGGATGTTTTCTAGCTGATGTCCCCAGAGAAACTGTACGGATACATGGGGTCAATATGTAGCATTCACATATAATCTGCATCAAGATGAAGTTCTTTTAAAGTATCCATCTAAATTACAATTGAAACAAAAAGGGAGAAATAATGTGCATATCAACATGTCTGCTGTCAGAGGTGTTTGACTAACTCAGCCTGATCCTCACAGCACAACGTTCATGACACACCTGAGCATCATCTATTCAGTACTTTGGATTATGATATTTTCTTCTCTGTGGTGCCTTTGGTGGTGTAACAGCAATAACTTTTCTTGGGAGCATTTCCACAAGGTTCAGAGTGTCAGTGTATTCATACACAGTCAGATAAATACACTCTTTAGGTCAGAAACCAGAATATCTCATTTGTATTCCTCGCTCTAACTCAACCCAAAGCGGTTCTGTTGGGCTGAGGTCAGACCTGCAGGCCAGATAAGTTCTTCCACATCAAACTCGCTCATCCAAGTCACCAGCGACTCGCTTTGAGGACTGGTTAAGATCATGCTGGAAGAAAAAGTGGGACTGTCCAAAATGTTCCAGGATGCTGAAGAATAAAGAGTTCCTTCCACTGGAACCTACAATCGAGACATTTCTCCGAGACTCACATGTTTGTTTTGTTCGTATCTACCCAGAATGCCTTGTGCTGTAGTTCACTCCTGCTCTAATACGTTCACATACGTATTCGAACCACACTGATGTTTTTAGGTGGACCAGAGTTCACGTTTTTGGTCTGGATCAGAGTTTGATTGTGCATTCACACGTCCCCAGATGAACCAGACTTTCTAGACAAACCAACTAGAGTTCAGTTGAAGACGACTAAATCAGGGCTTTTTTCAATGCACCACAAGACTCCTATGATTTAAAGTGGCTTTCCACTTCCAGCTTGAGATGCCATCATGTTCCTGCTTTAATTTCAGGAAGAAGCAGTTGCTTTTGGGCTACTCATTAGGAAGCCATTTTTCCAAATTCTTTGTAGAATAAATCAGCATCCCCAGGTGCTGGACTTTATATACCTGTAACACTTTGATCTAATGTATTTTCCAGTCTAAACATGGGTAATAACTGGTTCATCAGACCAATAGCATCGCCTACTACAGGTTAGGTATCAGTTGTTTTCAACCTTTGAACAAAACTTTGTTTCTCAAAAGGTATAACATTTAATGCTAAAATATGACCTGTGATTTCACAGCCACTAAATGGGAACCTCACACCAAAATAACAGCAATTAAAATTTATTAGACATCAGTTTTACACATGGAGGTTAAAAAATAACATATCTGTGCTCTAATGAAACAGGTTGAGCATCCGTACCCGTTGGGAGGCCTGTGGTGAATTCCAGGAGCGTTCCTCTGTTTCCCTTTCTGTAACAGCACTGTTCTTTTCCAGCCACACTTAATTAGCATTGTTGTCCTTGTACAAAGAGGAAAGAGAAGAAAAAGAAACTACAACTAGTCTTGGTTGTTCTGCATCCTTGAAGTGACAGTCCCATAAATCATTTATTTCTCCTGCTTACATAAGTGTGAGGCACCGTTTTAAAGTTTTGCTTTGAAACGGCAACTCCGAGCGCCGACGCAGCCGCCTAACTGCTCACGCTCCTTCAGACAACTGCAAGGTGATCTTGACTCATTTTACTCCAACGAGCCATGAATAAAACATGTATTGATATGCATATCAAAAGCCAAGTGTTGGCAAAGCCAAACAAAGCAAAACAAAGATGATGGGGGGGCAGTGGAGAGAGGAAAGAAAAGGCTCGTACTCTTGAACCGCTCTCTGAATCCGTAACAGTGCCAATTAGCAAGGGCTTGGCACCGAGGACATCTGGGGGAAACCTCCCCCTCCTTCATCTTGACATAATTGCTCCTCCTGAGGACAAGCAGGTGACTTCACCTAGAGACGCGGCGCTCCAACTTAGCCTGACACGTCTTCAATTTCTTTGGGCTTACAGCTGAGCTCCCACTATGGCGGCCATCAAGCAGATCTCAACCCTAATGAGAGCTTTAATCGACTGCAGAACAGTCGCTAAAACAATGAAAGCCAAAGCCAGTCAGGTCAGCCAAGCTGTGTTTCCACTAACCCTAGACTTGAACCAATTTAAATGACAAAAAGAACATTTGCTGAAGAGATTTATTTTGTAAAAATGCTCATTTGGTTTATGAAAAGTTTTTGCATTAGGATGAGGTGGGTTTGTTTTGGCCGTCTATTTCACAGAGCTGCAAAGGAAGCACTTTTTCTGCATCACACGAGTCGCTGGTTGTTACTACTGGCGAAAACCACAAAGAAGACGACAGGAAGTGGTTAAAGGATGACGATTCTTTTTTTTTTTTTTCTAGCAATACACAGCTGGCTCCACCAGAGCTTTCACAGCATCACAGTTCATAAAATGTTGTTCCATAACTCCTCCGTAAAATCATAGACTGTAATTTCCCCAAGCGCCATATTGGTAGTTGCTCCCAAGTAGGCGGGGCTTGTTGCTCCAACTCCTGAATAAAAACGCCGCCGACTCCTCTGAGGCTGATCGATGGTGAATGCTACGCCATGGAGGAATTATGAATATATGTCATGTGACTGTTTACATCCATCACTAACATGATTTTTAATGGATTATCGCATGAACAAACAGATTCACCTGTGATGTTAATTTATTTTTTTATATAATGAAAACACAGCAATTGTGAAATAGTGTCTTTTTGACATTAGCAGATTATGGACTAAGATTTGTGCACATTTGTGACAGAAATGCAGGTATTGGGATTGTAGCAATCAGCTGAAACATGACGGTGCAAACCCACCCAATGGGTGATCAACTCCTAATCAACACATATGAAGTTGGGGGACAGCTGGGCCAGTTTGGAAGAGTGTGTGGCTGGAGACTGGGGCAGGGAGGGCAGGGGGGCCAGCAGCAGGCTCAGCTAGCCTGGCACTAACCGGCTCACCACGTGCAGCTCAGCAAGTGGACGCAGGTCAGCGTTCATCCTGTTACTGTAAAATGGCCTGAAGAATTGAGGGCAGCACGACCAGAGGGAACCCTGACACACGAGGCCATGTGACGGCTCCCCTCATCGCCCTTCATGGGCCGTGAACATGGATACAGAAACGCATACGGAGTCATTTCTGCATCCAGGAGCTCTGCTGTTCTGACAGATGCTGCAGAGCATTGACCCAAAAGCATTCACACTCAGATTTGATTAGAGATGGATGTTTATCAGTGAGCCACCCAAGCCATAAGATAATAGTAATAACTATAATAAGTACATGTGAATTGATTTTTTTTTCTTTTTGCGGTCGATAACTTTAATGTTTTACAGATGTTTTCCTTCAGTAGTGAACATTGTTTTAGAGTTCTTCATTCTTCCTACAAAATATTTGATATTCATATTTCCTCAGATTAATCATCTTGTTTGCCTCCCAGATTTCACAGACTTCTGTTATCGACTTCAATATGAAACAGACCCAAACAACACAGTTAACTTTAGCGATGACAGTCTGAGTACAGGCTAACGATAGCTGGCTAACAACAAACCAGACCTAATACAACACGACTCCTGAATTTCACTGATTGATTCAATCATCAACCAAACATAATAAAATTGTCCATTGTGTGAAATATGACTCCAGTTGGCCCACCATTAATCTATACATTTATTGATACTCAAGAGTAAGTTAGAACCTACATCGTCGTCACGCTGAGCCATGTTTTTTTAATGTTTTCTGTTTTATTAGAATCCCTTTTCAGAAATTCTTAGTTTTTAATTTAGCAGAATGAAACTTTGCCAGTTTTGTTCTGTCTTCTCTTTTATGTCGTTTTGTGACTTTTGTAGTTTTAATTTTTGAGGGTCTGATCTGAAACTGCCTGCCACAGGAAAACAAACCCACAATCTCTTCATACGATTGTAAGGAAATGCACTTAAAAGACAGTAAACAACATAGACCAGCATGCGGTGCTGACAGTTAGTCTGAATTGGGTCAGAGTTCACAGGCCCACGAGCATCAGACCAAACTAAAGAGAAAGTAGGTGTAATACGAAATCTTTACAAAATGATAGTGAATGATACAAAAGGGATTCATAAAATTTTGGCCTTTTAAACAATTCATCTTAATAATGAATGATTTTTTTTACTAGAAACAAGAAAACATCTTTAACCTCCTCAGTTTGTTTCCTCCCAGAGGGATTTAAAAAGAAAACCCTGTAATGAGTCAGTCAGAACTCCAGGTATTATGGGATTTGTGACAAATCTTTTATTGTTGAAAGAAGTAAATGTCTCTGAGTAAAGAGAATTATTATGATTAGCTTGGTGCCAAAAGAAAACAAGCCAAGCTTGGTGTAAATTAGCCAGTTAGCAAGTTAGCATGGACCTACATTACAGAACATAACAAGCTGGTTCTTTTTGTTTTTATATAATATAATATAATATATCATTTTTTGGGAAGTTCCTTCCAACTCAGTTCTAGAAAGATGGCTCTCTGTTTGTATTATTTTTTATTTTTTTAACTTTCTCTCAGAAAACAGACCTTTGGCTTGTTTTCATATGATGCCAAAAGAAAACAATCCAGTTGAATGTAAATGAACTACTTAACAACACAACAAGCTGTGCACATAAGAGTCCCGGTAAGAACACTGAACAGAGTTCCCCTCTCAGAAGACCATACAGAACTGGACATGTTCACAGTTGAGGCTTCAGGCTGACTCCGGTAGAGGAAAAGTTACTAACTGTTTGACTAAGACAGGATTATAATTCCAGATCGATGCCTGTGGAACCTTAATTGGCTGATTTACTATTGAGCGTGGTGGAGCAGGCAGCTGTCCTCCTGTCAGGTCCGTTAAACGCTGCCTGTGCATGTCAAACAGCTCAAATGCAATTAAAAACACAATCCCACTGGGTTTGCAGGGTCTGCCTTCAATTCCAAACAGGGTTTCCCTCATTGATTTATTGCACTCAATTTTTTTAAAAGCATAAACTATTTAAATAGAGACCAAAGAAGTAGTTCTGCTACTGATGCGGCTCCTCTGCTTGGTTGGACCTTCCTTAGAGATGCTGCTGGTAACAGTTATTCGTGCTCTGATCCATTTCATTGCACTTTAATAACAACCCATTCTTCTGTTTCGTTCTCCAGTCTGGGCTTGCCGTTAATTAAAACACTTTGAAATGTAAAGCCTGTGCAGCTGATATCAGTGTCGAATAAAACGTTCAGCCAGTAAACACAAATCCCTCCCAGCCGCCCCGCCCCAAGACCCTCGCAATGTTACAGAGTGCCATCTGTTATCATCAATAACTTAATGTACTGACTAGATGGAGCCATCTGACTTCATTACTTTCAAAATATGTTTTCAAGCACAGGCGAGAATCATAAGGCTCATAATCCTTTTGTAGGCAAACGGGGGAAGTGGGAAGTGGGAAGCGGGAAGTGGGAAGCGGGAAGTGGGAAGCGGGAAGTGGTACCTGTTGCTGGTACTGAAGCTGCGTTCTCATGTGTTTCATTTCACAGAAAGCAGAGCTGTCGTTTTGACGACAGCACACCTGAAGTAGGAAATGACGTGGCAGTGCAACAATCCCAGCCTGCAGTTTACGCTTCTGAACAAGCAGCAAGTTACTCTGAGGGCAAACAGAAGCGGCGTTCTCAACGGCATGCCAGCTAACAACGCCGCCACACCTCCACCGGGATCTGCTTAATGAAATGTCATAATTAGGCCTCCCAGTCATCTGTCAGCCTTTCCAGATAAGTCTCAGTGTTAATTCAGCCTATTAGCATCAGTGGAATTCTGCTGGAGCCAGTCATTACACAGAGCAATCAGTGTGGATGATGCTGGATGCCTCACTGTACTCCTGAGCTCAATCTTTACTTTCAGGACACGTTCAGTTATTTTTATGTAGAACAGATGTAGACATCTGTACTAATATAACAGACATTTATTATTCTTAAATGGTATCATTTTATTCCAGTCCTTATATGATGGTCTATAAACTGGTAGTCATTACACATAAAGATGCTGCAGATCATTTTGCCATTTTGCACTTTTTCAGTATCACATTCCAGTTGGGGCTGAAATAATTAATCGGATTTATCAATTATTGAAATAATTGTCAACTCATTTAGTAAGTGATCATTAGCTGAAGTGTACAGACTCAGAAAAGGCAGTTTGATGAAACAACATAGTCAGTAGAAACTGAGCGACAACTTTACAAAAAAGAGACAAACGTTGTATTTAAGACCAAAACAGCTTCGTCTGTAAATGTTTCAGCTCAATCCTCATGTACAAAGAATAAAAAATACAGAAACTAAAACCACAGTATTAAATAATGACGATGTGAATCTATTATGAGAGAACAAATCCGGTTTTATCAAGCCTGATCACTAAAAAAAAAGGATCTTCTGAGTTTCATGCAGTCAACTGAACTTTGCCACCATAAGTGAAATAATCTGTTCTTGTGATTGAGAGAGGCTGTTGTGTTTTACATTCAATACTTATTAAATATTATATCCATCCAAAATGGATACGTTTTCTCTGTAAAAGAACGTTCCACTTGAAAACGTCTCATATCTCTTTCCTGTAATATTTTAGAATTGGTCCCACAAAAACGTAATAATGGTTTCCATTTCCATTTCCACATTTTCTCCAGCAAGTCGGAGGATTTCCATCATGACGTTTCTGAGCAGGTGTGATAAAGAATCTTATGAGGTTTTGTCATCCAAATCCTGCCAGTGTAGTAATTTATTAAACGTCCACTGGTCTCCGTACTGCTGGCCGTTCCTCCTCTGTCGTTACGTTTCTCTCTTCCCCACTTTGCTTTAACATGAAGAGTCACATTGTTTTTAAAATTTATTTGGATTTTATAGATAAGTGAAATAATGTTTTTCATAATATGCATCATTCAAAAAATGTCGTATTTAGTACAACAGTCTGTAAATGGAATAAGGATGTTTCAGAATGGCTCTGACTTTTTTAGAACCTGGTCATGGTTCTATAACCCAGATCATGTTCTTCTATCAGAATTACAAAAGGATAAGAAACGTAGCTCTATACACCAAAAGTGGTTCATATTGTGCCATTGTTTTGATGCACAGTGGAAAAAAACACTTTTCTAGACTAACAATAAAACAATAAAGAATAAATCAAACCCACTAATAATATGAAACTGTATGTTTTTCTTTTTCTTGACCCTGTTAACGTTTCAAATACTGAAGGATTTTCTACAAAAGTTAAGATATTTGTTCATTTCTCTAAAATACTTCACTTACTGAACTGAAACACGAAGGAGTGAAACGGTGATAAGTGGGGAAGTAATGGAGAACAAACTGACAAAGGACCAATGAAGATGTGAAAAAATGTCTTTGTCATCAACACACAGCAATATAATGACTGCAGTGATCATGGTGGAGTGGGACAGACAACACACAGCAGCACACAGCTGATCTCTTTAGTAACTGTAACTCAGTGTATATTGTTATTTTGTTAAGAACTATTTAGATGCTGTGGCTCTATTAATTAGTCCCAAATATAGTTTCAGTACTCAGGCTTAAAAACTTCCCAAAGGTGGGATATTGAAATAGATTTAAATATTAACAGACACAATCGTTTCCAACAGCTGTGCTGCCGTTTAAAAATGCTAATTTAAGAATCACATTCATTTAGCAGAACAAGCATAATGCAGAATGCTGCATTAACCTTGATTTTTTAATGTCAGCATTCCTAACTATTCGTCATGACTTCAGCAAGTTGTCCTATTTTGCTGTTTGCAATGACAGTAGAAGCCCAGCAGAACCATCCTGATCCGCTTAGGGCAGCCAGTGGCTCACTCAGTGGTCCTGTGCTTGGGTGACACTCGGCTAAACGGCTGCTCTGCTCCTGCAGCATCAGTCCGCTCCACGCCTCGGACTGGAGCTGCTGAGCTGCTTGGTAAGCATTTTAAACCAAGCTTTGCATCAGCTTTTGAAACACAGCTGACAGCGTGACAGAAACATGAGTAAAGATCCGGTAACTGAAAGTAAGAGACCATTGAAACCATCCAGATCAAGTTTGGGAATTCCTCTTCAAAATCTCATAACAACAAGTTCTCCTTTTCTGAGTCTTTATGGATTTTTCTATCTTACAGCTATGTGATGTTGTGTTGTATCGTATTGCATCATCTTGCATCATTTAATGTTCCATGTTGTACATTTGTCTTGTATTGCAGTTTTAGAGCATTGAATGTGTGAATGTGTAAAGTCTACTGTAATTTATAGACAACAAGCTGCTACATTCTTCACACTCTCAACCATGTGCAATATGGCTAATACAACATTTTTTACCAGCATGTTTTGAAGAAGAGGGAGACCTGGCTGCATGGGCATTGGGGGACGTTGGAAGGTGTTGGGGGGCATTAAGGGAGTTAGACTGGATTTCAACCTATGTAGCTGCAACACAGCCACCAATCAACAGGAAACAGTTTTGTTCAAATCCCCCATACAAACATAGCATTGCTATTTAGTTTTAAACACATGTCTTATAATTTCTTTCTAACAAACCTTCAATCTTATTTTCTGCAGCCTGTGTTCGGCCCACAGATTCTCTCATTTAGCTTTTGGTAAAACTGTAACTCATGTCTTATACCTATATATTTCATTCACGAGAAAAAAGCTCTTTTTTTTCTTTGTTGACATAGGTTTTACCACATAACACCAATAAAAGTGATTTATTATACAGAGATGTTCTTTCATGACCTACACGATCACAATCAGACTGCTGACTTGAAATTTGCCCAGCAGACAGTGAATGACAGCCTGTGAAGGAGGCAACGCTGCGAAAGGTCACAGCTAGAGAAACTGGCTCTTCAGAGAAATGTCTCCAAGTATAAAGAGTAAAATAGCATAAAAATTATAAAACTGCTGCATGATTCATTCAAATTTTCAGCATAACAACTTGTATTGCCTCTAGATTATATGTTAAATAGTTACAGTGACACTCCAAAAGCAGGAAGCGGATTGCAGCGCAGTGCATTTATTAAAGAAACCAACATTCTCCATGTTCTGCCTCATCTACTGCTCACGCTGGTCAAGAGTGTTTCTTTGTCACATTTATCAAAAACAAAGAAGAATTCCTAGAACAGGTCAAATCTCAAGCCACTTCATTTTTGTTTCCATTCTGGAAAGCCTTTTATGTCTTCTTCTCAGGTTTTCAGTGTCAGTTCCTAGAATGATTCTCGGCACAGCACCACCACATGGCCGTAAACAGGACGCGCAGAAAGTTTAAGCAAATTGAAGTGAGTTCATTTTCAGAGAATACTGAACCAAAGTAGTCTTCAGTATAAACTCAACACAAACTTTCAAAAGTGCAGTTATACATTTGGTGTGATTACAGTGCAGTGTGAAAGTTAACTGCACCAGATGAAAATGTTTTAATCCCCGGTTGAACTGAGTGTCCTGGACTATCAAGTGTAAAAATAACCAATATGATCAAATAATGAGGACATTTTTGCTGGTTAAAGAGAACCTTTTATATCCTACTGTTCTGTGTAGCTCTCACTGCAGGATGCTAAATCAGGTCATCGAGACTTCCTGAGTGTTTTTCTGATATATTTTATTCCATCATCTTTGTTAAAATATCACCATAAAATGTGTCAAACTGACAGGTAAAGGTTACAAATAAGAGCACATCAGCTATCCCACTCATCTCCCGCTCATCAGCAAACGAACGTGGAGGAGCTTTGGTGTGTCAAAGAGCAATTTCCTTTCTGGCAGGTGACAGTTTAAAGAAGAAATAAAAGTTTTTCCCCTAATCGCTGGCAAGAGTTAGGATTTATGAAGCGTGGCTCGGCATAAATAAGGTTCAAACAGGCAGAAAGAGAAGCACTTAAACGAATCCACTTAGCGAAGCACACTTCTTCCTCGTACTTTATCATTCAACAGCCGAGCAAAAGTTAGCACATCGTCTGAAGGAGCAGATCAAACAAACCAGGCTGCTTTTTTAAATGTTACTTTAAAGCTTCTGTGGAGTTTGAAAAAACACACACACACACAAGGCTCTGCTGGCGAAACAGACACATGTTCTCTCTGCTGAGCCGAGCAACAGAGCAGGACTCCGAGAAGGCAAAAGACCTCATCCAGGAAGTGGTCCAAGGTGATGAGAACGGGGAATAAGTGCATGGATCCTTCATGCTTCCTAAAGACTATTAGAATAGATAGTTCTGTCACAGTACATAAGTAGTTCAGTGAGCTGGATAAAATCATTTTCTGCAGTCGGGACATTGATGTATTGCGTATGCTTTTAACTGCGAGGCCTCATTTCACAGCCGTTACTCCATGAAGCAATGAATGAAATCCAAACAGTATAATGAAGAGGAGAAACAGTCGTGCTGTAGGTGTGAGCTCATTTAGATTATATCTATGATCATAAAAACGTTTGGCAAATTACATATCCAACTCATTTTGTCACGTTACAAATCCAAATTTTATGTGATTAACACACAGTAACGCACTAAATGTATATGTTTCCTAAAAGAGTGGAGTCACCTGAACCATCAGGTGTGGAAACATCCTCACATAGACCAGCTTTGGTCCACATCAGTCCGTTGCAGCTCTGGCTTTACATGTCGGGTCATTTTTCTGCTGCAACATAAACCTTCACTCCAGTCTCGAGTCATATGGATGGTTTGGGATATTTTTATGCTATCCAACACCGCATTAAGATTCTGCACCACTTTCTCCCTGACCTTTACTTCTGTGATCTTGGTGTTGATGATGCAGTTTGTTCGCCAAGGTTCTCAAATTAACCTCTGAGGCTACTTAGAATGAGAGCTGATAACACACATTGACTCTACTTATTAATTCTGGGACTTCTGAAGCCAGGTTGCACTAGATTTTATTTTGGGCTTTTCCATGTAAAATGGTAAGTACACAAATGCATTCAACACATTTTCTTATTTTTTTCTTTTCCTGCTCCACTTTATAATTTGATGTTGAACACCACTTGGTGTTGAATTTTGTAAGGCACTGAATTTGACTGAAGTATTTTTATTTTTATTCTATTATTATTATGCACCTATTACCCTCACACACATCTACTTTTCTCCACATTTGTCTTCCTGACCTACTTTGTTTTAGCAGAATAAATAACCATGGTGAATATGTTCAGGTTGCTTTCAAAGACTTTTCTTTTCAGACTTTTCTTTTAAGTATTTACTTTTGATGAGCCTCTAAAAATAACAAACATGTGGAGGGTGACAATCAGACAATCATCTGTTCTGCTTATTTAAATATTTAGTTGAACGTTGCTGTTTTGGAGGAGCTTTTGAAAAACTTCATTTTTGAAGACGCAGAAAATATTTGAACAAACTTTAAGTTATTCAGATTGACTGTACATACAGTTGAAACCTGAAGCTCACACACACCTGTTCTGATTTTGAAAACATTAGTAAATAAATAATTCATTTAGCAAAGAAATTATTTTGATATCTTGAGAAGTTTGGTCTGATTTCACTTCAGACAGTGAGAAAAAAAATGGTGCAAGTCTTTTAATTCTGATTCTGTTGACCTCTGACCTTAACTGTGACATGAGGACTTAAAATAGATAGTTTGACTTGTTGAACCTGTAGCGAGTCAACAGTGGCTGCATAGACATCATCAGTATTCTACTTACTCAGATACGTGAAAAAATTAGACATAAAAAAACAAGAAGCTGAAGTCTTGCATCGATCTAAACGTTTGCCAACAGCTCTCTGCAAGATTACTGCTTTTAAAAAATATAGACTTATGAATCACATACCATCAAAAATGACCAATGAATTCAACAACACACAGCTAATAGGCATTATAAGACACTTATAAACTTTAAATAGTAAATATTATTGTTAAATCAACTCATTCTCTATCACAGCTTATATAAAGAAGTGCAGCAAGGCTTCAGAAAGAATATATCTTTTGGTTTATGGATTCTTATGTTTTATTTAGGATCTTTAGTGATGCAAGAGACCGCTAGAGGAATCTTTAGCATTTTAAGTTCTGATATTCCTTTTTACCAAATTGAGAAAGGGTTTCTACAAACTTTGAATGCTTTCAATAACTTGACTTGTGCTGATATAAAAACATTAAAGATGTAATGATATATTGTCATTAACAACATAACTGTTAGCGAAATCTTCTGGCCCTTCTCCACTTCTTTACATGACTATCCCACATCCGGCTCACTCTCACAAACAAACATGGCACCGTTTAGTGTTCCGTGTTATTTGTGTCGTGCCACGTCAGTGTCACAGCGCCACCGACTGGCCTGGCATTCCAACTGCAACGTTTTCTGTGGTGCTACATCCTGTCATTTGGACACATTTTTTCCTCAATCGTTTATAACAATGTACCTTATTTGTCTTACAAAAATCAGGTTTTTTTCACTCTTGATATGTGAAGCCATAGAAGTGAATGCTGGTGTAATTCTGTCAGACAAAACAATGACAATAGAAAGGTTTGAACAGACATTGTTATAGTCGATGATCCACCATCTATCCAACTTATCTAGCTGCAGTATTTCATTGTTTGTGGTAACTCATTACGTTTCATTTGGATCGTTGTTTTCATTTCCAGGTGAAGCATTAATATTCTTACCATATGATGACTCTCACAATACACTTTGATATGAAGTCTACTTAGTACAGTACAGTTTACATCAAAACGCTACATTTTACACATTGGACATCTCAAAATGATTTTCTAATGAATGTTTGAAAAGAGAGCTCTGAGACCTTCAGTCAGTAAAGTTATGTCATTTTTTTAAAAATTCAAATGTATCTTTTTTTTCTTGTAAGTTTGAATAAATAGCTTGACTTTGTCTCTATAAAACAATCACCCTGACTGCTGACACACAGTGCCCACAGCAACCACAACACATGAACCTTCCTGCTTTGGCTGAGCTACAAACATAAACTATTGCATTTTATTATATGATAAACCAACACAACTTAACACATAACTGTGAGATGGAAGAAGATAATGCATGGTGGAATTTACTTGAGGAAATTAAGTATGTAATTACTATGTAGAGGGTCTGTGATTTTCCTTGGATTCTGAATGGGATTCAGGCTTGGACTTTGACTAGGTCATCTGACACATGAATGTACTTCGATCTAAACTATTTCATTATTCATTGGCTGTTGGTTAAACTCAATTCAAAAACATTTTCTTAATCTCAAAGGAAAGTTAAATCTAGTACCTCATATCATCCAAGTATTTTAAAGAGTCGCTGTTGATGGTGACGCTGTGGGCAGAACAGATCTCCTGCAGCAGTCTGTCTTTCTGAAAATGCCTCTGATTAAAGATTGTCAGGCCTGGATTTCACCATCAGTTGTTGACAAGCATTGCTGATCAACCTGACTTGCTTTAGCCGCTCACTTGAAACCTCTGGCTGTGTGGATGGAAAGAAGAAACTGAGATGTGATCTTTGCCTATTAGGATCGATTAGAGGTTGTAGTTCAAGTGTTATTTGAGCAAATCTACATTTTTTGTTTCTTTGAAAGACAATTCTTCTTTTCTGTTCAATTTGAAACTCCAGGCTTCTATTTTTTATATACAGTGCATAAAACCTGCTTGCCGTTTTTGTTTCTCTCTTCTCCTAAAGCAGTTAGCCATTATGTTTGTTTCCCCCTTAAACTGTCTCTTATGCTCCTCTGTCATGTTTTCCCCTCAGGATACGAGGTTTTGTTGTTTCCTGCTTTACTGCCCAACATGTTTGTTGCTTCTGGAGGTGACAGAAGCTCCATATTGTTTGTAGACCAGGTGCTCAACAACAACACTTTTTATGGACTCTGCGAGCCAAAAGATGAATAATCCAGAAAAGGAGGTTGACACTAGAGGGATATTCTGACTTGTGTGGAAATATGAAGATTGAACTGATTCAATTTGCACTCTACACACTCACTTCACCCACCCAAGAGCTAATCCTGAGAAAAGAAGCTGCTCTGCAGCTAACAACAAGCACAAATGTGATCATATAGGCCAGTTTCCCCAAGAGATTGCTGCTATGACCATAAATCACACAGAGAACTGAAAAAAACCCAAAAAAACACCACGAGCGCAGCAGCAGAACAATGCTCAGGTCTGTAACTCTTAGAGAAGTATGGAATACCCCAATGGCCTCTATATGATACCTGCTGATGAATATCCCAATACATATATTTATACCTTACTAAATATTTCAGAATGAACAGCAGAGCAGGAGCCCTGTTGTATTAGTAAGCTTAATCATCTCTGCAGTTAGCAGGAGGATGAAATATTGAAGAGGCTGACACTGTGAATCATTTAGTGGAACTAATGTAGATATGATCTGTTTAATTGCTCTATTTGTTTGTCACTTGTGAAATAAGACCCACCTTTGGATAATTACCATTTACACGACTGATTATTTATATTTTAGCTCCTGGCGAGAGCTGAATAACATTAACCTAATTAGTTGTCTCTTCTTCTCCATCCATCCATTCTCTAACACCCTTGTCCCTTAGTGGGATCAGGGTGGTGTTGCTGGTGTTTATCTCCACCTAACGTTCCGGACGAGAGGTCGGGTCGCCCTGGACAGGTCGCCAGTCTGTCGCAGCTCTTCTTCTCCTTCTACTTAAAGCACAAAACTTGAATCGGTTTAAGGCATTTTTACTAAATCACTTTGGTCCATTTGTAAATTTTTGTTTTTGTGTCACATGTTTGGATTTCTAATGCAGAACTAATGAGTACCGTCTACGTCTCATTTTTTACTAATGAGTAAAAAAAGAAAGCCATGCATGAGCATTTGTATATGTGTGTGGTGTTGTGAATTTAAGCTGAAGGAAAGTAGTTCAACATGCACATATTAGACATAATTTACAATATCATGGCTCCAAGAGTGAAAAGGGAAGAAATGCATATAGAAAATGTAGATATGAAGTTAATGAAGCCATACCCAGAGAAACACTATTAAAAATTCAGTATGTAATGTTTATTTTTAAAAAAATCAGTTTTTTATGTATTTGCTAACATTGTCACTACATAGTGACAGTTTGTGGTAAAACTGCTATGTGCAGAAACAGACGCCTCCCACAACCAATCAGAGCCAGAAACAGGAACTTGGTGCTGCCAATCCAGCTAATGACAGAGAAACAACTTACCATGATGCTGCATTCAGACCAAACATGAATGGAGCGTCAGGAGCATCTGGTTTACATGCAGCCTCTACACTGACGCATCTAGGGTGTGTCAAAAAGTCTGACAAAGCGCAGTCAATGTTGGAGTTGGACAATCTGAATTTTTGCCACTGGACACAGAGTGTAAACCCAACAGAAAGACTCTGCTAGTGATATGGTGGCCTGTAGTTGCAGGAGGCATCATTGTAGGCACCATTTTGGGTTAGCAGGGCTTCAAACTGGACTGACACCACTCCTTGTGAGCGCGTGGGCATGTTGTGAACGCCTCTGAATTATCTGGTGAATTCAAACAACACATAATATGTTTGAATTCTCCAGCTCTCAGTAAATAAAGCCAAGAGACTCTCTCAATATTTCATCTGGCATTGTTCAAAGTAGCCAGGAGAGGAAAAATAGGCAAGAGGCTCTTTCCAACACATGTCAAATAAGTAAATAAAGCCAAGCCAGTCTCAATTTTATCCACCAATTTATAAAGAGACTAGCAACGGAAAACAACGGCTCATCCCAATGTACGTCTAGAATGATTTTGATGCAAGACATGAAGTATCTTACTTCAAAGCATCGGACATATTTATTTGCGATGCTACCGATAGCGATAGTTAGCATCGCTAACAATAGCTATGCTAACTATTGTTAGCATAGGAAACGATAGTTCGCTATGTGGGGAAGCCTTCGTTGTGAAGGCTTCCCCACAATGAAGCCTTCATATGAGGCTTCGTTGTGGGGAACTAGCTGTAGAGTAGCAGAGAGCAAGGGGGAAGGTGTGAGCACTGCAAACATGAGAATAAATCCGTCATCCTGGCTACTTCTGCAGATACTGGCTACTTCTGTATGATAACAGACAGGAGTCAGAGGAGCTTGATTTATTTTATCTGTGTCATTATTTAAATATGTAAAATTAAAATTAATATGTTTTTGTTCCTCTGCATAGAAACACAATACACACTAGATAACACTTGTGTAGCAGTAGAAGTCTGACTATTCTTTACGGAAGTACACACCTTATTGCATCATTTTTACAAATATTTCTTTCCACTAAATCATTTTTGTCAAGTCTGGTTGTTCAAAAAAGTGTATTTTTTTACAGTGCAAGAATGGGAGCTGTCCAAATGTATTCAGCAACAGCCCAGTTCCAGGTTAGGTGATGTGAGCTCATGACTTCCTGGTAACTTCATTCTCACTTTGGTTTTCAACTACAACCAGCACACGAGGTTGCCATTGGTTCTGATGAGGTTCTGCTGTCATCTTTAACTCCAGTCTAGGTCCACTATTTAAGGTTCTTCAATCATAAATTCCTTTACTACTGAGCAGTAGAGTAATATGTGGATTAACTGTTTCACACTGTGCAGCTGTATGCTACTGAAGGGCTTCCCTGCATGGATCCAAACCCACAGTAGGACAGAGCCGCTGTGCAAACTTATAGAGAAAAGTATCTAGAGAGAGAAAATGAGAAGGAAAACTGAAGGGAGGTTTATCCTTAAGTGGCTAACCAGAGAGCTAATGTTATTGATCTAAATGTTAGGCTTATCACTTAGAGGGTAATATTCAAATAGCTAACGTTAGCTGTAAATAGGTAATCTAAACTTATGACTAAACTTACGGCATTTTTTACTAATTTAAGCTCACACCTGAATGAATGTCTTTCAGGTCTGTTGCCACGGTTACAGTGTTATTTGGAATTGTTGCCCACACATTGCAGCAATCTTTCCACTTTCCTATTTGTTTAGCACAGAAACTTTTTCTTTCTTTGTTAAATGACATTTTCTTTTCAACAAAGGTCACACAGGCTGTTGTCCAGACATTGTTGCTTCTAAGCTTCTAGTTGTCAACCCTACCTGGAACATTTCCCACTCAAACTCATTTTAGAAGAGCCTAGCAAGTTGCACTGGTTGTTTATTTAGCATCGGGTGAAAAACTTGAACTTTTCTATATATTAGGACCATTGTCACAGAGAATCACAACTTCTACAATGGGGTTACTGCTTTAACACTGTTTTAAAACTCTTTGGCATCCTTTAAGCTGCTTGGTCAAAGGGTGGAAAAAAACCCAGCTCAAATTGCAAGAATAAAAAGTTGCCACACCGCTAACACTTTATAACGTACATAAATTAACCCAAACTCCACAGAACTGGGACAAAATCTAAATGGTTTTCACAAACTATACAGCTTACTTGCTATTAAAGCAAAAGAGATGCAATGTTTTCAGTCCAATGTTTTGGACATTGGAGTCATTGTGGATGGTGGCACTTAGGTCACAGTAACATGTCTTCAATGAAATCAGCTGTTGGCAAGCACTGCTAATCCACTGTAGAGGTAAAGAACTGCAAGGTCAGGGTAGGTGAGACCAATTAAGGATGTATATGTATTAGAAAATTGCGTGCAGACTAAAGGTTGGATTGTTGGAGTTCATCTGAAGAAAGTCAGTAAAAAGCCAGTCAGACAAGCGAGTCTAACATTGAGTTTGATGGTTGTAACGGTTGGTTCCCTTACAATGGAGACCCAAGTGAAAATAAACTAGATCCACAGCAGTCAAAGGAAAGAACAAGCTGGTTTGTCCACTTTGGAGTTCATGTTGACCCTTCAGTCGCTCTGTAGGCAAGTGTTAGTGACATAAATCTGCTTCTGGCAGCCGCTGTAGACAGTGGAGGTCAGTGAGTAATGGAGTGACACGTCCTTTTTGGTTGATCAAACATCCAACACACCACAGTGTTCTAGACCATCTGGCAATGTTTTACTGGGCATGATGGAAGGCCTGCCAGAGGAGCTTCACAATGACCAACGTTCCAGTCTTCTCTTCCATGAATGTCAAGGCCTGATGACGTTTTATTTCCCCAATGAGTTCAACTTTCAGAACAATGGCGTCTAAAACATATTAAAGTCATCAGGTTTATTATATGATGGTATTTTGGTTCAATCTGACCTTCAGTAACATTTTCTAGCAAACAGAGAATAAAATCAGAGTATTACGAGAATAAACTGGTACAATAAGAGAATAACATCGTAATGAGTCAATATTTGAGAATAAAGCATAGGGTTGGGAATCAAAACTCTGGGTTTGGATAAGAAAAAGCTCATCAACAGGGCAAAGACCATCTAAATAATCTAGTGCCAGTGATAACATCATGACCAAGAATATACTAAAAAACTTTCACTGGTAGATCTTCACATCCATCGGAGACTGTTGGTTTTCTCTACATCTGACTTGACATGAGAACAAACGTGAAGGGCATAGGAAGATCCCACGCTGTCTTGTTCTTTAGTTTTTACATGTCCTGCTGGGACGTGAACTGCTGCTGCTCCAGCTTCATCTGGGCTGCAACATTCATGAGATTCTGACGAAGCGGTGAGATATTCATTGTCACATGTGCGAGGAAAAGAAGAGAACCATGTCTGAAAGAAGCGGGACATGTAACCACGGGGGTGTTTTGTTGACCCGTCTATCTAAGCTGCTCTCTTTCCTATGCATGATTTGTTCTTCGCCATTAATGTTTCCTTGGCTGCCTCCTGTGCACTCAACGTAATTATTGCTGCTGCCGTAGGGCTTTGTCAGCTGGACAAAAACTTGAGGAATAATAATAATAACAAAAACAGATGCATACAGAATATGTAAAACAGGTTTTAGCTGCCCCTTGTATTACAACTTCTTGGACAGATGTTAGATATTGTTTGAATATACTAGAAAACATGAATTTATTTGTATTTGTTGTAGTACTACAGACTATCCCAGATTGAAAATTCAAAAAGACAGAGAAATGTCTTTGTTTCCAAAGATACATACTAAAATTAACGCATTTAACTAAGTCATCGCAGGTCACATATGGAGTCGAAAAAAATAAATGATTCATAGGAAACAACAAAAGCAGGACAGAAGGAGGGATGAAAGAAGTTAAGGGAAGCATTAGCTTTTAGCTGGGAACCACAGACGATGCTGCACAATATGTACAGAAAATGTTGACTTTTGGAATGATTTTTTACTATTTTATTCACTATTCAATATTTAATACATTTGTTTAGCATAAATACTGCCTCATACCTTCTTAGTTCTGAGGTGGAAATTTGTATTATTTGTTGCTGTATTATGACTATTAATCTTACATTTATGATATTGCATTACCCGATAATACAATTTTTCACCACAATCCCCTCAATTGATTAAAAGAAAAATGTGTAATATTTTATTACATCTCCACAGTTTCTGCAGCAGGACTGCTGGGCGGTTCCTTCTGTCTTGTTCTTGTCAGAAACTTTTCCATTTCACTCTCACTGTGCTCGCTCAAGGAGCAACGCAGCCTCATGAATTTGACTGACAGCCAATCAGAAACATAAGCATGGCAGATTACTTTTGATAAAAAATATACATTTAAAATCCATTATTTAATAATAGATTTTAAATATCTACAATATTTAAGTGTATAAAAAATATAGTCATAAAATTGCAAAAATAAAGTCATGATATGAGAGTCAAGTTGAACCAATATGAGAATAAAGTCACTGCATTACAAGAATAAATTTGTAATATAATTACTTAATTTCCATATTAATTCAAAATATGACTTTATTGTCATAATTTTTTTTTATTTCCTTAGTGTGGCCCTTATACTCTGTTGTGACAAATATCTTATTGGTTTTTTTTGCCTTTTCTTCCTCAATTTTCCCTCCAACTTTCTGAGGCCTCCCTAGCGCCCCCACAAGGAGGGAATGAATAGAACAAGTGAAGGAAGGCTGAAGACGAAGTGCTGAACAGTTCAGCAGACCAAGGTAGAGAAAGAGGCTGCATGGCGTAACATTGATTTAAGCAATAAATACTATTCAGTAGAGTTTATGTAAATTGCATCGATAGTTAGAAACTGATAAGAAAACAAAGAGGGAAGGAAGGAGGAACACAGTGAGTAGTAGAAGGAAAGAACAAGAGACGAATGAAGATGGAAGAAAGAAATGAATGATGAAAAATTTAAAAGAGAAGATGAAGAAAGTGAGGGCATGTACAAGGAGGGAAGGAAAATAGGAAGGTAGGACAAAAAAGGACAACATTAGAACAATAAGATAAAAAAAGAATCATTCTGGAAATACTTGTTCCCTTTTCTTTCTGAATGATGCACAATTGAAGTCATTTTCTGGGTTTTTCCAGACTGCATAGAAATTCTTCCAGGTCTCAAATCCAAAACATTTTTAACTTTTTACTTTTTCTACATGATTGTATTTCATAAATATAATCAGAAATACTGTTGGATTTTATTTGGTTTTTCTTCTACACTGTTTAGATGGAGACGTCAAATAAGGCTTTTGCCTCTTCCTGCACTATTATTATTTTTATCTTGATGTCTCTGATCTTTTTGCAGCTGTGCAAACTAAACCAAACTACAAGATTCTGAAGATCAGTGCTGTGACAGGTTTATCGAGTTAATCTCGGCTCAGTTTCTATTCTCAAACGACGACTTTGACTTCAAGCAGCAGTCTGTTGCTCTGGTGAAACTTTGAGGAGATGAAGACGAGCTGACAAGGCCTGTTTAATCAGCTTTCTCTCCATTTTGATGAGCTTCTCTCATTACAACAAAAATACACACAATTCATTTTTAAGATGCACAAGTGAGTTTGAAAGAGCGTCAAACAGCGACCCTCAAAGTAATATGGGGTTTGGGATGAAAAAAACAACAACAAAGACAAAAGAAAGGAAGAGTTAAAAATAGTAATAGTTGTAAAAAACGCTGAAACTAACACACAAAAACAATTTAAAAGTCAAGGTCAATAAACAGAGAATATTACATGATTCCCTCTGTAAGAAAGCAGGTTTGCTGAGGCTTAAATCTGGAGCATGATCTACCCTAATCCCCTGAGGCCCTTTTCTCCACGTTTTAAAGGTCCTAAAGCCAGAAGTTAGAGAAAAAAAGAGAAGCGATACTATCTTGTCCTTGAAATCTTTTTTTTTTTTTTTTTACAATCTACAGCCAATAGAAAAACATTTGGTGCAAGAGGAAAAAGAAGAACCTCACAACTCTGGGAAAAGATAAAATCACGGCTGTCTAGTGTTTCTTCTTCCTTTTCTGGGGTCAGGAATGGATAAAGCCTGTAATGTTGCTCCATCAGTTTCCCTCTCTCTCCATGGGAACAAGTCACAGTAGATGTTAATGGTCGAGCACACTGCCGTGGAAAATTATGGGTGAAGGGAGCTAAATGAAAATATATCCGAAGGTTTCATATATTGAAATGGTGTGATTCACATGCTAAGGGAAAATAGGAGATTCTAATAGTTTGAGTGCGTTCACACCAGCCCGTTAGCCGGCTTTAATCAAACTCCAGTCTGTGTACAATGTCTGCTTTGTCCACCTAAAAACCTCCGTCTGGGTTCGGTTGAAGTGAACTCTGGTGGGGTTCAAATGCGTATGTCAACATCAAACAGAACGGAGACTGCTCCAAAAGCAGGAAGTGGACTACAGTGCAGGGCATTCTGGGTAAATACAACCAAAACAAACACGCGTGTCTACCGCTACCAGGTGAAATGACTCGTGGTCTTTTACCGCAGACAAAAGAGAAATCAACCACTAAAATCTGATGCATTTTTGTTTGAATTTTGTGAAGAAAGAAGTAGAGCTCAGTGTTGTTTCCTACAGTGGTGCAGCGCCACCACAGGTGAGGAGGGGAACAAGTTGCTCGACTGGTTGGACAGTGCGGTGTGAAAGAGATGCACTTTTTCCAGGGGGGTGGAATCCTGCCAGTGTAACATCATGCTGCCAGGGGGCCATACATGAGTTTTTCAAGAATAATTTGCAGCTACATTCCATGGAAAAATCTGGGAGCAAGTGAATCTGAGAATGTGGGAATCCACTGCAACATGTTGCTGAGATGTTTGAGAGGTTCTGGAAATGGTTGGTGCAAATAATTTATGTTATCACATGTTAACAGCTGAAATGCTGTTCAAATGTTACAAATGTTGTCCTTATTTATTTCACTTTAGTATTTAAAATACCACAATGAAATTAAAAAATGTAATTAAATTCAGGCTGTATTTTCTTGAACTTAACTGGTATTAAAGGTTATTAAAAACAACAATCACACATGATAGGTCCAGTAAAGAGAATGACTTGAAATCAAAAGACAAACTAAAAATGAATTAAAAGTGCAAACATAATAAGATACTGATAAATCACAAACATACGTTTTACTTAAGATGTGTTAAGGAAATTGAATCTCAGTGGATGTTTTTCTTGTTCTTTCTTTATTTATTATCAAAAACACATTTGATAAATATCTGTGATGGACAATTTAATGGATTTTTGCCATCAGAAAATGACAGTAAACCTGCAGCAGTCAGTGAGAGCTAGATCTGTTTCTGGTGTTT
This sequence comes from Phalloptychus januarius, assembly GCA_902982915.1. NCBI lineage: Eukaryota > Metazoa > Chordata > Actinopteri > Cyprinodontiformes > Poeciliidae > Phalloptychus > Phalloptychus januarius. The sequence continues at coordinate 583,075 of CADWAE010000121.1, forward strand.
GTAGGGACTCTATTCTTTTAGGAGGACTGTAAACAGAATATTGCAGCAATTGAACCTGAAAGTGATTAAAGCATTTTCTAAAGACTCAAACGACAAAAAACTGGCAAACCTCTTCAGGCCATATAATCCATTCTTGGAAACAATTGAATTGTGAGAATGGAAATGAATAAAATAATAAACATAGCATAAGACTAGAGAAACCTAAACATGTGTCTTTGCATAATGGAAGACAAATTCACTATTGGTCAATCAGAGTGGAGTTTAGGTAGCAACAAGCTTTTAAAAATGTTATTCAGCTTTTTTTTGTGAAAAAGAGAAACTAAAAGTGACTTGGTCCAGGAACATATTAGCATTTTCAAACATAAAAGCAAGCAGAAAAAAACATTATGTGCAAGGTGTGAAAAGCTGTGGCTGTATTGGTGCATGTGTGTGTGGGGGTGTGTGTGTGTTTCAGCCTGCCTGGTACGACAGGCCTTTTAATCTGCTCCACACTAAGTCCTGGGGTGGTGAAATCAAATGGCTCGTTTAGAGGACCCAGAAATCAAACTGACACACACACATATCACTAGAAAGAGTGTAAACAGGAGGAAAGTGCTCTGGCGGCCAACGATTGGGTGGAATAAACTCTGGCATCAAGAAACGCTGTAGAGAAAGAGTCCCAACAAGGGAGAGCAACTAGCAGAAAGGAACGCTCCATCAGGCTTATGGACCATAAAACAAGCTAATTATGTTCTTTGTGTTCAAATTTGTAACCAATAAGATATTTGTTGGCTTGGTTAGATGCCAAAAGGGAGGGCCTTCCTGATTTCTTTTTCTTTGATGCATGAGTTCTGTAAACACTTCCAGTGCTCAAACCCAGAAAGTTTGATCTGTTTTCCCCCAGTGGTGCTGAATGGGGGCGTGGCCTGAACGCCACTGGAATAAGAGTTCAGGTTTCCTGAAGTGAGGTCTTGGAAATGTATTATCAGTAACAGATACTAATGTGAAGGAAACAGATACTGTAACACCATCTGTATATAAAAGTAAAGAAATCTCAGAAGGAACCCTGTTCCTGATGATTTTCTTTTGATGCAATTACCTGTCACAGCTTTCTCCTTTTCCTCATGATCCCGCACCCCCGACCCCCTGTTTCTGAAGTCTTCATTTGTTTAATTAAATATTAATGGCTTTTCTTTCTTACATGGTTGGAATTATGTCTCAGTCTGAAATCCTGCAGTCTGGCATCAAGTAAAACTTACGCTGTCCAAAACTTACGCTCAGAGCTGCAAAATATGACTTATAAAGGAGAAGTTATGCTGCCATTTGTTTTCAACCATGAAGAGCACACACACATTCTCCTGGGTCCTAAAGCAGCTGGTACAATATTTCCTATCTTGCCATGTTTAGTTGTATTGAAAAGCTGCCTTTTCTCCCTCTTTCTGCAGGTTTAGAAGCAGATGATCAGGATGTTGTATTCTCTGTATCCTTCTTTCTCTTCTCTACTCCTATCTCCTTGTTTCCCTTCAGGCCTTCATCCCACCTTTCTCCCTTTGTTTCCTGTTTCCTTGTCCATTATATTTGAAACAAACCCAAAGCAACTTTGAGTGAAAGCCGTAATGCTCCACTTGTGAAAGTAAATATGTTGGGCCTCACCTTAGCAGCAAATCCAAGTGCCACAATGGCAGACAAGAAACATCACAAAAAAAAGGAACAAACAATAAAAACATTTTGATGTTTAGTGCATGTCCACCAGGATTAAAGCTACACAATTAAATGTTCTGCTAAATTCCATCAGCTTTTCTTTTGCTGTAACCTATTTCCTGTTAATCAGCAGACCGTCTAGGAATCAAACACAAGTGTCCACAAATAGTCAATTATATATCGGCTGAAACAGTCAATTGTAATCTCAGCTACAACAACTTGCAGTCAGAAGGTTGTAGGTGTAATTCCAGCTTGCTTTGTTGCAGGTCGATGTGCGCCTGCTTTAGGTTTTATTATCTTCTTCGGGTCATAGCGTTTTCTTGCTATTCCTTTTTAAATGAATTTTATCATCTTTTTGTCGTGAATTATTGAATTTTCCATTCTTTTTTGTCATTTGATTTAAATGTTATTTTTGTAGCTGCTAATGCCTGAGTCTGTGACTGCGTCCTTCCAGTGTACTTTGTGACAGGTATTGTTGGCTGGTAAAAGAAAAACGAGGTTTTACAAAAACGGCTTCATATTGTGAACTTATAAGGCTTAACCAAGTCAGCCATGGTAAAGCAAAGAGATAACAGCAAATGTGTTCCTATTGATGGAATAGCAAATGGATTCATATTCATGTTCTTCACTTTCACAATACTATGATTTTTCCTACTGCTTTTCTGTATTAGTTGGGCAAAATAATGAAAATTTTAAAATGACTTTCTCACTATTCCTTTGCTTGTTTTAATTGAAAGCAAAGGCAGAAATGATTTCTTAAAATAAATGAGCAGAGCTGTATCCCTGGGAACTAAATTAGTTGCAGTTTAACATTTGAATCACTGCTATTTTTTTTTGTTTCCAACAGCAGAGTGTGTATGTAAAAATCAAGAAATGAGAGGAACATGTGTCAAAGGAATCAAATCGACTTCCAAATGAATGACGCCTTGACAGTTTACAATTATTGCAGTCAAAGACAGGCGACTAATTTAGAAATATAATTGTGTTTTTAAGTGTCCAAAGGCAAATGTCATTATCAAGGTCTTTTTTTATTCAGTTGAACATAAAAACAAATTAACACTCTGAACCAAGAAGTGCAACTAAAGCTGCAAAGTAACATCCATACAGTCCCCGTACCTTCCCACACAGCCAGTGTTCTACTCTGTAGTTCATGAAAGCAACGCTTCAAAATTAGGATATTCATGTAGACACATTTGTTGGCGCCTCTGGTAAGGTGTGTCGTTTACCAGTGTAAAATTTCTTCTTTTAAATGTGATTTTTATTGTAGTAGGATAATCTCAAGCTAAAAACAGGAAAAAAAAACAATGTTCCAACCTTTGCTGCACCAACATCCTATTGTTATTCTTTCTATTTTCTTCCTCGTCTTGTCTGAGTAAAACCATTGCACTAGCACCCCCTACAGTGTGGTTGTACACACTGTTTGACATTGACAACTCAAATTGTGAACTTTATGCCAAATTGAATCGTTCAAAATATGAACAGCAGGGAGGTCACTGCTCAAATTGTTAAAAGCAATTAAGTCTTAATAAGGACTTTCTTTCCCAGCTGAACCAATGTTGTGTTGATGAAGCACTTCTGGCTAGCATGGCTCGCACTGCTTTGTGCATCATTTGTGTTTTCAGCCATCAACTCGCTTCAGTTTCAATATTGTGCCTGGATCTGCCATCTTAGAGTGTGTTGCTCCAAACTTATACAGTAAGCAGGAATGTTAGTGCAGTAAAGCTGACAAGCCTGAATAAACGTTTCCTCCCTGAAGCAGCTGCATGCACTAGTAAACTTTACATAGGTCTGTTTTTATGTGTCCTTGAAAATGTATTTATATATGAGCAACACAAAATGAAAACATTGTAGTGGTACGTGACTGCATAAATGATCAGACTTTTCCCACTGTGCTTTAATAATATGGCAGCATTGTCTTCATTAAGAGCAGCTTTTCCTGGGATATAAAGCAATTCTCACTCTTAAGACGATGTTCAGATAAAAGCATAAAAAAACTATTGAAAACAGACAAAGGCAGCGCTCTTGTTATGCTGATTTGATCTTCTTCTTTCTACTAAAAACCCTCTGCATTATTTTTAGAGTTGTGGTAAAACTCTGCAGTTTTCATGTGGATCAATACAGCCAGCTCAAAATCTCTGAGCTTTAGTCAAACAAGCTACTGTGTATGTTCTCGGTATGGGATGATGTTTGAACTTTCTTCAAACATCGAGCGAATCTGCAAAGCGCAAATGATTTCTAAAGCCTGGGTTTTTGCGGCGCGTGCATCAAGAAAGATTCTTTCCAAATCCATTTGACATTTGTAACTATGGTAACACAAGGCTTAACAGATCGGGTGTTCGCTGAGTCAAGTGGTCGCAAAAAGTTCAGCCGGATGAAGAGAGCAACTGAACACGGTGTGTAGCCACAGCCGTGGGAAATAAAAAGAAATATTATCAATGCATGCACAATTAATTAAATAACTTTTATATTGTGGGGAGTTAAAAATCATTACATTATTGAAATATTATTGCATTTTTAAGATTAGTAGTTGTTACAACGTTGGTCAGCTATATGCTTCACAAAACAGCAAGAGAGCACTGATGTGCCTGTTCAAAATTAGTAATGAAATCTGTTTAACAGCTGATGAACTTCAGTTCCTAAGTTACTCCGTAACGCGTCACTCTAATCTCACCACTTTTTTCAGCAACTAGTAACCTAACATGTTACTATTTCAAATCCAGTTATCAGATTAAAGTTACTTATCCAAATCACTGTGTGTTACTATTTTCGTTTGCGTCTTGGGCAGCGAGCATCCTCTCTATGCTGCCGTTACCACGCACGTTAGCAGGATATATGTTAGCAGGCACGTTAGCAGGATATATGTTAGCAGGCACGTTAGCAGGATATATGTTAGCAGGCACGTTAGCAGGATATATGTTAGCAGGCACGCATGACAGAATACATGGGGAGAGAGACATCCTTGTCATGGAAAAACAGGAACTATTTTGAGTTTCTGCCGCCATGTTCGATTATTATGTGTGACTTTAGGCTTGTTTTTTTTTCTCAGATTTGCTTGCAAATGTAATGAGTCGCGGGTTGCAGTTTTTGCATTTTGAAATAGTGTTAGGAAATAGCAGAAATAATAACACCCAGAATTACTAAACAGATAATTTAGTTAGCGGACTGCCTTCATTTCTGTTTGTTTAACAAAGAACTGGTTCGCGCATGTCGTTGCAGCTTGTGTTGCGCTCCAGAATAACTGCAAACATCCAGACTAATGTGAACAGCACAATAAACGTGCAAACAGCCACAAATAAACATGTCCATAAAGTTAAACATCATTATAATCATTAAGATTAAGATACGTGCCACAGATCTGTGCAGCCATCTGAGTGGTGGAGCTGCAGGAGCCCTGGCAGCAAACACAGGGCTGTACCAGAACCTGGAGGCTCTAAAACCCTATTTAGTAATCAGTAATCTCATTAGTTATTTTTTCAAAGTAACTATGCCATCACTGTTCATTAGTCATTGTTAGCTGCTTTGGTCGCCTCATTTTATGTCTCAGTTTTAAGTGGACTGTTTTGTTCATAGTGTGAGAGTAAATATGGCCAAACAGCCGATGTAATCTTTGTTTAGTGAGAGAAAATGATCAAAGTCAGCTAACTGTCAGCCAGTGGTTCTACAATCACACCAGGAAAGGTCCAGAGCTTTACTACAATTAGCATTAAGTGCTTTAGTTACAGGATGTAGCAAAAATTCAGCAATAAGCTTATTCCACTTGCTAATAAGTGGAATGAAACCAATTACACAAATCCACCAATCTGAAGTCTTCTAACTACATAATGAATGTGTCTGGATTCCCCTTCAATGTTACTGCACGACTTTGAGGGCAAAACTGTTGCTAAGAGAAGCCAAACACCACAAGGGTTTCCGTCTAGAAAATATGATTCCTGAAAACATGAACCAGATTATGTTATGCTTTCACCCCCTGACACTTCTCTCCATAACAAATATGATTGCTGTGAAGCCTCCGTGAGGAATAGGCAGCACACCGGTCAATTATCACCAGCTGTCTGCAGTGAGAAGTGCCGTTGTTAGAGCTGCCATAAGACAAGTATTGACATGCACAGAGAACTCCAGAAGGGCAAACGCACCGACCAGGCTTCCCTCAAAGAAATATGATAATGTTATTTATGAAGGGATAGAGGGTGGACAACACCCCGCGTGTTGATTAACGAGAGAGGCGACTTTCCTCGTCAATATGACATCCTTTGTCCTCGTGATTCGCCTAGTACCTGTTGATGAAACACTGAGTGATGACGCCAATCCAGGTGACCCCCTCCAATCTGTAAAGGAGATAAATTAAAGTCCTCCATCAAAACGTGATCAATGCCACGGAGTCCCTCTGGCTGAAACGGACGCCTCGGCATAATGAAGCAATAATTTAAGTTTACTGCTTGGTAAGTGAATGATGGACATTCGAGCACAGCCTGCAGAGATTTTTGAACGTCAACATGAGAAATTAACCCCAAATTGAATTGTCTTGAACTGCAGTTTTATTAAAAATACCTACTTTTGTTACTACCTTTCTGTTGGAGTCTTTAAGGTTCTTATCCCAAAATAACAGAAAAACCTTCTTAATGTTTTTTATTATTTCATTTTTAGCATACTGTATTAATATCACTTATACAGTGATTGAAGTTGCAATAATTTCAGTTGCTATGATTTGAGAGTTAATCTGACCACATGGCTGCAGCAGAAGAAATTAACAATATTATGACTTTTGGAAGCTGATGATCTGGCAGACGGTTTTGACAGCATTAAAAAAATAATGAATATAAATAAATTACAAAATGAACAAATTAAATGAAAAAAGTTCAGAGCATGACAGACTCTAGACATTTATCTAAATTTGCCCTAAATATATTTCATAAATTTCAGTTACTCTCCACATTAGCTGCTCACTGTCTAAATAATTTATGTTTCACCTGGTGACCGACTCACTGAGTTAATATTTCATTATTTCAATTAAACAGAACTAATCTTTCAATGTAATGTCAAAATAATAATTCATTTAAAAATGTGTTTATTTAACCAGTAGAAGTCAAATTCGAAACTGAACCAATACCTTTTACATCAGATCACACTAGCATGCGTGTAGAGATATACACTCACCGGCCATTTTATTAGGTACACCTGTCCAACTGCTCATTAATGTGGATGTCTAATCAGCCGTTTCGACATAGGCTGATTCAAGTTGCCTCAATGAGTTTTACTGATCTGCCTAAATGCATTTCAGTTGCATTTAGGCAACTGGAATATCTAAATGATACTGTCTACATGTAGATATTTGCTGCAGACAATCTGCTGCAGTTCAAACTGAGCATCAGAATGAGGAAGAAAGTTGATTGAAGAGACTGAATGTGGCATGGTTGATGGTGCCACATGGGCTGGTCTGAGTATTTCAGAAACTGCTCATCTACTGGGATTTTCATGCACAACCATCCCTAGGGTTTACAGAGAATGGTCTGAAAAAGAGAAAATATCCAGTGAGCAGCAGTTCTGTGGACGCAAAGGCCATGTTGATGCCAGAGGAGAATGACCAGACTGGTTCGAGTTGGTAGAACAGCAACAGTAACTCAAATAACCACCCAGTGCAAGAGAGGTATGCAGGAGAGCATCTCTTATGGCGGATAGGCTACAGCAGCAGAAGACCACACCAAGTGCCACTTTAGCTAAGAACAGGAAACTAAGTCTGCAATTCACACAGGCTCACCAAAATTGGACAGAAGAAGATTGAAAAAATGTCGTTCAGTCTGATGAGTCTCGATTTCTGCTACGAATGTCATCAAATTCAAAGCTTGGATCCATCCTGCCTTGTATCAATGGGTCAGGCTGGTGGTGGTGGTGCAGTGGTGTGGGGGATGTTTTCCTGGCGCTCTTTGAGCCCATTAGAACCAATTGAGCATTGTGTCAACACCACACACAGCCTACCTGACTGTTGTTGCTGACCATGTCCATCCCTCAGTGTACCCATTTTCTGATGGCCACTTCCAGCAGGATAACGCGCCATGTCATACAGTGTGAATCATCTCAGACAGGTTTACTGAACACGACAATGAGTTCACTGAACTCGAATGGCCTCCACAGTCACCAGATGCCCATCAGATAGAGAACCTTTGGGATGTGGTGGATGTGTGGATGTGGAACAAGAGATTTGCATCATGGATGTGCATCTTTATGCCATCCATGATGTGCATCTGGAGCAACTTTGTGATGCTATATGGACCGGAATCTCTGAGTAATGTTTCCAGTACCTTGTTGAAGCCTATGGCTGAACAAGGGACAGCCTTAGGCTGAAGGCAAAAGAGGTCCAACCCGGTACTAGCAAGGTGAACCTAATAAAGTCCACCTTTATTAGGTTCACACGCCTTTGAGTGTGTTTACATATATTTTTAAACTGCAGAATCCTCAGAATCTGCAGAGCATCTCAGATATTTAAAACACAGCAGGAGAAAAACTCTTGATCAATGTCTGATCATTTTAGGTTTGAGCCTCTAGAATTAATAGATACGAAAATCTAAAGTCTTCCAGCGTTTGTGAGTTACTGGCTTCATGAATTGTATGTTTTTTCCATCACTGGATGTTTCTTCATCCAATCAATAGGTCAATTTGATGTAAAAGTTATAAATGTAGTTCTGTCTGACTTTTGAATTCAGACAGAATTCAAAAGTCTGTCTGAATTTTGCTCAGACAGACATCTGACACAGCATTGAATGGCATGAGAAAGAAAAACCAAAACATGGCTAATTTCCAAAAATGAAGCAATGATGCTCCTACACAGGTTTTGTCACATTTTGTGTTCCACTGCTTGTTCTGGGTACATCAGCGGTTCGTTTTCATTGCTATCAGCTTGATTTGAGGAGAAGTGCTACCTCTGACAGCAGCAACCCGGAAGAGGATTAAGTAGCAATCGAAGATGGACAGAGAGACAGATGGATTACTTGTCCTTTAATCCAGGGTACAGCTCTTTAATCTAGGCTTTTGGATTGAAAACGTAACCTATAACCCAATTTGCGGTATGAACCCAGGCCTGGAATCAGTCCACACTTGATGCAAGAAAATCACCCAGAGTGGGCTATGTTAGAATGTTAGAACCTTTTCATATTGCATGTTTTTGTGTTTTTGTTTACATTCAGAATATTTCACGCAAGAGCAGAATGCTCAAGGTCGCAAAGATGATTATTTTACTTACCATCGATGTACAAAATGAGAGCTGGACATGTAGGTGTTATTAACTTAGTGCAGTGCGACAGAGCAAAGGGAAAAATAACGCAAAAAAAAAGTTAAAGAACTCAAAACCACTCGTATTCTGTTTTGTCACTCTATGTATCAGCTACATTACAGGCACACCCATTGCCATAGTAACAGCTCTGACAACAGTTCCTCTAGCTTATCAGGATTCAACATGAAAAACATGCAAACATTTCCCACCCAGAGAAAAGAACATTGACTCCACTACGGTTTTATGTTTTCAAGCTTGACGTTCATTTTGCAATTACTAATAAGTGATGGTGGTTGATTAGCTGATTAACCCCTGCTCTACTGATGGTTTGTCAGTATGGAGTGAAAATAGTCTCAAAAGATTTGTAACTCGTGTGACAAAGATTTGTGCGTAAAAAATAGATTTGTAACTCGTGTAAGCATCTTTCTGTGTAAGTTTGTATAGTTGTATCTGTGAAATATGATTTGTAAGCCGTAAAAAGAAAATAAACCTTTTCCTATGCCTACAAATGTTGAAAAAGTACGCACGAGTCGCCAGAAACACACACAAAACTGCAGTTACGTACAGATCCAGTTACGAGGCCACAACTACTTTTGAGACTCATTCCACGCCTCCCTGATTTGTGTAGATGGTGCGTTCACATGCTAGTAAAAGCTAGCATGTGAACATGTGGTCATCTGAGTTTACTTCGGAATTTGTTTTTTCCATAGTTCAACACGTATTTCCCTCTCTGCTTGTTTCGTCTTGTGGCTAAGACATATTTTTGTGAAAAATACATGTCATTAGACCCACATCTACTTTTTAATATTGTTTATATATGAATCCACGTTTGTGACGTGTACAACTGTAATTACATGAGTAAAAGATTCCACCACTAGGTGGCAGAAGTTTATTCTGCTCTGGCTGGGAGAAGCGTTCAGTCAAACACTCCAGAATGGCGGGTCGGGTCGGCCCAGTAATCGTGGCGGTGGTTTACCCTCAGAAGGGTAGTCCACTTACTTCTGAGGGTAAAACTAGCAAGTTTTAAGATCCACTTACTTCTGCCATCTGCAGCGGCAGAACAGACCTGTCAGCGTTGAACCACACTAACAGAACCTCTCATTTTACAAGTAAACGGGATAATAATGGGTTCTGGAGAGTCCGGGTCACAGATCTGAGTGATCCAAACTAAATCAGAACTAAGGTGATATTTCGGCTGGAGGTAAAACTCTGAGGGATTGGTCCATCAGGTCTCGGAACCGAGACAAGGTGACCGAACTGATGGGTTTAACACTGGAACAGGGCCCTGCAGCTGCGCCTCCAGAACCACATGTCCCGAACCTCAGGAGAACTTGGCTGCAGGTAGAGCCATCCGGAACATCCACTAACTTCTGAGGGTAGACCACGACCACGATTACTGGGCCGACCCGACCCGCCATTCTGGAGTGTTTGACTGAACGCTTCTCCCAGCCAGAGCAGAATAAACTTCTGCCACCTAGTGGTGGAATCTTTTACTCATGTAATTACAGTTGTACCAGTCACAAACGTGGATTCATATATAAACAATATTACGGCATTAAAAAGTAGATGTGGGTCTAATGACATGTATTTTTCACAAAAATATGTATTAGCCACGAGACAAGATAAGCAGAGAGGGAAATACGTGTTGAACTATGGAAAAAACTATTTCCGAAGTAAACTCAGATGTCCGAGCTTTTAGTAGCATGTGAGTCTCAAAAGTAGTTGTGGCCTCGTAACTGGATCTGTACGTAACTGCAGTTTTGTGTGTGTTTCTGGCGACTCGTGCGTACTTTTTCAACATTTGTAGGCATAGGAAAAGGTTTATTTTCTTTTTACGGTTTACAAATCATATTTCACAGATACAACTATACAAACTTACACACAAAGATGCTGACACGAGTTACAAATCTATTTTTCACGCACAAATCTTTTGAGACTATTTTCACTCCATATGTCAGAGTTTCTTGTGTGGGTTGCGTATTTTTTATTTTTATTTTTTACTGAACCAAATCACACTGAATTCCGCAGCATATCAGGTTTGTCAAAGTCAAGCTAGCATAATTGATGTACTTCCTTCTATGTCTCTATTTTTGTTAATTAAAACTCTTTCCTGACTCTGTGAAATGTGAAACCCCTGGACCTTGTTATGTAGATGTCATAGTGTTGACAATAAGAGGCAAAGCACCATGTGGTCCACCAGCAGAATGTTTGTGGGCAACGCGATGTCACGTTGCAACCTGTCTACAGTACAGTAGCTCGGGCATAGTGTGTGTATAACAACAATACTTTTATTGAGTCTATAAACGTCATTTCTTCATTAATACCGAGGTGTTTGCATTGCCCTTGTATTAGTCCTATTATGTCTCTCTGTGTATAATGAGGCCTTACTATAAACTCATCTATAATGAGGTTTGTATTCATTGATGTTTTTCATTTGTTCTGCTGCCCTTCACAGATCACAGTACATGCTCACCTGGATCTTTGTAGAAATTTGAATTCATGGATTTGTTTGTTAAAACTCCACGCCTGATTTCTGATGAGTTAGAGAGCTGAACTGAAGCAACGTTTGTCTCCTCATTTACATTTAGGATTATTTGATCAGTGCGGCGACAAAAGGAAAACGCATGGCTGCAGGGAAAGCTGAAATGTAATATCCTCATGTCATTAGAGGTTTACTACAACAATAACAGCCCCGCAGAGCCGATTCCACATTCTTTTTATTATATCATCTATGAGAGAAAATACGTCTGCTTCTGTCTAATCCACCTGAAGCTGCTTCCCTCAAAACTTGGGCTTTTACACACTGCCACCTGCCCCAAATACATATGAATAAGGAGTCAGACTCTCACAAAGGCAGCTTTGGCATGCATCAAAAGTTCTTAACAAGATACCTTACCTGCCAGGCACCCCATAAGTGACTGCAGCAGCAGCAGTTTCCATAGTAACATCATCTTCAATTTTGAAGGGTCAAAAGTGTTTTCACATCCAATCACAAACGTATGGAATCCGATTTGCACTTCTCTCCTTTGCCAATCTGCGGACGAAAAAGAAACCAGGTGAGATTTATTAAGCACTTTTTCGGAGCAACTTTAAGAATAAATTGGGCATCCTTCGCTTGGCGAAGTCATCCCACACAGTGTGGAACAAGGAGGATAGTCGGAACTTGGCAAAACGGAAAAGTGTTTAAATTTAATTCAAAAACTGCTGAACTGAACCACAACTTACAGGTTTGGGAGTAAAAAAATCTCAATGAAACTCTTGGCCTAACAGGAACGGGATAGGAAAACATTCATTTCTGTATCTGCAGGCAGAGCTGCTTTGAAAGCAGCTCCAACTCCCATACATCATCATGGTATTGTTCTTTAGGAACTCTTCCAACTTACACGCTAGAAAAAAAAGTGCAAAAGCTGTAAAACCGAGAGCACCAGAGGATTTCTCAATGTGCGGGGCCTTTTTTCCTGAACATAGTCTCTATTCAGTCTTTTCTCAGGCAGAAAAACTGAACGTTTAAAGTTTTCCCAGAAAAAAAACTAAACTTTATAGGACAGGAATTCACTGAGGCACATCATTTGACATACCTTTGGAAGCCTCTTTGGGCTATCAGTTTAACTTTCACAGCAGATTGTAGCTGGTAAACACAATCAAATATCCTAAATAGGTGTGAGCAACATGAACTTACAATTTTATCACAATATTTTGTTATCTACAGTGATAAGCATAAAAGGGATGAAAAAAAACTTTTTTGCCGTCTTGTTTTTATGTAATTGTGCAGCTTTGACTGAGAAAAGCCTGGACAACAGCAGAGCGTCCAGCATCGTCAGCAGCAACAGGAAGCCGAACAGGAGAAAGAACATGCCTGTCTCTCTTGTTCTGTCCAGCAGAAAAAGATGAGGTTCAGTTTTATTTTGGCACATTTTGTGTTTCTTGTAGAATAAGCTTTACACGTCCCTTCTGTCAAGCGCTCACATAGAAACCCAGCATAACTTCACCCCCATTCATGAATTAATGACCGATCACATGCAGATCTACTCGTTAAATTGCTATTATTGAGTGATTTTGTTGATGGATGTAGCAAGTTGTCTAACGGTTCTACTGTTTTCTTTTCCACTTGAAAAAGCCAAAGTTTAACGCTTGAGCTTTTTTGAAGACATGAATAACGATATCCTGAGGTCTGTTTTCACGCCCATCTGCTCCCTCTCTGTAGCTTAAAACTAAAAATAATGTGCATTTAGACAGAAATCATCAATCTGATGCCCGCAGTGCATTGAAAATAAAATAATAAAAAATCCACTTTAAAATATTTTCAATATAAAATAGAAAAATTTGGATTTGAAATGTGGCAAAAAGTCTATGTTACAGAAGAATATAAATAAAACATGAGAAATTGGCACAAACTGGAGCATGTAGCAGACAGTACCTACATGCTTTATTTCTGTGATCAATGCAGACCTGGTGGCCTGGGTGGGCATTGGGGGGACTTCCACAGATCAGCCGTCCCCTCTGGACTAGAAGATGGTTTTTTTTTTCCATTTTTACCTCAGACTGACCAACTTTCTATGATTCCTATCTTGATTTGCTGCAGTAGAGGCTCCCACACGTCCCATATCTGTGTCCTCTGAACCTCGCACTTCTATCAGCCGCACCAACTGCTTAATCCATTGTTACGATATCATAACTTGCTTTTCCAAGCTGCCTTTAAATGCAACAGTCCTAAGATGCTTGCGCTGGTTTCTCACTTGTGCCACAGCGACTGAGACCTGCTGCTGCTGTGCAGAGCAGCAAACTGGTGTGTTAGAATCATGGCAGCAAACCAGCACAAGGCAAAGATGTTGCACAGTTTCTTCCCCCAAACTAACAGAGTGGGTTGAGTGATGCTGGAGCTAAATGATTAAGCTTGTTAACAAGTTTAGGCCACTAGATAAAAATGTTGTTATCTATGTTCAAACTTCTGTTTACATTTACTTGAGTAGCGTTTTGGTACTTCTAACTAGTTTCACTGCACGTTTTTCTTTTATTTGAGTAATATTATTATTTCTTCTCTTATTTGTGCAATTAAAGAAATAAACTCCAGAGATTGGAAACATTAGATCCTTAGATATCTGCAACATATGAGCTGATGTTTATGCAAATTTGAGCATAATTACTCAACATTTTATAAATGTCATGTTTACATCCTTAATGTTTATTTTGTGTTAATAAACATGATCAGTTTATTTGAGAGGTTACATTCGGGTTTGTTTAAAAGCTTCTTTAGTTGTTTAGTCTGCATCCCTGAGCTGTGACTGTATCGATGCTCCGGGTTCAGGATGGGAAAATACCATCCCAAAACAGGAAACCTAAAAAAAAAATCCTTAGAATTATTATTTTTTCTACAATCTCTTCCTACATCTCGACTCAATTAAGTTCTTCATTACAAATTTGGATTCATATGAATCCCAGAAGGGATTCTGAATGGAGTTCCACTCCTGAAAGGTCACCAGTTCAACTCTCAGCTGTCTTTGTGTGCATGTCCTCCAAATGCTGGAGGCTGCGTGTGTTTTTGTGGGTGCTCTGAATCTTCAGTCCAAAACGTTCATGCTGGAGTTAACTGGGAGTCGGGGTGGGTGTGTGTGTGTGTGTGTGGGGGGGGGGTGCTTGTGCCTGGTTGTGTTGACCCAGTGATGAACTGGCAACCTAAAAATGAATTTGAAGAGATTCAGAACATTTACATAGTTTTTTTATACTAAAGTCTCTTAAGAATGTTGACTATGCAGCATCATGAGACCAGAAATTACACGTCTAAAGAAATGCAATGTCAGTTTGTTTCTCCAAAAGGTCATTATGGTGTCATCAGTTCATATGAGTCTTTTCAAACAGTTCTCTGGCGCTCTGTCTGAGAAGAACTCTATAATTAAAAGTGTTATTTCTTCACAAACTGTGTTGGGGGATGTATTCTGGTTTGATTGGCATGTAGGAGAGGGGAGGGGGGGCAAGAGGGAGTGATTTGCAGGCTGGCAATGAGAAGTTTATTCACACTGACCTTGAATTACTTGGTATCAATTTGGATCCGTGGCTGTTAACGCTATCAGCATGTTTTGGTCTTCGGTGCTAAATCACTTCACTGAAATGTGTGCGTTTCTGCATAAAAAAGCTCAAGTTCAGATTGGGTCAACAGAATCTATGAATACCAGATTTCAAGTCTTGACACAGATCTGGATTTTGCTTCCCTTCCACATGCGAACGGACACATTGCATAAATCTGAACATTACTGAAAATCCTTTCATTTCAGGAAGTCCAAAGTAGGCAACACAAAAGTGCATCACCCAGACAGTTTATGGCAAACTGTGTTCAATTCTTTATTTGACTTTATTCATATGTTTGATGCTCTAAGTGAAGAAAATTAAGCATAAATGGATCTTTTTCCACAAGCTCTCGAATTAAAAAAAAAATGCCACCACCACTAATGACATCTGCATATCCAATGACCATGTGATTCTGCAAATTGAAATTGTGAAAATAAAATTGCTTAAATATCAATTCCAAAACAAAACTCAGTTTTCATTGAGTTTTTGATCTGGGATGAGGTGGTTATTTTTAGCTGTACCAAAATGTGTGTATTTAGCAAAACTGTCATGAAAACACTTCATTCACACGAGTCACATGATCACTAACTGGATGTAGTGCGTTTCTTATGTCATGGAACAAACGCTGCTGTAAAATTGTTTTTTCAACATTAGCGACAAAAGTTTTGTGCAATGGAAACGCAGCTTCTGTCACATGCACAAACAATAACCAACCCCTGGCCTCACTCTGCTGAACCTACTTCACAAACTCTAATAAAATGGAGACAGATATTCTAAAAGATTATTGGCTGATACCGATGGTAATACATCATACATCCTTACAGAAAATTCTAAAAACGACTAATTCTGACAATACAGCTAGTTTTTGAAGTTTCCAAATGAAAATTAACTGACATTTATCATAATTAATGCAAGTTTTCATTATAAGACATTTTTAGCAAAAACAATTAACGACCCAGCAATACCCAGCCACAGTGAACAGCAGCTGTGCACAATTAAAAGGAACGTTTCTGAAATACGACAAAACATCAAATCAAATGAGGCTTCAAACAACCTAACATGGTTTGAGCTCAAATAAAGCAATGAACACACAGCATTTACTGCATGATGCACAAAAATACTCCGGGTGAAGAAACATGTCTTGTAAAAATACATCAGAGAAAACTTGATGCAATTCCAAAGCCAACACACACTGCTGAAAAACGACTCATATCTTCTAAGCATGGAACTAAAATCGGTGGGTTTTAATGGTGTTGGAAAAGACAAAAGAGGAAAACAGATGTATTTAGTTTGAGAGTTAGTCAAAGAAAAATATAGATTAGGTTTTCTAAAAGGATGTCAAAGGCTGAAAGTGAAGCAGCTGTGCTGTTGTAAGGATTAAACAATAATGCCGAGCCAGGAAGGAAATCTTTTAGCAGATCTCCCCTGGGACACGAGCAGCAGTAATCTATCACATCCAGCATTAAACAGATTTAGACTTTGAGGGATGTTTCTCAAAAACATCTTAAAAAAACACAACTATGAGACATTTTGCTATTGCAAAGAAGTGAAGACTAAGAAGCTCTTCTATTCCCCTCCTGCAGAAATTACAGACAGCAGAAAGTTTTAAAACACGGCAAAAAAGTGGGATGAAACTACTGAGAAACACATAGAAGAAAGCATCGGAAACTGTTTGAGCAGGGCGCGCTCTCATTAATCTCACATTCTCTACCTTCCAGCTCTGTCTTCGGTCTCCACCTACAGAGGAAAGCTCTTTTATCTCCATACATCACATGGAGGCTTGTCAGAGTCTGTCTCAGGTGCATCAGAAGTGCAAGGCTTTTGCCTCACACCTAGAGAGCAGTTTAATGCATATTAAAGAGTGTCTTATGAAACCACCAAGGCTTGTGTCTTTTAGGCTAATGTGTAATTTGTCGATGCTGATCATGTCTTTGCAATGTTACTATACAATTAGCTGAAGATAGAAGACCTAACCCTGGTATGTTTCTATATGTTAAAAAGACAATGTGAACAAAACAATTTGTGAAACTTGAAATTGAAGTATTGTCTCTAGAGTTTATAACCACTTCAATTAGCAAAAAACGGCTTGTTGACTACGACTGCCACTGGTTGTCCTGTCAACGTAACGCACTAAATCGTAAATGTGATATACATCTATTCAATGAATGAAGAGCCACTGCAACGAACCCCATTGAAAACCTCCTGGTTATTCCTCCAAATAGAGATTTTCTCTTCCTGAGCTACAACATTAGTTTTGTTGTTTCTAAAGGAATATCAACTTGTTTTCTTTGCATTATTTGAGGTCTGAAAGCCCTGCATCTTTTTGTCCGTTTCTCATTTTCTGCTAATTAATACGACATTTTTGCATGGAATTTCGGAGACATGTCAGCAGTTCATAGAAGAAAAGAACAATGTTCATTTTACTCAAGCATATACCTATGAAAAGTCAACCATAGCGCTGTTCATATGGTCACTTACTGACGATTCGGAGCCTGAAAACACGTGACGGTAGCAGACTTAATGTTCTGCTCTTTGTGTGGGAAATGTTTGCGTGTTTTTGGGTGTTAAATCCTGATACATTAGAGGAGCTGTTGTCAGTTGCTATGGCAACAGATCTGTTTGTAGCACAGCCAACACAGAGAGCGAGAAAACAGAAAAATAGGAGTGGTCTTGAGTTGTTCTCCAACATTTTTCCTGTTATTTTTCTCTTTGCTGTGGCACACTGGACTAATTTAATAATCTCTCCATCTCCAAGTTCCATTTTGTTAAACCGTGGCGGCGCAGCTATGGATGGCACACAAAAGAATAGTCTTTTTGCCCTCCAGCAAAAAGAAGAAGACAAAGACCAAAGAAGACATGGGCACAACTTCTGTCCTCAAAATGTAGACAAAAATGGAGTGGCTTCAGGTTTTAGCGGTTGTGTAGGATTTCCTTTATTAATCACAAGCCATTTCTCCCGCCAGTGCCAACTCTCTCAGTCCCTAATTGTTCCCTTCATATATTTTTTTATGCTTTCAATCAATTTAGCTTCTTTAAGAAAAAAGAGAAAACTGTGTATACTTATAAACTTTGTAGTTGACAGATGTAATTTCAGCATCCTTTTAAATTTTACAGTTTGGATTTCATCAATTACCAAAGTAATACTTTGGTAATGAATGGTAAATTTTTACCATCCTGATGGTTTTAATCTTGGTTGTCCGTCAACTAATTAGTTGCAAGGAAACTCTGCATGTTAACTGAGGTACATAAGTGGCGTTTAATATTCATTTATTCATTCTTGTTTGTCACATTGTAATACAATACTAGAATCGCCAACCTTGTCACTTAGTCATTGTTTCTTGATTCAAACTCCAGTAGCTCCACTTTTAATAGCTAAGATGAGTCATAAACGCATCACTGAGTTCTTGACACCTTGTTAGATTTACTATTGATTTTAAAATTTTACTGCACAGCTTTATAACATCAAATGACCTTAGTCTTTAATCACAGACTCATTGACTTTCCCTGCAGCCTTACAACCAATGGCATCTGTGCAAACTGCCCTGACATGCATTACTCGGTCAGAGAACAGGAAACTATTTTATTAGCAATTTTTGATCCGGCTCTGTTGAATGAACTCAGGCAAAATATGTCTCTAGCGACCTTCAGATCAGTTTTTAAAAATGTGCTCACCGTGAAAGCCTTTGGCAACATGTGATGGAGTCACAGTTTGTTCTCGTGAACTCCCACTGTAACCTCCTCACTTTATGTTATTTCCTTTGAAACATTTTAGATAATAAGTTCCTAAATTCAAACCTGCAGATTCCTTTTTTGGGGACAATTTCTTTCCCTAAACAACTGGAGCAGATCATGAATGTATATGCATCCCTGTTTCAGGTTATTATGATGTTAAAGAAAAATATTCTATTCAATATTCAGTTCTGCTAAGACTCGTGTTTAAAACGGGCCCTTAATCTCTATGTGGCCCCCAACATTTATTTCTTTAAAAAGCAAGATTAAGACACTTTTATTCAGACAAGATTTTAGTGAAATGTCCTACTCACTGTTTTTATCAGTTGTTATTGTTTTATCTAAGCCTATATCATCAGCCATCATCATAAATTTTTGTGTCTTAATTTTCAGTTTATCACCCAAATCACTTGCACCATCTTAGTGCAAATGTTATTTATCTTACCTCAGTTCAGTTTTGTGTGTTTATCTGCTGTCTAGGAATTTGCTTGTGGGTTTTTAAAACCTGTTAAAATGTGATAAGCAAATATGGTTTTGTATCGCGTCTATGAATATATCTAAGACACATTTGAAAGAAAAAAAGCTGGGATATTGGCTTCCTACAAAAAAACAAAAGATCAGATATAAAGACTTTCTCCGTCTTCCTCAGACCGTCAGACAGAGAGCGTCCTCATTGGATCCACGTTCAAAAGACATCAGCCATCAGGGAGGCGTAATGCCTTTAGAGAGAACCGAGCGTACTCACAGGACTGGAGTTACTCTCGGTAACTTCGTTTCCCTCCAGTTGTAAAATCTACTTTTAAAAGTGTCAAAGCTTCACTGGAAGCTGCCCTCCGCAGCCCCTTCCAACTGGACCTGATAAAGCATCCTGGGCAGTCAAAGATAACACACCGCTGAAGGCCTCACAACTCTGCTCTTGCTCATTGTTGCTGTAATCTGTTTAGTTACTTGATGCCAGGAAAATGGAAGTTGATAAATGACGGGACGAGGCGGAGAACATCCAGCAGCACTTTGCTAACAAAGGAGTCAGCCTGGACTTCCCACAGCTTCTTCCAGCTATGACACACTTTTCATGCCTCTCACGAATAAAGTCGGAAATGAGAATGCTTTTTGCATTGCAAATGTATTTGCATCCATTAAGCTTTTTCACATTTTGTCACATTAAATCCTCAAACTTCAACATACTTTATCAGGTTTTTATGTGATAGAGAAAATGATAAATGGTTTCCAGGAGCGCAGCAGGCAGGTAAAGGAGAAAGTTCCAGAAAAGCTTTAAGGTGACTATTAAACATCTTATAGATCTCTATTTGATTGAGGGTTGCAATGATTGCAGGTTTCTGGCCGATTGCTGATATTTAAAAACATGAACTCCCAGTTCCAATTTTGTCCGATACCAATTTGCTTTGTCTGAAATATCACTAAATATAGCAACAAAGTCACTAAGCTGGCAACAATTTAGTCACTCTGCATGTGACCGCCCGCCAGGTGGAATATTACGTATTAATATTATGAGAATAAAGTCCTGTTATTGCAGTAATAGGCAGTTATAAGCATTTTTAGTGATGGCCTGGAGTATTCATGTATGCAAGTATTTAGGCTTAAGGGATATTGACCCCTTTGCAAGGCAGTGTACAAGTCAATAATAATTCGATTCAAAGTGCTATGAACTAAAAAGGAGCACAAGTAGCAGAATTTGTAATTCATGCTTTTATGTGTCTCAGAAATCCATTCTAACCCAATGTTGTTTCATTTGTAGTTGGAAAACCTGCATTGCAAAACCACCAAAATCATCCTGGTATTATTGGAATTAATAGGGGAGGTGTTATGCTGATATTCCCTAATTCCCTGACAATTTCCAGACGGATTCTGCTGGAAATCAAGCCTCTGACACGATAGATGTAATGTAACACTGGCCCATTTGCTGAAGCAAAACGACAGATGATGCTCTTGGGCATAAGCGGAATAAATAACCTGTATATTCAGTCAGCATCGAATTACCTGAAAATTGTAACACTGACTCATTTTCCCCCATCATGGAATTAGCAGAATTTTCCATGCACAAATGAGTCCATAAAGAGCTGTTTCTGAATGGATGGCGATTGAGTGGTATTACTGGGCTCTCAGAGCGGCAGCAGACAGCAGCTGGAGGGAAACATGCAGCGCCTCTCAATGTTATACACACCTCTGCTAAAATTCTAACACCAGGCAATTTCTTTTACCTATTTCCACCTCTGATATGAGATACATTTTTTTTTAATTCAACTTGAAAGAAAAAACAACATAAAACAAAAATCGAAATTGCATAAACCAGGATTCACAAGAAACCAAACATTTCCCACACAAACAAAACATTCAGTCTGTTACAATATTATGTTTTTAGACCTGATGTTTATTTTGGGATAATTAATAAGTGACCGCTGTGGTGGGTTAGCTACCACTGCTGTTAGCTAAGTTAACTGTGGTGATTAAATAGCTGCTCTGCTGATGATCTGTCAGAGTCAGTACGGGTCGCCTAGTTCTGTTTTTTTAAACTGAACTGAAACACACCGAATTCCACAGCATATCTACATGTTACGGTTGTCAAAGTCAAGCTAGCACACTTCCATCTCCCTTGCTTTTTTTCTAAAAACTTTGTCCTGTCCTTGTTATCTAGTGTTGACAATTAGTAGCAAAGCACTGGATTCCTTTTTCTTCTTTACATATCACACATAAATTGAAGATTTAGCACATTGGTGGCACGGGCTAAAGTGTGTGAACCACTATGTTTCTCAGCTGGCCTGGCAACTGCTTTGGATTCCCTCAAAGGAACTGGACCAGGTGGCTGGAGTGAGGGAAGTCTGGGCTGCTACCCCTGCAACTCAACCCAAGATGACTGACTGACTGACTGATTGATTGATTGATTGATTGATTGCCAGGAGAAGAGATTAAAACAATTCCAAACTGATTAAATCAAACTTGAATGTTGGGGCCACAATTCCAAAAGGTACATCAGATACAGGAACAGGGCTCTGCCTACCCAGATGCAACAGCCTGCCCACAGTGAAACATGGTGGTGGCACAATCATGAGTTTCAGTTCTATTTCTTTTTTGTTGTTCTTGGATGGAACAGTCGTTTTTATTGGGACAGTTAAGTTATAAAAAGACCCAAAAACCAGTTTCAGCCTACAGCCTCACAACAGCATGCTCAATCAACATCAGAACTGCCACCAGAAGGAAGTCTGGAACTGAGTCTGGCAGAAAATCTGTGGGGTCACTTTAAATGGACAAGTGGTGTCCTCCCATTTTGATCGATCTGGAGAACTTTGGCAAGATAGAGTGAGCAAATATTGCCCAGTCAAGATCTGACATGATTAATAGTGTCCTACCAAAAAAAAGACTGAATGGTGAAATTAAATCAAAAACTGAATGACTGCAAACTTTTTATCATCAGGGCCAAAATGGTCATGTTTATGTTTACTATTTTATATATCTGCTCAAAAATCAACTAAATTGTATTGAAACAAACAACATAGCTCGATTTTTCCAGGAAGGAGTTCCACAAATCCTTTTAGCTCCAAAACATAAAAAGAGTCAGGCGTATAGTTTTCTAATTTTTATTTTTATTTTTAAATTCGATTTTCTTTTTCTTAGCTTAAGAGTTGATGGATGTTTGTTACCCTAAAATACTATAAAATTAGCATGAATGCTAAAACCAGATTAATAATTTCTTAATTCGTGTCGCTTCAGCATTTTTAAATTTAATAAAGGACTTTATTTGTAAAATCTGTCACCCTATAAGATATGTAATGATTTTTCATTTGGGTGTGGGCCACACAAAATCATTGAGAGGACAGCAAATGACCCATGTGCCACACTTTGGACACATTGGTTTAGGTGAATGCAGGAAACCAGATTTAAATATTTTTCACATTCCCCAACCAGATATTTTGCCATTCTCATAGCATACTTTGGTATGCTATAGATCATACTAAAAGTGGGAAAAGTTTTGAAACATTACCAGTAATGATAAAAATGACAAGTTTGTGCAAAAGAAATCATCAGTTGCCGTAAATCTAACAGAGGAACACAAAGTAACCACTACGGCTTTCAGTAACAAACTCGTGTGTTTGTGTCCAGGAGGTGCAGAATCCCATGTAGAATGAAATTACTTGAGAGCAGATGAAACGTTTGGCTAATCTGCTGAGTTCAGCAGAGATCTGCTGTCCAGTGATACGAGCTCCTCGAGCCCGGCAGAACCAGAACGGATCAAACGGACCATCCAGCACATGGCAGGAGCCTCGTTGGTTCTGAAATGCACTAGCCAATCGTTGCCACACTCTGACTCTAGAGGATGAACTTTGAATTACTACATTGTTATATATATTCTTTTTTGTCTTTCTAAAATGAGTTTGTTCAGTTTGGAGGAGAACTTTATATATGAATGACTTTGAATATTACAAACAAAAATTAGACCAGATTTGCATTTGGAAATGTCCTCTAAGCAGAAAAATAAACTGTAGGTGTTGTTAAAACATTTCTCATTTTTACTATTTGGTAAAAAGGAAAGGAATAAAGTAAAGCAGATTATGTCAATAACAAAGGAGAACAAGAAGCTGGTATTTAAACAAAAACATGGAGGCTTGGTGTTGATTACTCCACGTTAAATAAATTAAAAATAAAACTTACACTGATGACTAATAAGGTTGAGGTCTGAAAAGCTGAGAGTGAAAATAATCATCTATTGTTAACTGGACTTTTTAATTAAACAGAATAAACAGCACAGAGAGCAGGAGGTGATTCACAGCATAAAAACACCTGCATGTTGTTAAGATGTTGAACTGGGTTTGTCAATTTTCAGAAGGCTCAACGCTCCAATTAGCATTAAGAGAGTCAGGTTGGTATTGTGTATCTGATGAGTTTAATAAGATAATATTAAGTTAATAAATATAAGTCATGTTTATGTTCACCAATTAGAAGATATTAAGAAAGAATATTAGTCTGTACTAGGTTCCCTGCCCGAGTAACGTCTTCACATTACTTTGGGCCTCATGGGCCTCCATGAATTAGCTTCATGGAGGCCCAAACACTAACAAACGCTTCTCGAATCAACACGTTTCACTCACATCAGTTGTGGTGAAAAGGGACTTAAAAAGAGCTCTACAGCGCCCCCTATAGGTAACCAATCCCGAACAGTGTAATGTACACATTTCAAATGTAGCACATAGAAAAAGGGAAAAAACAACAACAGGAAGTTGGCTAATTTGGGTCACAGGGGGATTTATATATATGTAGAGATTTTTTTTTACTTTGTATTTTATAATTTAATTTAAGTTACTGTTTTGAGTTGTAATCGTTATTTCAGAGAGATTCTGTTAATATTTGGTTCAAAATGGACCTTTAATACAAGGGACTGCATTTACCAGGATATCCCACGTCTGGCTTCTTCTCATCTTTGGATTAGTCAAATACACAACAGTTAGAATTAAAGCTGCACTGATATGATATCAGTATCAGAAAAATTCTAGATCTGGTATTGATGACAATGTGCCCAATCACTAAGGACAGATCTATTCAGTCTAACTCTATGCTTTGTGCTCTGAGCAATTTGGAATTTTTAGAATTCCAAATTGCACTTTCTGAACCATTTGAAAGAAGATTTGTTGCAGTTTATTTTTACAAGTTAGACTAACGTAGTCAAGCTGTTGTTTTAGTCAGTCTCATTTGATTTATTTATTTTACATTGGCTGTTATATTGCTAATTACTCTGTCTGAACAAATCAAA
Source organism: Phalloptychus januarius (assembly GCA_902982915.1). Taxonomy (NCBI): domain Eukaryota; kingdom Metazoa; phylum Chordata; class Actinopteri; order Cyprinodontiformes; family Poeciliidae; genus Phalloptychus; species Phalloptychus januarius. The sequence continues at coordinate 607,572 of CADWAE010000121.1, forward strand.
GTTGTGTTGTTTTTACATGTTTGACAAGGCTTGTGAATTTATCTGAATTTCAGTGTGCTGTTCTGGTGCAGAGTTATCAAATAAGTGTAAAATTCACTACATTTAGTTTGTGTTTAAAAAAAAAATGTTTTAAGTCAATTCAGCATGTTTTTTCTGTATCAGATCAGTATCAGACGATTCTAAACCTCCAATATCTGAATCGGTAAGTGAAAGAGTGGATCGGTGCAACCCTAATGAGAATGGAGTAAAATGATATATTGTATGATTACTATAGATCTGGAGAAAAGTAAGATTACATGAACTAGTTTCAGATTTAGAGAAACCAGAGAGTTCACTCAATTTCTCTCAATCTGAAAAAATGTTTGTCCAGGGAGGCTGCCAAGAGCCAGACAGCATTGACAGCTGTGTTTCTATTTACCATCAAATTTCACAAATTGGAATCACAAAATTAAATTTGCTTAATCGAAACAAACCAATTTGGAAAAGACTCGTGTTGTAGAATGAGGTTGTTTTTCGGCTGTATCAAAACCAAAAAACTATTTGTGCAATTTGTAAAACTGCATCACACAACTCATCTGATCAACCACCTGATGTTACGACTGAGGGAAAAGACAAAAACAAGAGATAAGAGGAGGCTGCACAGTGGCGCAGTTGGTAGAGCTGTTGCCTTGCAGCAAGAAGGTTCTGGGTTCGATTCCCGGCACCGGTCTTTCTGCATGTTTGAATATTCTCCCTTCCTCCCAGCTGCAGCCGGGAGGAAGCTGCAGCCGGGTGCTCCAGCTTCCTCCCACAGCCCAGAAACATGACTGTTAGGTTAATTAGTCTCTCTAAATTGTCCCTATGGGTGTGTGTGTGTGTGTGTGTGTGTGTGTGTGTGTGTGTGTGTGCATGGTTGTTTGCACACACTGTGTTGTCCTGCGACAGACTGGCGACCTGTCCAAAGTGACCCCGCCTCTCACCCGAAACGCTTGCTGGAGATAGACACCAGCACATCCTGATCCCACTAAGGGACAAGGGTGAAAGAAAATGGATGGATGGAAGTTGTCATTAACAAACAACACGCAGCATGTTTATTAATGACTTTTCACGCCAAACTTATTCATGTGTGATTTTCTTGCTTAATGGAAACACTACATTTGCGAAATAGTGTTTTTGTTTTTCAACATTAAGAAGTTATGAAAGTACTAATCAAATGTTTGCTACCCTCTGCAGACACTCATTCTGCAGATTCACTCACCTCAACATGCTAAATACTCGAAGTGGCCCCAAGTATTAATTTTCTTCCAGATAATTATTTGACCACTTGAGGGCACTCCAGTGACTATTATTGTTCATTTAACTCAGTTTATACAGAAATATTAGGAAAATTACTTAACTTCACCCTCTGGAACAAAGGCGGTATCTATTATCTCGTTTAAGTTCAACTTTAAATTGACAAAATAAAAGAATGGAACACAAAGTCACCTCAGTATATGTGGTAAAATGAGTTGTCAGGTAATGTAAGATTTATTGCAAGGATAATGTCTGATATCCTTGGCGTGGCTCAGACTGGCTCCATTTTTATTTTATTTCCTGATAGCTGTTATATTTCATAGCTAAGCTAACAACTCTCTTCTGTTTTTTATTATTATTTCTTGCCATTATCTGTTTAAATGGATGAACCAGCTAATTGTTCTTTGATACAATGGCTACAGGAAGTCATTTATCTGAATCCCGCACATCTGAAACGGTCTAATAAACAAACAGAGCCTTTCCAGAATACCTAATAATTTCATAATGGGGAAAAACTGATTACATTTTTAATACCTGCAACATCTGCAGTTCTCTTCAAGCTTATTTTAAATGAACACAATGTTCCTCCTGCTGTACATGTGAAAATGCCAATTAGAAAATGCTTCTTTTTCTTCCCCTCTGGAAACATAAAAGATTAGCTCCAAATATATATGAAGGGGAAAAGACAAAGTTAGGAGAAAGACCAGAGCCAACACAGCAAAACTTCAGTAACATGTCTGTTAAGACTCATTTGAACAAAATATGTGAAAAATGTGTCATTTGTCTTCAATTGTACTAATTTTTTATATATTTGATATGGCTGAGAAATGCATTACAATATGACGGTTTCATATAATTGGGTTTTTTCTCTGAACTGGAGGTCTGGACTTTGAAATGTTTCAGTTTTGTGTCTCTGATAAGACAGTCGCCCACCACTGGATGGAAAAGGCCCCTATGTCACATCTCCCCCTTAGTGTGCTAACTCTTTTTTATAAAAGTTGAAAACACACCTGAAGCAAGCGTAAAAACCTTTTCTGAAATTGTGGAAGTTATTTAGAATTATGTCGTTCGTTTCTTTCAAACTTTTCTAACGCGATCCTCCAAAAACATTTATGGGAACACGGACATAGACGGTGCACTCGAACACACAAGCAATGGGCCTAGCTATAAAAGACCTAGCTATAAAAGAAAGTGTTTAAGTGACAGTATCAGTACAGCTCATTTTTAAAAGGCATAAAAAAATATATAGTTAAATAAAAGTCAACCGGTGACAAATGTTCACTTCTTTTACATTGCCTGAAAACAATAAACAAACAAAGGGAAAATTCCTTAATTCCTTACATGGTGGCTTGGTTACATCAGGCCACAAGAGAAGAAATGTTGGTTTGTGGAAAGGTTTGGTCTCACTGCTGAGACTAGATCAGGTTTGTAATGTATTTCATGATCAATAATAATTCATCTCTCGATCCCTGACTGCATCCTCGGCCTTCTCCAGATAATTACCAATTAAAAATAATCAAGTTTACCACTCTTGTGCTTTCTGCAATTTAAAAGCAAAGAAAACTATAGGTCAATCGGAAACAGCCCTAACCCTACTGAAATAGGTTGGATCTATATTTTCATTGCAAGAGAAAGAAGTGAAACAAACATATAGTGTGGCTAAACATGGGCAGCATTGCTGGGTTTTTCCAATGTATGTTTCTGCTAAGGGTGAAATTAAATAATAGAGCAAATAAGCAGCTTTTTCTAATAGTCTATAATTCATCAAATGGATGCAGGAACAAAAAATTTTATTTTTTAAATCATAGTTTTATAGGTTATTAGGACTTAAAACATAATCAAACAAAGAAGAAACATTTTCACTTTGTCTCATATATTACTCTTATATAATAAAACCTATATACATACATTCATTCCTACAGTTTAACCGGATCTTTAACATCCATTAGCGTGGATTGTGGGTGTTTTCCTTCGTTGATTAATAAAAACATTTGTTCAGAACATTCTTTCACCTGAGCTGCGTTCTCCTGAGGAACTGAGGACATTTTGCACCTGATTTTGCAGACATGATTCCTCTTCAGAATCCAGCAGAATTAAGAGCAGGATTTCTGCACAGCAATAAATGGTTATTTGATGAAAATGTTCCCTCTGCTGCCATTGATTACCAAATTGAGTGGTGATTTTCACATTTTTCTTGTTGTTTGGGTTCATCCTCAAAAGAACAAATTGCTGCATTGCATAATATAACCACTTTACTTCTTCAGCATCCACATCTGCCATCCTAATTTTTTTTCATTTTCCAAAGGATGGTGGCCTTCTGGTAGTACAATCAAACCATACTGTTTACTGAGAAGCACTGGAATGCCCCAATCAGCTCGTGACAATCAAGACTTGAATAGAAGTAACAATGAATTATTTTGTGATTGTTTTTCTCAAACTCTTAAGTGTCTCACAAACACGCAAATGTTCTTGCGTTCTTGTTCATCCGTAACTACCACAAAAGTTCTCCTTGCATGGGTAAGATTATTTTCAAAATGTCTGTATGAGTTATGTCAAGCATTCCCAAGTATGTATCCACCAGTTATTAGCAGGTTACAATTAAAGTTGCAACTTCCGTAGTTTGTACTAACCCCTTCCGTGCGATCCGGTCCCACTTTGATTACATTTTGGAAAACAAACCATTTTGGGTCCATGTACTTAATTCATGGCGTACAGTCTTACTTTCTGTTGTTGAGTAGATTCATGTTCTATGGAATCCACTTTCATCAAACTCTGGATCAAACTCTGGTCTGTATGCCCAGAAAGTCCGGTTTATTTAGAGAGGTGTGAAAACATAACCGAACTCCGATGAGGACTAAAAATCAACACTGATCCTCCTAAAAACTCAGGTCTCGGTTCGATTGAAGTGAAATCTGGCACGGTTTGAATGACACCACTCCAAAACCAGGAAGAGAAACATACTGCAGGGCATTCTGGGTAAATACAACCAAAATGAGCACTAGTGGGAGAAATGTCGCAACTTTGGTCCCTCACCGGACTAGTGAAATAGTGTTATCTCACTAATTTAGAGTGCTAAATTATTATTAAAACACAGAATGAAGAGCAGTTTTATGAAATTGATTTGTTGGATTAAATCTAAAAGGAAAGACAAAAGACCCCATTGACGTACAATAAGCCCCTTAAAATATGCCCATGTGGATCTGGACCTTCAATAATAAATAAACAACAACAAGAACACCAAAAACATCCCTGCATAGAAGACAGGTGAAGTGTATCATCAGAAGTGTCTGGCCTTACTCCGAGATCACTTGTAAAGAGAAAGATGTTTCCAGGGCTTATATAAGTCCATTTAATAATGCAGCAGTCCCATAGCTCACATCCCCCGCCAAAGCGGGTTGCTGTGTGGCGGTGCTCTTATTAAGCACTCAATTAAAGCCGTTCCCAAGGAAGAGGCAGTGTGTGCAACATTGTTTGAATTAGGAAACGTCGGCGGCTCAGACGGTCTGTGAAGATGTACCTCAGAGGAGCGCAGTGCCTTGAAACCAAAAGCCTAGAAGTGGCAGATCATCATAAAGTAGAACAAAAGCAGGGAAAATGATTTTAATTTGATTGAATTACAAATAGGGCATTTAGAGATTCAATAAAAAAAGATAAATAGAGCAGGAAATGGAGCCGTCTCAAAGAACCATTTAACGGTTTTCTTTGTTTGTTTTCTTTTTTTTTGCTTCATCATAAAAATACAAAGACACTCAGCGATGGGACTGAGACAATAGCAACCAGCACTGCTGAATAACCAAGTGCTCCTTCATGACAGCTGAGAGCTCCAAACACACAGCACCATGCACATGATGGCACCAGGAGCTTACTTTACTGCAAATTACATTTAATCCACCGTTTGCTTTGACAAAAATTATGATCAGCATAACTATCATGAGTGTATTTCTTGTGTGTTGGGAGAATGGTTTAGCAGGAAGAAGAAGACAATCGTCAAGATTAAGTAGTTTAGAAAACCATCATGCTGTGCATAGCTCTTTTTGCTAAAAGAGCTATGCACTTTTGCAAAGCTCTTTTGACAAAAGAGCTTTTGACAATTATTTTTGGAACAAGGTAGGAAGAAAAAGCATGAATTCATCCACAAACAGCCACTTTCATACAGTGGAAACACAACTCATCTTCTGTTTTGTGAGAACACTTTTTGAATGAAGCATAATTCATGACAATCAAATCATTTTTACATCCCAGAAGCCATAAACACCAACATTTCCAGTCTGCTGATTGGCAGACATGTTTTTCTCCACAACGCCTGCAGCTGGGCTCATCAAACAGCTCCTGTCTGCCTGATTTACACATGTAATGTCTGCTGGACAGAACACTGTGCTGCTCTGTGGTAGGGCGGTATCGAAGACCTTCGCTTATTCAGCATTTATCGCTCAAAGATGCTTACTTAAAGCGAGAATTAGCAGAGTTCAGGTTAAAACAAGTATAAGAAACTAATGAAAACAGAACAAACAGCTAAACTGAAACAAGTGGCTTTCTGCATTCATGTATTTGCATTTAGCTTCATTAAAAGCCCTGTGGAAATTTGACTTTAGCTTGATCTGTGAAATATTAAATCGCTGTTGTGGCAGTTTGATTTTTATTTTTCGAGATGAATTATATTTTCTAGAATGTGTAAATGTGTTGTTTTTTTCTGACGGAGTCATAATAATGCTTTGGTCAGTATTGACTTGATGAAAAGGAATCCTTCCAACCTCCAAATTTTATGACCTTGTCACTAAAGAGAAACTTACAATAAGCTGGTCAATAGTTGCAGGTTTTATTCCTGTAAAGCCAACAAAGATTTCATTGATTTGTGAGGGAATACATAATTTTACATGAACATTAATATCTTTTGTGCCTGTCCCATTTCCAAAAATCAATGACTGAAAATAATTGCTATTACAATTAAGTTCATTACTTTTATAAGTGCAGCATATTTTCTGTAGTAGATCGGTGTGTTAGTGAAGAATGGGGGAAATGTAAAGGTCATCAGGCCAGGACTTGAACATGTGACGTCCACATCAAAGATTAAAGTTTGCATGTGTGGGTTGTGTTTTCCCCCTGTGCCACTGCAGTACCCCACTTTCTCCTGATGTTCATAAGAAGTCAGATTCCTTCAAAAGGCACAGAATCAAATGTTTGACCCACTGATGTACCTTAACGGTTTGGAGATCGTCTACAGGCGCCATTACTATGCATTGAGTCATGTCCACAAAACAATTTGGTAACTGTTATGAATATTGCCACGTTTACCAACAAACCAGGTCCAGTTTTTGATGTTTATTCAACTTTTAAAAATTACAGTCTACTGCAGTGGCCACAACAAAGGGAAAACACCGATTAGCAGTTGTAAAATAACTTCAAACCACGAATATTTGGCTTTTACTCGCTCCTTGTGCCAGGTGTTCTGCTGGTTGCCATGGTGAGCCCACAGAGCCGAGGCTGCATTGAGAAGCCAAGGCAACCAAAAACAAAAAACATTTCTAACACAAGGACGTAAAACCCCCAAACTGAACATTCAGTCTGTTACAGTTTCTACACAGAACCTACGTCTCCTTTCCTTCTGCTGGGTTTTCCTGAAGAGGCATGAAATAAAAATGACCTTGATGACACATTTCTTCGAAAGGTTACTTCCCGGGGAAAGCATACGATGAATGTTTTATGCCGCGGCTCTAAATGTGCATATCCTGGGGTATTTTTTTCCTGTCACTTCAGTGCTCTGTCACTCCTGACAGGTTCGTTGGCTTACAGCACGTGGCCAAGCGTTAAAGGGCCGCTCCGCTTCCAGCCTCGGGATGTTGGGAAAAAGAAAAATCCAAAAATAATCCAGCTGTTATCCTTGACACCTAGACAGCAAGGAACTGTCTGTAATCAGCAGGTACTGGTTTGTACTTTAGCGTATAGACATGTTGCATTTTATTTACATCCAGAAAATTTCATGCACACGTAAACCTCTGGAGGGCAAAAAGACTTTTAGTTAACTTTCCATAGCCGAGATGCCACAGTGGAACATTTCCATTAACAAAGTACAACCTGGAGATGGAGGTGTTATTCATTTAGTGCAGAAATAAAGCAGAAAAAAAGTTGAATAACTCAAAACTACTCGTGTTCTTTTTTCTTGCTGACAGCTACGCACAGTTGCTGCCAAAGCAACCAGCAGTAACAGCACTATATGTATCAGAACTCAATGCCAAAAGAACATGCAAACTTTTCCACATAAGGAACATAACATTCAGTCCATTACAGTTTCAAACTAACACCACTTGATGTTTATTTTGCAATTATTAATACATGATTGCTATGGTAGATTAGCTACCTACCACCGCGGTGGCAGATCAGCAAATTTAAACCTTTGCTCTGCTGATTACCTGTCATATTTGCTGTGTAGGTGGCCTCTTCTTTGTCTGAACCTAAACATCAAATCCCACAGCACAGCGACAGCTTTAATGTTGTCAACTAGCATAACTCTATTTTTTAACTAACTCTTTTTCCTGACTTCATCTAGTTATCAATGTGTCCCTTTTTTTTAAAAAATACCAGGTGTAGATTTAAGCTTTAGCGCGTTATGTTGACAGCTAAACCCAATGCTAGTCATGGTCTGCCAGCAGTTTTTGTGCCAGTGACATTACACTGCAGCGTGTCTCTGCTGCTACTATGTGACCAATATCTAACTTAGCCTGGAAAGCTCTTTTTGTTTCATCGATTAGCAGTTCTAGTGTCAACTGAGACTTTGTGAATGTTCCTAAACCTGGCTAAGAGCAACCTTACAAACCAGTGCAACATCCCAATTGCTCAGTAATATTAATTTTGCTGAATATTACTGAGGTAAATACTCAGCAAAATTACCAGACAGACAGAAACTGCACAGAGCTGAGAGAAAGTGCTGTATTTTCACTCACGGTTATTAAACCCTGAAATCCCATGGCTATTTGCTAGTCAAACCAGTTACACAATCAACCCTCTGCTGCTCCTTATCATCATAAGAAAAAAAATCAGATGTCAGTAATATCTCCTGGATGCTGCACTATTGAGTGTAGAAACTAGGACCGAGGTGAGGATTAATCCTCGTAGCCGAATCCTTGTAGGATGAAGCAGTTCTCTCTCTGCCTCTTCTTGTACAGCCCTTTAGAATAAGTTCCGCTATTGTCAAGTCAGATTAGAAGTGTGGAAGCGATCACTGAGAGCATGACTGGAGCTGCTCCTTTAGTCTGTCTCATGCAGGCCTATGTACATCAACACACCAATGTTCATAAATAGTGCATGCTGCATCATTATGCACCCTTATTTTAAATGTCTAACAAATTACACCATTAAAGAAAGTGTTATTAACAAAAAAATGTATAGTAATATGAAGACATTTTGGCAGATCTTAATAAAAGTTTCTGAGAGTAGATAATAGTGAGTTCAAAAGCTAAAAGACAAACTAATGCATTAAACGCCAACCAATTATTTTATATGCATTATACACTAAATTTGTTTAATTCAAACTTAATAAGTAGGCTTGTTAAGATAACAAATTTTGATGAACCATGCACTGTCCCACAAATTATTATACCACTGGAAAATCAAAAAATACTTTAATTTCTAAAGAATTTTTCACACTGGAACCGGAAAACATTTTTAAATATACAAAACAAATAAAACAACAATAGTTTAAATCAATTATGAAGTAACAAAAATTGTATTGAAAAAAATAATACCCATTCAGCTTAGAGAAAACAGGCAAAGTGACAGGTAGTGCAGACCAAGTACTTTGTCCTAGGTGTCAAATGTTTGCAGTGTTTCTCAAAATGACTTTTCAGCTATATTAAAAGGGACAGCAATCGTCAATGAGACGCATTATTTAACATGGGATTAATTGATTTATTGCTTATTTTGACAGGCTTATTATTAAGATCATTTTGATAATCTAGTTTGTCTTCAAAGGTTGAAAAAAATTAGATAAAAGTAAAACAGTGGAAGAAGAAAATTATTGAATCGGAAGCTAGTTGTGGTTTTCCACAACTAATACATGTGATTCATTAGGAATGACTGCGGCAGGGTTAAATTCCAGCTTTTTTGACTGTTTGTGAGCAGTAACATTACCACTCCAATTCAAAGGGTGGCGCAAAACATAACTACTATGACGAAAAATTAATTTTTTTCTATTGTTCTTTTTAGTATTTTCCTTCACATTTTATCATCAGTGTGCAAACTACTGCACTGTCGTATAAGAGATTGGAGAGAAAATTGTATTTCTCTGAGTGCCACACAACTGTTCGACAACAGCACAAATGTGATCAAACACATGTTGGTCAAAGTGGCACATATACATGAATATGGAAAAATATTTCAGGCCCTTCAAGAAGCATAAATTCCAAGAAAGTTTGTCGCTCGGTGCAGTCACTAAACAAGCTGGAGCAAAATGAAAACTTTAAATACTTATACCAACATATACATTTTATAAAAAGCACTACCCTAATGACAATTCCTAACTTTCATCAAGAACATATATATTCATCAGATAATGCATATGCACTCATAACACAACATAAAACTTAACACTCTTGGTTAAAACTGAATCAAAATTTTTAGGTAAGTGTATGTTCATAGCAAAAATAACTTTGCTTGCCCTCCCCAACCAAAGTTAGTTTGGACTGAACATCAAAAGAAGACATTTCCCTCCATGCAACCAGTGCAACTACGTCACTGGAACATTGAAAGCTGACAGGACGTCCACAGAAAGATGTCCAGCATCTACACATGGTTCAAAGATGGTTTATCAGATCACCTCTATGATATTCAACATCTTTTTAAAGCTAAATTCAGATCAGTACTATGGGCTCACAGCGTTACATTTTCAATGTATTTTAAAAGAAGTTACGGATTGCCAAGTATGGCTTTCAAATTTTTTTAAACTAAATTTAGATGAGTACTATGTTAAATTTTTAACATATCTTACAGAAAGATGAGGGCAGACTAACCTGACAGCAAAAAAAAAATAAAACAATGACCACTGTGGATGCCCAGTTACTAGCCCACAAATTATCTCTGATTTAAAATTGGAGTATGCTATTGGTAAATATTTAGCACTCCCTGAAACTAGTTTCATAGTGTGCAACTGTTGATTCGTGGAGCAAAACAACAAAAGTTGCAGCTTCTGCTTGCTTTGCCAGTGACCAGATGCACAAATCCCTTAAATTTATGATGGTAGCTTTACACTGCAGTGCTGCCCATTACACACTGGCTGCAAACTATGAACCCTGCTCTAATCCACATCACCATGACCCCAACCAGCGTCACCTAACAAACTATTTTTTTGATTTTCTTTATATCCGAAATATGAGCACGTTGAAAACTGAAGTTTGTTTTTCTGCTCCGCATATTCGTCCCGTCCATGAAGCGCACGTCGGTCCGGTCATTGGTGGCGGCGGCACTCAGTGCAATCTGCAGGGATTACGGCACTGGAAGGGAGGGTCAGCAGCCGGCGGGATTAGCCGAACATCTGCAGCGATCCGAGAGACGCGCTGGCAGATTTAGATTACTTCTCATCCAACATGATGACGGTCCCACAACAAAGTAGACCCGGGCAAATGAGATCAGTACGACGGAGAAATTCAGAGAAAGGCAATCCCGCCTCTCCACACAGCCTCAGGGTTTTACTGTAATCTGGGAAAACTTGAGATAATTCTATGGCATTGGTTTCAGATGTTTGGGTTTAATTTTAAGGTCTGCTTAAGAACGCGTTGGAATAATAATAAAATAATAATAACAATAAGTAACAAATAATATTAATATTAAGAATAATAATAATCTTACCTGTTGTGTGTTATTTAATCCGAATTTATGTCGCAAAACAAAATTTCACACTTGTGACGCTTCGGGCCACAGAAAAAAGAAAGAAAGAGAAAAGAGATAAGGAAATAATAATAACAGCGTCTCTTTCTGGCTTGCGCGCAAAACAAGAGAAAAAAAACTCGTTTCCGCTCCGTTCTCTTGGTGCTGCGTGGCCCCCTCCTGAGCCGCTACTCTGCATCCATGGCCGGCTCTCCCTGCCTCCGTCCTCCGGGTCGCTCCCTCTCGGTGTCAGCAGCGCGGGTCCAGGGCGGCGCGCAGGCGGCTCTCGGGTAGCATATCGGGGTGGGGGGGGGGGAGTAAAGCCTCGGTGTGCCCACTCACTCAGATGCGTCAGCTCTCCCTGTCTTGCCTCCCCGCCTGCCCTCCCCTCCTTTGCTCCGTTCCTCGCAGAGCGGGCACGCAGGAGAAAAAGCCCGAGAAGGGAAGCGCAAGAAGCGAAAGCGATGTCTTGTCTGTCTCCCCTCCCGAGCAGCCTCCTGACTGCTCCGGCCATCCAAGCGGAACAGCCTTCCCTCTTTTTCTCACTCCCTCCTCCTGCAAGTACTTCTCCTCCTTTCTTTCCTCCTGCCCTCCCTCTGCTGCTGCTGCTGCTGGGATGTCCTAGCTGCTCAGGATATTAATGGACCAAGTTCCTGTCAGCTTGGCTGCTGCGACAACGAGGGAAGTTCCTGCTAGCAGCAACAGAATATTTCATTCTCAAATTTATCTAGCAAACTTGAAGGTATCAAATAAATGAATTGATCTGCGGCACACGCTCATCACTAACAGGTGTTTACTGAAGGTGCTGAATGTGACAATAGTTGAACATTACAAAAGTGTGAAATCAGCCTTGGTTGGAACTGAAGATGGTAATTACTGAAAATGAGAAAATTAAGTGTAATTATATTAAAAGTATATATATATAATTTAATTTATTTTATTTTTTTGCATTTTTGCGTTGTCACAATAAAGTAGAGGTGGGTGGACCAATCCAAAAAATTGATCATATCAATACCAAAATCAGTATCAGTACCTGACCAACACTAGACTGGTAGGATACTTACAGTAGATTCAGATTCTCTCTTGAAATGTAATTTTTGTGTTGTATGATTTTGTTTTGAATTGTTCTTAAAAATGCACATGGTTTTGTTTTGTTTTCGTATTGTTACTGTTTGTCATGTTAGTATGCTATGGAAATAGACGCCTCACAAATCTGTCCAATGTTTTAATTAAACAATAGAAAGGAAAAACAACAAAAAACCCTAAAGGGTTTGATGATATATCAAACTTAAATAAAAAGCATCAGTGATGCTGCCTCTGTTTGCACATTTGGAAGGTCAGAGCAGTTTTTAAAGTCTCTCTATGAGATTATTTTTTCCAGACTCCTTTCTGTGCTGTTTACATGTGATTAATGTGAACCTGCTGTCACTCTGTTTCCTTCAGTCACTTGAATAAATAAAGTCCAGAAATCTTTCCAATCTAAACCGTAGTATTCTCAACTCACAGCTGGCATTTACACTGATATTATTGGTTTCTCATATGGCACTGGGAGGTTTTCCTCACTAACCACAATGCACACCTTTCACCTCCATATTTACTCCTGCTGCCGTTTATACTGATATAATCAGACAGTTAGTGAACTGCCATTTTCTAATCTCAGGTTTGGCATTTTAACTGCTCGCTAAAGTAAGCAGAGAGGCAAAGATGTCGGAGGGTGACAAGTACAACCTGAATGGGCCAAAACGTGTTTATCATGAATAAAAGAATTATTATAAAAAAATAAAAATCATGCCATCAGTGAACTGATGGCATGATTTTAGATAAAGATTTCCGGCGCCACAACTGGGAATGAACTGTTTTACTTTTAGTCTCCAAGTAGTTTCTGATGATGTAATGAGAATAATTTTGGTGTAGAATAAAAAATAATCAAAACTAAATAAAACTTATTTGAACACTATCAGTTTTAGCTGCAACATAAATATAGTTGCGAAAAAAATGATCAAATATTCAGATGGAAATCTAAACATATACTCTTGCTGACCACTTTTTCTACTTATATTTGTCGAAGAAAGTGACTTAATTACAAGTTAATACCACAAACCTCGTTTTTTCATTCAGTAGATGTTGAACAAAACCAGGCACGGCCGTCGCAGAGAGGTCAGAGTGTGACCCCTGTCCGGAGGCCTCCGTCCGCTAGGGGCCGTCCTGGTTTGAGTCCTGCCCTGATAACCTTTGCCGCATGTCTCCCGCCTCTCTCACAACTTGCTTTCCTGTCTATTCACTATCAAATAAAGGCCACGAGAGCCAAAAAAGAGAGAGAAAAAATATTTTTTCTCCAGCAGGAAAAATGTGGGACACCCTTAGAATCTGGTCTAATATGTGTGAGGCTCTTCTCGTGGCCGTTTATCGTCTCTGACATCAGACTGAGGGAGATTTGCCCCATTCCTAACAGTCAGCTGTGGGGTTTTTGAAGGGTTTCTTGCCTGTTCAGCCCGTTTCTAGTCAGGCTGAAATATCTATAACCTTGATCTTATTCATTGCTGAGTGCTGCTGCAAACATCAGAGAGTTAACCACAGCTGCTGTGTTCAGTGAGGAACTGACTGGTTAGACTGCAATGAGCAACTTACCATTTACACACCAACTGAAAATGTAGCAAAGGTTGCAGTTTTGGTCCCCAAGTGAACACTCGACTAATAGTTATGAAAAAACCCTTTGACTATCTTACGGAGCTCATCTGGTGGCATGGCAGAAAGAAATTATGGCTACGACTGAATAATAGAGGCCCCGACTAAAAACGTGAGAACCACTAGTTTAATTACGAGGGAATGAATTAATTGTAACAAGTTGTGGCCATAAGTGTATTTTATAGTTTTTCTCCCATGTCAACAGGAGGGCTCTGTACTATCTTCATCCTATCTGCAAATAGCTCCGGTTCAGTCAGAGTGGACCAAAAGGTCAGTGGATATGCAAAGCTGGAAGAGCCACACCCCAACAGACCTGCTGTTCAGCAAGAGCAAGAAACTATTTGAACACTGAGATTCACCTAAACTCTTCTGCTATGTGTAATGTGAATTACATTTATCTGGAACAGAAGAAGAAGATATAACATTAATCTGGAGTTCTTTTATATTACATTTCATATATTGGAAGCTTGATAAATCATTTTCTTTTACATGGCACACATTTGTAAGTTCACCGAGGATTTCATAAGGTTTAGATTCTTTTCCTGCTGCAAATTTTTATGTTAATCAAAGTCATCTTTTTGGGGGGTTTCAACAACCATGTTGTGTTTTAGAACAGCTCTCAAACGCGAAGTTCAGCTTGATATCACTTTTATTTCGCAACCCATCAAGACTCTGTATGCTTCACCGTTACTACACACACACACACACACACATTATAACACACAAGTCTTTTTCTAGGTCAGACAACAACAAAACGCCCTCACAGATATGAGGTAAGTGGGGCAAAACTTAATCAAAATGAATCCGGCTCCTGGCTGATTCGTGTTTCTTAAAACACGCTAAAGACAGAACGAAGGAGAACAAGGCAAAACTTTTTTTGAAAGAAACTTTTCCAACCAGTTCTCTAAAGAAGAATAACATTTTCTACATGATCTCTGATGAGTTCGGATTCACAAAGTGCTTCTCCCAGCAGGAGTATTCCAAGCATCCTCCTTGACAAAGCTTGCAGACCTCCCACGGGTCTAAGAAATGGATTTGGTTCTCTGAGGTAGAAGCAGAGATATTCACACTGATATATTAATATTACAACACATGCAAAGAACACAGCACATGAATTTGAAGTAAAACAAAGTTATTACAATATTTATGCTGCAACATTAATAGAAATACATTTTTAATGAAGAAAAATAAATGAATAGAAACAATAGAGTTAAGCATCAATGAAGCAATTAGACTAAACAAAAAACTCTCATATCCCATTGCAGGTATAGCAGCTAACAGCCAGTCAGACTAACAGACAACCAAAACAGTCAAATAGCAATATCACCCTAAAATAACACAAAACTCATTCAAATTGGCATGTATAATCCAGCCTCTGTTTTTACACTGCGCTTCATCCAGACGGTCTGGGAGCTCGGCTGCTGAGAATCGATTCCTTCCTGGAGGCGTGGAATTTTTAAACTTTACCCAATTGCTACCGTTTGCCTGTCATGGATGTAATGCGCCAAGTCAAAGCTATGAAGTTGACCAGAAATTGCCTGTGCTGTTAACAACCATCATCCACTGCAAAGAGGGACGTACTGAACCGAATGAGGCCAGAGTTATAATGTTTATTTAATATTTGGAAGTGTGACCAACACAAACTGAACGGCTCCATCCACTTCCTCTGCTGTCATTTCTATCTCCACAGGCAGCCTGTAATTCTGAAACAGCACAGAAAGTCGACATCATTGTTCACAACTTCAGCTTCTGTTTGCTAACTGGCCTGTCAGAATCCACAGGCCACATGAGGAATCCAAGTAAATGGGAGAAAAGCCAGACTAAAGCAAGATGAGAATCGAGCAGAATGCACAGAAAGGCAGTGGCCAGGCGCAGTCCAAATAGTTTTATTTGTATTTTTTTTCACTTTCTTTCTTTCCTTCTTACAGAAAAATCCTGTCATGTTTATGTTCTACAGTTGGGATGGAAAGCATGAGTTCAAACTGCAGAATACATTAGAATATTAGTAACAAAAAAGTATCGCGTGGGAATGCAGTACTTTCACAATGTAATGCAAAAAGAAAAAAGATTAGATACCAATATGTAAAACATTTTTCATGAAGAACTGAGTATTCAATTGTATGTGTTTACTGCTCTATGACTATGTGACATTCATGGCAATAGCAGCGAATGTTAGATTCTGAGAGGACGCATATTCATCTGTAAAAATGTTGCACCATCATAAAAACCCCTTCAAGCCACTCATCTTTCTCTGCAGCTTTTCAATTATCGGAGAAAAGAATTGCTCCGTTCATTAAGCCACAATGTTCAAATCAGATCAATATTCGCATGGAAAATCGACAGGGAGCAGAGGGCCAGCAGGTCAAACGGGTCCTTTGCCATCTCTGAATCCCACAGCTTCATCGATAAACGGATTCTCTCTCCGCCCGTAGAGAGCCGTGGTGGAGTCGCTGATTCCATGTGACAAACTCGCACGGTCACGCAGGCAGGCGTCGTGTGTGCGCAGGGGTGTGTGTGTGTGTGTGTGTCATCCCTGAACCACAGGAGTTTGCATATTCACTCAGCCTGTCAGCGGTAAAGAAGCGCAGTCTATCAGCAGGATGTCTGAATGAGGGGATTCTCTGCGAAGTTCGGCTTGAAATGTTTTAAAGAGCTCAACTGCATGAAACCAAGTAGCTTTGACAAGTCACTCCCACGCTGCGTTCCTCTGCCACACCAGATATGTGACCATCACGCAGTGGGGCTTTCAGACTTCAGAGGGACGTGGTATGTCTGCTTCGTTTTAAAATGTCACCGTTTGTTTCCTTAGGGAAGACCTTCGCTGATTTCCACATCAACACTCTGGAGACTTAAACAATGTTAAGACAAATATATGTTGGGATCCAGGGTGGTGGTTGGGGTTTTTGCTGCAGTTTTGTCCTTTCTCCACCAGAGGATGCCGAGAGGGCACATTCTGGGGGGCGTGGCCGGTGGCTGCTGGTGCACACCTGCATGTCATTTCATCAGCTGGAGGAGGATAAGAGATGGGAGCAGCCAACACTCCTGTGCCAGAGTGTTAACCAGTAATGGTGACTTCCTGTGACGCCGTGGCGTTTTTCTTCTACCCACCGGTAACCCGAGTTCCACTACCCTCATCGCCATAATTAAGCCTTCCCGGATCTCTTTGCTGGCTGAGCCCATCACTCCTCTCGCTGGAGACAAAGTCCTGTCCGCCCTCAACGCACCTCCGCCAAACCAGCAACAGATCTCCTCGTAACCACCCTGGTACCACAGATCCGCCCTGGCCCAGATCTCCATCCGTCTCAAGTAGACGTTCCGTCGCTACAACATTTCTAGTTACTGCGGACATTCAACTCACCTCCACCTCTTTTCCACTCCAGTGAACCCGAACCCAGGCACAGTGATCAACGATCCTGATAATTAGTTATTTTTCCCTAATAAACCATTTTTTCACTGATTCTCTCTCTCTCCGCCTGGTGTGTCTGCATGTGGGTGCGAAAACCTGAACCGAACATGACAATATATTTGTCTTTCCTCAGTATTTGCATTTCCTTTAATTTCATATTAAATAAGTCCACATCTGTCTGATATCCTTTGATTCTGGATTCTTTGATTACAGCTTGCAAAATACAGCAAACCTTTTTAAAGACAGTGAATCAAATTCTGTTTTTATGCTGAATCAGACAAATTTCTTCCTTTTTTTTCGTCAACTGAGGCCAAAATAGTTTCTAAAAAGGCAAAAACATTTTGAAAATTTTGAATCTACAATAACTTGCACATTTATTTCTTCAAAAGTTCTTATGTTTTCATACTTAATTTATTATTGAAAATCTAAAGAAAAGTCATCTTATTTTGCGATCTTACTATTTTTTTTATTAAAAAACACCTTTGACTTGACCATTTTGGCAAGCATGGGAAAAAGTTTTGACACAAGTAACCTACATGCTGTGGTGACTTAAATGCACATTTCAACTATAAGTTCACATTTTTCAACTATAATTGCTTTTTTTTTACAGGTATGTGTGTGCTGATATCCAAGGTAGTGCGCACTGACTTGTCATAAGCCTTAAGAAAAAAAGATTACATTTATAATCAATGCCAGCTGAGAACAAAATGCATCTATCTGTTCCTGTCAAGCTGCTTTATGCTCCTCACAGTTTTCTTTTAGTCAGACACAACTTCACACTCAATACCAAAATCATTTCCTCCCTTATGCAAGTAACTCAACCTCTGATCCACCGTTTTTGCATTATCCCGACATAAGCCTTAATTATATTGAGACGGATTTGAGATGATATACTGCTTTAAAAATTCAATTAAAGTGCAAGAGCAACGCTAATTAGAGACTATGTAAGAGGGGTATAGAAAACTGACCTCCAAAAGGAGTTAACAAGGGAAAGATTGTGAAGCTGAAGAAGAAAAGTCACCCAATCACACCCTGTGCTGACATCAACCCACCAACACTCTTGTAGTTCAGTGACCAAGAACACATGACTCAGGGTCTAAGAACGCCGAAATCACTAAGGTCATCATAAGTGTCACCTTAGCTTTAGTGTTTAGCATGTTTCACAATCAAGCTCACGACAAACTAGCTAATTAACCTAGCTTCTCAGGATAAAAGCCTGGGAAAAGATGGATTGTCTGCAAATAATTTTGAGTCTCGTTCCACAGAAAAATACACAAATACTAAATCACAACAGGTGTGGGTGGATTGCAATACCATTATTTCATTAAAACGTTTTGCTTTAAAAAGGGTATAAATAATGTTAGCACACTATTTTTTAATAAAATGTACTCTAAGCAGATCATTTTTCAGGTTTTGTTCTATACTGGTTTACTAAGCTAAATCATCTTTTGAGAGATGCCTACCTCATTTCTTTTCAGTTAAATAATGACTCATTTGGGACTAACCTGCACAATGAAACTTCACTATATGGGAGCGGGACGTTTGCCTCGTTTCCACCGAGCGGTGTGCCAGGGGCCGTGCAGTTTGGTACGCTGGTTCCTCTGTAACACAGCATTCCTGGGCTCCTTCAGTAGGAAGTCCATTGAACAGGACTGTCTGTTAGGGTGGAGCTACTGGAATCACACCACACAGTTCATTGGCTGGAAGACAAAAACATCACTATCTTTCAGTATATGTTACAGGTACACCATCCATCCTTCCATTCTTGATAAGAACATTAAGATGAAGCAAGTTTAGTTTTTTCTGCTTTAGAGGCTGAAGATTTCACTTGGCCCAACGTTGCATCATCATCCTGCAGAGCATCTGATTTGGCGATTTTTACCACAAAAAAAATGTTTTATCCTACAAGTGACATTCACTGTTAAACACTAACCATTTGCAATATCTTGAGAAAGGATACTTTGACACACAGGAGTCCCTGGGGAGGTGGCTAGAATCAAATTCAATCTTCCAGTTGCAAGAAAACTACATTTTCAACTGTTCCACTACTGCACTTTTCATGTTCCAGTAAACATTTTTAACTCAAAGGGGATGTGTTTGAAGCAGGAGACATGGGAAAGCTAAGGGGTTGAGTGAGTTTGAAAAGGCCTGAACTGTGACGGCTAGATGACTGGGTCATAGCATCTTCAACACTGCAGCACTTGTGGGTTGTCTCTGGTGTTTTATCTATCAAAGGTGATCCAGTGAAGAAGCACTGGAGAACTGGTTGATCAAGCCTAATTAAGGCACATGGGACAGCTGGCCCTTCTGATTCAAGCTCCTTTAGCTGGAATTGCTTAAGAAGTCGATGTTGGGTCCTCTGTAAAACATCTTTCTCTTGTTTCAGGCCAAACATAGCTGGATGTCTGGGACAACAAATACATTTTTCAGCGTTTTGGCTTTTCATTCACACAAAAAACAGTTTAAAATAACTAACAACGATTACTTATAAAACTTCAACCCAAGTAGAGGAGCCTCTGCATTTGTGTTACTGTGTCTATGGAAAAATTAAAAATTAAGAGTTCCACAGTCTGCGACAAATGATGCAGCAATATAGTCACATACTGGCTTTGACATGATTCCTTATCGACATCTTCTTTTGTTTTAATCATTTTACTTTCTAATACATCATTTAAAAGTAGCTCCAAAGCACCTGGCTTTCAAGTTAACCCCCTGGCTCACGTTTAATTCCTAACAGGAAGCCATGCTTGTTTTGATGCAATCTGATTGGTTTCAGTTTTGTGCTACACTGCCCCCTGTGGGTTTGGCATGTTTAAAAAATCACTCAGGATTTGTGCAAGTCCATAAAGATGAAAACATCTTCAAAACTGATCCTGTATGTTCAATACTTTTTTAAAAGTGTCTGAGATATTCAAATTCATAAAGACCTGGCTGTGTGTTACACCTAACAGTAAGCTGTATTTTCTCAGTTGTACATCTTTCCCTGTGTTAAAACCTTGGCAAAGAGCAAAAGATGGCTTAGGTTTATACTGTAGAAAAGACTTTAGTCTGATACTTTAATACATTAGATCATTTTTACAGTTATTTAACTTTTCTTTTCTTCAAAATCTTATGCATGGATTTGATGCTATTGCCTTTCAGTCATCAGAGTGCGCCGCTAACAGAACCAGGTGACTCCTAGACACTTTCTCATCACTGTCTCTGAAATTGTGTCTGAAAGCCAGCTGTGAATGAGAGGACCCACTCTGAGGTTTCAAAACCTCTCTATAGTATGAATGCAACCCACACACACACACACACACACACACACACCTACACACACACACACACCGTCCTCCTTGCTGCCACTGCACAGCACCAGAGCAGCATATGATATAGAGCAGAGCTGTCATCCTCGGCAGCTTGGGTCTCATTACTGAGGCTGTATTTATCCAGCCGTGCTCAGGAAGTCTGCGTTTATCAGGCCTTTTTATCGATGGCCATCAGGGTCATTATTAGGGATGGACAGCATTTCCTGTGTAATCATAATTAAGTCATGGTGCCGCAGCCATTCATCAGCAAGGTAATAGTTTGAGTGAATGTTGTAAACGCCCCTCAGGCCAGCTTCTCTGAATGGTGTGAATCTGTGAGAATCTGAAGATCGCTAGAGCCTCTTTGTCTTTTTTATGAAGCTACATCAGTCTGCATTGGGTTAATTGAGTGGTCTGGACACACAATCATGATTTGTGTATCTCTTCTATAAAAACATATCCTTCTAGATACAGTGTCTGGGCGCTTGGAAAAAGTATTCACACCCCAAAAACTTATTTTAGCATTACATTGCTAGATGTAACCTTTAGGCAGAGAGGTCTGAAAGTTGCCATATTTTGTCACTTCTCAGACCACTCTAGCGACTTTCTTCTGTGTTAATAGTTCCACTGACCATAAAATTACAAAAATACATTTACTCAATGGCAACACAATAGTTTAGCATTACCGCAGTGCTAGCATAACGCTCAGGAGGAGTGTGACAAATGTTACAGTCAGACAGCACGGAAGTTGTCCCATCAGACCATCAGTTCCCGAAACCACACAAAAAATAAACCTTGTGAAAGCTCACACATGGTCAGTGGACGATGCATAACTGGCTTACAGCATTATAAAGTTAATCAAAAGTTGAGTTTGTCGTTGAAAAGTATTGCTCTTCTGTAACATCGCAGACTACGATTTCCCCAAAATGTTGCATACGAGTATAAGGAGTTTGTTGTTCCAACGCCTCAATAGAACACCAATGTTTTCTGATTGGTAACTATGACTACTAATGCCGTGGCTGAAATACGAATATACAGTGGGGGAAAACGTATTTAGTCAGTCACCAATTGTGCAAATTCTACCACTTAAAAAGATGAGAGGCCTGTAATTGACATGAAAGAATGAATGGGGCATATATTGTGAGATTTTGAGTGCAAACCTCCTTCTATGTGCAAGGGCATTGAAGTCTGACAATGATCCCAAGCACACTGCCAGGGCAACAAAGGCGTGGCTTCGTTAGAAGGATTTCAAAGTCCTGGAGTGGCCCAAATCTCAGTTTCCAGATCTCAACACATTGAAAACCTTTGGAGGGAGTTGAAAGTCTGTGTTGCCGCCGCCAGCCCCAGAACATCACTGCTTTAGAGGAGATCTGCTTGGAGGAATGGGCCAACATTCCAGCAACGGTGTGAGCCGACCTGGTGAAGACTTACAGAAACCGTTTGACCTCTGACCTCTGTCATTGCCAACAAAGGATATATTACAAAGTATTGAGATGAACTTTTCTTATTGACTAAATACTTATTTTCCACCTTATTTGCAAATAAATTCTTTAAAATTCAGACAATGTGATTTTCCAACTTTTTTTTCTCATTTTGTCTCTCATAGTTGACCTCTGACCTATGATGTGAATTACAGGCCTCTCTCATCTTTTTAAGTGGGAGAACTTGAACAATTGGTGACTGACTAAATACTTTTTCCCCACTGTATCTAATGCAAGGTTTTACATCCATTGCTGCCATAATTTTTAACAACTCATTTCTTATTTAATGGAAGCACCACAATAGCTAAGACCCAGGAATCGAACCCAGAACCTTCTTGCTGCAAGGCCAACTGCGCCACTGGTCTGGCCCTACAAATCCACCACACCTGCTTTACTGACCTTCACCACCGTTTCTCTTTTCACTGTCACAAACGTCTCCATCTTTCCTGTATGTGGTAAATGTGTCAAAACCTCTGCGCTTCCATCCCCAGCTTTTTGTAGCCCCCCCCACCACGCCCCACTATTTGAGAAGTATTGATTTACAACACAATAAGACACTTCTGCATTTTCTTCTTTGTTTTTCTTACAAAACCATGTCTATATCTGATTTGTTAAACAATGCACTGATCAGAAAACAGGGGTATCAGCCAGTAGTCAAGTATAGAACATATACATCCAGGATTACCTGTATTTCAGTCCTCCATCTTTTCTGCTCCTTATAAAGCAAATCAACCCCACAGCTTGGTTAACTGTTCTCCTGTAACTTCAAGCTGAAATGACTGCTGCTTCTTTCTGAATCTGACCATAGCCACAGTCTTCCTGCTTTCATCTGGATTTGCCCTTTATTCAGCTCCATTCATTTTCTCATTGACTCTTCCTAGTAGTTTCCCTGAAGAAATGCACCTTCACAGCATGACACTCCCATCACCATGTTTAAAAGTTTGTAGTTAAAAAACATGAGCAGGTCGTTAATACTTTTGCAGGGCTTTGTCCGTTAAAACCCTGTGGCGTGTTCTGGCCATAGGATTCCTCTAATCAGCGTTAGAGGAATCCTAGCAGGTGTAAGCAGTAAAGCTCTTGGGTTGACTTCTACATTAACGAGGGCTCAGCATTTTAAAGCCAAATTCAGCACAACTGCCAAAGCTGATTTCCTTACTGCTGCAATTCACTTTGACTGCTTTGTATACGAAAGACATTGCATGTAATCTGCAGGAAGGTGACACACAAGTAGGAAACACAGGTAACTGTTTAGGAATAAATAAAGAATAATAATAAGCATTGTAAATATTCAGAATAAGCCTTTTATGCATTAAAAATGAAACAAAACCACCAGGGAGAAGCTTTAGTTTGAAGCTTAAGGAACGTTTGAATGTTGGTGGGAGACAATGAAGGGAACGGACAGTTAAATCTCTATCCATCCCTCGATGGGGGAGAATAACCTTGTTTTATGGGCTGTGCCACAAAGCAGAAAATTAGTTCCTGAAAAAATCATTAGGAACTTGCTTGTTTTATAGGATGACATGCCCTCCTGTGACCAATATGGAGCTTTTTCCCTCCCTTGCATTGAAGCTTTTCCTTGGCAAACACTTAAACACAAGAGAGAGCTCCGAGTGGAAAAATACTTAAAGATCCACAGCAAATTAGTTTGTCACTGGGCCATGGAGATATTCACTGTAAACATTTTTTGCTGAGCAAAAATTTCCTTATTTGGAAATTGCACATGAGACTGGCTTTTATTTTTGAATGAAGTTGGAGCAGAAATGACACCTGCTGCTTCAAAGACACCTGAAGTGAGCAGTGAACAATGTGCTGTGTTACAGGAAACCTGATGATTTAGGCAGAACAATCCTGCTGAAACATAAACAGTGAAACAGTTTGAAGAGACGTCATGAGCCATTCAGGAGCCTGTCGGCTTGTGTGGCGTTCAGGGTTTAAATCAAAGTTTGCTTTCTATTTTCATTTCAACCGGTTTTATTTATATACTGCTATTTATTAGCTATTTAGATAACTAATTCAGTCTGCTGATGTGCAAAGCTGGTAGAGACACATGGAAATATTCCTTAGCTTTGCCTTTGCTTTATTTCAACCCATATTAGAAAAAAATGCACAATAGACGCCTTAGTAAAAACAAAATACATGCACAAATATATACAGTAATATATGGAGACACTGAGTCTTCAAACTCATGCTTTGCATAATAATTATGCATTTAGCTAACTTTGCTAACAGCATGCTAACTTTGATTGACTACATCAATAGCACCACATTTTCAGAAAGAGACTGCTTGTTTTCAACATTACAATCATGCGCTCCTTTTTGTTAGTCTGTCCCTCAACATCCCATCAGAATGCACTCAAGTCTATAGCATTAACATGATGTGTTAAAAATAAATGTGTGTAATTTATCCCAGGCTCTTTTCCAGGTAATCTGGGGCCTGATTTGAGTTTTGATGCTTTGAAACCAAGAGATAAATCTAAGGCAACATGTTCCAGACAGATTCTTCACTGCCTGTTGGGGGATCATGTCCTGAATAAGAGTGTGAAGAAGTGGCTGCAGAAGAACAGTGTTTTGTCACCCACAAGCGGCGCACTGATCCTCATTTCCCTGCTCACTGTAGCACATCACACCTCATCAGGCCCTTCCTAACAGGTGGAGCTGTGTGAGCCGTTCCCCGGTGTCAGCCCGCCCTGCCGAGCTGCTGGAGGACATGCTAACAAGGGTAGGTGGAGAGGACTCGCCTATCGCCAAGGAGACGCGTGTCAATGTGGAGTCTAGTTAGAATCAGGATCAAGACCAGCTCAGTCAGGTAGAGCACGGCTTTCCCCTCTCAGATGTGATATTGATTACATGACAAGTGCTGTTTCGCCAAAACTGACTGTACATACGCGTGGCTGTCATTCTCCTCAGCCTAATGCATTCAGGCGGTAATTGTCCGATCATTTCAAAACACCTCAGTGACCGTGCCTGCAGATGAGCACGTAATTCCATCATGGCAGCGCCGTCAGTCTGCTATTATCTCTGAACTGTAAACACGAGGGTCGGTTTGTACTGTGCTGCCGGGGGTTGGCAATGGAGAGAGAAATCAAGTCACACTGAAAAAGTTTGAATGTGGACGATTAGAAGAATTTCACTGTTTGGAGCCAAAGCTGGATAAAAGGGATCAATGAAGGAATTTTTAATTAGGGATGTACCAATCCTCTTCTTTCATTTCTGATATTGATGCAGTATGAGGAGGTTTAGTATTAACAAACACAAACGATACAGAAAAACACAACTGAATTCACTCAAACCCTTTCTTTTTTTACACAGATCTAAATGTACTAAATGAGAACTCTGCATTAAAGTTGTGCTGAAATCCAACACAACTTTAATTTGTTTAGCCAGGCATAAAGCGTGATGTCACTCAGGGCATAAAGCATAGAATTAGACTGAATAGATCTGTATCCAGAAGGGATTCACTAATTTGAATAACTCAACTGAACATGAAGGCTAAATATGTAATTTACTAACCAACTATTTAGCTACCTCAAAGCCCAATCTGGAATCTTTTCAATATGAGGGCTGATATTTAAAGAGGCTTAATGTGAACTTCCTTTTCTCTACTGTTGGTTGAAAGTCCTGATTTGCCAGCCAGTCATACTGTTTATTACTGGCTTGTAATATTTACCATCTTCATGCTCAAATATACAAGATTCTGTCTGAAATATTCTGTGATTGGTTGTGTTTGTTCTCTGAGTATACTTATACTCTCATCATCCTGGTCCTTCTGAAATGGGCTTCAGCCCCATGCAGTGCCGAGCCGACCCGTCTTCTAGATCGCAGCCTTCCCATCCAGCTGCATGCCAACACGACGTTGGACTCAACAGAACACAGGACAGTTACAGCTCCACGTTTTATTCTATTAGGGTTCTTGGCTGGTTGTATTTTTTTTTCACTGCAGAACAGATTTGCACTTTTTATGGATGCTGCCATGAACTGTGCTCTCTGAAGTGTTCCTGGCTCATTCAGAGGTTTCCAAGGATTTTCCACCAGGGAACACAGCCTGTCTTTAATGCACCATTGCCTGAGGGCCCAGAACCATTTAGTACTGGACTTTATTCTTGTCTGTGGTGTATAAAGATTTATATAGATTGTTTGAAGTTTCACATGATGTGATATTCAGACGATGAGAAGAAAAAATCATCTTTTAACACCTCACTAATTTGCCCCAAGGTATCTGATAAAAATTCACAATTTCGAGAATATTTCCACTACTGTCCTTGAATGCCTCATGTACACATTTTTATCTTAAGGTGTATTTAGAAAAGTTCATATCAGGGCAAAAGAAACGACAGCGCACAAGTGATGTGTGTTTGTTTAACTGCAGCAGTGTGGCAGGTTGTACTGTGACCTGGGAACTCGTTGTGTTTCCTGTTTTTTTCAGTTTGGTTTTCTTCAGCAGTGTCCTATGTGATCAAACGTTGCAACCTGGAAGCTTAAACTCGTGACTCATGCTAGCAAGCTGTGCTAAGGTAAAAAACGAAAATACAGTTAAATAAAAACAACTTAAGAAGAACAAAAACACAAAAATGTTTTCTGTCATAATAATGTGAGTCAATTTGCTGGTAAAAGTAATGCTGGCTGTGAACCAGAGGGGAGGACAACTTCAGCTGTCAAGGATTTCGACATGAGTTTAGGACACTCGAAAGCGTTGAGGACTGGAGTTGTCTTCTGCTCTGAAGTCCTCTGGTACAAACCGCCATGACTTTCACCAGATAAACAATCAGTCTAAACAACTCAGAGCAAATTAGGGCAGAGGGAGAACAGCAGCCTCCACTTGTTATCTTTGTGTTTAACACTGACAATCACGCTTTGTATTTCAGATGTTGGCTTTAACAATGAATGGCTCCACATCAGCCCCTAACTTGCACCATTGTGAAGTGAGAAGTTTCGGTTTGACATTCTTTGTATGTAAGACACACATGCATTTCTGAAAGCAACAATCAATGTTGAAAAAATGAATTAAGTGTCTCAAAGATATGATCTGAAATCATCATGTATTTTGAGTGTAGATTTTGTGAATCAGCTGCTCCCTGTAACAGGACCACCATGAGGAGACATCAGTAATCACCAATAATACTTATGAATCAACCAAATGAGGGAGTGACCAAGTTGCCTTCCATTTAAAATCTGATGTTAGCATGAAATATGGTCAGAACTGCTGCTGTCTAATGGTGGGTAGCTTCAATTCTGCTGGTAGCATGTGTCCTTACATCGCCTTACTCAGATCAGTATGCTAAATGTGGCTAAAAATATGAATCACCATAATGGGAATTATTGAGCAAAACATTGCTAAAATCCTTATTTTAGCTGTAAGGCTAACACTACTCTGAAGGCTTCAGCCTTACTACTCCTAGTTTACATTCTATATGCTAGAATCCTGGTCATTCCAAGATATGTTGACAATATCAGTAAGATGTGGGTTATCAAGTATGTTGACTAGCAGTGACTTCTTCTGTTCAGTATGAAAACAGTGTATAAGCTCAAATTAGAGAAAAGGTATTTGCAGGAGTAGATTTCAGTTTGTTTGCATCCAATTCTTGAACTTTTACAATGAGCTATGAAGTTATGTTATTTTCATAATCATATCAATTGACAGCTGCTGCTTTTTTCACTTAGCTACATTTATCTGTTTTTGTTCTAAAACTGCTACTGTAAACTTCTGGCCTTGTTTACAATATTTAATACAAATATTAGACTGACAAACAAGATACACACCAGCCCATACACACCAATAACTGAACTGTCCCCTGCTGTT
The DNA here is from genome assembly GCA_902982915.1 of Phalloptychus januarius. Taxonomy (NCBI): domain Eukaryota; kingdom Metazoa; phylum Chordata; class Actinopteri; order Cyprinodontiformes; family Poeciliidae; genus Phalloptychus; species Phalloptychus januarius. The sequence goes on from CADWAE010000121.1 coordinate 635,358, forward strand.
GAGAAGAATAGTCAGCCGCAATAATCAATTAATCGCATAGATAAATCAAGTGAGTTCAATAATTCCCTTTATGATGATTAATATTTTTTAAGGGTAATTTTGCTCAAAGACATCATAATACATTTTGCTTCAGGTTTTGGTTGTAAGTGGGTTTTTTTATTTTGCTTTTATTTCTTGGTTTTGGGTGTTGTGTTTTATTTTGCATATTTTAAATATTTTCTAGTTTCAGTGTTTATTTATCACTACTATATATTACTTGAGAACAGTCTCAAAACAACAATATAATGTATCAAATACTGGGACAATTATTCATCCAGTAAAATGAGTTACTGTGCCAAGTCCTGATGTATGACTTTAGTTTTTCTGACTAAAGAGACGCCAAGTGAAATAACTTCAGTTCTGTTCATCTTCAATAAATCAATTCCTTCAGAGCTGAGAGATTGGAACTAATCTGTAGTTGTTCAGCATCCTACACAAGGCCAGCCACCGGAGTGAAGGGAAAATATCAAAGACATCCTCCCAGAGCACGGCTTGATTGTATCCTAAAACTTGACTTTGCTCACACCTTTCATGGTTTCCTGTTTCCTCAGAGAGCCCAGCAGTGGAGATAAGAGCAAAAAAAGCCTGTTTTGAACCTCAGCACAAAATAGCCCTAATGGTCTTAGATCATGTTGCCTCTCTGACACACCATTAAGTGCTAAATGTTGAGAATTGCATTACTTCAGCTCCTAAGATTAAGAGTGATAAGGAAAAGCTGTTATTTCTATCCGCTGTGCTCACCAGCACAGGGCAATAGCTTTCTGCTGATGAATAATTCACATAGCCAAATCATCCGCCACAAAAGATAAAGGCCCTCCAACCACTCCTCAAGTGTATTGATTTTTGTTCCCTTTGTATGTTGGCCTGAAGAGCGTCAAATGGATAATGGAAGCACAAACTGGAAAAAAAACATTCATAAGCACTTTCAGTCACCAGGTGGTTTTTCATTGTCTGATACGTATCAAGGACAGAAAGTTGCAGACCTGCTCTGAGTGGTGACGCTCTGGACCAGGCTTAGCCTGACTTATTACAAACTGTCCTGACTTTCAATTAAAAACTGCTATAAAAGCCAATAATGACGGCAAGATCTGACCTTTGCATGAAGGTCAGATCTCATTATATGTATGAGCTGGAGTTGCTTGTAATCACCCAGAGTAAAAGGTAAAATTAAACTATTTTGCACCCAGGGGTGGCTACTTCCTTGTTGCAGGAGTCTGTATGTATTCTGGAGCTACTGATCTGACGAATGATTGGCCGGCGCTGGTAACTCAGCATCTGGGATCAGTAACTGAGTGTCTCTTCATGCTGGGAAATGAAGAGGCCACTCACTATCGTTAGCTTTGGAGAGGCTAACGATAAGCAGAGGTAGGCTGGTCTCCCACTGCCTACCTCTACTCTCTATTAGCACAGATAAGCTAGCATTGGCATTGGATCTGCTAGCATTGACCTTGGGTAAGCTGGTAGCTAGCATGGCCAGACTGGTCAGCTTCTGGTGGCTTTCAACTTTATAATCAATTTTTTTGTCAAGTGTTCTTTACAGTATTAAGCTGATCAGCATTTCAGAGGGCAAATTTGAATTATTTCATTATAGTTACAATATTTAAAATTGATCTCAAAACATTATTGTTTATTGCAATCATTTCAGGAACAATTTATCATCCAGAAAAATTTCTCATCATTACAGCAGAAATTTTAATTAGTTAAATTTATATGATGATTCTTACACACATATGTTTACATATTATAGAGTATATATATATATCTGATACATAAAATACACATTTCTTTTATAATAAAAAGCATGTTTTACAAGCGTTGCATCTCTCACCCATATAACAGCTTCTGCTGCAGGTCCAACACATCTGACACACAGAGCAGTGCAAAGTGTAAAATGATATACCTCTTTGCAAAATGTTTCTTTGGCGCCTCATAATATTTTAAGTGTACAACATAATCTCATCCCATAAAATCCAACTCCAAGGCTAATTGCCAACTTCCTGAGACACAGATTAAATAGACGGCCCCTCAGGAAACGTTGGGCCCCTCGGGGTTTTGTATGCACCTGTTCAACCACTTGACATTTTAAAGCTTCAAACTTATGTTGCTTGTGTAACGGTGGATCTTGCCCCCCCTCAGGCACCTTCTACTCTGAATGTTTTTGTTACTTCCCTGCAGGCTCAGGCAGAAAATCCCTCCAGGAGGAAAGTGTTAATGAGAAATTTCATTCCATATCTCAGAGGGTCTAATGGGAACTGGTTTGCATGGAAAAAGTTTTACTTTCACTACTCTGGCCTTTTAACTCCATGTAGACTTCATGCGAGTCTATAATGGGAGGAGATGACTGAGGCAGCATAATAAGGATGGAGGGGACTTTTTAGGAGGAATAAAATGTAATTCTAATGAAGTGGCTTAGGCAAATATTGTAGATCTAAGTGTTCACTGTAAAGATGTTTGATACATAAAAAAGGATGTTAAAAAATACAGAACTAAATTAAATTCAATATAGTTACCCCAGGACACCTTTTGACATTTATAAACAGGAATAATTCAGTTCAGGAAGGAGGACAGGAAAAGAACACGAAACAAACAACAAAAAGCCTGAGGGGTTTTTAGCTGAAAAAATTCAGAAATCCTTTTTGTAACAAATAGATTCCCTAATTTCAAGCCGTGAAGCTGAAATAGAATCTCAAAGAAATTTAGTGAATTGAATTTTTAGCTTTTTGAAGGGGATCAAATTTCTTTCAAAAGAAACTATTCAGAAAACCGGCAGATTTTATATTTATGATGTTTTAATAACCTCATTTTATTCTGGAAAGAAAGATGAAATCTGTGTCCCAATCTTTCAATCTTAAATATGCCACCAATATGCTAAATTGTTCTGAACAGATGAATATTTATTATATTTATTAGACTTTGCAGCGTCAACTATACAGATGGCGCTATGAAAATTTTCCCAAACGTTTAGCTTGCTAACTAAGTAATTAGCTCTGGGCTAAATATTTAAATATGATCTTCTGCGCTCCTCCCCTTTTGCCTGTTATCTGTCTCACTTCGAGAAGCAGTAAAGGAGGAGCTTGTGTGTGAATCTGTGTGAAACGCAGCAATACAAGAAACAAAAACCAAGCAACACCTCATACTGCAACTAGATTAAACTAAGAAAAAGATCAATCACGCAACCTGTTCACCTGTCACTGTTATTTAGTGCTTTTCCTGACTAAATATGGTTTTAGTAAGAAGAAGTGCATCCTGGGACAGTTTGTAGTTTCTGTTTCAGTTTCCAAAGCATGCAGGTTAGATGATGTTGAAAGCTTGAATATTAAATGTGACAGAAGCCTAATGTCTAATTTCACTAGTTTTTATGACATATAGAGAGCTTTTGAGAGAGTTTTTGGCCACGCCATGATTTGGCGTTTCTGTCACATTTAAATTGATGTGCATGATGCCTAGATACAAAATGCAAATCTCAAAACATAATTTTATTTGTTAAGAGAAAAGGGAATTCAAAGCTACTTGGTTCTTCGTAAAAAAAAATAATAATAATAATAATAGAAAGCAGTTGCCAGCTGATCTCCATAACTGGTTGTTCCACTGATTGAGCAACAAGTGGCAGACTTTGCGATCACTGTGGTGAGCTCTTTACATGGTGGAGGACTTTTGGCTCGCTGCTTTTTACACAATCGTTTTGACTCAGCTGCATTGGAGGACGTCCAGGCATGAATGACCTGATTAGCATTTCCGTCAGATTTGGGTCTGCACTTTAATTAGGTCACTCAAAACCTTCAATTAGTTTTTTTGTTCTGTATGCAGTCAGTCAGAGTTGGAACCAAAGTGATCTTGAGTTGAAGGTTAAAATCTACTGGTGTGGACGCCTGGTCCTCCTGAACCAGACCATCACTCTACCACCATGTCTGGTTGCTGCTGACCGATTGGTTTCAATAGCTTGTGTAATGCTATGCACATCTTAAATTGTATCCACTTCTGTCCCGTCAGTCCATACATTTTTTTCAAAGTCAGTAGCTTTATTTTGTTTCATTTGCCTTAATTGGCAGATGTAAATCTGTCCTTCACCCTGGGAGTGGCTTTAGTTTGGAACATCTCCCCTGGATCCCGTTTGGCCCAGTCTGGTTTTCTGACCATATGAGAAGATGACCAGCAGAGTGTTCTTCTTCACACAGACCACGAAGAAGAAGACGGGAATGCAGCTAATGTCAGATTGTTAGCTTTGTGGTCCTGCTGACGATGATCAAGTTAAGTCACGGTCCACGTAGCAACCAGCAGTGAATTTCCCCCAGAAGCAGCTTAAAGCACATCATGTCTTTAAGCAGGAGCCAAAGTCTGCTATGGCCTCTTCTGTATGAGGAGCTAATGGAATTGACTTGTTCACTTGCCACATCGAAATCAATCTGTTCTCTGCTGAACTGCATAATATGGGAATGTTTGGAATGTCACACACAGACAAAGTCTTTATTTACTGACCGTCTGTGAGGACTGCCTTCGATCAGGTGTAGGACTAGCAACTCTCTTGCTGAACTGAATGTTCTCTTACTGTAGTGTGATTTTGGACAGAGACACATAATTACACACCGACGCCACTGCATGTCTTGGTAAATCGAGGGTGCAGCCAACAGCAGAAGCAGCTCAGGAGTAAAATCCTTTTTCTTATTCACCATCGGTTTGTTCTCAGCCTTTATTCATCAGGAAAACTCGATGCTGTGGCTGTCAGCCGAGAGTTCAGCAAAGATTCAAATTGTCCTGCCTGTGATCACAGGGAGGAAACGTCTTCTGAGCTGCAGAAAGTAAAGAAATGTACGGCTGCCCCAAACTACTCAATAATATAGAAATTCTGACTCAATAACTTCTAAATCAAAAATGTATGCCTCTCTGGGCAAGAGGCTGAACCACAGGACATTACTCTTCCAGAGTCAAAGTATTTTTCCAGGAAAGGTTGTAAAGTCAAAGTCCAGCACAAACTAGAACTCTGTATTTTCACAGTGTGTGTAGATATCTGCAGATATATGTGACTTTGCCTTTCATGTTCCAGTTAACCTTTGAATGGTGGAACTTTATTTTAATGCTAACAGCAATGATCTGTGCAGCCATGGTGGTTTATACTCAGCCTGACAGGCATTTACAGCGCCATATTTTCTCTCAATGCGCAGCACTAAATCCTCAGAGGGTTTTTAGCTTTTTTCAAAAGCTCCCACTTGCCTTGACTACGACTTTTATGGCCGAATTTAATGTGTAAAACTCCAAAGGCAAATTTCATTGAAAAGAAACACAAAACAACAACATGCCTCATGCTATTCTAAAAGGTTACAAGCTATGACTGACAACTAGAGACATTTTTGTCCTCTTTTGGTAGGTTCTGTGTAATTTTGCTGAAGGGATGTGTTTATAACCTAGTATGTGTTTATAAATGCAGTATATGTGATTTATTCCACATATGATGTATATTCAGTGGCCAAGTCATTTGGTACAGCTGCTGGAATAGGGTTGGGCCTCCATTTTGCCCTCAGATTTTCCTTATTGATTTGCGGCGGCGGTTTGTTACGTTGTTGGAAACACGTCTAGATACTTTGGTCACTACAGACATGATGGTGAAATGCCTGCAACTTTCTGTACAGAAAGCTCACTGTCATATGAAAATTAGATACTAAGGGAACCAATGTGTTGCAATAAAATAAAATAAAAATAATATATATATATATATATATATATAGAGAGAGAGAGTATATATATACATCCCACCTACACAATGACCCTATCCCCAGTATCTGATACAATATGAGACAAACTGAATCTAACCTGATTCTGTCAATACTTTCTAAATGTCACAGCTGGAATCAAAACTGGTTGAACCAGGCAACATTTTCCAATGTTTGTAACAGATTTTGTAACAGACCCCTAAAAGGTCATTGCAGGTCTACAGAGAGAGGCTGAGTTTGGTGATGCTGCGGGCCGGAGGGCCCTCTGCTAGGCATCAGTTAGCGGATCAGGCTGAAATGTTTCATTCATACGAGCTAAATGTTTAGTTTGCAATTCTCACTAGGTGAACATATGAGTTTGAAAAATTGACCTGGATTTTTTTCTCTTATGGTTAAATAAAAATTAAACTGTCCAGTTTTGATTGGATAAGGCGGCCATGAGGATGGAGGTGAAAAGCAGCCAGGATTCCAACCTGAAACTTACTTATAAAAAGCATTTTGATTTACACTGTAAGCATCATCATCATATATTAGCTTTCATATATGTTTACTTTAATGGTAAAAAATTAATTATTGAAGGAGCTGCAGCAGCTGAGTGCATTCCTGTCCACTCATTATCAAAGCAGAGTTTTCTGTTTCCTTTGCATTTTATCAATTATTTATTTCAGGTATATTGCTGGATAAACAGACCTTAATGTATTTTCTTTCCCTGAAGACATGTTGTTTTTTTAAAAAAAAGTATATATAAATATATATTTCTCAGAAAAGCACAAGCAGAAACACAAAAATGTCCTCCCAGAGGAGCGAACCGCCCTGGGAGCGCTCCGAGCATTCAGGGGAAATTTGCTTTTTGAAAGGTTATTTTGATAAACGCTGAGCTTTATTAGACAGTTCAGGTGACAGCGCAGGGGGGGGGGGAGAAGAGAGGTGACAAGCCTCCAAAGTTACAAACGCTGACTGAGAGAACATGTCTTCAGTTGGCAGCTGTGCCTTTCTCCAAAACATTTTCCAGCAGATAATCACCCTTCTTCCAGACAGCTGAACACACGCTGTGGTTCAGGACACAATCAACAACTCAGAGGAAAATCCTGCAGAGTGCACTTTCAAATACTTAACAATCACCTTGTGCTAAAACAACAAATCCTCACCACAGTAAAACACACTTTAACAGGTCACTAATTGTCTCTGTGGACAAAAGAAACACATTATCGGTTGTTAGATCTGAGTCCTAAAAGCAAAACAGAAAAATACAGTCAGCTGAAGGTTTTTATATTTATATGTTACAGTAAAGTGAAATGGCAATTCTGCAATCTGCTTAGAGGGAACATGAAAAACAGATCCATAAGTACCTGCTATATGTGTTTTATAGGAAGTTACGTCACACTCAGTAATTATGTCAACATTAACACATCAATTAATCTGAACATTTTAATGTTTTATTGTAAAAACACAGTTTAATCTAACTACAGCTGCAGATAAGCAACAAAAGCTGAATGTTTTTCAACTTTGCATCGTGTTGCTAACCCACGTGTTCACATGTATGTGCATGAGCTGCAAGCTTCACATGCAAGGTGCAGCCGGTCAGAGCAGGCGTTCTGTCGCTGGGCGCCTCATCGCACAGGAAAGAAACGGAGAGAAATGTCTCTAAATTGACATTTAAAACAAAATGACTTCATTTAAATCTTCCTACATATGAAACCTGGAAAACTGAGAATCTTGAAACATGTTTGGTTTCAGATATTAAACCATAAATGTTTTCTTAAATAGTTTTTAAAAATACAGTGGTCGTTTTTGTTATAGGCTGTATTAGTAGTTGCTAAGAAAGGGGTCGGGCAACCAAGAGCTAAAAACTAAAATATATCTCATCTGTCAGTTGTTCTCTGAACTAGTTTGCTGTTACATGTGTAGGGGAGTAAGTCACCCTTTGTTGACAACAGCACAGAAATAACTAATAATTGCTTGGTAAATTGCTTGGTAAAATTTTGTAAAATTCACAGCCGTCCGTCTCTGACAGCAATGGCTCACATCTTCCAGGATTTTACCCCAGTAATCTGAAAGGTTTTATTTAAAACCCTTTTTTGCTGGTCTGGACCAAAAGCAGATTGTTTTGGGATATGTTGCAAGGAATCATCTTCAGTTTTCAAAAGGAAGTGGTGTTTATTTTGATATCTAGCATCTAGTTAAAGTTGTTAGAGTTTCAAAGCTTCCAGTTGGCACCAAATGATCAAATATACCACAGAAATACAGACACCAGTCATTATTTTCATGCTACATTTGTCATGAAATTAAACACAATTACAGGGCTGTAATTTCAACTATTTACAAGTCAGGATCTAACACCTATATTTTTTGATGATGATATAAAAAGTACACACAGAAGGTAGCTGTGACAATATTTATATGAATTTATATCACTTACAAATATACCTAATGGATTATAAATTGCTTTTCAGAGTCAGACTCTGACTTTCTGCACATATTCATTAAAAGGTCGCTGCAGAGGAGTGGTTTGTGTAGGACTTGTTGACGTTACTCTGCAAAGTCAGGATTTCTATTCTTATCCAAAGGCTTTCATGTATGCATGGCTTTGTAGCTTTGCCAAGAGTCTGCTGTTCCAATTTTAATCTCTAAAACATGTCCAACTGTTTTTAATGACAAGGCACCAAAACTCAAGCTGCCTACTGATCTGCCACTGTATAAAACTGTGACTAGCAGCACAAGATTAGGGTTTCACTTTGCAATTTAAATTCTCCTGTTACTCATGTGGCTTACATGTGAAATGTCATATTTGGTTAATCCATCCATCCATCCATTTTCTATTCTCCCTTAGTAGGGTCAGGAGGTGCTGGTGTCTATCCCCAGCTAACGTTCTGGGTGAGAGGTGGGGTCACTCTGGACAGGTCGCCAGTCTGTCGCAGGGCAACACAGAGACACACAGGACAAACAAACAAGCACACACACACTCACACCTAGGGACAATTTAGAGAGACCAATTAACCTGACAGTCATGTTTTTGGAGGGAAGCCGGAGTACCCAGAGAACCCACACATGTACAGGGAGATCATGCAAACTCCATGCAGAAAGACCGGGGCCAGGAATCGAACCCAGAACCTTCTTGCTGCAAGACAACAACTCTACAAACTGCAGCACTGTGCTATTTGGTTAATTAGGTTTAAATATGATCTAATGTATAAAGCGTGTGTATGCACACAAAATGTGCAGCACCATATTTTAAACTCAAGTCTGCATGTATAAATATTAACGTGCATAAACAGACGCAAACGTTTGACCTGCCATGAAAATGTGCAGCAGCCAAGCATCAAAACTCACATAAATACACTGAAATCTGACGACATTCAGTGATTTAGACCAAGAAGCATAAAGCCTGACATTTTTCATGATTTTAATATTTTATTGTTTAAACATAAACAAAACATTTTTTACATGCAAACTTGAGCTAAAAATATGGCGGACCAGCAGCTGAGCTCCATTTCCTGCAAATTAGGATACAAAAAGTGAAGATGCTCAGATATGTAAAGACAAGGCCTTGTATAAAGCCTTGTCTTTATACATCTGAATTATTTTGTGTGCCACACTTTTCTAAATTTGTTCATACGTCAAGTTTTAGTTTGAAAACTGTGCATTGTGATTGTTAAGTTTTATACATGATGATTTCATTTTGCACTTGTGAACTTGGTGTTTTTTTGTCTTAGGCATTTCCCTATGTATGCTTTTGCTTTGCGATTCATTAAATATTTACTGCCTGTTTTCATAGAATTAAAGAAGCTGGAGCCATCCTCTAATTCAGAAAAAACAGCTTTAGAGAAGCCAAAAATAGAAAACCAAAGAAAAAAAATGGCACACTGGTTTGAAATCTGTTCTAAACAGAATATTTCCAAACAAACAACACTGCCACAGAAATAGAAATGAAAAGAGAAGTGCAAATGTGAGAAGAAAAGATGTTTGTCATTTGCAGACAAGTTGGTTTCCCAAAGCACAAAGAAGGCACTGATGAGGCCTCGGCGGTCTGATGTCTAAAAACAGACCAGAACCTTTATTAAACGTGAACGCTCAATGCTGTCAGGTGTGGAAATAACTAAACACTTTTCTGAAGAGGAGTCGGCTTAAAATAGCTCCTCAGACAAGTGAAAAACATGTGAAGGGCATTTCAAGTTTTTTTGTTACAGTCAAGTTTTTTTAAATTATTATTTCCAATACATTATGGTTAAAGTCATTTGGTGAACAAACCACAGTTATTTTTTCAGTAATGTTTTTCTAAATAAGTTCTTTCTTTAAGCTTTTATGTCGGAATGTTTGGATTTTTCTTCCCCAGATTTAAATTGAACCACTTAGATTAGATAGAGAGTTTTAAGTTTTAAAATTCAAATCACTGCTACCCAAATTTAATTTTGTAGCAATTTTCGGCCACACAGAAGCTCCAAGTGCTTTACAAGATAAAAACACGAGACAGTAACCAATTATGAAACAAACATATTTTGTCAAATGTCAAAATCTAAATAATCTATAACAAATGCTATCAAAAATACATCAAGTAAATTGGTCAGAGTTCCAGATGAGATGTACATAATGCACATAAACAGGTCGTGTTTTTAGTCTTGATATGAAAGACTATAAACATTTGCAGACAAGTGTTTCTGTGTTTCCATTACAAATGTTCACAAAACTTTGTCAAACATGACTTTGTAATTGTGGTTTTTCCATTAAATAAGAAACGAGTTAAAACCACATGTGATAAGTCATTGAAAAGGTCATTAAAAACATCCCATCCTCCTGCCACTTCCTGTCATCTTCTTCATCTTTTCCACCAGTAGAAACATCCAGTTGTTGATCATATAACTTGCATGATGTGTAAAACTTGTTTCCACTGCAGTTTTGCAAAATAAACCAATTTTTATATTGCTGGAAAAAACCACCAGATCCTAGAGCCAGAGGTTTTTATTGAAAATGAGAGTTTTATCCAGGAAGCAGATTTGTTTTGGAAATCTCCAATTGTGCAGTTCTACGGTTGATGGAAAAGCAGCTAATGTCTCAGCATTTTTGCATTTATGTGGAAGTTTGCTCCAGATTTGTGGTGCATAGAAGCTGAATGCTGTTTCTTCATGCTTGGTTCTGGGGATGCACAGCAGAACCAGAACCAGAACCAGAGCCAGAAGACTTGAGGGGTTTGGAAGGTTGATACAACAACAGCAGATTATTGAGGTATTCTCGTGCCAAGTTGTTCAGTGATTTATAAACAGTATTTTAAAATTCACATTCTTGGTTTCTATCTATCTAGTCTGAATCATGTGGTCCGAATGTTTATTTCTGCCTGGAGTTTGCATGTTGGAACTGGGTGGATCGATAGTTTAATGTAACTTATCGATGCTTTCATTTGACTATTGGAAAAAGCAATCAATTCAATTCAATCCTCTTACAGTCAATGTTCGTGGTGTGGCAAATGGCTGTTGTCAGTCCAAAATAGCCCTATTATACATTTCTTCCTCCATCTACATTTACTAAGCCTCAAGGCAGAAACTGCTTTGTTCCTTTGTTGTTCAGTCAGCTGTAAAATTCTGCCCATGAGATTTCATTATGTGGCCCTTCATGAGGTCTTGACCACACGAGAGCCAAAAGGTTTTCCCTGCCGAAATTAGCACAAAGTCAAGTATATTTAGAACCGCGAGTCAGTATGGCGAAAATAAAGAAATTAATTCCACGTGTTAAAATTTCACTCTTGGGACAAGAAATATGACATTGTTTCACTAATTTTATGAACTTGTACCTGCTTCGTTCTGTCAAGACTGAAGGAGAATTTTAACACCTACATGGTAAATCAGCTGAGGAAGGAAAGTCGTTTCTGGACAAAACACACACATGGACAGAGGGCACAAATTCTAACTGCATGCCAAACAGCAGTGAAGAAATACTGCTGTCACTACAAATATTATAGTGACAGCACTGCATAAATATGTTCACTGGCAACAAACAACAAAAATAGCTAGGTTTTTTTCATTTAGAAAATGAAAAAAAAAATCATCCTTAAATTTTTGGATCATTTCTTATTCAACCACAAACCTCTGGTCATGTTATTAGGATTTCATGTGCAGGCCAACAGAATAGGGCATAATTAGGATTGTGCAGTGAAATGGAAATAAGTGTTTATTAGATTTTTTTGTAGCAAACAAAAATAAAAAAAAACGAATAAAACATCTCTGTATTTAGAAACTTCTTTTTTATGGAGCAAAATAAATGAAACAAACCAACACCTGCAGGTCGAAGTATTTCCATCACATATCTTCATACGTCTTCATTGTCTTTGCTGGAGAAAAAGCAAACCAACAACCAACTGTTTACGCAAACAGAGGGAGCGTCAAGCCTTCCTCTGATGCAGATTATATCGATAGGTTGGTCCAAATGGTTTTCCACTTGGACCCGCTTCCTTCGAGGACGTCTCCAGCTGGCACTCTCTGAGAGCATCTGTAATCAGAACTGTAACTATAATGATGATGATAATAATAATAATGGAGGAAGTTGGGTTGTGGTGTGAGAGAGAAATTCAAATAATTGACAGCATGATGCTGCCAACACCGGACCGTGGCCAGTGGTGGCACTGCTAACAAAAACGTTAGTTGAGCTAACGCTAAAGAACTAATCAGAATTGTTAATTCTGCTAACTCTAAAGAGCTACACCAACACGGTGTTCACCAGGAGCTAATGCATAATTAGATTATGTCAGACCATGGAAGACTAAAATCCTCTGGCACCATTTTATTTTGACATTATAATTGATAAGTGCCCTTAGATATCATATTTTGTTGATATCTCATTCTCTGCTGTCTGTGTTTTATTTTGTTACTGTATGATTCTTGTTCGAAATGGTTATTGAGAAAAAAAGAGAATGTGAGGAGAGGACATGGAGCTACTGCGTAACACTTTAACCACTTATAAAATAAAAACATGAATGTAAACGTCAAACTACTTGAAGAATTCGAGTAGTTTCTCAAGCTGGAGCCCCTATCATCTTTCTTCTGCCTCACAATTTTAACTTGTATTGGAGCTGTGAAAAGTTTTAAGTGATACTAATAGTTTTACAAGCATCTGTACACGCTGCTGAAGCATTTGTGGAGTAATACTAAGATCAGAGACCTCTGTCTCATAAGTTTAACGTAACGATGTTTCATTTGGGGAGACGGTTGGTACAGACAGCCATGGCACTGCTTCTACGACTGAAGCCTGCATCTTATTACTTACTTTGTCATCTATTCTGTATTGTGCAGTATAATCATGTTGTCAGATCAAGCGAGGGTCATTCTGAATAAGCCGTGCTTGCTAATACATTTTGTGTTTCAATATTTCAACACCATGTCTGAAATGACAGGCAAGGTGAGCCTATTTCTCAGCCCAGCGATACAGTAAACAGAAAATCTCTTTTACTGCTTTCCTTGTGTGCTGAATTACCTACATGGAGATGGATTGTTTTCCTACATGGAGCCTGTTGACAGGAAGACGCTCTGTCTGTTGGCTAGATCTGGATACGCTTTAGCTTCTGCTCAGCAGTTTTACCTTGCAGTGTGTGTTGCTCTCCTTGTGCTCCAACTTCATTTATTGGTTTTATCTCTGTTCACACTGGAGTCAAATATGAAAATATATCATGTCTAAACAACTCTGATGAATGTTTTCTCAGCAGTCAGTCATGAAAACTTTGACACTCCCAACACCCAACAGATGCTAGCTGCTAGCTAAACCAGCATCTAGCTGCGAATGAGCCGGATTTTAATTGGGCCCAAGTCGTTCAAAACGCGACTCCTAATACCTGGTCCAGGTGTGACCGAGATGTTTGACTGAAAATCGTTCTTAGAGCTCCGACATCAATAAGTGGCTTTTACAAGTAGATCTAAAAAATGTGATTATTGTGAATAAGTTGTATTTACATTCCTTTCAAAATGAGATTTTTTTATAAAGATTCATGAATTGCACATTAAAGGGGTAATATCAAGTAAAATCAACTTTTTGAGCTTTATATCATGTTATTCCGTCATCAAAAGCATAAGTAGAGTGGAGTGTTTGAGAAATCTTTTAACCTCCATGGTAACCATACAGTCATGCAAAATGTCTGGGTGGACTTAGCCCCGCCTTCAAGGACGAAGCACTTCCTTTGAGCTCCACCTCATAGCAGCCCTCCCCACAACTTCTCTTCTCTGCTCCTTCAGACTAGCCACTTAGCAAACACCTGGTGGAACTTTGGATCAATGTGGCTCATTATAGGAGCCACTTCTCAGTGCTCCTGGTAAAAACGTTGTTAGAGAGTTAATAGAGGAGCCATGTGGCGATGCTTTCCACAAAAGCAGGAGTTCTTAAAAATACAGAAGTCCAATTTCAAGACGTTAAATTATTAAGTCAATTTTCATTTGAATCATCATTTGATTTATAGAGCATTTTTATAAAGTAGATTTCATCAAGTAGTTACTTGTGCTATAAATTGGAACTATGTGCCTGGGAAATACATAATACTGCCCCTTTAAGTAACACATGTCAATCAATTCTATTTTTCAGATTATGAACATTTTAAATTTAGTTTGAATTTCAATATAGTAAAAAAGGCTAAAAATTGCAAACTCATGGTGTCACACATTAATAAGCTTACAAACCCCAAACGCCTCCAAAGGCTTTCTGAGCCTTTAAACAGCCTCTCAGTGTGGGTCAGTAAGATACACAATAAGGGGAAATACTGCTATATTCACAGAAAGCTGAGTGGAAGGAAAAGCTGTGGTAGGAAAAGATGCACCAACAACAGGAACTTTCAAGCAATATTCATTCAAGAATTTGTTCAAACTTCACAAGGACTGGACCGAGGAGGCACATGAAGAACCGCTGCACCCAGAACCAGCTTCCTCATGTGAAGTCACAACTGAACCCGAGACACCAACGAGCTTTACAGAGAAGTAGAACTGGGCTGTTCCTCAGTGGTCCAGATTCCTCTTTCAGATTAAAGTAAATCTTGCTTTGCATTTGGAAATCAGTCCATGTGAAGCTTCCAGTCTGATTGCCTCCGTGTCACGCTACATTGATGCAGTAATTCATGCAAGCATTAAGGACATACAAATGAACATACTGACATTTTTGTTTCAAATATATTTTTATATTGATCGTATGTATTAAAAGTGTCGAGTTTTTGTTGTCTGCATCTTGCAACCATCAACATGATGGAAAAAGATAAAGGCTTGGAATATTTACTCAGTGTGATGAATCTGTGATGTTTGAGTCTCACTTTCTGATATGAGTGCCAACAAATATAGAACGTTTTTATAATATTCACATTTTTTAAGATGTATTTGTATGTAAATCATCACACTCATGACTCATGCAGTGTAGAGGAAAAACAACTAAATCCAAATAGCTTCAAGCTATTTCAACCCAGCCAAAACTGTCCAGGTTTGTGTCTCCTGATAGTTGTGTTTATTTCCATGTCTAAACCAGAAAAAGATTTTTAAAAGGTCTCACAGACAAATCGAGTACAAGGCAGCCAATTTCTGCTGAAGAGCTTTGACATAATGTTTGGAATGCCAAACTCTGGCATCTGGTGCAACATTATGTTCACCAAGAGCTAATGTAGTGCATAATTAAATGCACTTATTTATCCTCTGAAGAGAAGTAAGATATGAGGGGTTGTGCTTGAATGCAGTATGTTGCCATGTAGTTTCCAGTAGTTTGGAGACTTAACAATTGAAAAATCTGCCAGGTGTAACCTCAGACTACCTGCCTTTCACTCCAGTAGAAAAAGCCCATCTGTAAGAAAAACTGCTATTCAAAAAATGAAAAGAATGATCATTTTGGTTAGAGTTAGCAGTTTCTGCTCCAATTCTGACCAGCATTCTATTTCTCCATCAACTCTGTCAAGAGAGTGTCTTATTTTGTAACAGAGGTCATCAACTGATCGCATAATCTCTTTGTTTTACAGAAAATGCTTTATTAGTTGTTGTTTAACCACACAATCATAACACAGTCTGATCGGCTGAAAAACTATTATATCTCCAGATATTGCAGCTGTTATTCATAGGATGTTCTCATACAAGAAGAGTTGACAGTAAAAATGTCTAGAATAGTAATTCATATCAATTTATTCATGCCTAAAACAAAGTCAATAAAGTATGAAAGTAAGAAAAATGATTTTCCATGTAGCATTCATGACTTATATTTAAGAAAACTAAAATCGATACAACAGTAATCAATGAGAAAGTTCTGAAGAAATGCAGACTGGACCTGCTAAAGCGTGCCCGTCGGTTGGAACCCAGTGCTCTGATGCTACCAATTAACATCAATGCTAAACTTAGCTAACATGTAAGAAATACATATATATCATTTTATAACAGAAGTTAACATGGTTACTTGAGTGAGTTTTAAAGGAAAGTACATAAAACACATACTACACTACTGCTCTTTCAAAGCTGCAACATCTGACTTAGGGTTAAATACAAATGCTTGGTACAGTTATTACATTTCAGATAAATTATGCATAACTTTGTGTTGGTCTGTCATTCAGTAGAGGCTTTTGTTTTCAATGTGATAATGAGGAAGTTGAACGTGCATGAAAACTTTTGCATGGCTCCGTAAATAAGTCATAAACGAAAAATATGTATTTTTAATAACCGTGTATGTCACATGATCAAATCAAAACATTACCAGATGTCTATAACCTCGTTGTGTGGCATTTCACCCCATGGAGAGTATATATCGGTTATCTTATTTTTCATTTACGGGATGCTGCTCCAGTAACTCTCTTGTGGTCTTGGCTGAGCTCTCTGAGAGCCGGCCAGGCAATAGATCATGCTGACCCGCCATCCGGCATGAACAAGAGATTTACAGAGGGAGGCGCGGCCACGTCTCCTGCTGCCCACCGCCTCCCTGTGCAACAGATCAAACAGCCTCATCCACACACTTCTTCACATACACTACACCTCACAAGCTTCAGCGTATCCATCACATTTACTCCAACACACAAAGAAATGTCCCAGCAACCGTATTTCTATTCACCACATAATCACTGGGTTTAGGATCCAGAAACTGCCGAACACTCTATAATTGTGAAATATTCAGAGACGATACAAAAATAATAATAAGGCCGTCAGGTTTGTCGTGTTGTTAACGGGATCTTCCTTCATGCTGAATGGAAGAGGGAAAGCCATTATCGGGTCAATGTTGCACCGAGACACAGACTGAAAACCAAAGTGGTTGTGAGACTGGCCTGAGGTGACAGAGCCAGATCCTCACTGTGCTGTCAGTAGGCGCCTTCCTGTCAACAACAGCAAATAAGAAGCCACACAGGCGCCTCCTTATTGGAAACAATACATACCTGTGGGTTTGTGGGGGTTTATTTTCTGAATTTTGTGCTTCATGATAACATACAGTCATATTCCATAACTTAGAACATATCATCCCAACGAGTCTCGTTTGGCAGATCACAAGTAAAAAACCTTTAAGCAGGTTTTGAGCATCCTTTTCATTCAGCCACATTTGAAGAGCATAGTTTTTATTACTAGTCTGATGTAATATTCTAATTCTAAACAAAATGTGCTGTTTTTATTGCCATAAGCAGAAAATGATCATAATCAATAGAAACAGATTCTTCCAAGGAGAAGCAGCATTCAGCTTGTATGTACCTCAAATCTGGAAGAAAAGTATAGAGAAATGCAAGTTATTTTAAATCAAAACGCCACCTGCTTAGTTTATTTTGAAGCAGAATAAATGAAACATATCTGATGAATATTGATGATTTGACAAAATGTCATGTCTGCTACTGGTTTTAATAACTGTTGACTATCTGATGAGTTCATGATGGGGTTTTAGCCATGTTACTGAAATGTGCTGTTCAAATAAACTCAAACATCCAACTATGTATAACTAAACTACATCATGTGTTTCACTTCATGAGAAAGTTCCTAAAATAAATAGACTTTTCGGTAATGTTCTAATTTATTGAATTTATTGCTTTTCCGTTGCTAAGAGCAAATTAACTGTACATGTAAAGTCACATAAGTCTTGATTCTTCGTCTCTTTGCGACTCATAAGAAAGAAACCATTCACATTACTCCGTTTCACTTGGGGAGGGGGGGTGTTTACAGGACCTGCTGAGTTTAGCTGCAACTGATCACAAGTTCAACAGAGTTGTATTGTTAATAAGTTCTGATGACGATAAGCATCACATCTTCAGTAAAAGACATGGAATTTGACTTCTATCAGCAATGAAAGGATTTGCTTTATTTTCTTCTCTTCGTATCACACAGATTTATAATAACTGCCGATTCCTGTTTGATGAGCCACCCATAGTTCATGGCTTCTCACTGGCATAATTATTACACAGTTCCAAATTGGACGATGCTTCTGGTGGGATAGGGGTGACATTCAAACCCCCCATCCAGCTCTATTCATTATAGCTACTGTAAGTGTTCCTTCGACAGGGAACCAGGTGAGACACTCAGCTCAACTCTCACCTAATCAGGTCCCCAGAGATGCTGGGTGTCTGTCAAAGCGCCGCTGCTTTGTGGATGACATTCCGATTATTTTCCTGTCATTAAGGTTGAATTCATTAAACAGCTGCCTTCATGTTTTTTCCTGGACTTGTAGCAAACAGTCCGTTTGGGGCACCGTCTTCAGGCTTTTGATGATTTTTAATGGTCTTTCTATTATGCTCGCCATAGAAATCGGAGCTAGTGACAGATATTCAATAAATCCCCACTTATGTTTTTTCATCTGGGTTGATATTACCCCAAGGTGTTATACAGTACTTGTGCGAGTTATCGACTCTGTTTAACAGAAGTACTTTCTTCCGCCACTTATGTCCCCTAAATCCATGTTCTCAAACTTGCCGGCACGGATAAAATTTCATTTTTCTTCAAATAGCAACCGTTATTTGTTACTGCATTGTGTCAATCAAATAAATGACCCAAGGTTGCGGCAGTCCTTTTTAGCCTTCCAGTTGCCTTGGAGCAAAATCCCAAAGTGGATGAACTCAGTTCATATTCTCCAAATTAGCCTGTCCCTTTGTGAAAGCAGAAAGGCGCGCCGAGAAGAAAAGCAGACTTTTTTTTTCTTTTCCCCCCAAACAGAGAGTCACCCATTTCCTGCTGAGGAATTATTAGAGCGTATCCCTCTGGCTGGCAGTGCAAAAAGTGGGCTGAGACACGATGTACTAATCATCAGATGGAAACAAAGAGAAAGAAAGGACAGGGCATTCTAACGGTAAGACCGTTCTGACCTCTGGTTTCCTAGGAATTGAATTGATATGTAGGTCTGTATGAGTAATACTGCTGTGTCTTTGGAACGAATGGGTCGTAACAGGCAAGAGTTCACTTCAATATTTAAATCCTTGATTTTATTGCATTTCCTGTCTTTTCTTTCTGAATACAGTTGCATCCAAATTCATTCACACCCTCTGGCACATTTAGGTTTTAAGTAGTCTTCTTATTTTACCTTTATGTTTCTTCTGAGAAGAGGTGAAGTTGCCCCGCCCTATTTGATAAAGAATTTGTGGGCGGAGCTAAAGATTAGGGTGACTTGGAGGTCATCCAAATGACTTGGACATTCATATTGTGTCCAAATCATTTGGACACAATATGAATGAAAACATTTGGAAAGAAGGGATTTATTTTTGTAATGTGAAAATATTTTTTTGAAAAGCTACATTTAATAGCTAAACTGACATGCTCTATTATCCCTGGAGAAAAGCCTGTCTACACCCATTGGTATTAAGACCAGAATCTTTCTGAATTGAGTTTGTCTCGTGTCATCAAGTTTGATTGAGAGGTAAAAATTTGTAAAGACAAACATGTATTCTCTAAAAGGGAGAATGGAAAGATGAAGATTGAACATTCCCTGAAACATCAGGTCTTCATCTGATGTTTTTTGTCTGGTTGCAGAGGGGATCTGTGGTAAACACCTCATTGACAACACGGGAGTCTCAAGCCCAACCTGTGACTGAAGACCATATCCATGCTGCAAAGTCTGCACTCTGGTTAGCTACTCTCAACCCAGAGCAAGAATCATTTTATTATGTTTTTCTTCTACAATAGGTTATCTTTTATATGGACACATATGGTGCTTATTTTTCAGATCTCAGTAATACTGTGAGGAAACTGGACAGGAAACATTTTTTTAGCTGATTTTTTAAATTACATTTTAAATAGAAATTATTTCTTTCAGCGGACTACTCATAGTCTGTACTTTGTTTAATTTGGAATTATTTTCTTTACAACTTTTCATATTGAAATACTGATAAATTACATTTTTTGTGTTGTACTGTAATTTTTATGGCAAAATTCTGGTAACAACTTCCAGTTTTTACAATGAAGTTAATTTTATTTACAATAAAATGTCAATATATCATACATTCCTGCCGTGTTTTTCACTTATCTAGACTAAGATTTATTAGTCTAGATATAAAAACAAAAAATATTTTGTTTTTATATTAAGTTGCATAAAACGTTTACAAATCTGAATTGCTAAAGCCACGGTTGCCAAAATATTATACCATAATCCCTCAAGCAGTTTGGACGTTTTTACTAAGGGAAAACCACAGCTGCCGGTATTCTACCGTATTTTAGGAAACACAGTAATTTACTATATATTAGGTAATATGATAAAATACCGGCAGCTGTGGCTGCCAGACATTTACAGTGTTTTAGCAAATAGAGTAAAATACCAGCAGCCAGTATTTTACGGTGGAATTCTGGCAACCCCAGCTGCTGGCATTTTACCATAAAATCTACATTTTTGTTTCTTTTTACGGTGTGGTCTTTATAAACAGAAAATCATTTCACTCTGGGCAGTGACACCATGCGTACTATTCAGTGTGACATTGTCTTTTGGGGATTTTTTAAATAATTAATTAGTTATAATAACCTGTTGTAATGAACAGTAGCTTTGTGCATTATTCATTAGAATCTCTGCAACACGTTTTTACTTCTGGCTCCTAAGAAGTTGTAAGAAAAGCAAAATAATGACCTGAATGCTTTATCAGTAACCAATGCTGATGACTTATTAATTCATATGGATTTCTTCTGAAAACACATTAAAATGATAGTTGTCCTTACATACTGTGGTTACACAACAATTTTACCGATTCCTCGTTGTCTTTCCCAACATCATCTATGCAGAAACAAAAATAACAAAAACAACTCTTAAATCCAGGCTATCAATGCAAAAAGCTCAAATTGCAGTAACAGTGTTATGTTCACAGTGACCCCAGGAGCTGATGCTCATGAAGAGAATCAACCCAGTCTGTCATTTAGACAGAATTCCTGCACTGAGATGCGACTCAGCAGGTTCAATTTCCATTTAATGAAAGACACACACGCAAACATTTCACGCAGAATAACAAGATTTGATAAGTATTGATTTCCATGAGTAATTTGAGATCATCCAACACCGTGCATCCAAAGTTTTTCGACGTCGCAGTTCTTCTTATTTGAATTAAGGCGATCTGTCTTGGCTCAAAGAGAACTGAGGGATGAAAAAAGTTGTTTTGTTTTTTTTAATATGCCGTGGCTGAGAGTTCATTACGCTTTGATTTATATGCAATTTCTTATTCTGACTCTCAGCAGTCGCTTTGCTCCGCAGAGAATTTCCCTTTTCATCTGCAGATTTCATGTTATGGTCTAAGATAGCAAAAAAACTGCATCCTGAAGATCAGCATGTTTCCCACAACAATGGCGCGTTTGAACGCATGCTCCCTCCCTTTCAGCTTTTGCCACCATTTGACTCAAAGTGTAACATCCTCAGTGAGTCCCTCCTGAAGGGATCTGTCTGCTTCATATTTACACCTGGTGAGGAGCGAGCTGTGCTTCACTCCGCTTCGCTCTCCCTCGCTCCTCACAAAAACACGAGCCGCCTTTAAACATTCAAGTCATGGCTCAGCAAGGCGGTCTGCTGTCAGTTTTATTTAGAAACCTCCGTGGCCTGTTCTTACATTCAGAACGCCTTTTTTTTTAAACACACCATCCCCACCCGGCGCCCCTGCAGACCGCCCCACCTGTAAGACTTCCTGGTAACGGGGGTAAACACGGCCCGTATCAGCCCTTAATGCAATCACGGAGCAGAGCAGCGCACAGAGAAGCACATGCCTCACCAAACACAGAGTTACAACCTGTGAGGTGTTGAGCTGAATCTGAAAACGCCTCGCTACAGAAGTGTGTGTTTCTTCTGAGAGCCGCCCCAGCCCCACCCCGCCCCCCTGCGCTGTGTGGCGTTTGCCTCTCATCCAGCAGACAGCGAGGACATGATGACGACTCCCCAGGTTGTAAGCCTGACAATAACGGCGTGTTACTCACAAAGCAAAGCGATGGTTCCCTCTGTGGGAACGCGAGGCGAAAATCCCTCCCCCCTCTCCAGAAATCAGATGTAGACGCCCGGTGAACGCCAGAGGAGCATGCAGACTGTGGGGGTTTGATGACATAATGAGGGCAGTGGCGTGCATCTCCTATTAATGTTGCCGTTTCTCTTTACTCAGAAGAATCGCATCGGCCTTGTGATTGTGTCAGACTGCAGATGAACGGAGCTGAGGTGAAGTGGCCGTCACCGGGGATCTCAGATTCATTTGCATGGATTTGAGATTGAATGTTTTTTTTTTCATTCCTGTTATTACTGTATCCTACTTTTCTCCTCGAGTTGTTTTGTTCTCATGCCCCCTGTGAGTGTGGAAAAGTCCTAAAGCAGCAAAATGTTCCTAATGCCCTTGGTGATATTTGTCGAGTTGGAAGCTGGGTATTATCTCAGTTTATTCCCTTGATAGTTTTGCAAGCAGAATGAGTTTAGCATTCGAGGAAAGATTGGGTCAAAGTCATCTGTTTAGAATAAGTAAAATATCTATCCAACTTATTCATATAAACCCATGAGACGTCGCATACACCCCAAATCTCATATATAAATATCATTTTATTTGGTATTTTGTTTCTCAAGCTCTAACTTTTTAAGAGCACATTAGTTTTATATTCCTCATCTGTTTTTCACTAATGGGAATGAAACCATGAACTTCATTCTGTTTCACTTTGGGTGCATGATTGAGATGGCTGTGACTGACCTCAGGTACAACAGTTACATCAACTAACAATCATGCAAAACTCATGTCTTAAGATGCATCATTCTCAATCATTCTTTCTCTCTCTCTATATATATATATATACATGTTACATTAGATTGCTACATACAATTAGCCGCCAAACTAGCTTACTGTAATATTTGTGATCTTTCCAGAAGCTGCAAATATCACATTTTTGAAGCTACTTTTCATTTCTCTGCTAATATCATGGGATGTAGTTGTCAATTGTCAATCCCAGCTAAGATGTGTCCTTCATTGGACGACAGCATCAAGGTTAAGAAGTTCAGGTTGCCAGCTAGTCTGAGTTTAGCTTCAGCATCATTGCTAAACAACAGAAAGCGTGATTTAAAAAAAACAACTATTTTTTAAGAAACTGAAACGACCTGAACCACAGTTTATTTTGACAGGACGTAATTTTGACAAAGTTCATATTCTATAAAATAATTCACATGTCCCATGGTAGATTCTATTTAAAATGGGTAGTCATGATGCTAACCAACATAAAGCACGGCTTTTTAGAGATGACTCTTTACTGAACATTACATTGAAAGCGAACCTCTTTGATGAACAATGAAATATTTTAAAAGGTTAAAACTATTGCTGCTCGATACTTATTTATTTCTTTAATAGGCCAAGCTCATTGGACACAAACTAGCTTCATGTTACCATAAGCTCTGGCTGTGAGCAGTTTTCTCTTTTGGTCTAATTCAGTTTGTTCAATAGATAATATTAATAAAGCAAAGCTGCTTTTACAAATCAATCATTTTCAACAAAATTTTACTTTTATACAAAAAAAAAATTCCCTTTAAAGTTGAAGTGAAAACTAATTTGTAAAATTAAATGTTACTTTTTGTCAATTTCCAAATGTTTTTTTTGTCTTTATTTGGAACATAATTTAAAAACTACTCAAGATTTAATTTGGCCCATTAACATTGATGTACAATTGTGTAAAAATCACATTGGAGCTCAGTGATCCGGCTCTTTTCAAGCGAACCAACACATTGTACTTTAAACTCAATGCGCTAATTGAGAGTTGACTTGCTGGTAAAAGAATTAACTAAAAGAAAAAAAGAAAGAAATCTGAGCATGGAGAGGAATTCCAAAGGGAACTGTGAACAAGTGTTAAGTTCAATTATTTACCTGTGAGGGTTTACCTTTTCCTGTCAGTGTCTCTTGAGTTAGAGAGGATTTCACACATAATTGGGGCCTGCCCATAGCAATGCATAAGGAGAGCAGTGTCTGGCTTGCGAAGCAAGCCAGACACTGCCTCCATGCATTGCATGGCAGGCACCTATTGTTCTACACCCAATAGAATGTCTCTTTATTTATTTATTTTTCTTACGTCAACCGGAATGCGGCTCGCACCGCTGCGAGCCCACCCACAAAAGTGGTATCAAAACGTGCGGCTCGATCCCGGGAGGGGAGCTATTATTTTTATTGGCAATCGGAGTTAAAACGGCGACGTAAAAAGCGTCCAAAGTGCAAAATTACCAACTGCCGAAACGAAAAACGAAACAGAGTGTAACTGAAATTAACTGCCGCTTTTTTAGAGTGAGAAAAACAGTGGATTTTTGACAAAAAAATTATTTTGAAATCGCCCTTATGCCTACAAATATCGCTCGATTGCTCTGAAAGTCGGTCAAAACATCGCACCGAATGCCTGCTCCGGTAAAATGTCTTCAAAAATTTTCTAGGTCTTACGGTTTTCCGTCAAGGTGCTTCAGAGCCAAAACAAGTGACAGGTTTACTCAGGCTCTGAGCCATTCATTTTGAGACTTTTCTGAAAAGTTTCAGAGGTCAGCGCAGCCATTTTCTCTCGTCGCTGTAATTTCTGTGTTTGTGCAACAGATATGAATCGCGGTAGTATCGGAGAACAGAAATCGATCTCCCACACGCTTCAAACGGTTTTCAGATCGGCTTTACCGATCCTGAAAGACAAGCATTTGTTTGTGCTGATTTTTTCATCAAAGCTCATGTTGATAGAATTTTCTCCACTTTCTCTCTGACAGTTGACAGAGGACTAATCACCATAGCAACGGAACACAGAGGCAGGCAGAGCAGCTGGTTTGAACTACAGAAACGTCATCACTTTAGTTCTGAGCAGAATGTCAGAACTGTCTATTACTACACAGCTCAGCTGATCACAATGTAACAACTAGAATGTTTTGGGCACCATATAAGTGTTTTAACCCAACCAGAGTTACTCATAAGATTAGTGTAGCCATTTATAACAAAATGTTATTAAAATAAAAGCTTGAATATTCCTCTCGGGCCTTTATTATCTTTTTCTCTCAGGTTAGTGTGAAGCAGTTAGAAAAACTAACTGCTTTAAACAGGTTAGAACTACAACATGGTGGAACTTTCAGTTAATACAGAGGATTGAGCTGGCATTTAGAACTACAACATGGCGGAACTGTTACTGACTAAAGAAGAAGGCTGAGCAGAATGTTAGACCTACATTAATGGCAGAACTCTTTTACTACAGAGGAGAGATGAGCTGGAAGTTAAGAACTAAAATGACGGCTGAACCACAGCTACTCATAGGATTAGTGTCACCATTTATAACAAAACTAACTGCTTCAAGCACTTTGATTTCTGTCTCTCCTCTGTCTGACTCTAACTAAAATGAATGAAGGTTATGGCGGAACTTTCTGTTGCTCTTTAGAACTACAATGAATGAAGGTTTGAACTAAAACATGGCGGAACTTTCTGTTACTACAGAGGAGGACTGAGCTCGCATTTAGAACTACTTGCTGATGTTTGCATTATATAGCTGGATTAACAAAATCACTGTAACAGATGGGATTAGTTTGGTTATTTAAAATAAAGGTCATTGGACATTTCAAAATAAAAGCCTTTACATTTTTCACATCAAGTAATTGCTCTTTTGAACTTATTACAACTGGTTTAGCCCAACCATTGTTAGATATTGGATTAGTGTGGCCATTTCATACGAAGCTAAATGAACATTTCAAAATAAAAGCCTAAATATCCCTCTGAGAATAATGCACCGCCGCAGGCGGTGCACATAATATTATCCTTTATTATCTGTTGCCCTAAGGTCAGTGCACCGCCGAAGGCGGTGCAAATAATATTAGCCCTTACTATCGTCTGATCTCAGGTTAGTGCACTGTCTTGCGCAGCAAGACAGTGCATTAGCATTAGCCTTATCCCATAAAAAGCTTTCCCCTGTTTTTCTTGCTTATTAGGCATGTTTAGTATACTGACTGGAGTAAGTCAAATAGACACATCATGCTAGTGATACCACACATGCCAGTGACAGCATTTATGCTAACATTAGCATTTGGCTAATTTTAGCTTATACACCAATTTCAACATACAGATTTGCACAAGTCCATGTTAGTCAACATGCTTTTGCTTCTGCACATGCTGTTGACTATACTGTAGCTAAGCTTAGCATTGATGCTAACTTTTAGCATCCGAACGCTGGGTCCAAACCGACGGGCACACTTTGGCAGGCCCCATTTAAATTTCTGCAGGAATTTTCTAGTTTAGATTTATTTTACCGCAATTAACTCTGGGAAAACTTGCTTCATAAAACTTCTGAAAGAAATAATTCAAAAACTAAGAACTAAAAAGTCTGACAATTTCAGACAACAGAATTATGAAGGAAAAAGAAAGAAAGAAAAAAAAGTCATCAGTGGATCCTCATTGTAGATGAGAAAAATCAGTACATCCTGTTGGAACCAGCTGGCATCCCAGTTCCAGCCTCCATTAACTACGTCACTTGGTCGCTGGCACAGAATCGGCTTTTCTGCTCCAACAGAGGTTGGATCTGCCTGGACGTCTCCTGAAGCAGGAGGACTCTTGATTTTATTCAGTTCTGTGAAGGTCTTGGTAGTTCCTGTCTTTGAATTTGTAACCAGCTAATGCTGGCTTAATAATAGCTGAGAGAAGGAAAACTAACCAAACTTTGCTGGAACTTTTAACCAAGATTATTTAAACTCACTAACTGACCCAGCTGGGCTGGAGCTTCTGGTTCTGATAGTTTTGGAGGGGTAGCTCACGTCACAGGTTGACCAGAAAAAAAGCGAAGCTTTAACACTCATAAATAAACCAAATTTATTGACTGACTGCAACAAAAAGAAAGTGAACTAAGTCACAGTAGCTATGTTTCCATCTAATTGCCATAAAAATGTCTGAAATGTCACAAAAAAATAGAAAAATGTGATTTAGGCGCATCTCCATCTACTGGTTTGAAGTGAATCAACCAGGCTTTGCACAGCATGACTTCGACAAACGTTGATGTTACCTGGGGCTCTAATAAACAGGAAGTAGAGGTTGTAAACTAGCACCGATCCCACATCTTTGCGATCCTCCCAATATCGACCAACATTTTTCCAAATCTCATGCCTCTGATAAGGCACAGGCCTACCAGTTGATGGGAAAGCATGGCATGCATTCTTCCATTCCCCCCTCATCACAATCACTCATTTTTGGAAAAGCAGAAATGTTCATGACTGGCTATTTCAATAGTTCAAACACCAAATATACCAAAATATGTAAAAATGTGCATAGTGGAAACTGTCTTAGCAGCATTGCAGAAGTTAACATCAACATGTTTATTTGTTGTCTTTAGATTTTCTAGATCATAGAAATAAGGAAACATTATTGTTTGAAAGTAATGATGCAAGCCTTTTTCAAAAACACTGATGGAAGCAACCAAATGGTTGCCAAAGGTTCAGATGCACTGACCAAAACATTTCATGCTTTGTGGTGTCATATTGGCACCACAGATTAAAGGTACGTTCACATCGACACTGGTTAACCAAACTCTAGTTCGTTTGTCTAGAAAGTCCAAACTACAGTGCAGGGCATTCTGGGTAAATACAACCAAAACAAACAGGTGAGTATAACACTACTCGGTGAAATGGTTCATAGTCTTTTACTAAAAACAAAAGAGAAAACCTACTAAACCACTAAAATACAGAGCCACTCCATTTTTGTTTGTATTTGGTGAAGCAGGAAGTTGTGCTCATGTCTTCTTCAGATGTTTATTGTTGCTTCCGTCAGTAGTTCTAACTGCAGTGCCCCCACAGGTGAGGAGGGGTGCTGGTTTTTCAAAGGGTTTGGTTTGTTTGACAGTGCAGTGTGAAAGAGAAATGCAGCAGCTGAAAATGAAAAGAATGTTGCAACTTTGGGCACCAATCAAACCTTGTCCACCGTACGATCAGGTGGGGAAACGTCCTACCAAGCCTTCTCGCAATGTGAACAATGAAGCGATAGTCCAGAAATTAATATGACTTGGCAGTTGTGTGGTTCTCACCAGCAACAGAAAGTCAGAGTAAAAAAGCCCAGAAGGAAGGAAGGAGTGTCTCTTCCTGACCTTTTGTGGCACTTTCAGAGTATTACTCATGCGTCTGCACTCGTACCATTTACTGAACGACAAAAACCAAATAAATGTGAACAGATAAAAAAGGAAACACAAAATGCCACAGAAGAAAAATCCCCAGCACTACCAGAATGGCAGCAGGAATGTACAGCATGATAAGCTGTTGATACAGACAGATATTCCCAGTGTGCGCTCCACTCAAAGAGACTTCTTTATATTACATGAACGCAGCTTTACAGCACTTGAGAGGTCTAGGATATTCAAAGAAAAACGGCCTCATCAGCAGGTTTGAGAAAATGGACAGTTGGGATATAACACAGACGGATCCCTTCACAGCTTGAGTGGTCCTGTACTGGTGGACTACATATTAATTACTTTTCTGCTGTAACAATACGGTGGGTTTTAGGTTTTAGAGTGAAACACTTTCTGCATGAATAAAAAGTCAAAATGGAGACAAGGAGGAAGATATGAAACATGTCCTCATCGACTGAAAGATGAACTGTTCCATTTTTACAACAACTGTCCCAGAAGTCCTCATCTTTGCCATTCTGATATCTAAATGTCATCTGATAGACTGCAAATGTTCTTTGTGAAGGAACATGTCAAAATGTCAGTCTGCAGTGAGAACCTTCCCTGTCAGCGCCCACGTATTGAAATGTGATTAATCCAGCAAGCTGGAAAAAACAGAACAAGATGTTACAGAGTCAGCTTGTGATAGAAATGGCTTTTTTTAATCTCAAGTATGACAAAACTTTAAGAGGAGAAGCGCTGAGTTTTCCCAAGATGTAGAAAACATTCATCATGTATTTTTTATTATTATTGCTGGGATTTTAGGTGATCGACCGACACATTAAGCAGTGTTCTTTTCAAATGTTGACATGTATTCTTAATTTGATTTATGTCTGAACTTTGACTAGGCAAGGAGTCTGCAACCTTTATAATTGAAAAGGCTATTTTTCCCTCAGTCCAGCTAAATAGAAAGTTGTTCAGAGCCGTAAATGTTACATCATCTTTAAAAAAAAAACGTATCATTTTTGATAAATATCTATTAAAGAAAATTAAAGTTTCCTCATTTTATATTTGTTTTTAGATTTCATGATAAAGAACGACAGCACACTTGAATCAAATAAGTGAATCACCTCCTAAGTGCAGTCAGGTTCTCCAGAGTCCTGCTAATGACCTCATTATTTGATTCAGGTGTGTTGAAGTAGAGACACATCTAAAAGTTTCAGGAGACCGGCCCTCGAGGCCTGGAGTTGCCCACCCCTGCTCTAAGTGCTGGCAGCCTCTAGCCGGTTTCCTTCCAGGATGACCCTGTATTTAACTCCATCCATCTCCCCTCACCTCTGACCCGTTCCTCAGCTCCTGCTGAAGAAGAGCCTCTCCACAGCATGGCGCTGCCACTTTTTCTTCCAGAAGAAAAGCTGTGTTCAGTGTTTATCACGCTTGGTGGGCAGATGTCATTTCTCCAAGCCAAATCAGAGTCTGTCTGGCTTTCAAGCACAACATGCAGCTTGGTGATAAGAGACCCAACTATGACGATAAAACCCAGAGTTAAACCCGAAGGTGCCTCACTAATCCTGCTAATCTAAAACCGAAGTGACCTTTTCCTCTCAGCCCCTGTTGAGCTGCTGAGAAACAGATGCATCACACATATAGGCAAGAGGTGAGGAAAAGGTAAAAAGACCAAAGAAAACATTTAACCCATTGACTGTATGGGCACACAAATTATTTATTTCATGTTGACACGACGACCAGATACATGTCAGACTGAATGACACTGATTATAGTGCAGAATGTCACAGCTTATTTTTTTGAACAGGTTGAAATTACTGAAGGTAAGCCGTCAGCCACTCGTCATCAAGGCTCTGCCACCAAAGACAAACAGAAGCTGCAGGAACTGAAACCTCTTTGATTAATTCTAGGTGTAGCTGCACATATGTTCTGTTTATGTCTAACCTGAAAGCATTCAGATGGAAACTAAAGCCAATTCCAGCAGCAGCTGTACTGCCTTGAGAAGATATGTTGTTGCATGTCAGGGCTTCAACCAAAGTGTTTTACTGGAGAGCCAATACTTGAGTCTCAGTTGAGCCTCAATGCCTTGCAGAAAAGAAGGAGGTAGGATGTCATTTCAAAAGGAAAGTCTTAAGACGTCGTCTTTGGCACAAGCCTTTTAGTCGATGTCTTAGATGAGACCAAAGTTGTGTTTTTTGGGTTTTGTACAGGAGAAAAGCTATGGCCTGGTCCAGTGTGTGGTAGAGAGACTCTTAGAAACTCCCTGTTATATCCCCCCCACCCCACTCTACTCCATTCCCCCTGCAGCACACACAGCATTCTTCTGTCCATAAACTCAGTTTTATACCACCATAAACAATTACTTATTAAAAACTCTGACCAAAGTGGACATTTGAAAAAACACTGGGCTTGTGATTGTGTGCATACATTTGAAAAATAAGATTTAGGCTCCCACGCATTACGGTCTGCAACAAATATGAATAGAGTTATATTCATATAATTCTCATTTGACATCATCTTGTTTGTTTTTTTTTACTTCATATTCTAATATCTATCCACACCAATGAACCTCCTGGCACCATGCTTAATTCCTAACAGGAAGTCATGGTTGTTTTGAAGCAAACCAATTGGCTCATTTAGCATTGCGCTATACTGCTCCCTAGTAGTTTGGCATGTTAAAAACAATACTGAGTGGCAGATGTGTGCAAGTTCATGTGGATGAAAACTTTTCTGAAACCAGTTTCATGCATAACATATTGCTTTATTAAATTATGTGGCAAAGATATTAATTTTTATGAAGACTCGACTACATATGTATAAGGCCTCACACTAAACAAAAAGACTTTGGCTTTTGTTCAGAGGTTGATTTGCACATTTTGGCCCAAACATATTTGGATTATGTCAAAACATGACATGGTCTGACTCCTTCCTGGGTGGTGTGATGTCTGAACATTATCATTAGAGAGTGAGCAAAAAAAGGTGCTTATGTATTTTTATTCTGTGTATGTAAACTTTTGAACCGTAATACGATTTGACAGTCTGTGGCCAAACGTAAGCACTGCTGTTTATAGACGCTCTGTATGCAATCTAAGGAAACAAATTGACCCATGTGGCTGTAATATGGAGAACGTGGACAAAAACTAAACTGGGCCTTTTGAATGTTATCTAAGTGTGAATTGTTGAGTCTTTATTTATAAAGCAAAGGATAATTACCAGGGATAGTATAGCACAATTACCAGAAAGCTACAGTTGGAAAAACTGTCATAACAGACAGGACATCGTCCATTGTCTTTTCTTAGAAATCCACTATGTATATTGTTGCACTGCCAGTGGAGCATGGAGTGTATCTTTGAGTAAAATAGCTCAGACTGCGATGTATTTGCTCAGTGATGCCTCAGCAGCACTTACTCCTCTCACAGATGGCTGCCTTCCAACAGCCTGGAGGAACATAGTCAAGTCTGAGATGCTTTTAACGGTTACCCAGCGACTTGGCTCAGGTTGTGTTGGTATTAGAAACATCTACAGAGAGCAATGTATTTTTATTTCAGCCTCCCAGGTGGAAATGAGCAATAGAGGCTGCTGAGAGCTTCAAACTATGGGGGGGGGGAAATGTTGAATGGTTGTAAGAGTCGAGAAGAGACCTAACTGCATTAACTTCCCAATAAGACCTAAAGGCAAGTTTTACTCATCTCTTCAGGTATTGAGATTTCAATTTCTAGGTGATTGACATACCTGGAATTTTTACATTTTTAATAAGGAAACTTTTTTCCGAGTCGTGTGATGATACTGAAATCACTGCAACATTTTGTTTCACTTTTTTTTTCCTCCAGTGACATCAGGAAGCCTAGTCATACAAGTCTCTGTTTTCCCCGCGAGACATGATGAGACTAAACCACGACCATTCGATCAGATGAAACTTTTCAGTCAAGCTATTTCTCAGTGTCACATTTCTTTATGTCTGATGCATGGGGCTGGCCGGCCCCGCGTGGCCTCATCTATCATCATCAAGTCAAGCTAGCAGGGCTCTCCTGACCACTGAGCGGAGGATGTCAGGAGACTGATGCCTCAGAGGAACATCTGTCACTCAAAGGGCTGGTGGAGGCCTTGCTGCATTTCCATCTTTAATGAACCACAAGAAAGCTCATGAATCTCACACACCATGCCGGTGCTGGGATGGGCATGACGACAAGTGCCACCCTGTTGTGTGGAATTGAAAACACACACAGCCTCCTCACCTGAAAATTTACAGCTTGTGGTCGGCTCTCTAGGCTTCTCCGTAAAGCACTAAATCCAGTCCCAGTGGCTAACGCTAACAGCTAGTCAGAAAAAGGTCAAGGCCATCTCTAGATCCATTTTATGTATAAAGTGCATTTGAAAAAAAGCTTAAGTGATTTACATTACCAAAACCGATCAAACCAAGACACACTTAAGTAGAAAAATACATTAAAGCCAGAATAAAACATCCTACAAACACTTTAGTAAAATAAAGAGAAACGACAGCAAGCCAACAAATACTGTGTCAAAAGCCACTGAAAGCAAAAGAGTTCAGAAACTAAAAATGTGCAGAAGAAGAACCCTTTCTAAGAGTGTCTTTACATCTGATAGTTAGATAAACTTGGTTTGATTACAGATGGATGTAAATAAATAGGCAAGAAAATAGTTAAATCATGGGCTGCCCAGTGGTGCAGCTGGTAGAGCTGTTGCCTTGCAGCAAGAAGGTTCTGGGTTCGATTCCCGGCCCCAGTCTTTCTGCATGGAGTTTGCATGTTCTCCCTGTGCATGCGTGGGTTCTCTCCGGGTACTCCGGCTTCCTCCCACAGTCCAAAAACATGACTGTCAGGTTAATTGGTCTCTCTAAATTTTCCCTAGGTGTGTGTGCATGGTTGTCTGTCCTGTGTGACTCTGTGTTGCCCTGCGACAGACTGGCGACCTGTCCAGGGTGACCCCGCCTCTCACCCGAAACGACAGCTGGAGATAGGCACCAGCAACCCTCCTGATCCCACTAAGGGACAAGGGTGTTGGAAAATGGATGGATGGATAGTTAAATAATGATAACAAAATGACCCCATTGTTTTTTCCACACAATGTTTTCTTGTGTGTGCCATGTGTAATACCTTTTACTATAATTAAACTGCATTTATAAATCAGTGTTAGTACCAATATCAATCTGGTCTTTTATTTTTTAAAGGCGAACTTCCTTTCTCCCCAATACAGTAGATTGATTTTATGTTCTTCACAATTAGTATTTTCTCACTACCATAAGCAGTGAACTAAAGGTATATTTTTTTGGATGATCTTATTATTGCTCTGCAGTGCATTGAAGGAAATAATTGTTCTATCTGTTTACAGATTGTTTGTGATGTCATATGGATGGATAATGGATGACAAAAGTGCCAGATTAGATCCCCTCCTACAGAGACTGAATTGCCATCTGCAATTTTTTTCAAAAGCAAACAAGCGCTATAAAGAAAAGCGGGACGTCTGCTGAGAAATCACCTGTAAAAGCGAAAGACAATTCCTACAATGTCAGATTTGGATGCCCTAACCAGACTGAACTACAGACTCTCTTTCTGTACCAAATAAATGCTTGCATTTTTAGCACACAGTCATTGGATTATATTGTGCTCATCTCACTTCCAAACTTCACAGGTCAATCAATGTGATTATGCATCCTGTGACAATGCTAATTTATGTTGAAATACGTGAAGATGTTGCCAATGGTAACCTTTCACATGTCCATTGAACTTGATTTCCTGGACTAAACCTATGTAAGCTTCGTATGTTTCAGCAAACAGCTCATGCATTGACTCAGGGACAAGTCCAACTCATAAGAGCTTCTAGTATTGCTGCAATTTCTAGGCATAACCCTCTGCCAACATATCTGAACCAAATGAAGACCTTCTTGTATAACTCTACAGAGGTGCATGACTTGCTAATGAGGGGATGCAGTATTGTAATTCAGGTGTGCTGGAGTGGGGATCCTTATTAAAGTTGGAGGGTCGTAGCTGTGGAGGGCTGGACTTGGTCATCCCTAATTAAATTAACATTTTGAAACTGCAGAGCATTTTGACAAACATGTATTTCTGCAAATATTTGAAGTCGTTATGTCTTTTGGGGAACTATTAAAATAAAGGGAGGCTGTAATAATTATTACCCATATGAAGATCCATCACATTTTGTGTTTCAGCTCTGGTAGTTTAGCAGCTTTTTATGTAAATTAAGAAGCTCATAACCAAACTGATGCTATGTTAGTTGACTTATGTAAAGCTCTTAATCTGACAGACCTAAAATAAGAAACAAATAGCCAACATAATTTGACCTGTATTTGTAGCATCC
Organism: Phalloptychus januarius; assembly: GCA_902982915.1. Classification (NCBI taxonomy): domain Eukaryota; kingdom Metazoa; phylum Chordata; class Actinopteri; order Cyprinodontiformes; family Poeciliidae; genus Phalloptychus; species Phalloptychus januarius. The sequence continues at coordinate 669,895 of CADWAE010000121.1, forward strand.
CTGCTCCTATGAAACAGAGCCGAGCCCTGAACCATGTTATCGTTTCATTAAGTGTAAGAGACCATGTATAATTATTAAGGGTGTATCTTTAACTATTTTAAAATAATGTGTCCAAAAACAACATAAGTTCTCACAGGTGTAAAGAAATTAAGCACTAATTGTTGAGAAAATACCCACATTCAGAAAGTCAGAATTCTGACTTTAAGAATTTTTTTTTTTTCTAGTGGCCCTAATCCTCTTCCGTACTTTCACATTTTACTGTAAAAAAAAAAAAAACCCCAAAACAAACAAACCCTTAGAAGAACCTGTTCCCCTCCCCAACTGTGCGGGCAGTGCACCAAAAACCACTGAAGGAAGCTACACGAAAACCTCTGAAGAACAAACTGAGCAGAACTTCCTTCTGCACTGTGACGGGGTTCTTATTATGACTTAGTCAAATTAATGACAGCTGAAGCCAGACATCACTTTAATGCATCTTTTATTGAGGTTTTCTTCAGGTTTTTTCTTTTCAGGTGTACCAGGACAAAGATGCACAACATGAACAGAAGACATCTAAAGTATGTTAACAAACCGCAGCAGTACCTTAAGGCTTTTGTTGTGTCCTTCACCTCGCATGTGACTTTGCCCGAGTCTAGTCACCCACTCCCAATGCGGTGCGGAGCCCTGCTTTAAAGCCACAGGCTCCAGAAAGAACAACTAAACAATTACTTCTAATTCAAATAACCTCTTAAAGTAAACAAAGTAATAATAAATAATATAAAGGGGAAAAGATAAATAACTAACTGAACATGTCATCAAAACAAATAATACTCAATTTAATAAACACGCCGTAATTCGCGATCACTCCGTCGTGATTCGTCATGACATGTGACTCTCTCCTGGCGCGTCACAGCCCGGAACCAACCTTAAGGGAAAATGTTTGTGAAAATGTTTGGAACTGCAAAAAAAACCCAAAAAAACAGTCAAGTTGGACCGGCCAACCGAAGCCGGAACACCGTGTGTGCACCCAAGATGAACCGGGTGTGTGTAGACTGCAACAAAAAATGAATGAGTGTGAGAATGGGCATGCGGACACATAATTAGTTCTCAGATCGTGACGGCTCCTCCGTCACATGCACGAAAAGTAAAAAAAAAAATCCATTCCATTATCTTTTGTCTTTGGTAAAAAAAAAAACAAAAAAAAACTGTAGAGCATTTCTCATGTTAGCACTAGACTGGCATAAGAGTTTTGGTTATTTTTACCCAGAATGCTCTGCACTGTAGATTGCTTCCTGCTTTTGGAGCAGTCGAATTTATCAAGTTTGGTCCAGATTTTTAAATTGGTGCATCCCCATAAATTACCAATGAAAATATTACAAAACATTTAAAACACATTTGCATAAACCATGACAAGAGAGTTGTTTACTGATATTAACCGCTTATCCCTTTTTAACAAAACTCCACTTCAGAAATCCTAAACTACTCCTTTAATTGACTAAATATATGATTTCTTTGCCAGTTTTGTTCAAAGAAAAACACTATCTGGAAAAGGAGAAATAAGTCTCTTGGAGAAGTAAACAATTATTGTTGGTGTCTGTGTTTGCAGAGCAAAATGGAAGGAACCCAGCGCTCGGAAAACATCAGCTTTCTTGGTGAATTCAAGGCATTGTAAAGATGCGGCAGTTCTTTAAAAATCCCAAACAGGAACTCATTCAGACCTTCTGCGGTTCAAGGACAGCAGCTCATTTTGTCAGCTGAGAATCATTTTTGTTAAGCTTTCAAGGCTAATCAATGGTTGGCGCTCTGATTTAGGCAGAAAAATTTCAAACACAGCAGGAGACAAACGTCCTTAGAATAAAAAACCTGAATAAAAAACCTGACCCCCTCTGCTGCACTGGGACTGCAGCAGAGGAAGAAAGGAAAGAAAGGACACACATCACCTGTTTGGATGTCTACACCCAGACAAAGTCAGCCATTATTCAGATGGAAAGGATGACACTAATTGAGGTCACTCCTCTGGAACATGTATTTTTTCATACATTTTCTTTAGACAATTCACCCGCAGGATGAGAGGATAAATTCTCCAAATGAGCCAATTTTCCTCAGGGACTGAGCACAGAAGTCAGAAATCTGGGATAATTTCACGGAATTATAAATATGCATAAACACAATGTGTAGAAAAATCCTTATTTGCCGCTAACAAGTTGCTAAGCAGCAAACAGTATGTCATTAATTTGTAGCGAGATATGCTCAATTACTCAATTTTCTCCGAGGAGTGACGGACAGCCTGCGGTTTTAACTCTGGGTTCAGCATCTATAATTAGAAAAAAAAAACAATTATTTAATTCGACGATAATTATTGTGACTACAGTAACACACAAATCACAGTGTGGTAGAGAGTCTTGCTCAGCGTTCCCATTCACCTTCAAAGTTCATTTGGGGCTAATGAACACGGCTAAGAGCTACAAGCTCCCCGATGAGAAGGACAGATATTACGCTTGTTTATGTTCACCAGATGGTTGGTGCAACTTTTAAGTGGAGACATGGGAATACAATTACCTTCAACAGAGACATTGACACAAAAAAAATCCTCCTCTTCCAGCCGTTTAATAATTTAACTGCTCGTTTTAGGTGACTTTGATGATGCCACAAATAAAAAAAGAAGTGAATATTTGGAATAATTAAAACCTGGTTTTAATGAGTGTTTCCCTCATTAAAACAATATTGGAGTGCTTTTTCCTCTCTGTTCCAATCATAATGTAATGGAATTAGAACAGATGTGAAACAAAACCTTTGATGTCTGTCAATGTGGTAATTTTGGACTCTAGGATCGTTGCCTGTTCACTTCATATGGAACTTGCATGACAAAGCAATAATCACTTCCTGTCCTGCAGCCAAACGAACCAACTGCCAACCCAGGACATTTCAGCATGTGAAGTTTTGAGCTCATACAGTGTGAGAGAGAGAGCACATGAGGTCCAACACAAGAGAACTGAACAATGATGTCGTTCTCTGTGAGTCGAGCCCATCATGAGGGCTCTTTGATGTCTTCCCAAAGATTCTGCACTCAAGCTCTTCTGAACAAAAAGAACTTTGTTTTTATCCTCAAGAACCTCAAGAAAAAGAACTAATTTCTTCGTTGTTGCATAGCATGTCTTGGCTTTTAATTTAGAGCAAACCATCAATCTATTACCTTCTGCCTAATCCAGGATCAACAGCCTAAACAAAGAAATCCAGACGTCCCTCTCTCGAGCCTAGTATCTCAAAGCATTCACAGGCTACCTACCAAACAGTCCTGGAGTGACTACTGAGGTATTCCATGCCTGGTACACCTCACCAGGGAGGAGTCCATGAGGCATCTGAACAAGCCACCTCAACTGGCTCTTCTCAATGCAGATTAGCAGCAGCCCAAGCCAAGAGATTGTAAAAGAAACTTATTTAGACTGCTTGTTTCCACTGCCTTGTTCTTTAAATCACTCCCCAGACTTCTTGACCATAGACAAGGGTAAGAATTAAAGACCTACCTGAAAAATGAAGAATTCACCTTCCAGTTAAGCTCTCTTCACCACCTACCAGGGATCTTGTCCCTGATAGGCTCAAGAAAAGAGCCTCAGATTTGGATGTGCTGATTTTATTGTGGCTGCTTTGCACTTGAGTGTGACTGCTCTAGTGAAAGCTTTAGGTTATGCTCTGATGAAACCAACAAACCACATCACCTGGAAGAAGCAGAGAGATGCAAACCAAATCACCTTAACACCTTGGCTGTGCCAAGGACTTCCGTCCATAAGGGTTGTAAACAGAATACGTGACAAAAGGGCAACCTTGTTGGAGACTGACTGCCAGCAATGCAGTCCAAGCGCTGACACCGGTTGTACAGGGACCTGTTGCCCCAAGTTAGTCTACGTTCACAGTGCAAACCTTAATTCTCAATTCCAATTTTTTGGGAAATCTGAATGTTTTTTTTTTGTGGCTGTTGACATTTCCAAATATATGTGACTTGTCTGTGATCTCCTGTGTGAACTTAAAACAACGTAAAGTTCCCCGAATGTGCAGTAGAGGTTGTAGTAACATCATGTAGCTAATGTGCTCAGTGTTTGCCGAAGTAAACATGGATGTAGTGGAACATATCTTACGGCTTTATAATTCTTGTCTGACTGGAGCCAGCATATCATCCACATTATCATCCACCATGGATGTTGCAGGATTCAGAATAGTGATGTTTGTTGAGTATCAGGCTGGATGAATGTGAGCTGGCCGTACAGACACAGGTTTCATTGGAAAAGATCAGATGTTGTATTTAGGACCACACTTCCAAGTGGCCTGTGTCGCATTTGTCAAAATATGATCTGTGTTGTTCAGACGGTCATAAAAAAGGTCAGATACAGGTCACATAAGGGCACTTTAAAAAAAAATCAGATTTGATTCACTTCGGGCTGCAGTGTGAATTATGGCATTAACATATGAAGATGCAACCTGTTGCTGTCTTCTGTCCTTTTCCCACTCCTTCCATTCAGAAATCTCTTCAAAGTAGATGAAGATAGTTTGTGAAACTCTTAGATTACCCCAGAGGAAATACAAATCAAACATCAGAGCTGAAAGGCAGAAGAAGCCAATCAGAATAACATTTTCCCTCCTCGCTCTATATATGTAAGTTTAGTCTTGTTTACAGCTCATATTCCCCCCATATTGAAGTTCCTCTTTTCACACTTAGCAAATGCAAATGTCTGGTGATATAGCTAACAAGTATATTGTCCCTGCTACATCTATGAATCCTAATGATGCTGAAGGCATTGCTTGTCTCAGTAATTGCATCTTTCAAGACAAAATGCTTCACAGAGAGTGCAAACGTCAATTCTCAGACTGGTAATTAAAAGAGTGCTGTGGAAGCTGGGGTGGGATGATTAAGGCAGCATAGCCGCTCCGCCGACAGATGAAGAAACAAGAGTTTGTATTGATAACGGTACGGAGGAGGTATCAGTGTAGTCCTGTCACAGAGAGGGAAGCATGTTTAATCCCTCACCGTCAGCTGAACACATATTTATTCTCATTCTTTGACCTCCTACTCAGCAGACTAAATTTGAGGTAAAATCTAAAGAACACCAGCGCTCCAAATTATAAAAATGACTCACTTACACTCCCGTTAAATCAGTTTCCCTGCAGCTGGTTAATTAGAGTTGCAGAGGCGCTGCTTCTCTGTGAGCCTGAACGGAAGTCATAGAAGCTGAAAAGGAAAACAGCATGGGAAAAAAAAATCTATTTTCTATTCCTGAAAGGCTTCAGGTTCACAGAAAAACAAGAACTTAAAAAGAATGTGCAATTTTCTAACCACCAGAATAATTCACAGGGGCAAAAAAAAAAGTCAAAATAACAAGCAATATTCCATGGACCAGGAAAGTTAAACTGTTCTTTTGAACTTCTTTGAACTGGTGAGAAAAGAATGTTATGACTATCCAGAAGTTAAATGGTTGAAATTGGAGACAAATAGGGACAGAAATAAGAAAATGCCTCAAGCATTTTAAATAATATAAATAATTATTTGATAATATATTACACAAACATGATGATATGCTGTATATTATTATTATTGTACAAACGTGATAATTATATTGCATACAGTAGCAGCATCCCTTTGTTAATAGTAAAGGTCAAATAATTAAATAATTATTTTCTACAATCCTTAAAAAATTGGTCAAAGCAACATTTCAAAGAAGCACATGTATCTTTTATTATATACATTATATAACATATATATAATTGGGGCTGTGGCTATGAAGTTCAAGCTTTCAGTAGATGTAGTGGTGGCCACATTTCAGCTACACCGCTAATAGTGGAGCTACTTTTTTCACTTAGCGTCTTTGCTAATGTTGTAAACGCTTAGCACATTTACCTTCCCTGATATTGAGTTTTCCAGATAAATTCTAAAGTGATTATCAACTTGGCTGTTATGTAAGCTTTTAGTTGAATAAAATTCTACATCTGTGTTGAAGTTTTGGATAATTCCTCAAGCAGTTAAATGTTCATACTCCTCCGATCATGTCCTGCAGGCCACCTGATTGTATGAACATGATCATTTCATCCAGACAGCAGGTGGCAGTAGTATGCTAAAGAAGGCTAGTACAGTGGCTAGCAGGAGTTGGTCAAGTTATTCAGTTTTGGCTAGCTTCACAGCGTAGTCACATTTAGCTTACAGAAAGAGCGACAAGCTGCCAAATAAATCAAGGTAAACTGACCAATAACCTTTAGGTTTCAGACATGCACAGATGTGAACTACATACAGGATGTTTTGAACAGAGGACCATTTTGATTTGTTTCCACAATTTTGTTAATAGTAAAGGTTAAAAAAATAAAAACAAATGGTAATAATTTAAAAAAAGTTCAAAGGAAAATCTCAAGTTATGTACAGTGCTGCAGCTGCTACTGTATGCAATATAATTATCACGTTTGTACAATAATAATATACAGCATATCATCATGTTTGTGTAATATATTATCACATTATAACATGGTAGTTCTCGAACATTTTCCTCCATGACCGCAGTACACTTCCATACAATATAACTTTTGGCATACCTTTCGTTTTATGTTTCTAATATATAAATCCCTTTAAACTGCCTTGATGCTCAGATGTTCTATTCAAATAAACACTTTTCATGTGATAAAAAAGTATTTCTTTGACAAAAGAAAATGCGTCAACCTTTTTCTATGTGACAGTACCTTCAGGTTCACATGAGGCTCAAATTTTTCTGTCCTGTGCACAGACTTGGCTTTTTTCCAAAATAGAAAACAAAACAATTTAGCTATGATTATATTTCACTTTTGAAATAAGCACTCCGGATGACGCAAGTCACTGAATCATTATTCTAAATTAAACCAAAAGGTTGTTGAACGCCCGAGGAGTCTTGCCAGATGACTTTTATTTTAACTCAGGTATAGAGAAATTTTTGTGAACTGGGAAATAAAGTGAAACAGTTGATTAGAGATATGTAAAACTTTGATCCAGTTGAGAGAATAAGCTATTGTTACTGTTAGAAAATCCATTTTCTTTTAGTCAATGTCCATATTAGTCCTCCACCCACATTCAAGACGGTCATTACTTTCATGCTGTGATTCTATTAGTAGCTCATCAGCATTTTGTCCTCATCTGCAAATATCACGTTCTTATCGGAGTTGGAAATAAATAATTGTACTGAGAAATACATTAAACTACAGATTTTTTAATGCCACACAGCTTTCTAAAGTAAATGTAAAGAATCTGAAAACACTGGTGTAGTATCTAACCTATCTTCATGTTAATATGGTGGTCTAAATCTAAATAGTGATACTACTGGTAACAAGGAGAGTGCTGGTATTGGACTGATACTAACAAGATAAGATCAATACTTTTGTTTGCAGTTTCTCTTCTGTATGCCCAGCAAACGCCTCAAATTCCTTACAGAGTTCATGCTGGAATTGAATTGGAATTTAAAAAGTTAAGGGAAAAAAAATGGGTGAAATCCTCAAAATCAGGATTGTACTGATAATCTTCATCATAAATTAAAGAGGCTGTACTATATGTATACTTCTTTGAGCTTTTGTTGTAACGCTAATCAAAAACATGTGGAGATTTCCCAGCAGCAAATAGCATTATAGGAGCTGCTTTTCAGGGAAACGCTGGTAAAAACATTGTTAAAGGTTTAATACAGGAGCCATGTTGGGATGACTTTCCTGGCTGTAATAACTCTTTTGGTTTTGCGATTAAAGGGAAAATGGTTTTCTTATTTAGATTCAATGTTACAGACTCAGTTATCCTAGTTGTGTGCAGTAGAAGATAATTGTATTGTTTCTATACTGCTAGATCTTTTTTCATGTAGTTAATAAAAACTTATTTGTCTAAAACATTTTTCTTGTTTTTTATGGTAATCGTGGTTAACTTACTCAAGTCAAATGAGTAAATTATGACATTTCCAGACAAAAGTATCATTGTCATTATTGGTGATACTAGCTCCGTATTTACTTTGCATCCGATTGATAAGTCATTCCCAGTCAATTTTAATGCCAACTCGTCGCTGTCTGACTTCCCCAGTCAGCCTCAGCAATGCAACTTTTTAAACCATTTTTATTATCACAATTACATTTTGATGTATCTTTTTGGGAAGAGAGTCACCAGTCTAATATTTTTAAGCAAAACGTAACTTACAGGACTTTATTGAGGTTCAACAGATTCCACAGAATTCCTGTATTCTCCTGACTCAGCAGTCTCACTCTGTGAGATATATGCAGACAGCCTGCTACTTAGAGACATGGCTGTGCTTTAGTTTTCTCAACAATCTCACAAAGTGCTTTTCATGATAGCTGGGAAAGACATCAAAACAAACTACAATTCTAGAAACAGGTTGTCAAAGCGACATAATCTGGTACTTTCTTAGCTCCTAATGTTTCCTCAGAGGGCTCTGAATGACATTCTGAAACCGGATCATTTGTGTTCAAACCTGGATCAGTCAGATGTAAAGTGACCATCAGAGAGTCCATGCATCCTGTGCTTTTCCTTGCAGAGATTAAAAGGCTGTTTCATCAGGACTCAGCCAGTCCTGGAAGCTTTTGCACAGCCAATTATTATTTCACCGACTTGAGCCAATGGATGTAATTAGTTGCAAGGTGTCCTGGCAGATGATTTCTTTCTCTCACAACCTTTCCAGTTGCCTGCTGCTCCTGATGAAACGCGATGCTGGCATGAAAATCAGATAACTCTTTTCATTTATTTTTGTTTGAGCTTTTATGGGTTATCTTTAGTTTGTTTTTAATTGAATGTAGCATCAGAAGGTTTAGCTAAATCTAGCCTTTCAGTTTTATTCCCCATTTGTAGAAGCTGGTGTTTGTTCTTTCCTCTGAACATACAGAGCCTTATGTTAGCTTAACATGCATGATCTGCATAAACACCACTTGTCATTTCTGGTTTTGCTTTTTCTCTTTAGAACACTCTGAGAACTTTTTGATATGTATGTGTGGATGCATTCCAACTTCTTTTTCTTTTTTTTTTTGGTAGAAGGTTTCTCAATAAAGTAAAGAAAAACTTAATTTATTCAATTTTCTTATTTTTGATTATTTGGTACCCAGTGGCAGAGTCAGCAAATGTTCATTGGGCCAAGCTGGGTCGGTTATTCAGGTGGCCAACAACTATTTAGCGCTAGAGGCACAAAAGTCCGTATTTTCTAATAATTCCATCCATCCATTAATTTTCAAACACCATTTTCCCCCAGTGGGGTTGGGAGGTGCTGGTGGCTATCTCCAGCTAACGTTCCGGGCGAGAGGCGGGGTCACCCTGGACAGGTCACCAGTCACAGAGACACACAGGACAAACAACCTGCACACACACTCACACCTAGGGAGAATTTGGAGAGGCCACTTAACCCGACAGTCATGTTTTTAGACTATGGGAGGAGTGAATGCTATTCATTAGCCTTTCCTATGCAAACACCAGTGCACATGGTGTTTGCATACATGTAGAGTATGACTCAAGATGCTTTTCTTCATCGTCTTCACAGCAGATGAAGAAACCAAAAGACTATGAAAGGACAAATGTTTTAAATGTTAAAGAGGCAGTATTATTTAAGATTGACTATTTTGGACTTTACATCATGTTCTAATTCATGCCCTTCATCATAAACATACCTGGAGTACCATAGCTGTTTTATGCACGTTTAAGAAATCCTTTAATTTACCATGGCAACCATTCAGCTGCTCAACTCTGAATGGTTTGAACAGTTGATGGACTTCCTAAGAGAGGAGCCATGTTGTGATGACTTCCTGAAGGCGGAGTTTCAGAAAGAGCAGGAGTTTTAAAGAGACAGTCACAATTTCCTGAAATTAAATTAAATTATGAAATTACATTTAAGTCATATTTCATTTGTAGCATTTTATAACTGAAGGTTGATTTTGAAATAAAATGGGCACCATGTGACGAAGTTACTTACTTACTACTTCCCCTTTGAAAAATATTAAATGTAAAACTTTGACAAGTTCACTTAATATCCTCAATATAGCATAAAAATAAGTCAGGTAGGAATGTTATATTTTATTTAGTTAAATATTAATTCAAGACACTAATAGCAGTATTAATGGTACTCACGAATATATTATTGTAAAAAAAAATAAAACCTTAAATATTCAGGTTAGATGCATATTATCACTTTGGATTGATTGAGATCTCTGTGATTGTTCAGTAGAAAACTAATTCTTAAAAATTCAACCCGTCGACCATCTTTGCCAGCGGTAATAGTGAATGCAGTACGTTTTCTACATTTCAGATTGTCTTAAGCACGTTAGTTGAACAAAAAAAATAAATACAATTAATTTTAAAAAATCATCATTAGGCTGGAGGCGTGGTGGTGTAAAAGCGCCGACCCAAGCAAGATGACAAGCAGGCAATATATGACAGGAAATAAACTCATGTTTCTTTGATCAATAATTTACAGCAGAGAAATGAGTGCAGCAGCGTCCAGGTCCCAGAGGAAGTCCAAGGTTAATGGCGTACATGCATTAACGGGCTGAAATGTTAGAGGTCGCTTGACAGGCCATGACAGATATGAAGATGTTCCTGTTGTGCTGTGAATGACAAGAAACGGCACCCAACCCGCCGCGTCCTACGACGACGTGAAAAACACTACAACGTTCAGAAGCAACAAACGTAGAAACCCGTCAGACGTACAAGATCATTTCTTTCCATTGCAGCTCCGCAGCAGGTAATCATCACTCTGGGTAGAGAATATACTCACTGGGATTCTCTGTACTTTGGAGAAGCCATGCTGCTTGATATGACAGCAGGGGAGACGAAGGGTATGTAATCACAGGAGTAGAGTGGTTAGCAGCAGCATTCAGTGGAAAATAAGCCACCATCAAAGGCCACGTCTTAAGTGCTTTGCTCACATTTTGCTGCTTCCACCTATGTTTTCTGCTTGTTTCACATCTACTCCTGGTTGTAATCTCAATCTGAGACCAATGTGAACTGACAGTATCATTGAAAACCCTTGTGTGAGGAGTGGCAGTAAACAAAGATGTCACACTTCAACTGCTTACTTTTCAACACATTCCTGCTTCCACCTGCCCTTTATTTTTAGCTTGAATTGAGGTTTTTCCTCAAACATCAGTCAATACGTCAATTCCACCTTCTTACTACAGTGTTGTTTCTTTATCTGGTGTTTGTATTTTCCTCTAAAAGACTGGAAATTCTGACTTTTTCTAAATTGCATTCACAACAGATGCAGAAAAAACATAAAGCTAAGAATTGTGGAAACTTTGCTTACATTATAAATTTCGCAGTTGTAGTGTTCTCATTAAATAAGAAGTACAATTACAATCATATTGTTACGACTCAGCTCAGCCAGGGGAAGGAGACGCAACATTTAAACAACGTAGATGTTACAGGTTGTGTCAGTTTGGTATTTATTGTGTTGGTAATGACAAAAATAAATGGTAACAAAACAACTACAATAAAAAGTTAGGGGAATACAACCAAAAGTACTAACATGAAACAAAATCCACAAAACATTCAAAGAGGGTAAACCAAAGAACTTAACCAAACAAAATTGACTTTAAGTCCAAATTAACCAAGGTTAAACAAAAACAAACTACAAATCTCTAGTGGAGATTCAAAAGAAAACCCCACAGGGACACAAGTTAGCAAAGCTATTAAAGCTGACAACAAGCTCACAACGACACAGCAGTCTAACACCTGACAAAGTGGCAAGCTGTCTGAGCAAACAATTCAAATCAGCCACGCCTTCTGCCAGGAAGTCTTGGATTAAAAAGGGAGGCCTCAACAGGGGTTGGTGGAACTGACTGATTGAGGCTGTAAACCTCAGGGGCGTGGCACCGGAGGATGAGGGCTGCATCCAATTCCCAGTAGAGTCCAGTTGACTGATTAGGGAGCTGCAGACGTACAGAAAAGAGAAAAAGAAAACCTACAAGGCAACCGGCCGTAACAATAAGTTTGTTCACATGATAAATAGTAATAAAAAACTTGCCATGTCATCATCCTGCCACTTCCTGTCATCTTGTTCATCTCTTCCACCAATAGTGCCATCTAGTTGTTGACCATATGACTTGTGTGATGTGAAAAGTGTTTACTTTGCAGTTTTGTAAAATACACTAATTTCAATACAGTCGAGAAACCACCTCATTGTATCGCAAAAACTTCATCGAAAAAAATTGCTTAATTGCTTCGATTAAGCAAATTTATTTTCAGAATTCCAATTTGAATTCGATTATATTGCCAACGAAACCCAGCTGCTGACTTGCAGCATTCCTCCTGGATGAACATTTGCTTGTGTTTGGACCTAAGCAATCTGGTTTTTTTTTCTTCCTTAAAATAAGAAATGTAGTAGCCAAAAGCAGGGATCAGCAACTTTACCAGTGTCTTGTGTTTTGCCCAGAGTCAGTAAAGCAATGCCACTCTTTAAAAAAGCACAATGCATCTGTTTGTTCTGAATACCTAATATAGAATGTTCTTTTGGTTTTATGACTAAATCAAGAAAAAGCAATTTAATGTCTATTTTTAGGTTTTATAATAAAGAAAAAAATACTTTTACAAACGAGATCAAATTAATGTTCGTGAAATCTAGTCATTTCCCACATGACAAAAAGCACTAAATAAAACCTGCTAAACACAACCAGAAGGTTTCCACACATATAAAATATCTATGCAAAAGCAGAACATTGTTTTATTTATTTACACTGTTGTACTCATATAACTTTCCACCAAATAAATACTTCATGTACGTTTCATTGCAATACAGGGTTTACATTGGAAGTCATCAACCACGGTTCTTGATGTAATTAATAACATTTGGAAGTTAATCCAGTGTAGCCTTATTTTAAGGCCACATTTGGAGCATTTGCAATAGAGTAAGGAAAGCAGAGGATTCAAAAAACAAATACATTTCTCTGTAGGTAAACGCAGAGAAACAGGTTTCTGAACAATGCTGGCATAAAGCATTTGTTCGATTCAACTTCCTCTCTCTATTGTTACTGTTTGTCGGGCTGAAACAGCAGACTGTAATGAAAACGCAGAATCCTCCCGCTCCAATTAGTCCATGTTCTCAATGCTGCAGCTATAGAGTTGAGAGCGGACATGTAGCCTATGACACATAAATACTCTGCTTTGTTTGGCATAAGTGCAAGGTGAGCAAAAGGCCCATTCAAATTTCCAATGAGAATACCATGTACTTTGCACTTTGAGTGCAAGCACTACAATGGTTAAAGGGCTCTGCATGGTCGAGTCAAACTGCGGGAACCAGTGATGATCGCGTGAGGAAAATTGTGTCATTTTGTTCTCAGCTGTGAAAAATCCAAAAAACTGCTTGTTGACAATGTCTACCACTGGTTTTAGCTTTCTAGTTGTCAACGTGACGCGCTAGATCTTAAATATATGTGTGATATATAAAAGGAAAATGGACGCAGTTCTTTGCTACCAATTGTCAACATCACAACAACTAGATAAAAGTCAAGAGCATCACGCTTCGCAGGTCAGGAAAAAGTTTGTTTAACAAACAAGGCAAGGAGAGAGAAGTAGCTCAGTTATGCTAGCTTGACTTTGACAGTTAGCATAAAATTGCTGCGAAATTCAGTGTTTCAGTTCGGTTTAAAAAAAAAAAGGGGCGACCCAAACATCAACTCTGACAGGTCATCAGTAGAGCAGATGTTTAAGTTTGATAAACACTGCTGTGTTCAATCGCTTATTAATAATTGCAATATATACAAACCTGAAATCATAACATTGTAATGGACTGAATGCTCAGTTCTTTGTGTGGGAAGTGTTTTTTGGTATTGAATCCTGATGACTAGTGGAGCCATTGTTAGTCAGTTGCTATGGTAATTGATCTGTGTGTAGCCTATCCAAAACAGGGAGAAAAAAAGAATACCAGTGGCTTTGAGTTGTTCTCCAGCTGTTTTTCTAGGCTATTTTTCCCTTTGCTGTGTCGCACTGCACTAAATTAATAACACCTGCATCTCCAGGTTTCATTTTGTTAATGGGAATGTTTTACTGCCATTGATGTTAAGTGAAAGGATTCTCTTTTTTGGCCTGTGCACATTTTGCAGTAGCATCCTCCGCTCATTATTATCAACACACAGCGCCTCCTGTGGGTCAGTTGTCAGGAACTGCTCGGGTCGCCTGATTAGCATGCACAACATTTCTTGATGTAAACAATAACATGCAACATGTCTGCAGTGAGATTGGTCTGAATTTCATGGGCGTGTTTATTTGTGCTGGTGTTTCAGTCAGAAAGCAGGATGGACAGTTTTGAGGAGCAAGTGTGTGAGGCCAGGAAGTGCATATTGTTGCACTAAAAAACTAAACTTCTCCACCTTCCTTTCTTTTCTTTTGATAACATGGAAAATAAAATGAAATTTTGCAATTGAACTATCATTTTGTCTGCCTTGGAACTTGTGTACCTGTAATAATCATTGCTCTATGCCATTTTTGCCTTGTTTACTGTTGTCAGCCACATATGATTAACCACCATGACGTGTTCTGCAGCAGGAGGGGTTTCCAGGAGTTTGCCTCATTGTGTCTTGTGGACTTTTATGACTAATGAGTGCATGTGAAAACCAAACTACATGATCGCACATCAACAGTTCGATTTCAAGCAGTTCACTTGAGCAACAATACATTTTTTGAAGTTATTTCAACAAGGTAGAAGTCCACTTCTGTAGCAGACTAGCTAGCTGTTAGCTTCTTTATCAGGTAAAGAAATAAGTACAACTTTATTGTGTTCCCCGTGTCTCACTGCATTAGCTTTTACTTCGCTGATATTTTGCTAGATTGGGGATTAGTTTCTGACAACAGCAGCAGAACCGGATACCAGTGTAGGTATGTAAAGAACCGTCTGCTCCCGGAGAGCACAGTGAACAATGAAAGTAATGAGCGCAGCGTTTGTCAGTCTGAGCTTTCCACAGCTCTCTTCCAGACACAGACGGCTTTTTCTCTGTGAGCCCTGGAGAAGAGCTCTACAGGCTGCCTGTCATGTGTCCCGTGGCGCTCCGAGAGGGCTCCGAGTCTTTTAATTCCCAGCCAATCTTCTGTCCATCACGCCACTTTATCCTTACTTCGGAGCTCAGCTCAGGTCCACAAAGTGTCACTTTTCTGACATGTCTCCCAGCTCGCAAAAACCCCCTAAAAAAATTATTGTCAGTTCCTCTCCACCTCCAACTTGCTTTCAACGTGAAAAACAAATCATGGGCCAAGGAGCAAAGGCTGCCCGCCGACCAGCTCCACAACAATCCAATCTACATTTGACTTCTGCTGGCAGCATGTGTTTGGGATAAGGATGAAACCCTACAAATAAGGAGTGCTGGTTTCAGCAAATGTCAGCTCACCCCATGCTAATCAGGCGACCCGAGCAGTTCCTGACAACTGACCCACAGGAGGCGCTGTGTGTTGATAATAATGAGCGGAGGATGCTGCTGCAAAATGTGCACAGCCCAGGAGAAAGGAAGGGAAGCAGCCTTTGAATGCTGCTCTTCTCAGGAGATTTCCATGAATAAAGGATTAGCCACAAGCTGTGAGTCAAGCTCCGGTTCTTCCAGTTGCTTAACATATTTAAAGCTGAATTTTTCACCAGCAGAACAGGCAGCTTAAGTCAAAGGAGATTGGGCAGCACTTTGACAGAGCAATACTGTAAGTCTACGAGAAGAATAGGAAAGTGAATTCAGGAAATTACCAAGAAATATACATTTTCACATGTGTTCAAAATTAACAAAATTTTGTTGAAGGCTCCAGTTTAATTTAGATGTGCATCACCAGGAGAGCTTATGGTGAAAACCAAAACAAAAAGGACTTGAACAAAAAACACCCTTTATCCACTTAGTACTAAACTAAAAAGAATTAAAAAAAGGAATAAAAAATTAAAAAAACAACAACAGATCCACAAACACAAAGAACCATTTTATAGCATTTCACCTAAAGATCACTGGAACTGATCTGACCTGCCTTCAAAAACCAGAAGACCTTTAGTCAAGCCAGCTGTAGCCCTATTCCAATCAGTTTTTCAATAACAATTGAAGTATCGCAAGGTAAGCATATTTCAACAACTTGAAGCTACTTTGTTTAATCACCAAACATTGACCACAATATTAAACTCTCCCCCTCTACATTGTGTTCATTCATATGTTTTGCCTTTGTCAAAGTGACTCGAGTGCCAGACAATACACAGCACTTCATCGACAAATGTGTAACACTGAAATAGACTGCTATTACGTATGGCCACTCAGCTTTCTGCCACAGGAGGGAGCTCTTATTCTCTTATTCAGAGCTGCTTTGTTTAATCACTGAACACAAAACACCAGTTGGGAACAATGGAAGAAACCACTACCACCCAGGGATTTGAAAAACACTGAAAGACACTTTTAGAAGAAAAACATGGAGTTATTTGCAGCACCAGTTCAGCCAACGCCCCCTGCTGGACAAACTACTCACCATTATAAAGTTTCCTTTAAGGATTTCTAAATTTGCAGCAGCAGCTGTTGTCAACTCTGCTGATGTTTGCAACAACTCAGCAATGGAGAACCTCAAGGTCCCAGGTCTGATAGACTAAAATAAACTCAGATATTTCATTTTGTCTTCTAGAAATTCATTGCTGGGCCAAACATAATGATCAAGACTCAGATCAGCTGATTATTTTGCTATATGTAACCACGGACCGGTTTTGCCCAATGGATAGCCCAGATTCTCTGACCTACACTCTATCAAACACTACACAATGTGACCTCATGAGCAATGAATGTCTTAGTGGGCAACAGTGCATGTTGTCAATAGAGTGTGTAACCGATCACATTAACAAGGACCTCAGACCATTATGATCTAAATGCAACTTTAACCTCATACCAAAAGGATGTATCCCATCTGTAAATGAGGTAATAATCACAGCTAGTGGCACAACAAATAAACTTCACAACCCCAGATAACATTCCATTAAATTATTCCAAGTGTGCATTCAGACTCTTGAGTACCTCCATTTTTTGAAGAAGGATTTTACAGAAACAGTAAAAGATAAGAAGATAGATCTGTGACCTTTGAGTTGTTCTCATTCTGGGTTTTGGTTAGCTTGTTTTTAGAGTTATCAGCTCACACTGATGCTCTACACCAGTGTTTCTCAATTATTTCCCCCTACGCATCATCATTTTTTTCATAAACCCACCCCACCCACTGCCCAGAATTGAAATACTGTTGCAAATCTGTTCATATTTAATATTTCAACTGTACAAAATCCTGGCTCCATCATTGTATGACCTTAATATCAAAATTGCTGTTTTATTGTTCTAAGTCTCAAAATTATTTCCAAAATTAGTTTAAGTGGATCAGTAACATTTAATCAAGACTACTCAGTTTGAAAGAAAAAAAGTTCAAATGATTCACTGGGATGTGAATTTTTAGACTTAATGCAGTAAAACTTTTTGTTTTAAATACGAGTAAAGTTGGACAAGAATAGAGTCGTAATTTTAAGATAACGTCTCACCAAACATATGGTGAAAATAGTATTGCGCTCTAAATTGCGGAATACTGAGGGTCTTGTCAGATTATAGTTGGTATTGGTTTAACAAATGACTAAATACTAAATGTTTTAGCACATCGGAAGCAAATTTTCTGCCCCCGGACTTTGAAACAATTGTTTAAGCAACTTTTTATTGAATAGAAAAAACAAATTTGCTGAGCGAATCACATTGCATATCACTCTATCCAAGCTTTTTAATTTAACAACTTTCTCCTGGCAATATTGCGTCTTTATCCTGCCAATATTTAAACTACTCTGCTAATACGACTAGTATTATGACTCTATTATTGTATTTGAAAATAAAACTCTCTCAGCCTGGCCATAAAACTCCGGTTGCTTTACGGTTGCTCTGCTGCTGTTTTTCTTTTCCTTCTCAGACTTCTCCATCTCTCCTCTATGATAGCAAATATATTTCAAAACATCCGCGCTTGTATCCTTTGCTCCGTTTTTTTTCCTCTGCTCCATTTACAACATGGCCTTGCAGCGACTTCTACTGGCTTAAACAGACAGCATGTTGATTAGTTTGGACAGTGCTGCCACCTAGTGAGCGGAGGCTTGTTTATCAGTTAAGCATGAATGAAGACCATTATAAAGTCCTGCTCCTTGAGCCCCGCCAGACACTTCGCCACGCCCCCGGGGGGGGGGGAACACGCCCCACTATTTGAGAAGTACTGCTCTACACCAAAACAAAGTAATGTAATATAATTATAACCAGTTAGGAAAGTGCTTAATTATGATATATAGACAGTTATTGTCACAGACTCTTCTGTTACCACGACTGCACATTAATGAGGGGCAGCTAGTGTGTTGGTTGTGTCAATCAACAGCTGGGTACAAAAATTACACAGGTAAATATAAATGAGGTATATTAATACGTCGTTAGTCATAATATCTTGCCTGATCAGTGGATTACATCTGATAGAAGATGGTACCTCAGTGCAGACAGCGTGTTGAAATACCTGCGTTTTGTCTGGAATGTGGTACTTTCCTTGTTGTGACTAATCCTGTTCTCCCTGGGTGTCTGTCAGCTGACACGATGCTGACTTTATTAGAACTGAATCGTGACTGCAGGAGTAGTCCTCTGGACACGAGGGAGCTCCAGCTCCTGCTTCTTGGTCACATCTAGGGCAGATATTACAGGACAATGTGTGTATATACGGCAGTTTGCTGATTTCACTCTGGATCCACTGCTCACATTACCTCATTTGATAGAAACTGATGTAAGCCTCAGTTTTTTTACTTGCAGGAGATATGTAGATATTTTTTTTTTAAATAATTTGATCCATTTTGCCCTAACAATGTTTAAAAAAACACATTCTCCTTAAATTACATTTTTCTATGTGCTCAACATATGCATTTATTATATTTGTATCAAAATGGATTTTTGATTAAATAAATAAAAAAGTACTCTGTAGGACATGTTCAATCAGATACATCAATAAAATGGACATGGTGGCGGCTTTGATCCAAAATGGCCGACTTCCTGTCAGGTGTGGACTATGGCTCCAGGAGACTTTTTTGTAGGTCCTGACAAGATACACATGTGTACCAAGTTTCATAATTGTAGGATAAAGGATGGCTTGGTGCTAATTTTTAAAATATTCTCCGGGGCGCTGGGGAGGAAATAGCCCACGCCCACCAAATATTACACTTGATTCCTGTCGGGGGTGCACAAGGATCAATCTCAGTGAGTTTGGTGCTTCTGGGCTGAAATATGTGGAATCTAGAGGCAAATGTATAGCAGCGGTGTGACCTGTCAGTTCGCCGCGCTACCATTTAGAGCAGTCTAGCCATGCCCAGTTGCGATTCCACCAGAATCCACTTTCTTCGGACATCTGGGTCAAGTTTGGTGGTTTTGAATGTTAAAGGCCTCTCAAAAGCCCTCTGAGTAGAAAAAGTAAGAAGGATTACAAGGCCTTCACAGCTCTTGCTTCACTAATTATATGTGCATGTGTCAACTTTTTAAAAAGGTATTTATTTTGTCTATAATAACAGTCTTTTACAATGCATGGAGTTTGCTATAGACAAATTTGCACGTTACTGTTTACATCAGAAAATTCTGCACATGCACACAATGCAAAAGTTGATTCTGTTACACGCCATTCATAGAAAAATGTTTTTCCTATTTTATTCTAAATGGGACCAAACCATCTGGAGTCAAAGACTAATTGTATTTTTCACACGACTACTTGTGATTGGTCAATCTAAGTATCATGGCACTTTTCCCTTTTCTGACAAGAAGCTAAGGGTTTGAAGCAAAATGTTGTATAAAGCTAAACAATTATGTTAAATTACAAGTTTGTTAACAAAATCTCTTTGATCAGAGGCTGATAACTAATATGCAGTGGGGTTTCAGTGTTTCAGTCAAGACCTTCAACAGATGCCATACACATGTTGTGCAGGACAATGCAAGAACTATGCACCACTCCAAGCAACAGGCAGACAATAATATGCAAATAAATAAGAATATGCCAAGTAAAGCAACAAAGCATATATCAAGCAACGTATAAATGTATATTTTAACAAAATGCAAAGGCAACAGCACATATAATTGAACAGCCAACAATTTAGGAACATTTTTCTATGTTCCCCAGTTCAGCTCAACATCAATCTATACTGCTCAGATAGCATGTGTGAACAATTAAAAGAAAAAATGTTAAGTAAACTTTGCATGAGAATGTAATAGAAAAGTAACACTCACCCATTACTTGTAAATCAAATCCGCAGGTTGTTGTGCTCAATGCTAGCTGTTAGCCACTCGTAGCTCATAGTTTCAGTGTTTAAAATGCCTTACAAGGTTCTTACTGGTCTGTGTTAGTGAGTCCAGGTTTGGTGTGGATTTACTAGTTTTACTTTTTCTCTTTTTTATCTGTTAAAGACCGTCTTGAAAAAGGCGATTCTGATGAGTCAGCAACTCGGTCAACCGGACCGGAAGCAGACGGACTGACAAGTTCACTGCCGTGATGGGAATGAAGGGGAGGCTCTTTACTCACAGCTGGGCCTGTGGGACGCGCCTCATTATGTCAGTTTTGATTGGCTGATAATTCTGTCAGTCATGCTAACTAAGGCCTATTAGATGGCATTTTTGACGAAGCGGAAGCTGAGCGTTTCTGAACGGGGGCGGTGACGCCTTCAGGGGGCGCTGTGTGTTTCCGTTTACCATAGAATTACAAAAAGAAACCTTCTTAGTGGAAAAACACTCATTTCGGGGGGAAAAACGAGCTTTTTGATTAAACGTTTTTGTACTAGGATGAAGTAGTTTTTCAGCCATCTCAAATATGTGAATCTTGCAAAACTGTAATAAAAACACTATTTTTTTTGCATCACACAAGTCACATGATCATCAACAGGATGTTACTTCTGGTGGAAACCATGGGGAAGTCAGGAACTGGTCAGAGGATGATGGTTTTCAATGACAACCATTAACAAACTTATTCACATGTGATTTTAATTTAATTTATTACTTAGCACCACAACTGAGAAACTGTTTCTTCAGAATGAACAGAGTATTGACAAAGTTTTGCACACATTTGTAATGGAAACGCTGCTGCTGTCAGTCACACACAGAGCTGTAAATCCTCGGTCAGTAAATGAGTTTACAGGTTATAGTTTTGAATGGACAAAATGATGAGATTAGCTTCACTAATCATAGTTAGCACTATCAGGAGCAGAAAATGTAATTACAACTTCCTGCGTAAATGTAAAAAGAGAACAACAAAACGGGTGTCTTTGAAAAAGATACTTTGGAAAATGTGAACTATAAGCCTGAAGAAAATCATTTAACCCATGCATTTTATCAATAAATAAACTAATGTACATTAATCCAACCTTCAAGTTAGTATTATGGATTTCTTCATAAGAAGCAGCCTGGTTTGCATTCTGTTAAGTTCTTTCTCTCAACTAGCATTCATCTGCTGAACAGAAGGCTGTGAAAGCCATTCAGAATAAAAAGATAATCTCTTTGCCAAGGCAACTGCTGCAGAATGATATTTTGTTTTGTGTTTGTTTGTCCCGAGGGAACCTTCACTCTCTCGTTTTTCCTCTGCAGTCCTGCAAGATACTTACTCAGCACATGTGCAGCACCTTGCTACTTCTCTGTGCGCTACAGCAGAAATCTCCTCAGACTAATTAAAAAATATAAATAAAGTCCGTCTCAAGGTGAGGTGTATGAATCAGACGAGGCATAAAACAAATCAAGACAGAAACTGATGAAAATATTTCAATGTGAAACTTTATTGAATTGTTCCTCAGTATCTCACAGAGACATTTGTATAATACAATAGTATTACATCACTTAAATAATCAGCAATAGAGCTTAATGGTAAGTTATTGATATATTTAAAATCAATAAAAACAATAGTACAATAATTTATAGTTTTTTTTAAAGAAATAGATACACAAATAATACAATAAATTAAGAGGAAGATCTTAACTAAGTATTTTAAAAGGAAATTTTAAAATAATAAATATGTTTTTTTTAAATATAAAGTAAGCCCTATTTGGCCTTATAAAAACAATGTTTTTTATTTAAATGTGCACAAACATGGAGAGCATTTTACCCTAAATCTACCTACATTTCTGTCAAATTAAAATTGTGTGAATTATATTTGAAGACAACTTAGACCTAATAAATAAATTAAATACTGTTAATACTGACAGACACAAGTTTAAGCAAAAAGGTCAAAATATTCAAGACATTTTCATGAGATTTTATTGCTGTAATCAGCCTTTTTCTGTTCTTTTCAACGCATGACTGGAAATTTAAAAATGGAGTTCAGCATTGTACATGCTGAACTCTATTATCTATTTTAAAAAGATATTTATTTTGTCTATGATGGAATTGAATATTTAAGAGTATTGTAAATGCATTTTTCTACTGTACTAAAGAGCTTTAGATTTCCTGTTTTTGTATGTTGCATCATAACAGAAGCTACTAATATTTACTGGAGTATAACAGCAGAGAGTAAAACATGTTTGTCTCCTCATGCTTGTCTGATGTGCAGCTACAGGAGGTTCATATCCAGGATGCAAACTCTGTCTGGATGTAAATGTGTCATAAGCCTGATGTACCACAATCAAAGATATGCAAACGTTTGAAAACTGCTGCTTGATGCAGAACAATGAAAAACAAAACAGTTTTTTTAGTTGGAAGGTTGTTAAATTGAAAAGATGAACTTTTGCACACTGAGGGATAAAAGCATAATTTACCTTCCTGCCAGAACAGTTAATCAGGCATTTGTAGACATATTCACATCTAACTACTTTTTCATGTTTTGATGTTTTATAACCACAAGTTTCAATGTGCTGTACTGTATCAAATTCAATAATATAGTAATTATTGAATTATTATATAATATTGTAATTTTATGTGAACAGCAAATTATGCTCAGAATTTATTTTTTTCTTCAAATAGTTTATCTAAAAAGTGTGGATTGCCCATGTATTCAGCCCTCTGATGCTCATGTATAAAAGTCCTGTTAACTGTTGAGAACCACCTGAATGCAACTGTCTTTGTGAGGCAGCCACAGAATCAATCAATCAATCAATCAATCAATCAATCAATCAATCAATCAATCAATCAATCAATCAATCAATCAATCAATCAATCAATCAATCATTCATTCATTTCTTCAGGTTGATTCATTTTGTCTAGATTTTTAACTCTACTGGTGGAGACATGAAGCTAATCCAAGAGCTAGTAAAACTAAACCCTGATGTTCACAGATGTTCTCCTTCCCATCTGGAGCTTCAGCTTCTACAAGCTGACAGAGACCGGAAGACCAGCATCTGTATATCCATGGAAGGTGGTTCTATTAACAATGGATCCAGGGGTCTGGATATAAGTGCACACCACACTTTTCAGATTCACATCTGTAAAAAAAAAAAAGACAGAAAAAGAAAAAATAAAACTTATTCATAACTGTATAAAACAGGTTCATATTCATATAATATCACTTGCTCTACTCTGTGCTGCTCTTTCACACATGACAAATTTTGGACAAACTGAAGGATATGAATAGTTTTGCAAAACAAATCTGTTTTATGTTGCGGCTACAGAAATCAGTGCTTCACACAGCGACACTCATTTTTCCAATGTATTTGGCTCTTAATGTGAAATCTGCTTTCACATTAAGGAAACACTTTACATCTCAGAATATTCTGTGGTACTTCTTATAGTTTTCATTTTTTCCCTCTTCAACCTATTCTTTTTTTCTCATAAAATAACAAAAACAAATCATAAAATGCAAACAATTAAAATAATACAATAATATTCCTCATTCTGTCCTATCTTTTTAAGTTCATCTCTTTACATTACAAGCACAATCATCTTGATGCAGGACGACTCACCGGTTCGATACACAGTACCAATAAACGGTTTGGACGCATCAACATTTAAAGTGAATCTTTTCCAACTTTCCACTTGAACAGCATATGAAGTTGCTAAGGCAGAGCGATTTAATGGACTTCTGACAGAAACTTGTCTGCACACATGTTGTGCATCACAAGGTCACTGTGTTTTCTTGCATAACATCAAGAGAAGAAAAGAAGCAGCGTGGCCTTTGACGGTCTGCTTTGAGGAATCCAGCAGTACCATGATAGGATGAAAATATTACCTGCCAACAGTCTTAAACACAGATGAACAATAATCCACAGCAAATGAATGAACTTCAGTAAAAAAGCTTGTTGTGTAGCTTAAATCATTCACAGGCATTAGAGGAATGAATTCAACAGAAGAATCTTGCTAACTCCTAACGGGCTCGTCTCTTTAACTAAACACCGCTGCTTGGGCCAACATTAGCCATTAGCTGGTCTAATATAATTATGTTTATAAGTTTGAGCTTGTGGTACTGAGCAGCTCTACCCACAGCACAGACTTTAACTAATTGCAGAGGGAACAGCAAGCCTGTTATTAATTACTTTAACGATGGACCTGCTCCCATTCTGCCACAACGCTGCGCTAGCAGGAACCGATCGGCCCAATAAAGAGCCAATAGCAACAGCAGGGCTGAGCTGAAACAAAGCTACTGGGTGAGATGAATTCATTGACTTAGTTTCAAGTATCAAATGTAGAAAAAAAAGTGTTGCATATTATCTCTCAGATTCAGAAGATGGGAGGTAAAAACTGCCAGATTTAGCAAAACAATGGAACCTGAACGGTCTGAGGCTAAGTCACATAAAACCTGGGTAGAGCCCTGGGTAGAGCCCTGCAGCCCATGCAGAGGCTGGGTAGGCAGACCTGGGTCAGTGTGTAAGTTCCCCTGTGAGCCCTCAGCTGCAAGATGGCTGAGAAATTTAAGCCTGAAGTTCATTGGTTAAGTTCCTCCTGCACAGACTGGCAACCTGTCAACCTGGTGACCCGCCTCTCGCCCGAAATGTTCGCTGGAGAGGCATCAGCACCCCTCCTGACCCCACAGGGACAAGGGTGTTAGAAAACAGATGGACGGATGGATGCACTAATCAATAGAGCCTTGACCAGGCACCTTGGAAAAGGAGAGCACTATGTGCTGGGTTCCCCATGGAAACAGTTCCTAGCTGTGGAGAAACGCGCACACACCCCCATATTGTCCAGCACATGTTGACCAAAGGGAGTTTTTAGGTTATGATTTAAAAGCCAAATTTACATCATACTGTCAAAGTCATGTTCTGTCATTGTTTTTTAAAGGAGAAGGGAGGAGATAGAAAAGTAGTCGCTCTGTATTGATAATATCTTACAATAGTTTGATAAAAAAAGATCTTCCATGTCCTCAGCATACTGACTTTTTGTTCATCATGCACGTCACAAAGAGCATAGAGGGTCTTCATCCACTGCGATGGGGTTTACTCAAGAATCTAGTTAACTTACACTGGAACGCTACAAGTCACTTCCCAGCATAGTTTAGGTTTGGTGTCAACAGCAACTCTGGGTCATGGAAAACTAACAGCACAATGTGACAAAAAAATAAGCTGACCAAGTGCAATAGCTTGTTTTGTATTCAACCTGCAGTAGATGGACTCTCAGCTCTGTTATTATCCTTTGGGTTGGAAGTTGAACATTGTGAGAACTTCTGTTTCAAGCTGCTAAGCTAATGATGCTTACTGTTGATCTACTATAGCCTGCAACAGATACAGGTTGGAAAGCCAGACGTCTTCTAACCTGCATCATAAAAGTGTATCTTCATTAGCTCAGGGTGGCTACAGACACGGCAACAAATATTTACAATTCCTTCAAAGGTTTGTCTTTCGTACCAAAGTAAAAAAGTCAAGGCTGAACTGCTCGTCCTCAGGAAACAAAGCGAAGGGAATGATGGGCCACTTTTCTTTCAAACCTGCTGGTTGAGAGAGAAATTTGTGCACCAAGGTAAGAAGTTTCACATCAAAACAAGCTGAAACTGGACTTTAACATTAATGCAAAATAAGCACACACACAGAAATAGAAAAGGGACATGAAGCTGTGCTCAGATTCATTTGCCAGTGAAAGGAGAGAAGGTCCGCTTTTCAGTTTTGACAAATTTATGCATTGTGCAGTGTTGCAGCGCAGCAGGAGATGTTTTGTGCCGTTGTCTGAGAGCAGCACTTTGTGGGCATTTGACAACCTTTCACCAAGGTTCCATCACTGCGCTCCTGTTCCTTGGAAGCCAGAGGCTGAAAAATGTTACAGTTGCCGCCGTTTGTTTGACAAATGTCACATGTAGGAGGAAAAATATGCACTGCGTTTATTTTCAGTATAATAGCTTCAGTAGATGGATTACTAAATGAAGTCCAAAGGGGATAAAACAGTTCATCTTCACTGGAATTCTAGCCACGCATCCTTTTGAGTTCAGACCTAAGAAGAAAAGGGAAAAAAAATGTTAGCAGGATAAAATGGCTTCACTTTAATCTACTGTGTGTTTTACAGTTAAACCAAGGAGGATCATGGAGCACAGAGCCAGGAATGAGAAAGCCTGGTAAG
The DNA here is from genome assembly GCA_902982915.1 of Phalloptychus januarius. Classification (NCBI taxonomy): domain Eukaryota; kingdom Metazoa; phylum Chordata; class Actinopteri; order Cyprinodontiformes; family Poeciliidae; genus Phalloptychus; species Phalloptychus januarius. Next base: position 696,328 of record CADWAE010000121.1, read on the forward strand.
TTTGCAGCTGCTTATTATTGGTAGATTGTTTAGCATAATCAAAATGTTAGAGTTAAATCTGTATTATCAAATTGCTTATCTTATGTTTTCATACACAAAAATCCTATAAATGTACGAGTTGTTGAAGCAAAAACCGTTCAGTCTGAGTAGAGGTGGACATTTATGGTATTATTTGTCATTCATCATATATAAATAATTTCGATTGATAGATGTCACAAGAAATTCAAATTGAAGTTTAAAATTTGGCAAAAAAATCTATGTTGTTGAGATTGTTAGTTTGACTATTTTCAATGATAGTATCAATACATATCATATTTGAAAACATTATCAAATGCAGTTACTCTGTGGTTTGGCTCATTACTTATTAATGAGACTAGAATCCCAAAGATACACTGGAATATTTTTTTAGAGTAGTATTTGTGTTAGTGGGGCTGTTATTGTTCATACAGTAAAAAGAAGCAATAAATAAATCTTATACTCACTTTTATTGTTATCACTATTTTATCACAAAATATCATAAAACTTACATTTTCCATCTTCGTATCACCCGCTCCCATGTGGGAGTGTCTCAGGTGGGATATTTCTAAACCACAGAAAATGTTGATCTCTGATCCTGCAGATCTGTGTCAGTTTACTAGCAGGTAATTGGAGTAACCCACTGTTTGTTTTACACTATACATTAAACATCGTAGATGATAATTTTCTACAACAGATTGCAGCTGCTGCTGTTATGGTGAGGCTTCTTAAGAGGACAGTGATGATTCTGATGATGAAGAATGTGATGAACAGGAATCAGAGAGCAGCTGTTGGAACCTGGAGGTCTGTTTTTCTCATTCCAGAGACTCTATTGACTTGCTACAGTTTGAACTGTCATCATATTAATTGCTTTGAAGTCAAACTTGTATTTTTATTATAACTATTGTTACAATGATTTGTTGGAACAATTTGACCCATTAATCTGAGTTTTGGCAGAATGCAAAACATTTTCTACTGAGTCTGGGCAGAGTGTATATGAGCATGATTGACAGCACTAAGATCCTCCTCCTGGCTCTGATTAGTTGTTTCAGATCAAGTGGTATATTTCTGCAGATGGCAATAAGGATACAAGGAGGAGGTAAAAGTGCTTGATCTTTGTCATAATTATCTGTATTATGATAGACTGTCACAAAGAGTAATATTTTTAACAAATACGTAAAAAAACATATGGTTCATAAAAGTTACATACTGCAGCTTCATTCATGTTTCTTCACTGTTTTAGGCTCATTCTCAGATCATACTAAAAACAGACAGCGACGGTTTTTAAATACTGTTAGAATTTTATTTCTGGTTTTATGAAACACTGATTTTGGAGTTTCATAGTTAGTCTGATGACCTTCAGTAAAGCTCATACAGCCTCACTCTGTCTGTTTCTGCCTCTGATCATTTGTAGACTGCAAAGTGTTTGAAACTTACTGGACATCTTTGGTATGTGAATGGGACCACTGCTGGTGCCATGGCCCCCCTCGGTCAGCGCTGTGATCTCGATGACGTGGTCCTCCCCGTAAGGAACCCGCAGCTCTACGCTGGTCCTATTGGTCTGCAGTACCGTAGTCCTGCCATGCCAGCTCTGGCGATACACAACCTGAAGGACAACATTGGTAATAAGTAAAAGAAAACCTGGAACAGGGGAGGAAATGACGAGGCGACAAAATCAGAGTTAAAACCTTTATATTTGCTTTTTGAGAATAAGATTATTTTGATTTTAGCCTAGATTTTTTTTTATTGTTTACATTTTTAAATTAAAAGTTTAAATATTTTTCTTTTAAAACATAGTTTTTAAGGAACCTTTTGGTTTATTAGTAAAAATGAAAACATCAGTTTATGGACTTCAGGTTTCACAAGTGAGATTTAAAAGACCCTTACGAAAAATATATTTATAGAGTCTGAGTTTCCCAAAAACCTTAGTAATGTAATTGGAGATCCTGATATTGTGAGCTGTGTGTATACTTTACAACTTTACATCACCTGTTCTTGTTGTAAACCGTGTTTATCTTTCCAATATTAATTATTGAAATTTGCATAGAAGAATAAGAAATTCTTTTCATCCCCTTTTGCTAAAATTAATATCACATTAAGTCACTTTGACTTATTTTCTGAGAAAACCTAATCTAGTAAATTCAGTCAAAACCATAATCCAACCGTTTTTTGTTAAACTAGTCCAGTGTTGGGAAAATGTCCATATTTGACCCAGATAGGAGTAAGAAATGTCACGGTGGTCAAATGCTAATTTCCTTTAGCCTTTTAAGATTTCAAAATGTCTTTTGAGGACATAATTTGTTCTAGTGAGTCAACACTGAATAAGACGAGGACATGAAACAGGACCTTTGGCATTATTTTAAGACATTTAGTCACGCTGTGCCTTTGTTATAAAAGTGTCCTGTTTTGACCCTTGAAGGAAACATGAAGACGGGAAATTGGATGCATAGTTTGAAAAATATGAAAACATATTAGAAGTACAGGGGTTTGCATTAGGCATTTTAATAAACGAGGCGTATCTGCAGCACACGTGCTTCCTTATACCACAGATCCACAGGAGGCTTATCTTTAAATGACCGGGGCCCCATATCTCAGGAGAAGAAGAAATATATATTGGGAAAAGAATAATCAAAAACTGTGTTTTTGTCCACACAAAGTATGCAAAGTGGATCAAATGTGATTCAGCATTGTATTGGTTAGAAGAAGCTGAATTCTCTCTGCAGCCTGACGCTCTCCGTTTTATCATCAGGGACAGATCTTTTAATTTTGAAGGGGCCAGACAGGGCCAATCCATATTGTAACACCGAGGTTGCCGAGCTTCGTTTCTCCTCCGCAATGAGAAAGCCATTTGTTGAGATGACAGCTGCAGAGGACACGTTTGTTTCCACTCTTCTCCCGTTTCTCTGGAAAAACTCACCTTGTATCCCGTCACCTCAGATTCGTTCTGCGACGCCTTGACATGCTCCCACTTCAGAAAGATCTTTGAGTTGGTCAGGTTCCACTCAATGGCCCCTGGAGGCTGGCTTGGTGCTGCAAGATACGCAATTATAACAGACAAGGTTGATGAATGAATGACTAAGTGATGTTATCCGGGGTGTTTTCTGTCTCTGCAGTAGGCCATCTTTTATTCATTAAGTCGGATTTTAGCTGATTTTTACTGAAGTGAAACAGAAGACTCATGCTTCTGTCCATCGGTTTTGTTCCTGTGTGAAATGACTCAGTAAAAAGGATAACATTAAAAGCCCACCCTGAAGCAGCAATCGTGTCTTTATAGGCTCGTTTTTCAATTAAGCCCCTCAGTAGTACTCAGATTCTGTCAGTATTGTTTAAAACTGTGGCTGAGAATCGAACCCAGAACCTTCTTGCTGCAAGACAACAGCTCTACCAACTGTGCCACTGTGCAGCCCCTAGTTTTCCACAAAGGTCCAATTTACATCCATCCATTCATTTTCTATACTCCCTTGTCCCTTCGTGGGGTCAGGAGGTGCTGGTGGCTATCCCCAGCTAACTTTCCGGGCGAGAGGCAGGCAGGGTCACCCTGGTCAGGTCGCCAGTCTGTCGCAGAAGGTCCAATTTGTTTAAAAAAAAAAAATCCCACATGAGCAGTGGAGCTATGCAATTCCTCCAGAGGTACCATTAGCTTCTGTTCTTCAACGGTGTTTTCACAACCTACACTGTAAAACATTTGAAGGTGGTTTAACTTGAAAATGAAAGTCCACCTTCTGCCTTAAAATGCCTTTTAAGTCAACAAGAAAATGTAAACTAAAGTTCATGAAGTTGACTTAAGAGACAAGTTGTCTAAACATTGTTTTTTAAGTTCATTAATCTTGAATTGTAAGTTTTAACTTAGACTATCAGAAGTGAAAACACCCAACATTATACATTTACTAATTAGGTGACTTCTGGAGAGAATGGTATTGGAGAAAAGGGGGGATGAATATCTTTAATCATTTTTAGATTTGCTACTTTCTGTTGGTCTGTCACTTAAAATCCCAGTAAATACAGAAAGGTGATTGTAATGTGACAAAATGTGAAACAGCTGTAAAAATTCTTCTGCCTTTGTATGTTGATCTGTGATGTTTTAAATGCCAGCTTAATGTCTAAATATTCAAGAAGCCACATTAAAAAGAGCATCAACAACACAGACACGTTTAAGAGCTAAAAATATAGGAATAATTCTGCGGTGGAAAAACAGCAGGACCTTGGAGCATTTTGCAAGCTCTCATTGAAAACTTGAATAAGTATAGCTGCACTTGGAATTACAGCCATAGAAAGAACTCAGAGTAAAGCAATTGTAGTGGTGCACAGAGAAAAGGATGAAGCTTTATTTTATTCGCCTTTGAGGTCTCACCTGCCAATGTTACTACTGCTTTTGATAAAACAAGTGGTTTCTAAGAGTCCTGTTTGGTCCTTCTTCAACCCAAAATCATATCAGTCCTATCAGTCACTTCAACAATTAGTGCACACCAGGTTTCATTAGCTTGTAGCTTCATGTTTCCTAGCAGCACCAGCATGAATTAGTTGTTTTCTTTATTAGATTCTCACATCATTCTGGGGAATTTTGGTCTGTAACATTAAGGTAATCTAATAGGGCTGCACTCAGGTTTGGTTCTGGACTTTGCAATATCTTCATTTCTCTTTTTCAGCCCATCTGTGATTTGCTTCCTGTCAAATGAACAGATGACCTCACCTTTGACTCTGGAATACTTTTTTTTTCATGATTAGCTCATAAAATTATATAATGATCATATAATTGCACAAATCGGAATTACAAAAATAAATTTGCTTAATGGAAACACAGCACCTTCGAAAAAATTCTGGTTTTTGGATCAAATGTCCATCCATTTTCCTACACCTTTGTCCCTTACTGGGGTCAGGAGGGTTGCTGATGCCTCTCCAGCTATCGTTTCGGGTGAGAGGCGGGGTCACCCTGGACACGTCGCCAGTCTGTCGCAGGGCAACACAGAGACACACAGGACAAACAACCATGCACACACACACTCACACCAAGGGAGAATTTAGAGAGGCCAATTAACCTGACAGTCATGTTTTTGGACTGTGGGAGGAAACCGGAGTACCCAGAGAGAACCCATGCATGCACAGGGAGAACATGCAAACTCCATGCAGAAAGACCGGGGCCGGGAATCGAACCCAGAACCTTCTTGCTGCAAGGCAACAACTCTACCAGCTGCACCACTGGGCAGCCTGGATCCAATGTTTTTGTGCTAAGTTGACATGGCTTCTTGGCTATATTAAAATTAGTGTAATTAGCAAAATTGCATAAGTCATGTGGTCAACAGCTGGTTGTTACTGCTGGAGGAAAAGACAAATAGGAAGTGGTTGGAGGATGATGCTGCAAGTTTTTTAATTACTTATTGCATAAATGAACTTATTCACATGCAATTTTAACTGCATTTCTTATTAAATGAAAACACTGCAATTGGGAAACGGTTTTTTTTCAACAGCAGTGAAAACACTAGAAACTCCCCATGTTTCTAAACCTCTCTCCAACTTCTTAGGACGAAAGCAATTAATTTTTTTTTTTTTTTTTGGTGATTTAGTTTTTTGTCACACATAAATGTTTCAAATCACCCAATAGATTTTTATATCAGACACATATGGTGTGTAACTACAAAATGCAGGTTTTCAATGGTAATATGATTTAGCTATTTGAAATCAATGTGATTAATTAACTGCCTCCCAATCCTAACAACTGGTTTTGCCATATTTGGTGGCAACAAATACTATCAATGCTAACACAACACACACATACCAAGAAATTCAGTCTTGTGGATGTTTCTTCCGGCCACAGAATATTTTCCTCCAATACCTAGGGATCCTCAACATGCATTTGGACAAATGCGACGTGGACCTTTGCTCTGTTTTTGCTCAGTATTGGTTTGGAACATGGAACTCTCCTATGACCATTTGAGTTTTCTACAGTTCAGGCACTTATTAGTCTCGTGTTTGTCTACTGAGATAAAGAGAAAACATGAAGGACAGATGATCCAAAAAGAGTTTCATAAAATAAAAAAATGCAAAATATGAATATTTTCATCTACTGATTTGAAAAACATCAAGCAGGCTACACAAAACATAATTTGGTCAGATACAGATAGCTGTAGCAGACCAGATGGAGAGGCTGCAAACTGAAAAAATGGGGAGTTCTCCACCCCATGCTGGAGCTTTGGACTTTCTCAGGAAAGGCACAGAACCACCAATGGGGAAGTGCAGAACATCAGAACTTTTTTGGCAAATATGTTTCCATCTTCCCTTTACAGCTTTACTCGTATCGGATGAGTAAAGCTCGCCTAAAGCGAGTGTAAAAACGCAGAAGTTAAGGTTCAGTTGCATGTCCACATAGAGCACCGTCAGCTCAGTTTTTACCTTTAACTAATGAATTTATCATTTTTTGAAAATAGTTTTTATATTCTCTTTGCAGACCTTTTAAAATAAAAGGTTTTGATATGAAACATAAAGATGTGAGATTGTATGCGTAAATACAAACAGAGATGTATTTACGCATCTTTTTCATACAATTAAGACTTTTGACATGACCTCAGATTTTTGCTCATTTCCCCTCAGATGTCACAGACATTCAGAAGATCCTCCTTTATTTTGAAACATGTCTATTTTCAAAGACAAGAGAAGAATGGAATTATTAAGTCGATCCTTTTTTATTCTGGTCCAGCTTCTGTCAGGTTCTGTCTGCCTTGAAAGTAGAAAGGCGAGAAGACCTTTATGCTTTTCTATCAACAGAGAAATATTTTCATGGATTCAGTTCACCTGATCCCTCGCCAACAAATCTGTAACAGAATGGCTTAAAACAGAAGAACAAAAGCTTCCACACTGGTCCTTTTAACATTAAGACCTTGGCTCCTCCAATCTTTTGAAAATTACCAAAATAAACACATTTCCTCTGTTTCGATGAATTAGTTTTTCTTTCTGACTTTTATCAGCCTGTAATCTTTCAGAAAACGGCTAAGAAACCCGACCAAATGCACCTTTAATAGAAAATGTACAATCATCCCCAAGTGCAAAAGTGTACCTCAAGTTTTAATGCAATGTTCGTAGAGCATGTTGTCATATGCAGTTGTTTTTGTGAGACTGTAAATTGATAAAATCAATAGTTGTTGTCACTACAGTAGCCCTCACTTTTGAAGAACCACAGTTAACGCTACAACCATCAGGCTACATCTGGTAGGTTTCCTGGTTTTTAAAGATATTCCAAAAACTGCACTAAAGTTCTCAAGGTCTTTTCTGGTGTCTGCTCTGATAAGCAGTTACAAGCATACAGACCCTTGTAACTACCTGTAAGTGATGCAGCAGACTGCACATAAATCAGAGTTGTTGATCCAGCCCATCAACCATCAAAAGCCTCTGAAAACATTTTAGACTAAAGTCACTTTCTGGATTTTTTTCTTTTGTTTTATTTAGGGCCAGGACTTCAATGCATCAATTTTGATGAATTAATATGGATTGTAACATGTTAAAAATGTATCACTTTTTTTTTTTTTTTTTACATATTATATTTCTGAGTGGAACCTTTGCATTCATTTCTGAGTTGAACCTTTGTTTCTGGTACACCGGTATGCCTGACGCACAAGCGACAAACAACAGTAATAGAAGACAGTCGCTTCACTTGGACCACTGGGGGTTAAACTTTTGCTTAAAAATCATCTGACTAGACACTGGAAAAGACTATTGTTGTGTGCAAAACATTTTAAAAGGAGTTAGCCTAACAGTGAAGCTACTGAAGCCTAACATAGCATCTCAGGTTAACGTCAGCATCCATAGTCCACATTATGTTTCATGAATGATTAATTGTTCATGAAACAGTTAAAACCTGAATGGATATAATAACACTTAGCACCAATCTAATGGCTGAATAATCTAAATTACAGATTAAAAACATTAAATGGCTTTGTTGTGGAACTTGTATCTATTTATTCAATTTAGCAGCAAAAACGGTTTTGAATTGATAATGCTTCTTATTTTGTTGATATATTGTTTTCGATTAAAATGTGACTAACACCATAAAAAATGTTAATTGAGTCAAACCACCAGTTTTATTAAAACTATTTTAGCCATGCAGAAGCTATAAATGTAAATCTGAAATGGTCTACCTGATCAGAACCGCTGGACATTTTGCATGATAATGTCCACCTGAATGAGGGAACCAACTGTTTCCAAGGAGAACGATGTCTAAAACCTAAAACTGAACATCACAGGACATGTTCCCTTGTTCCATCAAGTGATGCTATCTGACTCTGCAACTTTCACATCATCCTCACAGACCAGCTGGAGGTGGCTTCAGCCTTGGGCTCTGGATTAGCATGAGCAGCAGAAAATCCCTTGGCAAAAAGCCATTTAATTTCTGCATATCAAGGACAAATATGACCTTTTTCCTGAAAATTCAGCTGGGATAAAAAAAGGAAAAAAGGGATCGCAACTTCGGACCACATGCATAAGTCAGCCTGAACTTTACTGCCCTTTTAAGATATTTTACTACTTGAAAAGCCTGGTGTTTTTTTTCCCCTAAGAATATTTCATAGTTCTAAAATAAACATACCTTTTGCACTGAATACAAGTTATTTTCAAAATACCACTGAAAGTCTGACAAGCTGTTTGCTAGCTGACCATCACATTAGCTACCTGGTAGATAGCATGTTAGCTACCTGGTAGATAGCATGTTAGCTACCTGGTAGATAGCATGTTAGCTACCTGGTAGATAGTGTTGGTTAGCTGCCTTCTATGCAGCCTGCAGTAACATGTTCATTCTACAGACAGATGGGATTTGAACTGTTTGGTTACAAATGAAAAAGCAAAGAGCAGAAAACTAGACAAGCAAATAGGTGAAGATGATGTACTGCTGTCTGGTGTTTGGTGTACACACTCACGTGGTTTCTTGGTGGCAATGCTGATGGAGGGGCTCGAGGGTCCAAGTCCGGCGCTGTTCTGGGCTCTGACTGAGATCAGGTAGACCATACTGCTCTTCAAACCGGACAGCAGCGCCGTGCTGTTGGTAACCCTCACCCTGAGTGCTTCATGCTGCTCAGAGCTTTCCTCCCGAAAGAGAACCTGAATCACAGGAATCACACTTACTTCACATCCTTACACACATCTTGAAGGATTTTGTTTTGATGTTTTATTGGGTAAGGCTATTGTGGGAACAATGTAAAAAGGTTTTTCCTCTAGCATCAGATGCATAAACTGTCATTCTTATTGCAAAGCAGCATCAGATTCTTAAAATAAGGAAAAATATCAGCGCTGGATGGTAGCAGCACAAGCCCTCAAGCAGTCTAAGTCACATTTTCAAATTCCTAAATGATATTTAATCTTAAAGCAATCAGTAATAAGGCGAACGACATGAGTATGAGGATTAGGAGTGTGTCAGAATTGGTATCTACAGGGAGATTGTTTATGACCTCAACACCAGATAGGGGGAGCAGACAGGAAATGTCAAACAGATGGCATGAGAGCAGGTACTTATTCAGATGGCGGCACGCAGATTCTCAGACATCTTGCTCAGGAAAGACAGATTAGCAGCAGGGCTGGAGTTGCTGATAACACATTCATCTAGGGTGTTTCTTTCCCCACTGCACTTCAATTATAGCTGCTTTTCCAGACTCTTTGGAAAATAACTGAAATGGCTGAAGAGAGCAGGTCAGCTTTCGCTCCTCTGCTAAGATTTTAAACGTCCAGGTGGAAGAATTAGTTCTTTACAAGATTGAAACTTTTTTTTGCTGTATACTTAAATGTTATTATGAGATATTATAGGTACTGTACAGCAGAAGGTGTTTTGTTTTAGTGAATTAGGCTCAATATTTGAGAATGGAGTACTTTATATACTGAAAAAGTCCAAAGCAGTCTATTTATTTTCTGTTATACCTTGTCTAAAGGGCAAATATTGAACATTTAAGACATGAACCATACATATATTTAAAATGTTTCACCATGTAAAACACAAGCAGTCTTTTCTTTGTTTTTGAAAGGAGAAAAGTCAGTTGAAACACTTTTTTTTAAACATAAACAGCTTGTGGGGCCACATACTGGAAAGCAGAAATACACTTCCACATAGCAATAATGATGTAACATGCTGTAACCACACTGTCTGGACCAGTGTGACAAAATACCCATTTCCAACAACAACATGTTAAATGGCTGTATGGTTCCTTATTGGTAACACAGAAAAACCAGAGAGCACTTACTTTTCTCCTTTTTATTACTCAGAGACACATGGGAGATTCTAAAGAAAACTTTACATGGAAGAAGTATAATAGTATGGCACCACAAAACTGAAATATCACATTTGACTAACAAATTGTTCTGGAGTTTTCTCTTCATCAACATTTCCTTATTTGGATCTGATGGACATTGTTCTTTGTAAATGGACCACATTGTTTTATGGTTGCTGTAATTAAGCCTATAGAATGAAACCTGCCTGTGATTTAGAAGTTCCAGTTAATAGCAAACCTTAAATCTAAGGCTAATAAAAAGAACTGCTCTTTATGGATAGAGCTAACAGTTAATGAAAGCCCAAGATTCTGTTTCCCAGAAATTCACAATGTTTTGTAAGACTGACAAAGGCAAATAATACTAAAGACTTTTTTATACAGAAATGCAGCCCTAACGAGAGCATTTACTTTAGACTAACCGTTGGGGTTTCTTTGGCATTAAATAGTGCACCAATGCAGCACCGAATTAAGTCTGCAGCTTTTCTGAGTTTTCTGTTCTGGTTCCTCTGATCTTTCTTTTGACAATACCCCATGGATTCTCTACAGGGCTTATGATAGGTATGTTTAGCAGTGTGGGCTGATGCCAAGTCCTTCTGGAAACTTAAATCTAAGGCGATAGCCAGGCTAACATTTTGTGTCTCTGCATTCCTGGGGCCTTAATTGCTGTAAACTACACAGTTTACGGCACTTTCAAAAGACAAAAATAACTTATCTAAAGAGAAAAATATGGACACCAAGCAACAGCCCAGTACTTTTCTCCTTTAACCAGGTAAGTCTCTTCCAACATGGTCTGGTTCAGGAGCATGACAGTTACAGCCCATATCCAGTTCTGTGTCACTTTAGTCTGACTGTGCTGGCTCATGTAATGTAACTCCCAACAATTGACAATTAAAATAACAATAACTCAACCACATCAATCTAGCTTCTAAAGCTGTCCACTCACTCTATGCTATGCTACACCGTTCTTCAACAAGCATCTATTCCAGATCAGCCAATGTGGTTGTGTTGGTCATTATGGCACCAAGAGCAAACCCACACTGGTTCCACAGGTGTTGAACAGGCTGGGACCCCAACCTGCTGTTCTCCTATTGTACACTCCTATTGCCTGACGTACACAATAGGTACGTCAGGCTGTGAGTTCTGGTAACGTGTTTGGACAGCACATAATGAATGGGTGAAGCGCTCAGGACTCACTCTCCTTGTTCAGCCTCTGCTGGGAGATTCAAGATCTGCTCCCAGAGCCTCGCATTGAGGTTATTCCTGTACTTTCCTCAGTTTCCAAAGTTTCCATTTCAATTATTTTTCAAGGACTCCAGGAAGGAAGGTACTGTCTTATTAACGGTGCTCAGTCAATGTAGTGCCTTGCAAAAGTACTCACAACCTCTGGACATTGTCACATTTTGTCATTTTAAAGCCACAAACGTCATGGATTTTTTGAGAATGCACAGCTGAAACCAGAACCTTACATACACCAAGTAAAAACAAAAAACATTCACATTTTGTCTCACTGTCTAAAGTTAAGTCAGACCAAATCTCCTGTTTGTGGAAAAGTAATGATGCAAATTATCATCCTAATTACAAAATTACAACATCCTGTTCTCAGGATGGTTTTGGCACTAAAGGCAGCGAAGGCGATCATCTTTGAGAAACATGGGTGTAGCTAAATACAGGAAAGTTAAGTCTTTTAGTGCATCTGGAAAATTGGTCAAAATGAAAATACATTTTAATTTTTGCAAAAACTGTTACTGCCATTTATGCACTACTTTGTTTTTTACAACAAAATTCCCAGTAAGACACTTTGAAGTTTGTACTTTAACATGTCGCAATAAGACAATATCAAACGTTGTGGCTACTGTTGCTGCGGACTATATAAACATCAGGCCCTCTGAGAGTTCATGAATATTTTTGTGATTTTTTTGTAATCAAAATCACTGACTTTGTGGTGCTACTTTATAAATATTTGCAAAGAACTTTGTGATACCTGCGCTTATAGTGAATGCAAATTTTTTGCATATTGCCATATTCATCGCAGTTTATAACATGATATCAAGTAAGGCTGAGTGAGCAGTGTTGTAGAAATTAGAAATACTGCCTCCTGCAGGTGGGTCTTAGCACCACTTAAGCCCAGTATTTTTGATAATTTTTGCAAAAAACTGCAGTGAACTCAAAGCTACGCATTGGCGCCAAAAAATGCAGCAATCTGGTTATTTGCGTGAATGTCCACAAAATAGAGAAAAACTGAAGGTACTGCAATATCTGACATTATTTTTCCACCAGTGTATTCACTTTAATGCAACCTCCAAAAAGCTTATTCATGATTAAACCAACAAAACAAAATAATGCCTTTAAAAAATTGAAAGTCATTGCAGTAAATATACTGATTGAAATTGCTGTTTTAAGCCTGCTCTGCTCTCACCCTACGACTGGAGATGTGGATAACAATGTAGTTGGCTCCATGTGTCTCTGCACAGGCCAGGCCACCTGGGCATAGCCTCAAAAGTAAGATATCTGGGTCCCAGCAGCAAACGGTATTTTTATCTCAGCTTTCCCCCGGTTACACCTCAGCAGAGGCTGTTGTTGATGGGAATGATATATGATGTTCACACTTTCCTCTATTTATTTCATTTTTAACAATTTTTGTAGACCTCCAGTCTACAAAAATCAGGCAAAGTCTTGTTTTGTAGGAAAAGCATCATCTTTAAATCTGTTGCAATAGTCAAAAAAAATTACTTGCATGATAAATTAAAATGAGTTTAATAATTTCTATTCTGATGATTAATATTTTTTGAAGGCCAATTTTGTTTAAGGCTTCATAATCCATTTTATTTATGCTTTCAGAAGTTTGTTGTTTTGATTTCCTTTTTATTCATTGTTTTTGATTGTTGTGTTTTAGTTTATTTAAAATGTCTTCCAGCTCCAATTTGAAATGTTCTGTACAAAATGAAAGTTTAATAATCTTTCAGATGACAAACTTGCATTATTATGCCATTATCAGCATATTAGTAGCATCAAAGAGACAATATTATTCTTTATGTCAATCATTTCTGGGACAGTTGATCTTCTAGAAAAATATTCATCATAGATCCAAAATGTGAAAGAAGATTTTTTTTTCTGTATTACATGAAATGCATCCAGTTTTCAATTCTTTTTGGCTTGATTGGAAACAATTATTTTCAGTTATGAGATCAAGATTTGTCACTTTCTATCAATATATTTGCTAATATTTAGCCAAGTTTAGTAAATTAAATAAAAACTGACTTTGGTGCATCAGAGAAAGTCTGGATAAGTGTAGCTCCACTTATTATAAAGGCTTAGCTATAAAAAAGACAAATTCTTTTTGTTGTACTTCTTCCATTGTACGAAAATTGTGTTGGTAATAATTTTATCTTGATTATAAATAAAAAGTCTCCATCTACATCAACAATATGCCCAGTCCAAAGTCCTGAACTGAAGTTGAGGGGCTGCACTTTGGTCACCACTGACTTCCACAGATACGCTCAAAATATGGAAGCTTATTACACGGTCAACCATTGTGGGATTTAGATTGGCTCTAAATATTCCTTGTTCTGGTTCATACCTCGTACCCTATGATGTTCTCAGTGCTGGACCTGGGAGGAACTGGTTCCCAGTACACCTCAATCTCAGAGGCAGACCTGCAGTGAGCCCATACTCTCGATGGAGCGGCGGAAGGCTCTGTGGAGGACAGACATATGAATTATGCATTGCCTCGGTTAATAGCACAACCACACCCCTTCTGGAATCTCCATCCTCATCGTGCATTCTTCCTGTTTCCAGAGCGAATGCCTCACCTTCCTCTGCAGAGAGCACTTTTACGATCTGGCTGAATGGCCCCTCACCCACGCTGTTGTACACACCCACAGTGGCTTCGAAACGGGACAGCGGCGCCATGCTGTCGTTCCTGTACACGTATCTGGACACGTCGGCCGAGGCCAGCACCGTCTTGATCCAGGTGCTGCTGCCGAGTGGGCGGAAAGCCACGAGGTAGCCAAACTCCTCTCCGCTCTGCTGCTCCTCTGGAACCGGCTGAGAGAAAAGGAAAAGAAATAAACGCCTCTGACCAAAGCAACTGAGTGCAAACTGAATTATAAACCCTCTTCCACAACATTCACAATGTCTACAAGAACTTTTGCCAACCCAACCTTGGAAAAACATCCAAATTAGAACCACAAAAACTTCTGACTTTTCATTTGAATTTATATGAAAACAAAGTGGGGTACAGAGATGCTTTCCATTGCTTTATGATCCTTGAATACCCAAAGCATAAGTTGTATCCACAAAGTTTAACTTGTCGACATCACCATATATGTTACAATACAGCACACGGCCCTCAACATGTCTGGTTTGTTATTGCACACGTTCCTGCATGGTGGCGCTTCAGGAAGTGAATCTTTGGAACAGACCTTTCACTCATGGTTTCAGTTTTATTGTGGAGTTTAACCAACTCTGATGCAGGTTTTGGGTGGAGAACATGAGAAGAGGAAAAGGAAATGCTGCCTAAACAGTTTTCACCAACTTCCAAAAGGAGCATGAATATAAATGTCTAATTACTTGAAGAATGAATAACATAGCCTGGGCAATAACCAAAACTTCAACACAGATGTTGAACTTCATTCAACTGTAAGTTAACAAAGGAGCCAAGTGAAAAATACAATTTATCTGGAAACATAGATCTAGAAGAGTTAAGTAAACTAAACATTTTCAAAGCTAGCGAAGATGCTAAAATCAGTTCTGCCATTAGCAGAATATCCATTGTGGCTTCATGGTTAGAAAGTGGGGAAAAAGTTCCACATTGATTAAACTTTAGCGTTAACCACACATGTTGATCTTGTCTTTATATGAACTGCTGCAACCTTTAAGTGGTATAAATACTTTTCCAATGTCCACAAAACGTAAAGTCGTCATCAAAGTTCAGATTTACACGCTGTAAATGGCTCAGGCTCAGCATCCTCATGTAGATTTATGCGACTCAGGGAGTCAGCAGGCAGCAAATCATAACAGGCTCCGCTTTTGATTAAAAAGCAGTCGCACCCTAAGCTGGTCCTCCGCAGGAACAGTAACTCTGCCAGAGTTCATCTCTCATCAAAGGGAGGACACTCTGCCACAGCGAACGCTCGGTCAAAAATCATCCACTCACCTCCCACGTAATGACAAGCTCTCCTCGAGCTCCCCCGCCGCCACTCACATTAACCGGTGCAACCTTGGGAGCTGAACAGCAAAAAAAAGGAAACATAATTATTAACAGCGGCAGGTTCTGAATTTTCTGTTAGAAGAACAGACAGTTTAGTTACAGAGCTGGGGAAAAGTAGTTTGCTTTTATTAGCTGCATCCATACACAGTGGATATAAAAAGTCTACACACCCCTGTTCAGGATTTTATGATGTAAAAAAATGACAGCAAGACCAATATTTTCACATATTATAGGCTATAGATAGCCTGTGACCTTTAACCTATACAGGTTCATTCATGATTAGGAGAATTATGGTGTGGCATGCTTTTTAATGACTAACTCATTCACATGTGAATTTAATTGGGTCTCTTATTTAATGGTAACAAAACAATTGGAATATTGTGTTTTTTCTACATTAGCAGGATAAAACAGTTTTGCGCACAATTATAATGGAAATGCAACAATTATTTATAGTTTCAAAGCACCGAACCAATTTTAATATTAGACAAAGATAATATGAGTAAATAGACAATGGAAGCTTGAAATTATGATTTTGATTATTACGATAAAACAGTTTCCTGAACCAACCTGGTCCTTTAATGTTAAATAATGAAGGAACTGACTTTAGCCAGTTTGGTTCCAACTAGCATGTCGGTACCAACATGCTGAAATCAGGGACACTTTCAGTATGATGTAGCATCACCTGTTCAGTTTGACTTGCACTTACAATGTGAAGGCACACCTCACAAAACAAAAAACATACGGGCCGCTTTTGGTCCGAACCAAACAAGCGGATCATTTTTTGGGTGCACTGTGTGAATGTACCCTAAAAAAAGCAACAAATTGTGCCAGACAATCATAATTTGTTATGATTATTTCAACAATGAAATAACTTTTCCCCATAACAAATAAAACCATGATTTCAACACTGTTTTTTATATTTGCACAGGTCTGTTTGTCTGATGTAACATTTGTTTGATGATCTGAAACATTTATGTGACCCAAACTGCAAAACCAGGAGAAATCTGAGTTGAAAAGTCTAGATTTAGTTGGGTCCTGGATGTGCAGCAGGAAACTCGCTCCTCTTTGATCCAACCAGGTGGATAAAACTTTCCCACATCAAATTGGAGTTCTTTGTGCTGCTTCCTCATGGTGCGTGTCACATTTCTGTCTGCCACTAAAATAATTAACACTACACGTTCCAGAATGCTTGTTTCTACATTCATCTGCTTACAGTAATTAAGTGGAATTTCATGTCGACTCATTTTTATTTTGTGAGCTAAACAAAGAGCTGGCATGAACAATAACATGAACAATAGATTTGTGCAAAGAACTCAATGAGATGCAAAGCTAAATCAAACAGGTAATTTTCCACATGGGGGTTGCTTAATTTTCTATGAAGAGACGTAACAACCCGACAGAGTACCTGCTGCTTTGGTTCGGATCTGTTTGGACGGCATGCTGGGTTCTCCAACACCAACACTGTTGATTGCCACCACCCTGAATTCATATTCCACCCACGGGCTCAAATCTTTCACAGTTGTGTGCATCATCTGTCCAGGCACAGAATCTGGAACTAGAAACAAAGAATTAAGAATTGATAGGTGTTTTTTTTATTCTTTAAAAGAATATTTGAAACAACTGCATTAAAATAAATAAATAAAAAAAGAATTGAGATGTCAGTCTGAAAAGCTGCCCGTTGTTCATAATTTAAAACTTTTCCATTTTCAGAGTGTCACTTCATTCAACTAAGCAGAATTAAAAGCCTGTTGTGGTAAATTTAATTAATATGACTGACAGGATTGAGCTAAACATCTTCCAACACTGAGTTGTTCAGTGGAAAGTAGTTAAGATTAAATTTCTTTTAAAAAATCTAATTATTTTTGTGTCATCAGTGGATGACAGTTACATCCACTGAAAAACTCCAAAAATGTTATTTTAATTCTCCAGTCTGTGTTGCGGTGTTTAGACCATCAAGACCCCATCAGCAGGCAATTAGAAATGTCATTTAGATGAAAACACAAATCTTTTTAAGTGCCTTGAGAGAGAATGAGTTGATGAAGAAACTGTCCCAAACACTCCATACCAAAGCTATGCAAAGATGGTGGCAATGATGACAGTTTAACTCACTTATGGAAGTTGGGAGTTTATGTTGTTTTTTTTATTTTGCTGCTCTGACAAAAACACACACATTACATTCTTATGGACTTCTAGTCTATAAGCCTTAAAGACACACATCCTGAAGTTAAACTAAAATGTTGCTATAATCCAAAGGCAACATATTAATCACATTCTGAAACGTGAACACATCGTTTGATGTTGCTGTCATGGAACCAGCTTGGCCACATTAATGTGTCAAGGTACAGCAGGTCTTTATTAAAGGAAAAATGTATCCTGCTGGTAAAACTCACAATACTCAAATACACAACCTAACAAATCCACCTAAAAACTATTCCTGAGGGTTCAGGGTTCATTTTGCTTAAAAAAAATGCTGGAATATTCTTGTGTTCAATTTGTGCTAAACTGAGTTAGCCTGCCAATGAAGCTATTCAAACTTAACATAGCTTCTATCGCAATGCTAATTATGTAACTATATATGCATCAAGGAGATCCTAAAGCACTTAATGTGTATAATATCACGTTGCACCGAACTGATGGCTGAATAACCAAAATAACAGGCTAAAAAACAAATATCTTTTTCTTGAGCTTTTTTCTCTCTTTATTCTAGAGTGTTTTTTAGTTTGTTCAGAAGCAAAGAAGATTTTTGAATTGACAATGTTACTTTTGTCGACATACGGTTTTCGATTAAAATGCAATTAATAAATTAATATTACTAATATTAATGTTTTTAGTGCAGAGTAATTTACCTGTCTTCACTGTCTGCCAGCCAATAGAGAAGGGGGTCTGAGCTTGTACCATGTACATGGTGATGGGACTGTGGTTGTCTGGTCCAGAGCTCCAGGTTAGCTGCGCTGTAGTGTCGGTAATGGCGGTCACCAGCAGACCCTGAGGGGCACCAGGAGGTCCTGCAACGACCAGAAACACAGAAAAACCAATGTGGAAAAAATACATAATAATTTCAGGTTAGTTTTTGAGTTTTGCGCTCAGAAACTCTGCCACTAGTGTTAAGTGATTCATAACCTGGCTCTATTGAGAGGAGCGGTCTCATCAATGTTGAATATTAAAGTTCATCAGGTTGTGACATAAACAACAGCAAAAAACTGAAGGCAGATAGCTGGAGAGAACAAGAGATGTTATTGTGTTTTGTTTTATTTTTTCATCAGGGATTGGAGGCGTGTGCTGGGCTGGTGAAACAGAGCAGAGCGAACTGTGCGCGCGGCTGGATGACTGACTGGCAGGTGTGGAGACGAGCGTGAGAGCGGGTGGCGAGCAATGATCCGCACTGGCTGGAAGAACGAGCTGGCGATGAAAGGCTGAAGAACCGGGTTTGATATACTGCAGGGCTGAGAGGGAGACGGATTGCTGGTGTGCAGGCTGATGAGCATCCAGAAAGCGAGGAGAGTGAAAGATGTGCCACACCCACGACACACAAACCCGCTCACAAACAGACAGAGAGAGATGGACTGAGCGGCACAGGAGGCTCAGGGGAGAGCAGAGAGTCTGAGGCTGGAGGAAAAAACTGGAGGCCTGGTGGTAAAAATGAAACAACCTGCTTCAGCTGGGCTATTTTAACTTTGTATTCAAATAACATTCTTTAATTACTCCTGTAGTTTCCAGTGAAACCTTCAAAGATGTTAAAAAATACAGAAAACAGAGCCTGACTTTTATTGCTAAAAGAACTTTTCATCCCTTCTCCCAAACAAGTGTGATGGTTCTTCAGCTCCATCCAGTCCCAGTTACAGGCTAACAGTCCCAATCACAGTCATTCTGCACAGGGAGTCAACAAGGAAGCCCTTACAAAAAAATCCCATGAAATTCAAATGTGATTCCCATTTCCCACATGTGGGTCACATAATCACATCATTCACACATGTAAAAAGTGGTGTGAACATGTGAAAGTCACATGTGATTTCATGGGATTTTTTTGTAAGGGAGGGCAACTCCTGAGAACCATCATTATTCCACCGTCTCATTTTCTGCTGTTCTCTAAGAAAGATTTAGATTTTTTAAACCATGATGTGTTGAAAAGCTTCCTTAAATCAATCTATCTATCTATCTGTACATGTGTAGACGAGGCAGATAATGTGTGAAAAAATCTGCCTTTTCCCAGTGCAAACTAGAAACAACCAGTCAGAGCCAGGAGGAGGGCCTTAGCACTGTAAATCAGGCCCATGTATGTGCTGCTCACAACCTCACAATTTCTGTAAATTTAACCAAAAAGAAATGTGCTTCTTGGCTCATGAATCAATTTTCACAAAAGTCAAAAAAGTTAAATTTGGTTGATTAATGGATATGTAATTAAACAAAAAGGGTAAACATCTAACAGGGTGAATATTTTTTACAAGTAGAAATTTATTCATAGACAATAATTCAAAAGCAAGGCAGAGATAACAGAAATAACCTGAATATTTACTTGCTACATGAACTTAAAGAGGAGTTATTTGTCTCATAGATAGTTTGTACTTTAATTCACCATATTTGTCTGTTTTATCATCTTTCTCCCTAGTTATTACTGAAGCTTGTTAAAAGCAAATATTAAACAGCAATTAAAAAATTATTTGGTTTGAAAATATGTGATAATTGACTTCACAAAAAGAAAAGAAAATGAAAACAATTCTGCTAATGAATCCCTGGGTGTCTATTCTGGACTTGCGAAGGTATGGATCATTTACAAAAACCACATTATTGTAGACTATTTGAAATGAAAAGGTGTTTTCATTTAATGACTTGAAGATGAGATCAAACATACTGGGATTTGGACCACTGATAAGTGTTTTTCCATTTAGACCTATAAATCTAAAAATTACACTGTATTCATTTGAATTTTCCAACAGGATATGAGCACATGTTCACCTCCTGGCAGCATACAGCGCCTTGAAAAGTATTCACACTCCTAAACTTAAGCCTTTGTGTTTGTATCTTATGCAGTAGATCGAAGGAACAGAGATTATCATCGTCAAGTGGAAGGACAATGATGCATTGGTCATGACACTATTTTATTCATACAGATTCATCCAGATCAGGGAGGTGTTGCCTGCATTGGTATTTGGAGCCTTTCCTCAAACTCCTAAATAAAAACAGTTGCCTTCAGAACAAGGGTGTAACTTTGTTGGCGGGGACGAGGAAGACCTTTTCCTTTTTAATGCTAAGAATAGTGCCAAAACATAAATGTGAATATCATACAGTCATAGGCAATAAATTAGGATATATGTCCTCATCTGGCTTCTTAGATTAATATTACCCTTTGAAAATAACCTTTTAGCAGGTGCATACTATGAAATATAAATCTGTTAAAGCAGAAGTAATCTAATTAATCTATATGATGTCTTTCACTTGGTGATGGAATCACTAACAAAGGAACTTTTCAGTTATATTCTACTCATGGAATAAGTCTGTATTTGCTCAAGACTTCCCCACAGAGTTCAGTAATATTTTTTTATGAAGAATTATCACAGAGTTGCCTTTTATTGTCTGATTTTATCAAGTGCTAAAAACATAAGCATGAGATTCTTAACAATCAAAAGGTTATTAAATATTTCAAGAACAGAATAAATAACTTCTGTGTAAACCAAATGAATACTTGTCAGTGCAAACTTTGTATTTTTCAATTATGTCATTTTGATTCTGCAGCTGTCCCTCAATTGGTTGGCAAAACCTGCTGACTTACACACAGCAGATGAGATATGATGTGTACCTAATACGGTAAATATTAAAGAAGCACAACCTTTTTTGGGTCTGGTTGGTGCAGTCGGTGAGTAGAGAGACCATTGGTATTACTGGATTCTATGAAATGTGGCTTAAAGCTGAGATACTGATGTAAAAATATATATTCTCTATGCATATAAATCTATAAATAGTTTCTGTCAGTTCTGTAAAGATACAAGAGAGACCAAAGCAAATTTCTTTTATATTGGCCAATAATTGAATTTTACTTAATTGTCGCTGTAGGTGTCATGGTTTAAAATGTAACAAACTTTGTCTCTTTTATGTTTTATGAAATATTTCATCCTATTTGATGATTGCTCTGAATATTGCCATGTTCTACGAACAAATGATGCAATTAGTCGAGGGAAAAAATGGGTGATTGTGTTATTTTTTTCCTGTCTGTCAGCTTAACGTCACAAGCAGACTCATTGTCATGGCAACCAATAAAACAACAGCCCCGGGAGCACAGAGCAAAGATTAGTTCAAGTGCATCAGGAATTGACATGACGCCGGCTCCGCCCTCATGCTGACGTAGAGCAATCCTCCCCCAATCATTCCAGGGGACTCGTCAGCAACTGACCAATCAGCCTTCCAAGTACAGTACTCACACAATATTGACAGTATTCATCATAGAAAACACGTCTTTGGTAAAACGCCTGCAGTCATTCCTCCTGCTAATGCTATTATGCACGATTGTTTTGGTTGTATTTTCCCAGAATTTACTGCACTTCCTGCTTTTGGAGCACTCTCTGGTCGTTCACATATGCATTCGAACCACACCGTAGTTTACTTTAACTGGACCAAGGCTGAAGTTTTTAGGTAGCCCAGAGTTTGATTACGTATTCACAGCTCTCCAACTGAACCAGACTTTGTAGGCAAATGGACTGGAATCCGATTAAAGAGAGTAAAACAGGGTTGGTGAGAATGCACCAAAAGGAGCAGGGATGCATTCATAGCCTTTCCATGACTGTCTGTTATTTGTGACACTGCAGCCAACCTTGTTTTTTGTAATCAGGGCAACATTTCTGGGGAATTTCCCTTATTTGGCCATTACAGGCAGCTGAATGACAAAGGGTGGGGAAAGGGCCAGTCTTCACTGGGAGTAACTGAACTTAAAAAATATGTAAGTCGCACGAATAGAGAGACGCAAAGTAGGACACCACTCAGCATACTTTAATAGTTGGGTTTTTTCCACAGAAATACCATTATCATCAACAAAAAAGTGTTCAATTATAACCTTACAATCTGATCTGAGGGATTTTAAGACAGCTGTATCCTAATTGTAAAATACACACACACACACTAACACAGACTTCTCAGAACAGCAAAGCCATGACAAATCACCAGAGAGAATGCTTTATACCAAGAAGCATCGTCACAACGGAGGAGCAGACGTACCTCTAACAATCAGATCTGCTGCTGCCGACTGCGTGTCCACGTCAGTGTGTACCATACACACATACTTCCCAGAGTGCCTTAGCTGGATGTTCCTCACCATCAGGTCGCCTGCAAATCCCTGACGAGAAAGACAAAGAAGTGTGAAAGCCTCAAGGTGAAGCAAAAAAAAAGAAACAAAAACGCACAAAAGAAGTGAGGTTTGCATAGAAAAATGACAAAGAAGGAAAAGAACTTTTGCAAATCCTCAGGAACACAAGAGGTTCTTTTCTTAGTCATATGCTGTAAATACTCCAGAAGAAAGCTTGAAAGATGTGACCGTGTTGACCACCGGGCAGGAAGAAAAAGAGAAACTGCTTCAGTTTCATGTGGAAATGAAAGCATTAAAGAAAACAACGTTTGTTCTGAACAGCTTGTTTTCTTTGGGTCAGTCGCTGCCGTGCTAACACTCACCCTGACAGCTCAGATGAATGAGTAGCAGGACGAGATTTTGGTTTTTTCCTTTGCACTTTTTTTGTTGTTCACACTCAAAGACCGGCATTATAATTTCCTTTCCTTCAAAACACATCAAATATCTGTGGAAAATATGATTGTTGTAGCTGAATCTCATTGGACCTGGTGGGTCCAACAGAGCCACCCTAAACATTTAAATGAAGTAAATTCACTCAGCAGGAAGTCGAGTGGCTTGTTTTTCATAAACTTTCATGGTGAGAACAACTTCAGGCTTGGAATAATGTTGGAGAAAGGACAGGAGCTGCTGCTGCATTTTTAGAATTTGACTTCAGTTCCATTACAAGCTCACTGATATGTTCCCTGGTGTTAGTTCTGTTTAAAGTGGACATGTCATGTTTTTGAATCCTCCCCTTTCCAATTTAAATCATTCAGTTCTGCTTGACCTAAAGTGCAACTGCCATGTTTTCGTCTGAATTCTTTGTTGTTGCTCCACAGGCTCCACTTATATTCCTAATCTGAGGTGCAGCTCGTTTTGGTGCTGTCTCTTTAAATGCAAATGAGGCACTTCACACCCTACCCCCAATTCAAGGTCACAGAGTGTTTCTCTCTGCTGACTTGACTCAGTTTGTCCATTTTAGTATTTTAGCAATAGAGATATGATCATCTAATGGTGACTGAATGTATTTGGATCACGTGTTCCCAAGACAAAAATGACAAAACAAATGCAAAACTGTTCATGCAATAATGGAAATATATACTCAAGGAGCTAAATGCTAGCACAAAGTGCTAACATATGCAGAAGCCATAATGCTACCACTCTCAGGACAAAGGTCAGGACGTTATAAAGTTTTGTTAGGTCTAAGGCCGTCTTTTGCTACCTTAGTGTTGTTTACAGCTTACTGTGTCTTGTTAGCACTCAATCAGACCAAGTCTTTCACAAAGTCCCCGTTTATTCTGGTGGAGAACGTCTTCAAAGTGCCTGGTTGAACAGAACCTTTCTTGGAAATGTACCCATGTCAGTGCAGAAAGCCTCTTTGTTTGCACTGACCAGCTTCCATGTCTCAGCTGACATCATGTTAGAATGTTATTCCCTCATCAAAAACATACCTGAAGTGTTTGATTTTTTTTCATGCATGTTTGAGAAATCTTTGAATCTTCAGAGACAACCATTCAGCTCTGCAAAACACCTGGTTGGTTCACTTCCAGCCACCTGGCCGCCTCACAGAGCAGCCCTCCTCCACCACTCTGCCACTCAGCTCCTTCAGACTAGCCAGCAGCAATTAGCAAACACCTGCTGGAACTGAGCATCTGCTGAGCTCATTACAGGGACTAGTTCTCAGAGCAATTCAATTCAAAAATATTTTATTAATCCAAAAGTGAAATAAAATGTGTAACTCATTAAATTAGATTATTCAAAGAGTTATTGAAGATGGTGATGGCTGTTGGTAGGGAAGATTCTCCTGCAGAGGTCTGTACTGCACTGAATCTGAAGGAGCCTCTGACTGAAGATGCTCTGTTTTCTCCAAGACAATCTCGTGAAGACGATGGTGATTTATACAACAACTGAAGGTAATAATTACTTGATTGTGCTATAAAATTATATTATGTGATCGTAAAGTTATTAGTTATGTTGGATCTTATTTAGTGGTGTTAAAGTAATAGGGACTGTATACAAACACATGTCATATCTTCTGGATTTTTATTCATTACAAAACAGCATATATCATTTCCTTTCATGTTAGAATAATGCATTAGTTGGGCTGGTACAAAATATCTCAATAAAATACATCGAAGTTTCTGCTTGTAATGTGAGAAAATGAGATTGTTTTGTTATGGAGCCATGCAGCAGGTGAATTAAACGTATGCGCCTGGAAGCCTGGCTCAGAATTAAACACTGAAAGCTGTTCACACCCGTCCCTCCCTGCACCAGTTAAGTTCCATAATTAGAAAAACAATATTCACCTTCTGTTCTACAAAAAAGGTAAGCTCAAACCAACAGCAGGGCATCTTTGATCAGGTAAAGTCTCTTAAATCTGAGAAGCTTTATCGTGACCTGAAGGTGTGTGAAACAGAAAACAGCATCTGTTTCTATTTTCTGACTGACATCCAGGAGCCTTTGGAAGTTGCCAGTGCTTTCTTCTTTCTTTTTTGTTCAACTAAAAATGGAGAAAGACCATATTTATGTTAACACAGTTTTAATACCGGTTCCAGGAAAAAATTCTATTGACCAGGTTTCAGAGACATTCATGTTATTTCCAATATTTATGCTGATATGCTCCCAGAGTTCTTTGATTTTGCCTCTCTTTGATTCATTGCAGTATTTTATTTTATTTCATTAAAGTTGACAGGGAGATTGAAATCTGGACTTTGACTGAGCCATTGCAACACCGCCATTATTAAAATAGCTATGGCAATTCAACTTAAACTTGCATCATAATAAATCAGAATATCTGGATTATGATGAGAATTCTTGTTTTCTTAAAAAATATATATATATTATTATTATTATTTTGCATTTCAGTGTTTTGGTTTGTTTTATTTGATAGCAGGAACTCTTCTACATTGAGGGTCATTCCAATCCCACCTGCTGACTCATTAAATAATGTTCTGCAGACAATCCTGAGCAACCCGTTTCAAGTCATTACTGCTAAAGTTCGTAGTCAAGTTAGCTTAGAAGCTAACGGTGTTAGCTTCAACGATGCATTTCTTTCTTTGTCATTTTTATTTGTCGTCTGGGTGTTTTACTTGAGTAGGAGCAGATGTTCAGGACACACACACACCAAACACAGATTCTCCCTCTTCTTCTGTTTGTTCAAATGACATATGATGACAGTTAGGGGGGAAAACATGCTGAGGATATTTTCCAGTCACACTGATGCAAAATTCCATCTACCTGGATTCCATGTGGAGTCGAGACAAAGATTGTAACAATTAAATCAGTAAGTTTGTTTTGTGTTGCGGACTGCAGCTGCTCACTAGTGTACACATCGGTGTTGCATGTGAGCGATGGGGTTCGAGTGTTTGCCTGCAGAGTGAAGTGGTCAACGAGACGGTTCTGTTGATTCTGATACGGTAGCAAGAACAAACCTTTACAAGCCTTAATATCTGAGTTTAAGTTTTTTTTTTACAGTGTCAACAGGAAGGATGGCATCTATTGTCTGAAGTAGAAAAAAATATGTAATTTCCAACAGAGGAAACTGCTGTGTGACTAGAAAACACCACAAAGCAGCAGCTCTCTCTGTGTAGCTTTAAGTTTGTTGATCCACATTTTACTTCAAAAGCAATTCTATCCTCAGACAATACAGGTTAAACTGATAGGATTTTTATTTTATTCTTACTGACTTTGTTTCAAATTGCAACCAGTTGCACTTTTTATACACTCATAATGAGAATAAATGTAATTATTTTGATACGTTAAATGATGCTTTTTGCAGGTTCCGACAAATAAGTGAATATAAGTAAAATTATTTTTTCTCCTGACTCAATTTTTGCCAACATTGTAAAATATGAAACACTGAAGCTCATTATGAATGTATGACAGATAGTACAAAGACTTAAAATTTAGAAGCAGGAAAACAAGAAGAACTGGAAGGGAAAAATGAAGCACTAGCTGCATTTCCATTACAAATACACACAAATGCTTGTCTAAGCGGCTACGTCCGGTCTACGGAAAATTGTAGACATAGATCTTACAGAAGAGTTATGGATTCAACATGTTGGAATTACAGCTTCTAATGAACTGTGATGCTGAGAGAGCTGCAACAAGACAAACCATCATCCTCCTGCTACTTCTTATCGTCTTCTTTGCAGTTTTTGCCAGTAGTAACATTATGAAGTTCTTCCTGTGACTCGTATGATCAACTTTTTTTTGTCTCATGTGATCATCAGTTTTGCAAAATAAATCCATTTCAATACGCCTGTAAGACCATCTCATCCCAGTGCAAAAACTTTTTACTGAAAAACTTTTTTTTCGAAATTGCTGTGTTTCCATTGAGCAAATGTATTGCTGTGATCTCCATTTGCAGTTACATGTTTGATGGAAACTCAAACATATAACTGCTTGAGTGTTTTCCTGTATTCCTTTTATTCTTCTTCTCCTGTTTTTATATAATTCTCTCTTAACTTTTCATCCCACCTCTCGTCCCTCTTTTCTCTTTTTTTCTTTTTTCCCATCTTTACTGTCTGTTTGCATTTTGAATAAACCTAAAACTATTTCTAGTAAAGTCTCTTTAAAAGTAGATATATACACACAGATATGTTCAGTATTGATGACAGAAACGTCAGATTTAGTCCTCCAAACACTTCCTATCAGACCGGTGGGAATGCTTTCCCACTACATGCAGGTTTTACTTGCAGTGCTTCACCAAGTCTGAGTAATTCCCAAAATAACACTAAAACTCCCAGACGGCTGAAAGTGTATACATGTCATAAATGTAAGGACTAAAGCAAGAAGTGTGGAGGTGAGAATTTGAAAACATGTTTCTCTCTGAATGTAATGGGCAATGTGAGATCCATAAGCAAAACAACAATGTGGGAGAGTGGAGTGCTGAACAGGAACATGGGGAACGTAAGAAGCAGCGTTATATCTCTGCTGTGTGATGTTCCAAACTCCAGCAGGTCTGCTCTCAGCTTTACACTTCATCAGAGAGCTGGCTGACAGGCAGGGCTATGCAGCTCTTCATCTTTAAATCTACTGGACAATTCAGTCCATACATCACAATAAATCCAATTTAGATTTTTTAAGCTCTTTTTTTACATTTGATGTTTCATTAGGTCATTTTCTAATTACGTAAAGCAAAACACATTTTGTTCTCTTTTGGGGATCCGTGTTGATTTATCCAGTTACTCTGATGATCCAAGTGGGATGTAAAAACATTACATCATGAGAGACCTGAAAGTGCTGCTGCACAAGTTACGGAACTGGTGGTTGCTAGGTAACCAAAGCGTGAATGAGTTAATGCTACCACCCGTGCTTAGGTTGTCACCATCACTGTCACTATTGCAACATTTACTATATGATAAATTGTCCCAGAAGTTACTGTGATAAACAATAACATTGTTGTTGTTTTGAGACCATTTTCAAGAAACTATAATGGTAACAGCATAATAATGCAGTGACATGTTCTGAGAGAAACTTTAAATTCTAATGAACAATTAACACTGGAACTAGAAGACATTTTAAATATCCAAGATAAATAAACAAAACAACAAATGAAGTGAATAATGAAGTGTGTAAAGTAAATTATTCTTCAAAAAAGTTCTAGTTGAGACCAAAGAACCAGATTTAAGACTTTTATCATTCAGTTTTTGGTAGAAAAAGAGAAAAGATAAAAACAATAAATCATGTAAATAAAATGATTGAGCTCATTTTAATTTATTTTGCTATTAATTAATTAATTGATTTATTGTTTATTAGGACAGGCTTATTGAGCAGCAGAAACCTTTCCTCTCCCTACATCTCCCAGAATGCTATGTGGTTCTGGATCAGAGTTCAATGAATATTCTATATACCTGATATTGAATATTCTGTCAGATGTCTATCTAATCTACATATTGATCACGTGTCTTTGGCGATATATTATTGTTAGTCCTGGTTTTAGTCAGTTCAGCTCTACTTTGATGTGGGGTCAGAATCACTTGGTGCTAACGCTCAGATATCGGTCCAGGAATTGATCCGTATGAAAATGTAAACATGAGTGTGAGCTCAGTTCGAAACAAACACCAGAAGGTTGTGAAGATGAATTTCGAAACGCGACGCATTTATCAGGATGGTGAACGTACCCCACCGATCATCTCAAAGTGCTCCTGCCGGCTGAAGTTGATGGCCTTGCCGTTGAAGAACCACTTGAAGACGGGACTGAGGGACGAGTCGCTGGACACCTGGCAGGGCAGGACCAGACTCTGTCCCACGCTGGCGTCTGAGCTTAGAGGCGGGACCACGATCCTGGTGGGCTCTGTGGCAGAGCGGCAGATAAAGAAAGATCATTTGTTGCCGTGCGTGTGCTGGAGGAACGTATCCGTATAAAATCTGGCCGAGTGAACAAGGTAATAAAGCTTAATTTGGCCTGAATAGAGAGACAGATTGTGGTCCATCAGTGTAATTAAGTGACCTTAAATAACTTCACTTAGGAAGCAAATGCCTCCTATAATTCGGCATGAATAATTAAACACACAGCTATTACAACGTCAACTAGAAAAAAAATGAGAAGACTCCCACTTTATAATCATTCTTTTAAAAAAAACCTCTAACAACGTGACAGGAGCTCTTTTTGAATGAGTAAAAATATTCTTCGATCACAGCAGCAGCGGAGGTTTGTCCCACTCCGCTACATGAGCAATAACTCAGAGCTGACAAACCCGTGGATGACTTATACGTCTGTCACAAGCGGGCGGGAACATAAAGCGCCTTTATATTTCATTATCAGAGTCATGCTTGAGGTGCTTCCTCCCCCCACTAACATAATTTAAACTCACGGCTTAAAGAAAAGGAGGAACAAGAGAAAAGAGCATGGAAATACCTTTCACTACTAGAGCCCCGGTGCTGCTGGATGCTCCAAAATGATTTCTGGCTACACAGGTGTAGCTGCCCTCATCCGCCTTGGAGATGTTGACGATTCGCAGCGTGCCGTCCTCCAGGACCATCTGTCTGAAGACATGAAAAATACACAATTATTCATTCTCTTCACATATCCGGATTAGAATAGATTTGGCTTTGTCATTATAGTTTAGTTTTACTTTGTTGTGACTTTTTGCTTCTTTAATTCAGCTAGTTTTAGGTAGGTTTTAGTTTTTGTTAGTTATTTCTAAAATACTGTGCAGTTTTAGTTTATTTTTATTAGTTGTTAAAAATATATTTAATGTTTAATTAGTTATTAAATATTGCTTAGTTTAAGTTTTTATTAGTTATTCTAGCAGTTGTAGCTTTTTTGTGCTCTGATAAAATCACAAATCAGAAAGGTCAAAGTATTGTTATAATGTTTACATCGATTCAGCAATGAATAGTCAACAGAAGAATGAATGAATGAATGAATGAATGAATGAATCCATCCATTTATTTATTTATTTTCTAATGTTTATCCCTAATGGGTAGCTGGTGCTACAAACACTGTGTACCATACTTCCTATTAGTTATAGTTTATCCCCATTAATTACATTTTTATTAATATCACTTAATGAAAATATCGTCCCAGTTTCAGTTTTGGGTATGTTGTTAGTTTAGTTAACTATGAAAACCTTGTCACATATATCAGGTGAACTAATTAATGGTTCTAAAATGATTTTATTCCATATTTCCCATGACTTTTTAACTCAGTTATTATGAATTATGTTGCAGAAATCTGTCACTTTGCGTACTGATGCAAACTTTGTTTTCCATCTATTTTTGAATTTCTCCAGATGGGAAATTTTTCTCCCCTTTTTTTTCTCCAAGATGAAAGTGTGACAAATATGGCAAAGTATGATTTTTTTTTAGAGCTTTCAGCCTACTTCATGTTGCCAGACAAGTTCTAGTTAAGTGAGTTCAGGTCAGAGTGTCGCTGGGGAAATTACTGATGGTTCAGTCCAATCATTTCCAGAGTTACCAATGGGAGAAATGATGACTTTAAATTGGACCAGCTTGGTTCTGGATGGGCTTGTTTCCACTGGTCAGTGAACTCATCATTTGAAAACAGATTTTTGAATTTTCTCAGGTCATCTGTCAGAGCTGGAGTATTTAAGTGTCACAAAAAGAAGAAATTTGTCAGAGAGCAAATTTATTCCTGTCACTGCAACTGATTTGTATGACATGAGGAACAGAATTACAGGAAAGAATCAGAACATTTTGAACTAAAATGGTCATTTTACTTCAAAGTCAGAAAACATGTAAAACGTTATGTATAAATAAGGCAAAGTCAATTCACATGATCAAACAGAAATATGACAAACATCCGACTCAGGAATCAAACAGTTTCAGAGCAGCTATCAGGAATAAATATGTATTCACTTGGGCCGAGCTTAAACCCAAAGAGCATGTCTGACACGTTGTGCTTTGCGCTGATTTATTGACCAAAATATCAAACTGTGAGTGATGGAGGCGCGCTGAGAACATGACCTGAGGGGCAATGAGGTGCAGAACAAAGAGCGACGTGCACAACTGTCTGCGCTGGAGACCGATTCCGTTCCAGCCTGTGCAAACGCAAAGGCTATTTAATAGTTGGATATTTGTTCTCCCCTTTTCTTTCTCCAAGATGAAAGCATGACAAATATGATAAATACAGCATCTGAGGGTCACGTGTTCAGGCGGGTCGTCTGCGGCAATATGGCTGTATCGATCCGACGGAGAGTCCAGAGCAAGACAGACATGAAAACAATGTTAATAGACTTCACTCATCATCTGACTCATAGAATAGATTGCATGATGATCAAATATAAAGTAGTTTATTATGTAACCAGACAAATCAAACAAAACTCGGATCAGACTGATTATTTTTCCATCTTTTCAGCTTCTGCTATCTATTTTTTTCTATGATTTTGCTTCTGCCAGAAATACGACAATTGATTGCAACCAAAGAGCTGCTCAGATCAGACAAATGAGCCACTCTTTCAACTCAAAAATGGATTAATCATAAGTAACTCAATGGACCCAATGCATTGCTATGGGCAGGCCCCAAAAATACAATTAAAGGAAGTATCAGTTATTTGCAATTCTGTTAATCCAAATTAAGTCGTTTATCCAGAACACGTCGATCTAAGAACACAATGTAATACTGATCACATTTTACAGTCTCTAAAAACTTGTCTGACTTCAGAGAAAGCGCTCTGCAGTAGTAGCGGAAATGTTTTATCAGACATGTCAAAAAAACTGTCCAATAACTGCATGTAAATGGCAGTAGGGGACTAAACATTTCTTGATTTTGTTGTTTGTTTAACAGCAGAATGGACATTTTGTTTGCTAAGAGCGATTCAAGGTTTTCAATGAAGGACTTCCAAAGGGATCAAGTGTTTCTAGGAGACGGACAGTTATCCCAAGTCCGGTTTTGGAGAAAGTTTCTCTCTTTAAAAAGTCAGTTATCTTCCTCACTGATAAAAATGACAATGAACTCACTGTACTCTAATGCTCTCCTTTGACTGCTTACCAGGCTTCCATTAAGGTATCAAAATGGGAGGCTCCTAAGGTCGCATGTGGCCTTTGGTCTATTTGGTGAGCAGTGTGAGGGAGATTTGAGTCAGATGCATAAGTTCTGCTTCCTCTGCACTTGCTCTCATACAAATGATGCATCAGGCATGTATTTAGGGCAGAGTCTGGTCATATTTACTAGGTTTGTAACATTACATCCCACTAATGAGGAGACTATAGACCCTCCTGTGTTCACAAAAATGAGATGAGTTGATAATAATGGTAATATTTTTAGAAACATGATCATTAAGAAACTTCTTTTATGTTTCCCAACAAATGAAGGTTTTACAAACCCAAAACTGTTTTAAAGAATTTAAAACCAGTGTAGAATTATCCAGCCTTGCCTTGATCTCATAGTTTCTTAGATTTTGTCCTAGAAATAACCAAATATAGTTCAAAAGCTAAGTGCACATTAGTCTTGCTGACAGCTAACATCTATCCATACTGTTGGCTAATCCTGCCCCTCTGCCATCACTTCTTTGTCTTAAACACTGTAGTTTAACACTCAAAAACTACCTTCCTTTGTTACATCAAAATATGAGCCTCAAACATAAAAACAACAGAATATCAACCTTAAAGAACACACCTTCATCTTAGGGGCTAATAAAATTAGCATTCACTTAAACAGTACATCTCTGATATGAATGTCAATAAAGCGTTGTATTTTTGCAGACCAGTGCTCTTTGTCTCATCCACCTGGAAAATTAGAGGATTTTGAGGGAGTCACAGGCAGCATCACATGATACAAAAATAACCTTGTGCAACTTGTGCTGTGATTCTAGTGAAAAAAACAAAAACTGTTTCTTAACTTAAAGCCTGTCGTGAGTGTTAGATTGAAGCAGTACGATCTTTGTAAGACACACAAAAAACTAGAGTCACACTCTACTCTACCATCTCTAAACTAGGAAGATTCATCAATAAGCCATAGGAACCAGTGCTCTGTTCCAGGGAACCTGAGGAGAAATAACTGAAGAATCAGACAAGGGCTGCTTTGGTTACATTCTGGGTCAAAAAAACTGGGTAGTTTGCTAAGAATGAGATTTTTGAGGACTCCTAACGGCTGCGAGGTGAAAGAAAATCACTTTTCAAATAAGTTTGTAAGAGCTACGACTGGTTTTCATCAGTCTGCTTAAATTACTTTTTTTTAGCATGAATTCTTCAGAAGCTGTGCCAGTCAATATCGAGCTGCACGAAAGAAGGCTCTAATGGGCCTCGTGGTACAACTATTTCACTTTAATGTCATTCCTAACACTGAGCTTGTAGGCTGGGATTCTGGAAATAAAACACTCCAGAGTTCTTCCCTTTAGCTCTTGTTTCCTTTCATTTTGTATGGCCTGGCTGTTGATGGAGACGTCTTCTTGCTGCTTAAATACCTTTCTTGGTAACATTGCTAAGCAACACAACTCTCACTTTCCCAACTTTATGGTGATTAGTGGGATAATGTGAAGTCTTGAATCCAGTGATGACCAAAGGTTTTGTCTGTGAACCAATTTTTGTTTTCATGCTATTTTTTCAGGTTTAGATGAAAAGGAATGGGATCAGTCTCATTCAAGGAGGGAATTAAAGAATCATCCAAGACCATCATCATCCCAAACCTCTGCAAATGGATTTGTATTGTTGTCCAGCATGAATAAATAAAACTGTGGACTCATGGTCAGGAAACCCGCTGACCCAGTATGTGGTCAGTTTCTGTGTGTGACTCGAATGAGACAAGAATGGCTCACTATCATTGAAAATTGGGTCCAATAGATCACTTTCATCAATCCAAAAACACAAAGGACAATACTGTAAAAGTTGACTTGAAATAAATTGACAAATCTCAGAAAATGTTCTTTAGTACACCACAGAACAGAGCTTCTCAAACTTTTTCAGGCTCTGCCCTGCTTTTATAGGGGCATGTACGTCCGGCCACATAAAGCTGTTATAAAAATGCTGCATTTATCAAATATGACTTAAAATAAATTATGTAAGAAAATATGCAACTTTATAGTTTAATGCCTTGAAACAGGGCCTCTGTCTCTATAAAAACTCCTGCTCTTTCTGAAGCTCTGCCTCTCACACAATAGTTCTAAGTGACAAAGTTTGTCTTTTGTTTTTCTCTCCAGTTCAGACATTTTTTGAAACATTATTGTTCAGATTTTTAAGTAAAACTTGGTAACATTTTCGTCTACTCACGACAATTTTTCTGAAGGCAAAAAGTGTTTTTTAATTTGCATATTTGAAGATGATAATGGCTATGGGAAAACTTCGGACAGATTTTTTTCCCAAGCTTCTCCCTTGCCTCATGATTAGGACTGATTTCTGCTGATTCCATGTCTCTTCATTTTGCTCAGTGAATTATCAATCGACAGCAATGAAAAAGGCAGTCGGTTTTTTCTTTGCTAAATCAAACAGTTTGACTTTGATTGATGAATTCGGAGGCATCTTTCTTTGTTGCAGTTCATCATATTTAATGGCCCTAATGAAAAAGCCCAACTCCGACACGCTGATCCATTCATGAAACCAAGACTTTATATTAGCACAAAAACCAGGACAATTTTTAGTAATTATTTTTGCACATGGTGTTTAACTAACATCTAACTGTTCATCCTCTATACCTGCTTGTTTCTACCAAGCTGCATAACCAAACTCTGATGCAGATCAAAACAGCAAGGTAGTTGTGCTTCTGCCTTCTTTGGAGATTTTTGTGTCATTTTCTTCAGTGGTTCTTGGTGCAGGAGAGGACGGGAACAGGTTTTTCGAAAGGTTTGGTTGTTTCACCCAGTGCAGTGTGAAAGTGAATCGCACCAACTGAAAATGTAACAAATTATACAACTTTGGTCCTGGACTATCAGGTGTGAAAACACCTTAAAACCAACATTCACTGCATGTCAAAGTAGAGGGCAACATCCATAAGTAGGCCTGTCACGATGACAAATTTTGCTGAGCGATTAATTCTCTCAAAAAATTATTGCGATAAACGATAATATTGTTTGACGACCTTTTTACATTGATTTAATGGAAATGACATAATAATGCAGCCATATCCTGCCAAAAATAGATCCACATTATTTTCAAAAGAATATTTACCGCTGGAACTGGTAAACAAAGAACCAAAAACAAAAATAAAATGAACTCTCAGTCTATGTTAACAAAAAAAATGCACTTGAATAAAATCTAAACAACATAAAACCAAAGTGGAAATAAAAACTACATTAACCAAAGAGTGCAGATTATGAAGTCTGTATATCGACCACCTGATGCAATAGTTTCCCTTCAGCCCAGTTCACACAACATGATTTATGACCATCTTAGAATCTTCTAACATTGTCGCTGCGATTTCGCCAATCGTCCTGTAGGGGGTCGTGTGTTACGAATGATCTACGGGGTTTCCCCGACAGGGAGCGAGAACGCAGCCTGCTGAATGTGACAGGCAGCCAATCAGAGCGCAACCTGCTGAATGTGACAGGCAGCCAATCAGAAAGCCAGGATTCCTCTTAGAAAGCAGGAGGGGATTCCCAACCAGCTGACGGCGCAACTAGAGCGCAACCGACATCGGAGATAATATGTGCAAACAACATTAATGTTTATTCTACATTTGGTGCAAAGAATATCCACAGAAATGACCAGGAGAGGAGCTGGAGCCAAACTGCTCGCGAGTTGCTGTAACTTCAGCTGTTCATCTAATGTGACATAAACAGGTAGATTGTAGTAACACGTTGATTAATGCCTGGTTTTAAAATGACTTGTAGCCATTATTTTGTGCCCACTGTTGGACAACACCCACCACGATTGGCTAGTGTTGGTCTGTCAGGTTTTGAAAATGGGCGACAATCAGGACAGTTCTGAGATCGTGTAGTGTTATCTGGGCATTAGGCTAAAGAAATGAGGAAGGGAGGGTCAGCGGAGAGCAGGAGATGAGCTTTCTCATCCAGTGTCATGGAAACATGCAGGGAGAAACGATAATGACGATAAATTAAACTTACTCGATAGCTTTTTTTTAATCGTCGGATTAATTGATTTATCGTTTATCGTGACAGGCCTATAGGTCTTTTTTTTTCCCCTTTCCGATATTCATAGACTGTCCTTGTGGAGAGGTCTATATAAAAATGGGTGTAAATGATGAAACATGTCAGTGCTCGGTGCTGATGTTAACCTACCTCTTGCCGGTCCTCAGGAGCTCGCCCCTTCTCCACCAGGAGATGGTGGCCCTGGGGGACGCGTTGGGCCGGCACTCTAACACCACCTCTCCCCCTCTGTGGATCACTGTGGATTTTTTCACGGGCCGCTGGGTAAAGTCAGGTGGCGAAGCTGAGGAAGAGACCCGTGTTGAAGCCATTTGTCTTGCTGACGACCGACCATCAGACAAAATGTCAAGTGTGTCACCGGCAATTATAGACATTTCATTTTACCACCAGATTGTCTGCCTGTTTGAATTGATTATATATGTATTTTTTGGAAGCAAAGGCCAGGCCTCTGTGAAGGGCTTATTTATTCTGTTTTTGTTCTGTTGTCAACGCTGGTTGAGCACGGCGAATGAAACTTGCCTACAACCTTGAGCTCAGCGCTGGCGTACAGTGATCCATATTCATTCTCTGCCACACACTGATACATCCCTGAGTCGGACAAACGGATCGTGGATATGGTCAGTCTGCCAGCTTCAACATGAACTCTCTCCTGAAAAAAACACACCAGGAGTTGCAGCTGTGACACTTTTTTCTAGCATTGCTGACAAGAGATGAAGTAATAGACGAAGCTATTACTTTCTGCTTTGTCTTACCTTTACTGTCAGTGGCTGACCATTCTTTAACCATCGATATTTAGGTTTAGGTTTACCAATGGCTTTACATTCCCATTGCAGGTTGGCATCAATGGCCATATGTGCATCTTTCAGGATCTGGGTCCATTGAAGATGTTCAACATCTGAGGAGAAAACAGATGGATGAGACGAGACCCGTCATTTTGCTAAAAATATATTGTTGGTGGTCTGCAGCAGCTGAGAGGGAGAGCAGCAGGATGAATCACAGAAATTATTTTACTGTTGTAGACAGAAAACAAAACGTTGCAAAGAATTATTATTATGCAGTTATTAATACTGACAAAAGCACAAAAAAATGTTCAGCCTGTTAGATTTGTTCTGCTTCAAAAAATATTTTGTTTTAAAATATAGAACGACGGCACACATTAAAAAACATTTGTGTAAATATACCAGCTTAGCCAAATAGGCTAATTTTCAGCCACAGTCTCTGGGGCATGAGGCCTGAGCACAGTGAGAATTAAGAGACAGTGATTACAGTAATTAAAATACAATAAGCATATAATGAGAAACACAGAGTTAAAGAGCAAATGTTCACACACACTTAATAATCGACTCAATCATAATCTTGACTTAATGACTGTTGATCTAAAATAACTCTTTAATGTAATGTCGAAAAAATTCTGCTCCTGCTAATTAATCTTCCTCTGGAAAACAAAAGCTGTCATAGTTATATGGGTCAGTTTCCTCTGTGTAGTCTGACTTTTTAAAAAAATGTTTTTATGGATTTGCATCAAACAAGTATGGCATGTGAGCAAGTCTTTTTATAACACTAGTTAATAAGTTGTAATTCTGCATTACACTTAATTTAATTAATTGTACTTTGTTTCCTCATTTTAATCCCATTTGAAAACTGTGAGCCTTAATTCAGTCTGA
Organism: Phalloptychus januarius; assembly: GCA_902982915.1. Lineage (NCBI taxonomy): Eukaryota > Metazoa > Chordata > Actinopteri > Cyprinodontiformes > Poeciliidae > Phalloptychus > Phalloptychus januarius. The sequence continues at coordinate 734,268 of CADWAE010000121.1, forward strand.
CAACTGTTCTTATACAGCGGAATGTCGCCTTAGTTTGTGTTATCAATGACAGAGCAATACTGATTAAATATTGATTCAATATTGAGGAATCTTGATTATAGTGCTTTAGTGAAAATTTGCAATAGACTCAAATCAACATATGGAGGTCAAAATTCTACAAATAGCAGAGATTAGAGATTTTCCACAAACCTCTGATTTGTGCATTTCTTCAAAAATGTTTTTTTTAAGACACTGAGCTTCATTAATGTTCAATTGCCTTTGATAATTTATGCTTTATTCCAAACTTCAAAGTCCAAAATTGCAACTCTGAATCAGTATTCAAATATTTAAACGACTTGGAACATTCAATTAAATACATTTTAGATCTCAAGACCTCGTTTTAGACCCGCAATTAATTCATGACTTTCATCCAAAGACTGTGATTTCTGAATCTTTGTTTTTGTTCTTCAGTTTTGTCAGTAATGTTGTTGAATCATTACATAGGGACTAAACACTCAGCTATTGAGAAATGATTGATTGGACGTTAGTGGTTAACCATTCACGAACGTTTAGCTATGATGTATGTAAGACACTAGTTTGATAAAACTTACCAGAAATTGCATGTGCTGCAACAACCCCATGCAGAGTCTGACCACTGCATCTTTGTCAGCAGTAAAAGGCCTACTAGAGTCCTCTTTCTCCTACTACAATTGCTCAATATTTGGAATTGTGGCCAAACAAAACTGAACAATTGTTCACTTCCTCTGCTGCCATTGCTGAGACTACAACCAAACATGGGCGGACTACAATTCTAAAACAGCTCAGAAAGTCAATATCATTCAGAACTCCTCCTTCTGCTTGATTGGTCTGATTGAAATTCAACTAGAGAAATCAGAATCAATGGGAGAAATCTTAGGTGGGACATTAAAGAGAGATCAGAATTTAGAGGATAGTGTAACCTAGAATTTAGATGTTCTCTCTGTACATGTGTTGATTCTCTCCAGGTACTCCAGTTTTATTCCATTGTTTTCTCTAAATTGCTCTGAGGTAGCAGCGTGTGCAGGCATGTTGCCCAGCACCAAGCTGTGGCAACAGCCTGAAAAGTACTTTTAACTCACGTCTTTCCTCGAGTCGACACAAAACACATCGTATCCGGGAAACATTCAAAAATTTCAGCAAAATCTCAGGCTTCGGATATCCAGTGCGATTGCATCACACAGAAAACAGACATTAGGGAGAAACTTATTTATGACGTGGGATCCCCAGATAATGCTTATCCAGTGTGAAACAGAGCTTCACTCTATGGCTCCTTTGTTAGCGTCTACTGTGTAGACTGGCTTTAATGACTTAACAGACACAGAATAGCATCCAATAAAAGGAAAGAATTACAGGAGATGTCTTTGACTGATTGCAGACCAGAGCCACTGGCGCTGCTGGGGCCGTTAGCAGAGGTTTTACTGTAGTCAGTGGCAGCTCTGCCTCAGGGAGATGCTAGAGCTGGCATATAATGACAGGGCATGAACAAGGAGCTCAACACTGTGTAAAGCAGAACTGAAAGTTTAAATACAAGTACTTAATACTTTATGAGAGAAATTCCAGTTTATGAGCATCAACATTTATGAGGAGAAAATGATTGATTGTTTTATTTCGGAAATGTAAATAGAAATCAATATGAGATCAAATTAAACATTAATGAGACATTCAACAGTTGTCTATGCTCAATAAAAAGTATGTTAAAAAAATACACCCATTTAATCCTACCCAAGCAACAGCCTGGGTAATGATTTTGTAATATTGCACATCACTACAATAAATTATACAAACTGTGTAACTCCCTTATTAATTCTTGTACCATTGTCTTCTAACGTTAAACTGTTGTATAATTTACAACAACAACTGGATGTTGAAAAAATCCTTGTGGTCTGAATGCTGCCTATCTGTAGATATACAGAAATATTTTACAATTCAAATTTGAAAATACTTCATTAATTCCAAAGGGACAAATCATAATACAAATAAATAAATCATAAAAATAATTTCTGGCAACAGAGACCTGAATAGAATGATGTCAAAGAACAACACAGAATTATTTTTCACATATTAAGTGTTTAGCTTTGAGCATAAACTATGTAGTTTGTTTAAGTATGGCTGATATGAGACACCACAGACTGGTTCAACCAGGAATGAAGCATCATGTGGTTCTTCCATGTTAACACCTCAAACTTTGATCAGAACTGCACTTTTTTGTTTTACAAATGATATGGCTCCTCTCAAATTTAGTGAGAATGTATTTATGTAAAACTATTTTTAAATAGTTTCAGATGACAAACAAAATTCTATTGGTTAAGAATTTAGTCCTCAAAATACATCCAGTTACAATTAGTCCTACAAAGTGTGGGAGTTTTGAACAGAGATGAAAAGAAAGCTGGAATGTGACAAACAAAATGTGAAAAACTTCCATCTTTCTTACTCTGGAATACCAGCTGTCCTCTGGCAACATTCCTCCCTCTGCTGTTCTCAGCAACACACTCGTACACACCGGCATCCTCTGGGCGAAAATATGGAATTTCCAGATCTCCGGTGGAGTGGTTGATCTTAATCTTCCCAGGAAGTGGGTTTCCATCGGCTCTCCTCCAGGAGATGGTCGGCACGGGGCTGCCGAGGTGAAAACAAACACACACACACACACACACACGCGCACCCCCACATGCAAGGTCACGCTGAGCACAAAAGCTGAAGTCACAGCTTATGTTTGCCTTCTGCTCCTTCAAACCCATCTCCTGTGCTGTGTGTGTGTGTATGTGTGTGACACTTACTTTCCTAAGGCGAAGCATTCCAGCTTCACTGACGATCCTTTGGAAACGTAAAGGGTGTCGGGAAACTGAACCTCGATCTTGGGCTCGTATTCACCCATCACCACTACCAGAGGGACAGAAGGACAGAACACCACACGTCCCTGAAGTTCTTACAAAAGTTTGAATACTCCTTGAACTTTTTCACACTTTGTAATGTTAAAACCTTACAGACAAATATTTGTGTTTAATGTTTGTCTTTCAGGAAAGACAAACATGAAGTAGAACTTCATTGTGTAGATCCGCTCATTACGCTTTACTTAAACTGTAGAACATTTGACCAGAGATTTTCTTATGAGAAAACACAAAAAATAAACCAAAAAGCAACAACAGGATATTAAATGAGCAACAGAGTCACTTATGGCTCCAGAGATCTGGCAGATGAAAACTAATAAGACTGAAGCTATGAGTGCAAGACTCATTTTAATCCATTAAAATACAAATATCAAAGTAAAAAATAAAACAAACTTAAGAAACTGATTTGGCCTCTTCAGTACAGGGGCCAATCTCAGTTTTACATGGACCCGGCCCCTTATGGGCCCCCTTATAGAACAGTCCATGTGCTTTCTCTGCCTCCTTTAGGATTTGTGGGAACATTTTCGTTACTTTCTATCAATAAAATTAAAATATTCTTCAGTTATTCAGTGAACAAATTTTCCAAATTTCCCACTATTAGCTTATTCACTTATTCAGAAGGTAATTGTTTGTACTACATTTTATTTATGGGTATAAAAAAGACTGAATACAAATGCACAAGGATTTAGAAAAAAGTTCAATTAAAACTTTACAAACTCCTCCCACTTCACAGTTCAACACCGCTGTGTTGGTCTGTCAAGAATACCAAGAAAATGTGAAAAAAAAGAAGTTATGAACATGTACACAACACACTGCCCACTGCAAAAAATGCAGGTCTCAAAACAAGTAAAAAAATACAGTGAATAATATTTTTCCCATGTTGTAAGTTAAAAAAAATGGAACAAGTACTTAAAAAAAATGATATTCAAGAATTAAGACAGGCTCTTATGTCTTGTAAGTTAGTTTTTTCTTATTTCTAGTATAAGAAATTATTTGCAGTAGAAACCAGACTACAAAAACACAAATGGGGAGATTTTGTGTTTTTGCACTGCAGTTGTTTGGAGGGGCGGTTAGCATACAACATGTTAATGGATGGATGGGTCTGCATTGCATACAGCCTGCAGTGGAACCAAGAAGTGCAGCCCAGAGCCGGGTTGTGGATATTTGTATTGGTGTCAGGCTGTTTGCTGTGCATGCGGTCTGGATATGTATTTACATGGAGACAGAGTGTGACCTGCACACATAACCCCAACGCCCTCCGAGGCGTTTCTGATGTGTTAACACCCCGCTAAAAGCTGGAGAGAAAAATAGCATCACGCTCCAGACAAACCATTTATCTCCTCCACGCGTCGGTTCAGCAGGTTGAGTAACCGGACGGTGCAGCGGCGGCGCTTACCGTCACCCCGCACCTCCACCGGGGTGGGAGAGCTGAACACTGTGGCGTTGGTCATCATGTTTCTCACTACACACGTGTAGTTCCCGGCGTCCGAGGCTTCCACTTTGGCCACGTACAAGTTGCCTGTCCGCTGGGAGATGAAGCGGCGGGCGTCCTGCTGGAGGAAGCTGCGGTTGCCGTTGAAAACCCAGGAATATTTGATCTCTGTGGAAAGCGAGAAGAAGGACACAAAACTTCTTCTGGTCATTTATTCATTCATTTAAAGTGATGAAGAGATCAAGCAAACAAAAACATCTCCATAGGGAAAAGTTATTTTTCAAATCTCGCATGTACAATCTGGGCTTTCTCAGTTTCGCTTGAATTCCAACAGGACATTTTCTACCAGGCCAGTCAGCAAACAGAAAGACAAGTTGTGAACAATGACTTGAATTTTCTGCCTGTAGTTTTAGCAATGGCAGTGGAGGATGTGATGGAAGCTGTACAGTGTTAGTCACACTTCCAAATACTCAATAAACATGAACAAACATTAGCAAGGGGGTAACGTATAAAACTTCAGAGTCCACGACTCCAGGAAGCCATTGCTTCTTAATAGCCAAGATGCCAAACTCTGGACCAGTAAAGAGTCCAGCATCTTGGTAAAAGCCATGGCAGGGCAGCCCTACCAGGTCTACTCATGTCTCTAAAATAAAATATCTGCTACTCCAACGCTGAGCAGCCAAAGGGGTGGATTTAAAGGCACAGGAAGCTGTAAGCTTGCTTTGGTAAAGAAAATACCCACAGGTTTTTAATAACAGAAAGGAGAAGATTATATATTTCAGACTTGATATTAAAGGGCATACAATGTCATTCCTAATATGGTAAAAATAACACAGAAAGACCAAAATACAGTATATTTGACCTGTGACAATAAATGACAGAATTAATAACAGGAACACTGGACTTAACCTTGAAATTGTACTTTATTTTTTATTGTTATTATTAAAAAGGCTTGTTAAAATGTAAAAATATTCAAGTGCTTCATTGAGTGTTTGATAATATTCTGTAATAAATCTCAAAGTCCTTCATAGATCAGATTGACTTATTCTTTTATGATATTTTAAATGCACGCACCTTTTATTGTTCTGCTCGCTGTGCACGGCGCCTCTCGGCCGCGTTCCCCTTCAAACTGAAGCTTTGTCTCGAGGCTTTTCATTGTCATGGTTCTGGGATGTTTTGGGTTTCATAGTTTGAATTTTCATTTCTCTTTTGATTATTCTGTCATCTCAGTGTTTTCTAGATCTTCTGTGTTTTTGGACATTAAAGTAACCATGATGCCCACACACCATCACTCACCTCACAAACCATAATGTTCATTCCTTTGTTCTCTGCTCCCATGGAAACCAACCACACTGTGCCCCAAAAGTCACAAAACAACTTTCTGTATATGAAAGTTGTTTTCATATATAGCACTTGTTAATGTAACCCATAATGCCATAATGTGAAAGAAGTATTTATTTTCCTTCTCAGGATTTGCAATGGCTTATAGACTGACATCATCAGGTATTTAAAGAGAACAGGGAGAGTCAGACCGTAGAAAAAGTGGCCACATGCAGAGACACCCTGACAGCTACAGCCAGGTCTGTCACAGTAACTCATTTTACTGGACAATAAACGGCCCCATTAACTATTGTGATATATGATAACATTGTTTTTATAGGACATTTTCAAGTAATATATTGATAATGGAAGAATAATACATTTTTGCCCTCTCAAACACCAATAAGCTTTCATTTTGTAAAGAACTGGAAGATATTTTAAGTATCCAAAATAAAAATACAACCAAAAACAATAAATAGAAAGAAAATAAAAACCACATGCAAGCAAAACCATAAGTGAAGTGGATCATGGTGTCTCTTTCAAAAAATATTCATAATCACAATGGAAAAGACTGAGTTCATTTTAATTGATTTTGTGATTAATTGCTTATTGCAACAGGCTGATCTCCAGCGGATTAGACATGCCTTGGCATGACAGACGTCCTGAGTAAGCATAGTCTAAAATCAGAAACCGGATGCCCTGTATCAGAGAAAATATTTTTATTATTATTATTATTATTTTTTTTACTGTAAAGAATGCACTCCTTTCTGTTAGAAAATCAAAAATCAAATTCATTCAACTATGATGTTGGGACAAAATATTACAAAGTTGAGTGAATTCTTTGGTGAAAAGCATTCCCACTTTTATCCCAAACATCACGCATCCCAAGATGAAGAAAGTAAAGAAGAGATGAGCACGTTAGAGTTGAGGTGTGCAGTCAAATACTCCAACAGAGAAGAGAAAAGCGGAGTTTAAGTCTGCAGGGAGTGTTGAAGGTATTTAGCCGTTTCTGCAGCCCTCCTTATCACACCCAGAGCATTCTGCTCTCAGTCTGTCTCACTTGGCAGCTGCTAGAAAGTTCCATTCGCTTCCTAGAGGGGAAAAACTGTGATTTGAAATCATTACAAGGAAAGTCAGGGCATGAACCGCCAGACCTTTTATGATTAGGGACTATCAGAGACCGGCTCTGTTTAAGAGCCGCAGTCCCACAGCAACAGAGGACTTCCAGGCACATAATCCCATGTCCTCCGATAGAGTTCAGCTCTCAGCGCCGCTCCTTTAAGGCCACTTAGGTATTGATTGCTCAGATAAGCTTCACATGAATCCTCCTTTAATAAGGCGCATTGTAGATTTCCTCGAGATCCGCTTCGACGTGCGTCGAGGCAGCTGTGACATCACCAGAAACGATACGGCAACACACTCCAGTGCTGAACACCTCAAGCTAGCATTATCACCCAGTGAAAATCCCATCAACTGTGTGACTATGATCCTTTTAAGGGTGAAAACTAAAGAGGTGGGGGTATTCAAAGGGCAAAGGGGTGGAAGTAAGGAATCAGAGGGCAAAAAAAGCTGCTAATGTGTGGAATTTCACACGGCTGCAGGACTGGATTGGAAACAGAGAGCGGATAATTCAATTCCCCTTCTAAATACTAAGCATTTTATTGCCTCAAATAAAACAACATAACATTCCTAAAGTAAATCTGAACCCGATGCCACTTCAGAAGAGTTTTGGCTAAGACACATTTACAGATGAAGACGTCATCTAAAATGTAAAATCTATCATTTTTGTACAGTTTTGAATGGATTACTGTTATGGGTGTTCGCTCAAATAAAGCAAACATTTGAGTGTATACGCCAGTTAACAATGAATCGATCACTACAGTAGTTGACAATTACTTCAAGATTTGATTAATCAATTATTTTTATAATGAATTAATTGTGATTGATTAAATGTGGTTATTTCAGGAATCATCAACTGATTTAGTGATTAATTGTTAATTGGAGTATAATAACCAGTTCATTGAAGGATTTCAATAAAATATTATTTGGATTAATTGCAATTAATTAATCACTCATGATTATTCTAGTTAATCAATTATTTAAAAAATTGATCCATCATTTCATCTGCCAGATCATCTCTAATATGCTACATAAATGTCATGTCAGATTTTGAGAGGTAACTATGATAACATAAGTTTACTATGATTAAAGGATTAAACGTTTTTTTAATGGTTTGAAACCTCAAATAATAAAAAAAAAAGAAAGGAAAGGAAAAAGAGCAGGAGGAGAGAAGGTTGCTGAGGAGGCGTGAAATTGCGTCGCCGGGCTCCGAATAGCTGCGGGAGCGCCGACCCCTTTGAGGGCCCGCTAATCAGCAGCACCCAGACGCATGAGCCGACACACAGCTGAGCCACTGGGATGAATGCTCCCTCCACCAGGCGCTGGCATGACCAGCAGATAACCTGCTCGCAAAAAAAACGCAACATACATGACAGCTGGGTGAGACGGAGCAGCAGAGGCTTTCTGGATGACAGGACGGCCACAGATCATACAGGCAGGAAAAGCCAGTTTGAGGTTATGAAGTGTACAGCTGTGAGCTACAGATGCAGGAAGGCAGAGGGTTCTGGGTGAGGCGCAGCGGCAGGTTATCAGAACTCTGGTGGCGCCGAATGCCAGTTCCAAAACAAACAAAAAAACAGAATCCCGACATTACTGCTGGAGGACAATAAGCAGCAGACTGAGGAACACAGAGGCAAGCTGCAGAGTGATGCTGGGAAACAATTGAGGAGAGTAATAGTCCGGAGGTCAGTACCTCCGTAATGTGGCGGTGGGCCGCAGAGGAGAACCACGGCTTGACCCTCTCTGACCGTCACCGTGTTCCTCGGCTTCTGGCTGAAGTTCTGCAGAACTGTTGGAGAAGAAAAAAAGAAAAACATCATCAAGTTATTCTAAAGCACCTCAGCATACAGAGCCCTGCAAAAATATTCAAGCCTGCTCATATTATGCACATCATTATGTCACTGCCAATAGCAGACACAAAGTAGAGCGAAGTGGACAGAAAATGATACATGATACATGGCGTCAAAGCCGTTGTGCTCAGAAAAATATTAAAAGCAGATATTCACATTCGGAAGCCACACAAATAAATATAATTACATCACCATGTGGTGATGTTTCTAAGGTTACACAGTCAAAAACCTGGAGCAATAATTGATGTCTTCAGCCTGGAGTCAGATTATTACTATGATCATTCATAAATGTCAGTTTCACACTAAATATTTAGTCATCAAACTAAATTTTAAGTAAAGTTGAACATTTACTTTACAAACTAAATATTTAGTTAGAAAGCTAAATATTTAGTGCCAGTCTAAATGATTTGGGTTATTTAGCTTCTAAATATTTTGCTTGGTAGCTCATTAACTAAACTCTTATCTTGCTAACAATGTATTTAGCTTCAAACAGAATATCTATCTTTCAAACTAAATGTTTAGTTTGGAGATCGATATTTAGCTGGTAAACTAAATATTTAGCCAGCTAAATAAACAAAAATTATTGCTGTTAATGTGTTTGACAGGGTAACTGGAGCTGCTCTGAGGCTTTAAGGGTTTGTTAGAGAACATTGGTGAACAAACTAACGGAGTGTGTTCCATGTTCCATGTTTCTACAGCAGACAGGTCAGGGAGAACGCTAACAGCCCTCCACCAGCATCTCACCAGCAGAGAGATGCTGGTGAGATGCTGTGGATTTCAAGAGAGAGATGCTGTGGATCACCAGCATCTCTCTCTTGTCTTCAGCAGATACAGGGAAGAAATTCAGAAATGGTGGGACGACAGCATCCCCCCTACAGGAGAACACTGGTTTACCCCACACCTGAAGATCAGGGCCAGGACACTGCAGTCAGGCTTTCACCTTTAATTAAACACCGCTGTCTGCAGCATGACAGAATAAATAGCAGCAAGACATATCAATCCTAAAAAATACCAATTGGCCTCTGGAGAGGTCACGCAAATATCAGCGCGGGTCAAATCAGAGCTCAGCTAATTAAAACTCCTCCTGAAGTGAAGGCAAGTCCTTCCATCTCATATTGCACACAACCATGAGGAAGTAAAATAGATTAAAGAAATCTATGGTGACTCAACCAGAATTTGGATAAAAAAAAGCGGCAACAATCTCAGTTTGACTGTTTATTTTCTTTATTTTTTTTGCTTTTTCTATGTATCGTTGATTTGACTAGGCCTTTTGATGGACATTTTCCCCTTCAATTGAAAAAATAAGGAGAAAAGCATTCAATCGTTTTTAAAAATCTTAACAGTTATCTGGCTACTGAACTACAATTACTTTTAAACTCAAATTATCCTCAGCGGGTTTATCCCTTATACACTGAAAGAAATGTTTCTTTATGCTTAAAAGAATTTGTTAGTTTTGCTCAGGCTCATGCTGTGACTGCAGCCAACCTCGAAAACTTATGCAGTCACTTATTTTATGTACATTTTTTAAATTCATTGTCATTTTGACATTGAAGTTATCTTTTTGTACATTATTTTGTCCAAAAAAAAAATTGTTGACCATGACTGATTTGTAAAAGCGATAAAAAGTGTAAAACATCCAGCAGGGTGAATATTTTTCAAAATAACTCAAAATATAAAAACACTGAAGTCACAATCTGCATCAGAAAAGCCTTCAGCTACCACAGTATTTATCCTTAGAGGATTTATAGATATATAAATATATATAGTCATTTTGATGCTGAATGTTATCTGATGTTGACGTGAGATAAAAAGTGAAGGATCACAAACGTCATTATTGTCCTTCCTTCAAGAAACAATAAGCAGCAGTGGCAAATTTCCTGGAAGTCAAGATAAGAGTTTATTAGATTTTTCCTTTCTGATAGACGATGAAGAACCAAACGTAAACTTCCAGTTTCTGTTCCAGATGAATCCTTGTCACAAACAGACTGCTGGAAACACACCACAACCCACATTATTAAATGAGACTTTTGCTTTACAGGAAACTGTAAAACAACTATTTCCTATAAAGCCAACAGCAGTCAGTAAATAACATGGGTTTGCCTTTACAGTCACTTATTGATCCACACAGAACCTTTTCCTGGCTGTGTCTCTGGTTACTCTGTGTATTGGTGCTAGCACAGCAATAGAACCACAGCAGTGATGAACAGGAAGAAAAATACTTCTGGATTAGGACAATAATTCAGAGTTCCACAGAAAAATCTGCAAAATTACAAAAAGCCTGAGTTCCACTTCCTTTCACTTCATGGTGTCAGTCATCTTACAAAGTCAATGTGGCCATGGTAACGAGTCAGTCAGACTGTTGATTGATCACATAAAGTCCAGTCTAGTGTATCCAAATTTATTACATTTACTGATTTTAAAATGACAAAATACAGAAAAAAAGTTTCAATACTTTAAAATGGTCAACGTAGCCATGGTAACAGGATAACTGCTGGTTCTTTTGGAGGAAGAAAGCCCAACAGTTTGGTTGGTCAAGGGAACAAATTCTACCGGACAAGAAATTATCTCAGAAGTTATTCTGATAAATGATAACATTGCTGTTTTCAGGCCATTTTCAAGTTATATGGCATGAAAATGCAAAAACACATTCTCAAGATAAATAAACTTTAAATTCTAATGAACATTAAACACTGGAAGTGTAAGATATTTTAAGTGTAAAATGCTTAGTCATGCAAATTGAAATGAAAGAGCTTGTTCTAATTTATCATGCTAAGCTTATTATTTTATTACTAAAAAGTTGCACCTCAGCTTTTGCCATGTTTGTCTATCATTGCATGTATTTGTGCTCCTGGGTACTTATGCTGAGTATTTTTTATTTATTTATATATTTCTTTGTATTTTCGGGATAATTCTTACCAATACACTCATCACACTGACGACAACCACCTGAAAAAAAAAAGAAAACTGTTTCAGAAAAAATACTCACATGCAAACTGGACTTTTGCCTCCCTGCTGACGATGGTTCCGAACGCATTGGTGGCGATGCACTGATACACGCCTCCATGATTGATGAAATGAGGATTATTGATCAGCAGGTTGCCTTCAACAAGGCTGTAGCTCTGGTCCGACGCGGTGTCGATGTCCCTCCCATCCACTTTCCACCTGTGAAATCACATGTGCCACCGGTGCATCATTGGTTTTCATGTTAGAAAACCGATGATCAGCCTTTATCATGAATATGAATGGGGTCTGTTAGCTTTATCAAGATTTTTAAAAAGTTTCAAAATTACTAACATGATTATAAAAGACATGGCAGAGTTGGCTCCAGATGTTGATGGGATTAGTGTGATTGACGGTCAGATGGCTGATAGAGCGCTACTGCAAACTTAGTTATTTAGTTCATATTTTCTGCTGCAAAAACATCATTGTGTGAAAACTACTATTTTATATTAATTATTAACCCCCCTCCAATGTGCTCACCACCTATGGGAGGGGCCACAGGGGCCGGGTGCATTGTGTGCTGAGCCCTGGTGGTCCGATCCTCGGTTGCAGAAGCTGGCTGTTGGGACGTGGAATGTCACCTCTCTGGTGGGGAAGGAGCCGGAGCTGGTGTGTGAGGCTGAAAGGTTCCGGCTAGAAATAGTCGGTCTCACCTCGACGCATGGCTCTGGTTCTGGAACCAGTCTCCTTGAGAGGGGCTGGACATACTTCCACTCTGGAGTTGCCCGCGGTGAGAGGCGTCGGGCAGGAGTGGGCATACTTGTTGCCCCCCATCTCGGCCCCTGTACCTGGTGGTTTACCCCAGTGAACGAGAAGGCATCCTCCCTCCGCCTATAGGTGGGGGGGCGGGTTCTGACTGTTGTTTGTGCTTACGGGCTGAACAACAGTTTGGATTACCCACCCTTTTTGGAGTCCTTGGAGGGGGTACTGGAGAGTGCCCCTCCTGGGGACTCCCTTGTTCTGCTGGGGTACTTCAACGCTCACTTGGGCAATGACAGTGAGACCTGGAGGGGCATGGTTGGGAGGAACAGCCCCTCCGATCTGAACCCAAGTGGTGTTCTGTTGTTGGACTTCTGTGCTCGTCATGGATTGTCCATGTTCCATGTCCATGTTCAGGCATAAGAGTGTCCATGTGCGCACTTGGCACCAGGACACCCTAGGCCGCAGTTCGATGATCGACTTTGTCATCGTTTCATCTGATCTGCAGCCGTATGTCTTGGACACTCGGGTGAAGAGAGGGGCGGAGCTCTCCACTGACCACTACCTGGTGGTGAGTTGGCTCCGGTGGTGGGGGAGGATGCCGGTCAGACCTGGCAGGCCCAAACGTGTTGTGAGGGTCTGCTGGGAACGCCTGGCGGAGTCCCCTGTGAGGCGGAGCTTTAACTCCCATCTCCGGCAGAACTTTGAACACGTTCCGGGGGAGTACGGGGACATAGAGTCTGAGTGGACCATGTTCCGTGCCTCCATTGTCGAGGTGGCCCATCGGAGCTGTGGCCGCAAGGTTGTCGGTGCCTGTCGTGGCGGCAACCCTCGAACCCGTTGGTGGACACCTTTGGTGAGGGATGCCGTCAAGCTGAAGAAGGAGTCCTACCGGGCCTTTTTGGCCTGTGGGACTCCGGAAGCAGCTGACGGGTACCGGCGGGCGAAGCGGCATACGGCTCGGGTGGTTGCTGAGGCAAAAACTCGGGCGTGGGAGGAGTTCGGAGAGGCCATGGAGAAAGACTTCCGTACGGCTTTGAGGCAATTCTGGTCCGCCATCCTGCATCTCAGGAGGGGGAGCAGTGCAGCACCAAAACTGTGTATAGTGGGGATGGTGTGCTGCTGACCTCGACTCGGGACGTTGTGGGCCGGTGGGCGGAATACTTCGAAGACCTCCTCAATCCCACCAACATGCCTTCCATTGAGGAAGCTGAGCCTGGGGACTCTGGGTCGGGCTCTCTAACCTCTGAGGACGAGGTCACCGAGGTGGTTAAAAAGCTCCTCGGTGGCAGGGCCCTTAAGGCTCTGGATGTTGTAGGGTTGTGTTGGCTGACACGACTCCGCAACATTGCATGGACATCGGGGGCAGTTCCCCTGGATTAGCAGACTGGGGTGGTGGTTCCCCTGTTCAAAAAGGGGGACCAGAGAGTGTGCTCCAATTACAGGTGGGTCACACTCTTAAGCCTCCCTGGAAGGTCTATTCAGGGGTCCTGGAGAGGAGGGTCCGTCGGATAGTCGAACCTCGGATTCAGGAAGAGCAGTGTGGTTTTCGTCCTGGTCGGGAATGCTGGACCAGCTCTACACCCTCAGCAGGGTCCTGGAGGGTGCGTGGGAGTTCGCATGTGTTTTGTGGACTTGGAGAAGGCGTTCGACCGCGTCCCTCGGGGAGTCCTGTGGGGGTTCTCCGGGAGTATGGGGTATCGGGCCCTTTGATACGGGCTGTCGGATCCCTGTACGACCGGTGCCAGAGTCTGGTCCACATTGCCGGCAGTAAGTCGGGCTCGTTCCCGGTGAGAGTTGGACTCCGCCAGGGCTGCCCTTTGGCACCGATTCTGTTCATTACTTTTATGGACAGAATTTCTAGGCGCAGCCAGGGTGTTGAGGGGATCCGTTTTGGTGGCCTTAGGATCACATCTCTGCTTTTTGCAGATGATGTGGTCCTGTTGGCTTCATCGGGGCGTGATCTGCAGCTCTCGCTGGAGCGGTTCGCAGCCGAGTGTGAAGCGGCCGGGATGGGAATCAGTGCCTCCAAATCTGAGGCCATGGTCTTGAGCCGGAAAAGGGTGGAGTGCCTTCTCCGGGTCGGGGGGGTGTCCTGCCCCAAGTGGAGGAGTTTAAGTATCTCGGGATCTTGTTCACGAATGAGGGAAGAAGGGAGCGGGAGATCGACAGGCGGATTGGCGCAGCGTCTGCAGTGAAGCAGACGCTGCCCATCATGGTGAAGAGAGAGCCGAGTCAAAAAGCAAAGCTCTCGATTTACCGGTCGATCTACGTTCCTACCCTCATCTATGGTCATGAGCTTTGGGTCTTGACCTTAAGAACGAGGTCCCGGATACAAGCGGCCGGAAATGGGTTTTCTCCGCAGGGTGGCTGGGCTCTCCCTTAGAGATAGGGCGAGAAGCTCGGTCATCCGGGAGGGACTCAGAGTAGAGCCGCTGCTTCTTCACATCGAGAGGAGCCAGTTGAGGTGGCTCGGACATCTGGTCAGGATGCCTCCTGGACGCCTCCCTGGTGAGGTGTTCCGGGCACGTCCCACCGGGAGGAGGCCCCGGGGAAGACCCAGGACACGCTGGAGGGACTATGTCTCTCGGCTGGCCTGGGAACGCCTCGGGATTCCCCCGGAGGAGCTGGAACAAGTGGCTGGGGAGAGGGAAGTCTGGGCCTCCTTCTTAAGCTGCTACCCCCGCGACCCGACCCCGGATAAGCGGCAGAAGACGGATGGATGGATGGAGGAATTATTGTTTTTGGGATGAGTTGGTAAGCAATGGGCAACATGTGTATTAAAGGGGCAGTACTATGTGTTTTCCATAGTGACATGCTATAGTATAATCAAGTAACTTTGTTATAAGCAACTATAAAAAATCCTGCACACTGTGTGACTAATTATTACACAAGTTTTAGTTTCAATCATATAATTATTATGCATATTTTACAACTCCATGTTGTATAAACATGGATGATTATTGAATATGAACATATCAGCTGGTGTTGGAGGGCGGGGCCTATGAGATCAACATCCTATATCAAGAAGTGAAGAATTATTAGGCAGCTTCTTTTCCTCAGGCAAAATGGGCCAAAAAAGACATTGAAGAGACTCTGAAAAGTCTTTTAGAAGGATACAGCACTCTTGAAATTGCTAAGTTATTGGGCTGTGATCACAGAACCATCAAATGTTTTGCTGCAAATACTCAACAGGGCCACAAGAAACATGTTGAGATAAAAAGATATAAATTAACTCCCAAAGATTTGAGAAGAATCAAATGTGAAGCTAGCAGGAACCCGTTATCTTCCACTGCTGTCATATTCCACAACTGCAACCCACCTGGATAACCTGCTGAGATGAGAGTGACTCTTGACGGACCAGATGGATGGACCTTTTCAGGTTGAAGATGGACTCAAAATCCATGTGAACCTGCTGCCAGTTTTAAGAAGACACTTTGTTCAAGCAGTGAACAAAAGTCTGCATCTTTCAAGACGACCAGGAGTTTTATGCAGGACAATGCTCCATCGCTTGCATGAAAGTACATCCAGTCAAGGCCTTAAAGATGAAATAATAATGAAGTGACCCCCTTTCTCACCAGACGTAAACCCATTAAGGACTTGTGATGCTTTCTTAAATGGGGGATTTAAGGTGAAGGAAAACTCAACACATCTCTGAACAGTGTCTGCAGGGCTGTGGCTGAAGCTGCACAAAAAGTTGATAATCAACAGATCGAGAAACTGACAGACTCCATGAATGGAAATGTGACAGCTGCTTATGAATATATTTCAAAATGTCAGAAGAAACAGCAGCAATAGAATTAACTATTGCTTTTTTGAATTACACAAAAATAAGTATGTCATTATTCTAAATCTTTGTGTAAATATTTTGTGTTAATGCTGGAAAGTCATTGTATTATACCTCATATATTCCATGACACTAGAAACCGTTCTTTGAAAGTACACCAAAAATATCCCAAAACACATATAGTAGAAATAAAATGAAAGGTTTTTCAAATGAAACACTACTTTTCATTTTGATGGCCACATTAACCTGCAGCTAAAACAAAGTACATACCTGTAGTGTGGAGGTGGGTTCCCCTTCGCTTTGCAGTTAATGAACACCAGCTTGTCGCTGGAGCTCATGGGGAAAATACTGTCACTGGGCTCCTGGGTGAAGACGGGACCGTGGCGGGCGTTCTCTGCGTCATAAATGAGGAAAAGAATAAATAAAACATTAGCTGTACCATGAAGTGGAACAAGTGACACCATATTAATGCAAAGAGGAATCACTCAGCACTCTGGAAGCTGTATGTAAATTCCACACCTATTATAATTAGCTGCCAAGGTGGCTCTCTGAGTACATTGTGCATTTAATAAACCATCATGTCACGATGCAGATGTCACATTGCAATGAGAGATCAATTAACAAAAGATAACCCTGCATCACATTGGTCTCTGGGCCCATTCTGCACAGTCTGCAGCTGATGGAGCCCACTTATTATGCTCCATTTGCGCTCAGAATGTTTTATACCAATACAATCTCTAATAATATGAATGCTTATGTTGAGTAGACTCTGTGCTGTGGTGATTCAGAGTGCATTACTTTAAACCAAAGAAAAAAATGAAGAAAATGTAAAGTTTTAACAGTTTTTTTAAGCGGGAAAAAAACTAAATAGTTTAACTGATAATTATCTTTTAAAACAATACATCTAGAAAAATAAGCATATTAATTGGACTAATTAATTTTGATTAATTAATGAAATAATCACATTAAACATTTTAACGGAATTATTATTACTATTATTTTCACTTTCTCTGAGTGAACCCCAGAGAAGAGACTCTTGTCCGAGTATCTGAGAATTATCATAACACCATGTCCAAACCACCTGAAACCCATTATTAAACATTATATTCACAAGTGGACAACATTCTCAGGCAGTCACATTTTTCCACACAGTGGTCATCAGCGCAAATTGACCTCAAGGTCAGAACATGAAGTTTTTATAAGAAGTGACAAAAACCCAAGAGGTCCTTCTCTGCTTTTACAGGCCTCAGTTAGTGTGTTGAATTATGAAGTTCATGACAGTATGGTTTAAAAAAAAGAATGAACAAGTATGGCTTTCTTGAGGAGTTGCCTGAAGAAAGACTCACTGGAAATGTATAGCAGCAAAGTTTGCAAAGTTGCATCTGAGTGACCTTCAAGAGTTCTTTGGACAGATGAGACTAAACTGAACTAAATTAAATTTGTTGGGGGGATAGTCTACAGAACAAAGTGTAGCTCACGGCCAGACTACCTCCCTGGGTGTCCACAGTATGTTAGGACACATGACTGTGTCTCCAACAGGGTGGTCTGCAGGACAGGAGTCCCGCAGGGATCTGTACTGACATATTTCCTTTTTACCCTCTAAATTTCAGACTTCTCTTCCTGAGAGCAGGGTTCTTAACCCTGCTATCAGGGTTCTGTTAAGAATCGACATCATTATAGTTGAAGACTACTCAGAGTACAGACAGTTGACTCCAGACTTTGTGGACCGGTGCCATCAGAACTGCCTCTTGATAAACACAGATAAAACTGTGATGTTTTTTCTTATGTCATAAATTTGCCCTCACAAGCACAAGCACAGTCTCTTTCCATGCATTGGCTCCTGAATGGCCCCGTTGAGTGACAATAAAACTTCATTCTATATTATTCTAGATACAAATTTGAGACCATCTGTCCAACAGCTGAGAAAGGACAACGACCCCAAAACACAGCAGCAAATCTGCTATAGAATAAGAAAGAAGGCATTGTGATGGCCCCATCTCATCTCAATTAACTATTTAGGTACTGTTGTCACAAAAATCGGTTTTAAAAATACTAATGTTCTTTGTTGTGAAACTCCACATGGGAGTCAAGTGTCATTCGATTTTACAGATGTTGCCAAGAGCCCAGCTATTGCAAATAGGATATGAAGAAAAAAAATTGTATTTGAAGAGTTAATATCTTACAGAGGACAAAAAAAAAAACACTAGTTGTGAGGGACAAAATCAATCAACAAAATCAAAAAATGTCTCAGAGGTTTCCCACAATATCTCTGTGGTCGACCTTTTATTTATTTTATACTCTGAATGGTCCCACATGCGCAATCTTCTAATATTAAAGCACTGAAATGAAATAAGGTTGAATCGACAGGGACCACTTCAAGACTAATTCAGGGTGGGAGCAGGGAGGGACGGATGGATGGACTGACTGCAGCTTCATACAGGGGAGGTCCTTAAACAAAACCTGCCGTAGTATTAAATCCATCTGAGACTGGAGCAAACGTTCAACTTCCAGCAGAACGATGAAACACAGAGCAAAGAAAACTCCACTGCAGCTTCAGGGAAAATATGTCCCTGTCCTTCAGCACTGCTAAAGCCCAGTCTTAAACAGGAAAACATCTGTTGAGAGACCTCAAAAAGGCAGGAAGCAGAGAGTAAACTTCAAATGTAGGTGAGAATGCCTTCCGAGACTTTTCCAAGAAAACTGGAATATCCAACAGCCGCGGAAGAAGGCACAGACCTGCAGGAAGGAGTTCTACTTTCACTGTTATTTGGGACTTGGAGTGAAATATGAGGAAGGACATTTTTGAAATCTACAGTCCGAAGTAAATAGAAATTTGTAGAGTCTGTGTTGCTCTTCATCAGTGGTGGTCACTGCTAACTAAAAGGTTAGTTGCATTAACCCTAAAGCTCAATCCATGAACATTAGCTCCACTAACGTACTGTATGAGCATGGTATTTAGCAAAAGCTAGAAGTGAAGCGCTAAATTTAACCATATTGATTCGCACCATGTATCAATGACAATAATTTGACAACATAGTATACTGCCCTCCACAGGATCAAATTTGCTATTGCACACCTACTTGTACTGTTTTCACGTGATTCTTTCACTCCAAGTTTTAAAGTTGTTGAGTTTTGCTAAATCTCTTGCTGATTTTGAGTAATTAACTTTGGTTAGAAAACACAGACGACATCAGATGATTTTAAACCTTTTACTTTAGAACAGCAAGTCATTCTGGTACAGAATAAATGCCATTTGCTGCAACACGGGTGGAGAAAGAAATAGTATATTCACCCACTTCAAAATAACAGCATGAATATAAACAGCTCAATACTTGAAGGAATCTATACCGTCGATAGTCAAGATGTCAAACTTCACTCAATTTGAAATCTATAGGACGGCCAAGTAAATAGAAGGTGAAGCTTTAGAATTTATCTGGAGTAATTAATTTAGGAGAAGATAATTAACTAATTAACTACTAAGACCGTAAAAACGCTAAGGCGCATAGCTAAAATTTAGCTTAGCTATTAAAGCAAGTGTGGACAATTTTTGGAGATCTGAAAGTAAAGAATTTTCAAATTGCTTCTGATAAATAATTTTGTGTTGGTCTACTACATTAAATCACAGAAGAATACATTTCAATTTGTGGTTGCAAAGTGTCAAAATGAGGAAGAAAGTTCAAGATTTTTTGGAAGGAATTGTAAGTGGAGACAGAGAAAATAAAAACGGAGCAAGTTCAATCAATACAATCTTTTTAATGATCTAAAATATTAAGGCAGCCCAGCCTTCACTGATTTATGCTCAGATTCATCTTTTTTTTTTATTATGTAAGGAGGATAGTTTTCAGAAGATGTTTACATAAGAGCTTGGATATTCAAAATAGGGCTTCTCGAATGGTTTTAATCTAATTAGAGCAGATCTGCTGTCTATGTACATGTAGTGCATGTGTGTGGGTGTGTGTTCTCTGTAAAGCTCATTGTTTTGGTTGTGTTTGTCAAACTATCAATACACAGGAGTAATTAACCGATGGTGCACTAATTACTCCCGTGAAACTTTTTTTAGCAGATGCACTCTCACATGCAGCCACGCACTGGTGCACAGCCTCCATTTCCTCAGACACGGTGTGTCATGAGCCAAGCTGCACAACCCGGCTGCCTCGAAAAAAAATGTTAATTTTCTCTTTGTTCACTTGAGACGATGAAAGATGTTTTTCTATTTTTTTTCTTTCCTTTCCCCCATACACGTCTCTAACCTTGACTAGGACAAAGAGTGTTCCCTCCCACGTTGTCATCATTATGATCATCCTAATGAGAGTGGGAGTCTTTGCCTCAGGTAAGGGCCTCGTTTCCCCTCTTTCTCGTCTCCGAGGGAGGCGTTTCAGATTCTGCCCTGCTTGGAATGTCCTTTAAATTAAACAAATTAATGAACCCTTAAAAGCTGTGTTATTTCTCCAGGGGAAAACATTGGGAGCTTCGTTTATCTGCCTGAGAACAACCCTGTTCAGTAAACACTCCGACCCGACTGACCACTGCTACAAGTGAGTGTACATCCACAACACATTACACCTAATTACGTTTTATGGGAATGCATGCAAAAGGAAACTCGAAGGCGTTGTATGCACTAACCAGATTGTTTGTCTTTGGTGGAACTAACATTTTCACATAGTACATAGTTTACTACCATATGTAGTCAAATAACAGAATACCATCAGACCCATCATAAGCTGTTCTTCAAAACCAAAACCAGAAAGAGATGATGGACACAAGAAAACAGGGAATGGGTCAGATTAACGACATCAAAACAGCTAATCTGATGCCAAACACATCATGTTGTTATTTTTGTAAAGAGAAAATGGCCTTAAAGGTGATGTTCAACAAGCTGCATCTTGATTCCAGCCCAACCAGATCGATGTCATGCAGTTGAGGTGGGATTTGGTTTTTAGTAATACTATTTCATTGATTCACAGGAAAACAAAAATCTTCATGGTTTTTCAGAGCATGCAGTAAATGTTTGGTTTTATAGAGAAAATTGCGGATGCTGCCATTTCTCAAACCATTCTAATATTCATTTTTTTTCATAGAGCGAAATAACAAATGTGATTACACTTCTGCCATGTTTTTCACTTTGGAACTGAATGTTCCATAGTTCCCAATGCATCCCTCTACATTGAAATAAAAGCTGTTATAAGGATATTGAGCTTTACTCACGTTTTTTAAAACACTGCTATCATTTTGAACACAGCACTACTTGCACAATATGATGAAAAGCACTGGCCTCTGCTCTCACTGCTCTGCATCTGCACACTTCATGATACACCCCGGTGGAAGTGCTGACTTGAGATAGGATGCTAAATCAAATGAAACAGAGGCATAAATAACAAAGCAATAGAGGCGGCTCCATATGCTGGATGAATTTCAGTGTATATTTGCGTGATGACTTGTAAACGGTCGGCTTGATCTAGGTACACATTATATCCCTCAAATCTGGCTGCTGGTTGTAAATCTCCAAGTTACACCAGAGAGCTCTTAGAGGGAGAGGAAATCCTTAACAGTAACTCATGCAGGTATTTGGGAAACTAAAGTCTGATGCTGGTCTTCTTGTCTCTCAGAGGTAGATTAACAGCATCCCCTGCATGCTCCAAATAAATACATGAGTGTTAAACTGAGTGAGTGGATTTGTTTGTAGTACAAGTGTACTTCTGTGCAAGTGTGTAAAAAGAAGAAAGCTGAAAAGGCATCTGGAGAAAGTTCAGGCCACTCCACTGAAGACACCCCGTGTCCAACACTCATTCCCTAATGATGAACCATGATGAAGGAGACATTAGGTCTGTGTTGTTCATGCAGGGACACAATGACTGGGTTCCTGATGCCAATGAGGCAGCATGAACTTGTGACTGTACCACTCAATGTGTAGGGCAGTTCTGTATAGAGTAGATACACCTGTCAACATTGTAACACTCCCACCACTGAAGGCTCGTCTGGTGACAAGTGTCTGATGCAAAAAGCATCTCCAGCATCTTTGGCAGCCATCATTTCTACACAATGTGACTAGACTTTCATCAGCACTGAGCGCACGCTGGTCCCTCGTCCTCGGGTCTGGTGGGCAGTGAGATAACCTGGTTTCCCAAACCTAAAAACACACTGCCCTGCATGTTTTAGGTGTTTTCTTGCTTCAGCCCAGGTGATTTCAATTGGCAGGTGTTTGCTGAACAGCAGTCATCTGAATGCATTTCCACAGGAGGGTGGGGTGATTTCAGGACAGAGCTGCTCTGTGAAGTTTCTCAGCTGCAGCTCTGAGGAGGAGCTTCACCTCCAACGCAGAGCTAGGTTCCCTTAGGTGTTTTGCACAGCTGAATGGTTGTCATGGAGATTAAATGATTTCTCAAACAAGCATGAAAGAATCAAGGTAACACTCCAGGCATGTTTCTGATGAAGAAATAACATTATGACATGATATACAGGTAAAAAAAAAAAAAGTCAAATTTATGTAATTCTGCCACTTTAAGCTCCATGTTAGAGAACTCAAGTTGTGCTAAAAGGATTCGAGCATTCAACAGTTGGACATGTATTCAAAAAGTTTGAAAAAAATCACATCAAGTTCAGCTGTAAAGGTTTAGGGCTTGTCCTTAAATTACCCCTGAAAACCAAACATCCCACCGTTTTTGTGAGTGGTATACAGTACATGTGACATATAAACCTCTGACTGACACTGACTACTGACTACTAAAGAAACCCAACACCTCCACAAGACAGCTGGATTTGAAAACTTTCCTACACCCAGAATGCACTGCACTGGTTCAGAAATGAAATTACTACTATACTAAAGCTGAATTTTAATCCGATCTGAGATGTTTTGTGCTCCCCCCCTCAAAGTAGGTGTAGGATCTGCACAGATATAAAAGCAAATGGAAATGAATGCTTCTATTTGAGTTCACTATCAGCTCTCCTTAAGAAATGATAAACCAGGCACAGGTGAGGGAAAAGAAGGCAAACTCCGTCTTTCTTTCTTTCTTTCTCTCTCTCTGAAAGACACATGCATATCATCCATGTCATGAAAGGAGACTCGTCTTGGCATCTTACCGGCAAGGCACTCTTTGAGTGACAGAAGGATTAAAAGTTCCCATGGCAACAACATCTTCATTTTCCAAGGTGAAAGATTCCTGTTCTGACAGACAGTGAAGAGTGAAGAACACTTCCTGGGCAAACACTCCCTTTGTTTGGAACTGTGAAGAAAGAAAGAGGAAACGAGACCATATGAGCTCTGTGAACATTACGAGATGCAATCGGAATCTGCGACTTCAGGGAAAAAAAAGAAAATGTGTAAAAGGCAGTAAGCTGTGAAAAATCGGTGTACTATTAATAATTCATTCAACCAAATAACCCGGGCTAGGATCTCATGCTGTGCACTGAGCTAGCAGCTGATACTGTGGGAGCTGATATGTGGTGCAGACTGCAGCTTCACTATCTCCAAAGAGCAAGTGGAGGACAAAAAAAGCAGAAGCAGCGACAGATTAGCAGGATCCTGCTGCAGGAAGAGTTTAATCTCTGAAAACTGTTGGCTGGTCAGATCGTAGAAGGCAGTGATAAGTAGTGATTAGACTCAGTGTTGTATAAAGTACCACAAAGTGATACTTCAGTGAAAGTACCATTATCTTACCATAAATTTACTTTGGTAAAAGTTTAAGTCTCCTATAAAAAATTATACTTGAGTATAAGTATTAAAGTATTCAACATTTATTGTACTTAAGGGTCAAAAGTAAATTTCTCAAATCAAATGTACTTAAAGTAAAAGTATTAAGTACAAGTAAGCAGAATTTCTAAGATAACATTTATTTTGACAAAAAGGTCAGTTGCATGAATTCAGTCGGGTTCTTCTTGGACTGATGACATGTTGCGGTGACTCTCCCTGCTCAGGCTGGCAGAGGAGAGTCCAGCTTCTAGAGCAGCATGTTCACCACTAGGAATGATCATCACTAAGTCCATGTTACCAGCTGAACAGGCCAAGTATCCATCTAATCCTTGAGATGACTGCAGAGCAGAGAGGAAGTGACATCATCATCATTAGATGAAGTGGATTGGTTGGACGCTCACTGTAGAGCAGACTCTTTCATGTGTGTCTGATGCATTCAATTCCTGAAATATTGAGGAAAATCCATGTTAAATAAACTGAGCCAAGTCTTCAACTTGATATGACCTAAAATTGAAGTTTTAATTAAAAGTCTGACATTTTTATTTTATTTACTACCCATGCATAATTGTCAATTTTATAAAGCAGGGGTCCTCAAATCCAAGCCTGGAGGCCGTTGTCCTGCAACTTATACATGTGTTCTTGGTCCAAAACACCTGATTCAAATAATTGGATTATTAGCAAGACTCTGGAGAATTCAGCCGTTTGATTCAAGTATGTTGGACCAGGGACATCTCCAGGTTCCAGCACACTGGACTTCGAGGCCCAGAACTGAAGACCCCAGCCTGTTAGGTTCATTCCATATTAAATATCTGAATAGCTTCCCATTGTCCAGCCCAGAGAAAAGAATATCTAGGGAGTTCATACACTCACTGATAGTAAAAAGAAAGAAAAATTAAGAAAATCAGATATGCACTGTAACTTGAAAATTATTTAAGCTAGCTCCTTTGAATTTCAAGAGTCAAAATTTGATAGTAGGACACATGCATGTGTTGGACCGTAGGCGGCTCTTCAGATGACGCATCATGAAGCAGGTCAAAAACGACGAATAGTCAAATGCCTAGTAGTCATTTAACTATTAGTTAAATAACTTACTAATAGTTAAAGTTTTTCAGGAACATCTGAAATGGATTAAAAAGGTTTTTTGTATTATGATGTCTTATATGTAATGTTGCTCTAATTCATATCAGCCCAAAAATATACTGAATTATTTACAAAGTGATTAAGTAATTAAACAAATCTTAATCAATCAAACAAACCAAACTGACAAACCAAAAGTATTTTCTCATGGCAGAAACCGTAATTTACCATATTCTATTTAATAGGTTTTAAATGATTGAACACAATGAACAAACTGGCTTAAACATGCAAGCTAATCAGAATAGTCAGGATGCACAAAGTTAGCAAGCTTCTGAATACCTAAACAACCATTTAGCTTCTGATTTTATTTTTTAATGTTAAATGTCTCAGATTGTGGCTTGATTAAATTAATATGAATTATACTATTTAAATAATGTAAACGCACCTCCACACACTTCTTTAAATTGGATGGGGAGTTTCTGACAGCTAATACCTCTGTTGTCTTCAGGTTGGCATAAAAGGCACTTCATCCAGAAAGCAGACTCTTTCACTCCAATGAGCCAGTGAAGGTTCTTGTAAATTCATTCAGGGTTCTGTACCTTCTTCAGCACCACCAAGTTCATCACCAGTCCAGCTGTCGCCTGCTGTCAGAGTTTCACTGCTAGAAGCTTCCATGGAGGTGGACACATCCAAAATGAGACTGGCCTCCACAGTGATTGGTCGGCTGGCTTGGTGGCAAGTGTCAGATTGTGTCTGTTGGTTGCTCTTGCCAACAAACAGGCATTGTCCAATCAGATTTTTTCTCATTATGTATTGTAGTAAAAAGTAACAACAAAAGTGGGTAAAGGAGATATAGTGGAGTAAATACACCTGCTTTTACTCTGCCACATTTTATTGAGGAAATGTAGGAGAGTAAAAGTGAAAGACGCTACAAACAAACTATAAAGGAAAGATGCATTAAAATTCTACTTAGATACAGGACAAAGTATTTCTACTTCATTACATTGCAACACTGATTAGACTAGGGATGAACAAGACATTGGCCAATATTGGTCATTTTTTAAAAATATCGGTGTTGATCTGATATGCTAAAAAATATCAGCCGAGGAGTGGTATTTGTATCTTGTTCTTGTTTGTTTCAGGTTACTTTTTATTTTTTCAACTATGTCAAAACGGTTATTAAATATATGCAATATCAGTAAATATGTGTTATCAGCCATAACAGCAATATTAATATTTTTAAATTATTTAAATAGATAATTTGTACTTGCTGTTTTTATTATATGGCAAGGAGTAATAAAAAACATTTCTCAGGCCACTGGAGAAATGTTTGCTCCTTGGCCTGAGTCTTTCGAGACAGTGGGCAGGAACTCATACTGGGTGAAAAACTTTCCCATTCCTTCCTGCATCTTCCACTTTGCTTTAGTTAAATGATCAGTGAGAGAAATGGTGCAATTTCCATCCAGGAGTTTTTACCTATTCGACAGTCTTTTGAGTTATTTAGTGAAAAACAATACAAATGTACTGGAGGTCACATTTTTTTCATAGTTTGGCTCCAGAGCGACTGACACCTGCTTTTTTCTTCTTCATGAGGAAGTTTTTGACGGATGCATTAAATATTAATTCATACTGACTGACATGAACCACATTGTTGCCAAGGAGGTGAATATATATAAGAATTTTATATGTAAGAATTTTTTTGTCAAAAAAATTGAAAGTCCTCTCCCATTTTTCTTCCACTTTAAAGTGACTGTGATTGTGATTAGTGATTATTCTTTGAATGAATAGGAGAAACATTCTGCATGGCCTCACTGGCATCAACAGGCCAAACATTAACAGAAAATAGAGATCGGAAATTATCCACCAAAGATCAACAGACATGGTTTTGGTGTATCAAGAAAAGTCCTGCAAAAAAATCATTTGAATGTTGTGACTGCAACACACCAAAATGTAAAAAGTTAAAGGGCTGTGATTATATTTACAACACTGCATCCAAACCTTTTGAATGCATTTTTTAAAAGCTTCTAAAATCAATACGCTTATTACTGAAACAAAAGCTTTGCATCAGGTAAATGATGGACCCAACTCTAAGAAGTGTGTTCAATTATTTATATGTTATGAATCCTGCATAGGAATGTACAACTTAGCTTTTGTTCCTCTCACAAACAAATCAGATACGATCAGTGACTAAATACTTTCTCTGGGAGATGGTGGATTCAAACTAATGAGTGGAGAATAAACATAGCTATTTATTCCAGGACGACAAAGTGAAACATTTGCAGAATTAGGCATCAGAAGTCTACACAAGTTTCTATAACAGGAAAGCTGCCAAGTTATTACAGAAAGATACATAAAACTTAAAAAATGAAACAAGTTCTTTGGAATGTTTTAAAGACTAATTAAGAGCAGATTAAACAGTAGAAAACATTTTCAACATTGCAAAGTTCACAATGACTCAAGGGAGTCGATCTTAAGGATGATGGCTGCAGTGAGTCTTAGAGTTATTATGTTAAACTGGAGTGTGTTCATGCTGATTACTAAGAGTTTCCAAGAACTGCTGCTGACGACGAGGGCCGAATCAGCAGGTCTGACTACACAACAAACATGTTATTTTCAAAATGATAGCATGCACTTTTATTACCATCCAGAACAATCTCATAACCTACATTTGTATGCAGAAGCATTTGTTCCTACTACCATCTAAAAAATATGTGAATTATTAACAATCATATTTCATGACTCAGACAGATTAGTAAATATTTGAGACATTTATCTAATGCACCAATATCTCTCTCTCCGAGTCATTTTGAAATATGCAGTATTATAGTACATAACTGATGCACACTGATATATAGCAGTGAACACCCAATGATAGAAGTGCTTGCTGCCTCGGGATGAATGACGCTTAAAACTGAAAGTGAAAGTGATAGCTAGACCTATTACCTGAGTCATTTAGGGGTTCCATATTTGACCAATCACAGAGTACTGAAATTGAAATTTAGTTTGAATTTTATTTTTAATTTAGCAATAAACTGACTATAGTAATAAGAGTGATGACAATGTCATAGCAGATGTAATGAATCACATCCATAGAGAGCAGAACCTTCCAGATCCCAACATGCACTATTCAGAAAGAGCCAAATCTGCTGATTCTAATTTTGGCTAATTCACATTTTTTTTGGTTGAAATGTTTTGCTAATAATAGCAAGAAAGTTGTTGAGTTGGTAACAATGGGGTGAGTATTGATAATTGCAAACATGCAGACATGACCTGGTGGGTTGATCTGTCACTGGAAAGCAGAAGAGGATAGAGGCTGGTTGTCAGACCTGTGCTGAGGTTGATAAGATCAGCTTCAAAGTATCGGCCAATCATCAAGCTCACACAATTAGGAAATTGGGGCAGATTTATTGGGCGGTGTGGCTAACATGACTAACATTTTTTCCACAAGAGTCTGGATGTGAAGAAATAAGAAATGTATTAAGAAGTTGCAAAGTGTGAACACCTGCTGTTACATAAAGCTATAGAGGCCTGTGTGAAAGCAGGCTGACCAATCATAAGATAAGACTATGCAAATAACCCAAAGTAGAAGAGGGGTGAGGAGCACATTGTACATTTTTCCATTACAGTGGCTAATTTCTCTGTGCATCCCTACTTTGGGATGATTTAGAGTGGAGACTGAGAACCAAGACTTTTCATCCAACAAATGTTGTCTTAGAAGAACGGTGAAAGCCCCTTCAAAGACCTTAGACTGTCTGAACAGACGACCTAGGATTTGGCTGTGTAAGTAAGTAAAAACGGACCGTGGCGTTCCACTGCTGGTTAAGGAGTTAAGAATGGGATGCCAAGCCAAGTGATCCAATATTTTCAACAATACAGTGTGTAAAGTGGTATTTTTAAAATTTGCTTGTGTTTGTATCTTCTAGTTTCAGTTCCCAGAGTAAACTGGCTCAGACAGATGTCTGTAACAAGAACAGAGAAATCAGTAATCGTGACTGAAGAGGGGAGCAAAAATAAAATCATTTTTCAGGTGAAGAGCAGTAGATTTACACGCTCTGCATTATTTATTCTGAGAGGCCTCAGTGCAGATCATCCAAGCCCCATCTTGTCAGCCATCATTAATGATTTGGTTTCCACTTTTTTAACCTTCTGACTTTTTGTTTGTCATCGCTGCCTTCTGCCCTGTCACAGCTCTCAATCAAACACAAAAGCACGGATCAATAATGGGAGTTTTGGTTGATGCCTTTGCTGATGAAGCTGGCTCAGTTGATGTATTTTGCTGTTCTAGAAAGAAAAAAAAAAGGTGAGGAAACTATATCAATCAAACAGCATAAGTATTCTTTCTGCTTTGATATCCCAGATGTGAAAAATTCTCTATTTGCAGCCGTATCTGCCTGATTTTGGAATTTAAAGTAATTGTGTTTCGATTAAGGAACCAGGTAAGCAGATTCAAAAATGAATCTACAGAAGTGTGAGTGTTGATGGAGTTAGATGAGATGCTTATATTTTGGACCTTTGTGAAATTCTAAATCACTGTTTTATTTATCAGGTATATTCTTAAAATTCATTTTTGGAATTAATGTGGTGTTAAACCACCTCTAGGTAAAGCCAAAATCAATCAATTTTAAAGATCAGATGCACTTACTGAGCAGCATGTGAGGAGAGGAGCTGAAACAAGTCGAGTTTACGCTCAGTGACAGAAAAGTGAAGCGCCCAGATGGAATCGTCTGATTCATGTGGAATCTGGCCCAAACGCAGATCAGTGATGGGAATGGAAACGGTTCAATTTGCAAGGAGCTGGCAGCAGCCTTATAGAGAAAAAAAAATCACATTTCATAGAAGTTTCTCTCTTCTCTCAAAAGAAAAACAGGGGAACATGTTCCACATCATGACAGGAAACAACAGCAAAAGTAACTGCAGTAACATGAAGTACCTGTTTTTAAATGAAGAAAAGAAATCACTCAATTCCAAAATAGAGTATTACTGTTTTATCTTTTTATTGTATATTCACTCTTGTAAGCTGTCATGGGGCTGCAGATGCTAATTAGCTTATGCTATGTTTAGGTTCAGCCCATAATATATGTTTGAGTTGTACATTGTCATTTTTTAAATAAAGTTTATTATTATCACTTTGTAGGAAAGCATGCTATATGTTTCACATGTTATAACATGATGGGATTTTCCCGTTTCACATGTGACTAAGGATCTGGTTTGTTTGCCTAGACAGTGCGGGCCGTTTGGGAACATGTGAACATGGATTTGAACTCTGCATGGAATTGAACAAAGATTGAGCTTTTCTGTAAAGAAGAAGAATGTAGTTTATGTACAAAGTTAGTAGAGATATTAGAAGAAGACTTTCTGTTGCAATTGCAGCACAGCGTGGTGTTACAAAAGTATGAAAGCGATTTTTTATTAGCGGTGGAACTTGATTAAAATTTTAATAGGGTTATTTGCAGAGTCTTTTTCTTTTAAATAAATCACATTTTGCAATAGATAAAATAAACATTTAATTCAAGAAAATGTTTCCCTGCTAAATGACATATGGACATATGAGCTAAACATCACATATTTATTGTGTTTATTCTGTTATTTAACCTTCATTTTGGTTCATCATCATTCATGGAGCTTCTTTAGAAATTTGGACACCGTCATCAGTGACATGTGCTGCTGCTACATGTTTAGCATTGACATGCACATTTGGCACATTTTCAGCAACAAGGCAGTTCAAATACAACAAAATAAACCAAAAGAAAAATCAAAAAGAAAAAAAAAGCATAAAAATACAAATTAGTTCCCTATGTGGTCTGTAATTTATAAACTAGTAGGCGAGTTTCTCTGGATTCTTGCTCTGACAAATTTTAGGCTTGAATAGCTTCGCTGATAGATTAACTCCTTTTAGCAACATTTAAACACAACAATAGTTTTTTCCAGGGTCCAATCACATCATTTTTTGAAGCAAAAATTAACCCTCAATGCACCATGAGACACAGCTCTGTTGTCTATTGCTGTTATTTGCAGATGTCGCTTGTACATCACACTTATGGGAGTACGAGAAACATATGAATGCAAAAGTTCCATCTCAGGACTTCATGTAACAAAAAAACAAGCATACAATCAAAAAATCTATGAAATGAATAAATATAAATTGATCTATAAAGTCCCTTTTTTTCTTATCAAAATATTTTTATTGAGCTTTTCCATTTTGAAAATATGGAAAAGCTCAATTATGATTATTACATCACAGTGATATACAATTATAAACCCATTTTGGGGATACAACTAATCCAACGTCATAGAAATGAAAAACAAAATAAAAAAATTAATAAAACAAAATATAAACCAAAAACAGCAGGGATAAATGTGCAGCATCTGTTCATGTATGTAGCAAATCCAGAGTCCAACAAGCCCTCTGACTGTTGAAGTCCCTTTTTTATCATCTTTTTATACCTTTAAATTCACAATTTTATTTGGGTCTATTGCATAAATTCTCAATAAAGTGACGTTTGTGGTTGTAATTTCAGACAAATTAAATGGGTATGAATACTATGGTGGTAATATCGGTATAAAAATCACTTCTAGCTGTTGAAGTGTAAAGTATAAAGTACTGACTGATCGATTGGGATGTATAAACTGAGCGCCTTAGAGAGTGACCATGTTGAGAGCACTCAGTGATGCAAAGCTCTCTTTCAGCGATCACCTTCAGAGCAGCACTTTCCTCACGATATTCTATAATCCATCCATCCTACACAAATCAGATGCCCATTATTTGCCAATACTGGGTTGCTCAATTAAGAATGATGACATTGTTAGCATTTAGTGCATTGCGAGGCTACGGGAAGCATTAATGCCTATCACAAAGGTTGACTAACAAGCCCCTGCAGTGTTCCAAGTCATTAGCAGACCTGCTCTGCCCAGTGATCGATGTTCATTTGTGTTCGCCACAGTCAGCTGTCCACTCTCGCTTTCCAGCTAATCAACTTTATTTTGTCCACTTCCACACAAATGTGGCTCTGCTTTGATCTGTATTCAAAGTCACGCTCAGGGCTCCTGAAGGCATGCGCCCCGAACACAGCAGCTGGGAACGCTGAGACCACAGTTCCTGGAGAAGTTTAAGTGAGGGACACAGCAACTCTGTTACCATGATCTATGGCGCCTCAGAATCTAGAGGATGCATGTTTTTTGTGGCTATTTTCCAGAAACCTAAAGGAGTTGCATGTGATTAATTTACATACCCTTAAAAAGAAACAATGGTAATCCATTTTTGCACGGGTTAGATGCTCAGTTCGAGGTGTTGGATGGGAGACAGCTAATGGTGCCTGGGAGGGCACTCTGTCACAAATAACATTCAGGAATGCTCTGAAAAAACACAAAACTATTTGTGCTCTAGTTTCTAGTGCAAATATTTTTCTACACTTGGAGTAAGAAAAAAGGTAACTTACGTACAGGTAACTTTTCATTAAGTTGGGAGTAGGGGTTTCCCAATCCAAAATATTGGAAATTGATCCGATATCATACAAAAAACCAGCATTAGATTAGATAGCTGGTTGTAAAATCTCAGACAGAAGAAACATTGATAGAAGAACTCGGCCGAAGCTGTTCCACCCAGCATACCTAGATCCATTGGTTCATAATCGATGGATCACTTGTTCTCATTCCTAATGGTGTTGACAATTGTTCTCTGCTTGAGTAATATCACTTGATCATGCCTTTTCTTACATTCTACCCGAAAAAATAAGTCATTAAAGTATGACTTATTCATCTTAATAAGTCATACTTGAATGAAACTGAATTTCATTCACAGACTAAGTTCACAGAGCAGGTCTTGATACTCAATTCAGACTCTTTAGATTAAATTACATTACATTGTTCAAACTACTCATTATATGCCTCTGCAGTCAGACTTCTGTGTGGATGGTTTACGTCCACAAAGAACCAGAACGTTGACGCCACATTGTTTATGGAAGTAAGCAAAGGCCGTCTGCAGATCAGTTTTATGACTGACAGCACTAAGCCCCGCCTCCTGGCTCTGATTGGTTGTTGGAAGCACTGGGAGAAGCCTGAGGAGATTTATTTTTCGCAGATTGTCTGTCTTATATCAAACCGTCAAGACAGTTTCAATAAATATGTTAAAAAAAAAAATTAAATGCAGCTTTAATATTGATAACAAAAGCAGATTCTTTCCACGTATAACATGAGATATCAGCACAGAAATTGCTAAACCACTGTTGGATTCTGACCCAGATAAACGAAACAGATTCCTGCTTTAACGTTTCGAGCAGATTAGCTTTCCATTGTGGAGAGGTCAAATTAACACAAGAAAAAGGGGAATGGAGAGTGTCCTGGGATCTCTGCTGAGCCATGTTCCACTTCATTACACTCTGAGTAATTGGTTAAACATGTGACTACATAAATGATCTCTCTGCAGCCTTCTGAGTATTAATTAAGACCCCTCTCTCCCTCCTGCCCGTTTTGGATAGCAGGTACTTTCTGCAGTGCGCAGGGCTCCGTAAAGACATCAGCATGACGGTGCCTTTTCTTGAATACACTCCCAGGAGCCAGGAAACCATCCAGCTTCAGCTTTGCTTATTTATAAAACACTAAGTAATAAATATCCAGCAAAAAACCAAAAAGCTTCCTGATCTCAGATTACAGTTCATCTGAGATCCTGTCAGTCCCCGGGGGACCACAAGATGCTGCAGCTTAGGTGCTAAACTGTCACAAGTTGTGCATGAGAACACTGCACACCGTGTTAGGAAGAGAAAAACGCTAAGAGCTTAGCACAGCTAATTACAGACTCCTTTAACAAAACTGCTTCTCAAAACAGACAAACACATTTTACTCACAAAACACTTTGAAATCCTTTAGAAAGAGGAGAAAAGTAACTTCAGTTAGCAATCAGTTTCTCAAGGATTAGTTCTCAGATGTCTCAAACAGTTCGGCTCCACTTCATAAAAATGCTTTTCTCCTGAGTGGGAATATATTCTACAAAAAGCTTGGAAATGATTTGAATGTTATTGGGACTGTATCAGCGTAAGTATTCAAATCATGCTTTAGTGCTTAAAACCAGAACCAGACATGGAGAATCAGCATTCAGCTGCTATGCACCACAAATCTGGAACAAACTCAGAAAGATTTAAACTGAAAAATGGACGAAACACTGAGTTGCAATTTAATTTATCCATCACAGTATACATTAAAGAAATGTAACTCTCAGATTGTGAAACCAATGTTAACATTGACCTCAGAAACAATAAGTTTGGAATGCATAGCAGAGACCACAGACATCTGTTCAGACACACGTTCCCCAGAAACCGTGTGCTGTCACGGCCCCCTACCTGGAAAAACAGCTGCTGGTCGCGGTCATTCATAAGAGCCAATAAATCACCAAGGCCAACAACAAGCATGTTTCTCACTGATTGAGTACTCACAGAGTAAGTGGGGTCTGCGCCTTCTCGCTCTTTCCTTCACAGCCAAGACACGGTCACTACTTTGGCAAGCTGGAAGAGAAAGAGGGAGAAAACAGTGAGGAAAAAAAAACTTGGTACGTTCCTTCTTTTGAATAAAGAATTCCCCAAAATTTCAGAAAAACACTTTAGTGAGAGATGTCATTCATTGTGTTGACATGCAGAGTATCTGAGGGTATAAATAACTCTAATAACTCAAGCAATTCCAAACACAGAAGACAACTAATCATAATAACCTGGATTTCTGCATCTACACACCAGAGGCTATGCACTCATACTAATTTGGTTTTCTGCAAGACAGACTCAATTAATGCTATCACAAAAGAGCGAAGTGGTTGTGAGTGGATAAAAGCTCTGAACACAGAGTACATGGAAAAATAAAAGAAAACGTGACACAGTAATACTGATTTTCTTTGTGAAAAGGGAAAGCAGACTGTTGGTGTTATACTCGAGTATAACAAGAAACAGCTTCTATTTGGAGCTCGTCTAGGGAGAGGAAACAGCCAGTTGAAATGCATTGGAATTCAAGACAGAATTCATTGGAAAAACTTTTCTGAAATGTCGTTTATGCTGCTGGTGCTCTCATTTTTGAAGGGAATTAATTTGACACATCAAGGCTATTTGGCTACATTTTATGGAATACTCATGTTGCTTACAAAAAGCTAATGTTGTAATTGTGAAACCTTAATATTGTTTGTCTTTTTTGTTGCTAATGTGTTAGCTAGACTAAATTCTAAAGTCTGGAAACTATGTACCAAACAGCTGCTAGAAGCCCAGAAACTGAAATTATTAAAGGGGCAACATTATGTGTTTTCCAGGCACATAGTCCCATTTTATAGCACAATCAATAAACTATGTTAATTTCAGTCGTTATAAGAATGCTACATATATCAAATATGAAGAAAAATAAATTTTACTTCCTAGTTTAGCACCTTGTGATTGGGCCTCAGGAAGTCATCACAACATGGCTCCTCTATGAAGTAAAACTGTACTTTAAGACATGAAGCTGTTCATTCAGTTGCAAGAACGCATGAGATGGAGACTTTAGCAGATACCAAGAGGGCTAAACAGAGTACAGATCCTGGGTTTTTTTCCCTTAAAGAGTTTAATTTTTTTTTTTTTTGTGGTGGAAGTGGATCATGGTGGATTTGGCAGCCTCACAGTTCAGGTAAAAATCTATGTACTGTACATACTAGGATCATATTAACATGCTAATATAATAGTTCAAAATGTCAACTCAGTAATAATTTTGCATGTTGGGTTTGCATAATAATAGCAGTAAAACTCAAATTTACTGTGACTACTCTTTGCTGAACCTCTTCTCCAGTGTAGTTCTCTCAACTTTGGCGCCTCTCCTGAGGTGCTGACTGCCACTAACTATTTTATTAGTTGGTCTCAGAGGAACCAGAGAGGTGGCAGATGACTTAAGAACCTCAACAATGATATTGCAGAGGGAACTGTGCAATTTTATTATTCGATTTTCCTCTAGCTAAACATCATACCAAGAACAATTGAGATACCTGCTAATTCATACATTTGAGTTGTAAACATGTACACAGCAACATGACAACCTTTAAACAGCAGCATTATCTAACAGCAACTTTTTTTTAGCTTTTCATCATATTGCTATGTCTGAGAAATCCTTTTGTCTCCTGTGGCAGGAGATGGAGTTTATATAGATACAAAGATCCGATTTAAAAGCATTAAATTCCAAAGTCAAATTTCTTCCAAGTCATATTTGATACAAAGCATTTTTATAACAACTGAAGGTAACAGGTAGTTGATTACATGCTATAAAATGACACTATGTCACTGTAAAACACATAATACCCTTTAAGACTTCTAAAGGTTATTAGCTGCACTGGATCTTATTTAATGGTATTATTACATTATTAGGGACTCGATTCAAAAATGCACCAAATCTTTTGGATTTTTACTCACTATAAAGCATGCCTAATTCTATTTTCCATGTTAGAAGCTTAGCTTATTTGATATTATTTGATATTATCTGATATTGTCATTTATGTATAACTGATGGTAACATAGTTCCTTGATTATGCTATAAAATGACACTATGTACCTGGAAAATAATACTGTCCCTTTAAGGACTCGCCTTTCTATCTGTGCCTCTTGATGCAGACAACATGAAATACAGGCATCAACAGCAGAGTAGTCAGAGTTATCATGGTAGATTATTACCATTATGATGAGATCTGGTGGCATGAAGTCCTGTTGTATAACAATTCCTTCTAATGTCAACGTGACACAAAAACTTAACCTATGATTAGTTTTACCAGATTAGACTGAAATCTCCCTTAATCCACTGTAGGGTAATAATACTACAGCCAAAACAAAATCCACGGGGTAAAATCACAACTGGCATTTTAAAGGTTAACAAGTATATATATATATATATATATATATATATATATATATAAATGAAAGAAATAAAAGTTTCTTTGTGGAGAAACTGAATCAAACCAAGATGTTTAGAAAATGGAAGGCAAAATCTGAACGTTCACAAGAATTGTTTCTCTAAGGAGCAACAAGACATGTCCATTTACACCAAGAAGCCAAGGGCGTTGAATGTTTTAGCCCAGTTTGCCTGACTCATCTCCGAAATGACAGGACCTGGGGAGTTTCAACTGACGGTCCCCATTTTCAGTAAAAGCAACAGGAGGGGTTCACTTTGCTCGGCCTCCTCGGGCAATTGTTGCATGGAGCTTGAATAAAGGGTCTCACCATTTACCGAACCATAGCTTCAGGACTGTCATTCTGAACGCGCATTTCTCATCCTGAGAAGAAGTACCAGAGGTGTTGGAAAAAGTTTCAGATTGATCTCCCGTCTCCCTCATAGCATCAAAACCCCTCCCTCATCCATGTGCTCAGGTGTCACAGAAACCCAATGACTTAAAGTGCCCACAGCAAGAGAGTCGCATTACACTGGCTGTGCAGATTATGAATGATAGGGAAACCCTTTTTCAGTTTCATTAAAGTGCCAAAAAAATGAATAATTCATAGTTTTAAATTTCAGGCCATCTAAGAATTCCTCTGCATTGCATCAGGTCTTTTCCTTCCACCAGATTTATTCCAGTAGAAGTGAAGCGTTTTGCCGCTCTGAGATCTGTTGCCAATTTGCCGCACAGACAATGAAAAGTGTCATTTGTCAATTGACACAAAGAAGCAGATGAAATGAGAGTCATTCGTCAGCAAAAACCTTCGAAAATGGACATGGACTGAATGAGACATTTTACTAAAACCTACAGTAAATTTACTACAGCTCTGTTATTTGTGAGAGCTGTCAAGCTGAATAAAAATATGTTTTATTCAAAGCGGAAATGCCCAAAGGAAAACAAAACACCCACATTAAGTAATGTTGGTTAACCAATAAAAGGAAAAAATGTTTGTAAAAGACTAAATTTAATCTCTAGAGCCTTTCAAAAGTATTGATAGGTCTCAAAATTTCAGATTTAAATTTTAACTACAAACTAAATAGATGTTCATTTTTATACACAATTATGAATCAAAAGAAAATTTACCCTAAGCATGTTTCTCATGTAAAAATCATTGGAATGGAGCACAGAGTGATAAACTGCTTTATCCTCCAGGATGTTTTGCTAGAGAGCAGAATTAAATGTTCCATTAAGAATAACCATTCAATTGTTGTGGAAATTTTAAGCAAAAGTTAAAATGTTGCAAAAAAGGAAAACAAATGAAAACGTGAATCAGGCGTGTTTCCATCTAATGGTTTGGAATGAAGCAAAGCAAGAAGCAAGAAACAGGAAGTAGTCACAAACTAGCAATGTCATTTCCTTTTTGTCATAATTTAGTCATCAGAATAATTTGAGTTGTTGAGATATAATACAATATTAGTCAACAAAATCTAAGTACTTTGATCAGTTCTCTAGAATTAGCAAAAAATGACTACATTTTTCATCAGTTATTGTCTGAATATGCAATACATACAAAAGTTAATGCAACCTTTTTCCAATGTCTTGATTTTTTTTACCTTGATTTCAACAATAAAAATGTTTTGCAAAATGCATTCGTCATAAAAAAATAATGTTACAGTAAATCTAAAATAAACACCACATTTAACAGTTAACCTATTAAAATAAAATTAGCTAGTACCTCTGCATTAATGATCATTTAAACTCAACATCCAAGAAAATCAAACTACAATATTCTACCAAAAGCACAGCAGAAAACTGAACTAATCATAACATTATGCTTCATATCAGTGGCGCTGTCCTGAGGACACTGGTTTCCTCTGGGACTCAATGGATGAGATGTGAACATTTTCAGGGCAACAGTTCAGAGGTTAAAACTGATCAGATTTACTTCTTCCACAAACAACATAAAGAATTTAAAGACTGCAATTTTTTTCTTGTGAAACAGAAAGACTGAGGCTACCTTCTGGTAAAAATGTATTTTTTAAATTAAATGTACAGGAGGCTGTCTGTGCCACATAAAGAAAAAGCACCATAAGAGTTCATTGCAGGAAAAAAAAACCTGGAGTCAATCATAAAGCGTTGATGCTGTAACACCAACATCTTCACACCCTGCAGTATCATCACAGCTACTCAGGCTTCTGTCAACACCCGCCTGGCTTCCTGCTTGGCTGGGCAATTGCAGCTGTCAGTCACCGTAATGTGTGAGACAGCTGTGGTATTTCAGACAATGGAGAGGGACTTTATCATCCTTACTCCAGTAGGTCACGCGACAAATGACTAATTTTAGGTAAGACGGGGGCGTGCGAGGTGACTGCTTTTCTTGGCAAGGCTTTGACTGAGTATTGTCATCAAATGAATCAACTTCACAGCTGCCTGTTTGCTCCAAAAACACCTACAATCACCAGAGAGTGAACAAAGGCTTGCTTCTGAAGCCTTGCAGTGGAGGATTCCACGGGTACTACAGGAATCAGGTCCCTACCCACTGCGCAGATAGTAGGAGGAGGGTAAGAGTGCAACCAGCTCACAGGGTGAGATGATTTATATCAGGTCAGAAAGAATAAGATAAGACAAGAAAAAGGAATTTCAACAATCAGGCTACAGGTTTCACAAATCACAATGTCAGTTTTAAAGAAGCTAAAATGAGTGCAGGGCATCCCAGCCCAGTTTTGACTCCATATATTAAGGTCTCCTTTTTGTTGTTTATCTCTAGGATGGACCTAAAGCTAAAAAGGAGTACTGAATCTACATTTGGTGCTTTTACAAATAGAATAAAGATTTAAACATTTTTAAACTGTGTTTTTTTCAAGCTGTGTATAGTTGAAAAATAAGTTTGAGTAGTTTGCAGAGATGATTCAAAGCTGCACTCAAACTGCACAAATTTGCTTCAGCAAAATGAGGATTTTGATCTTTTTATGAGCTGAAAGAGGCGACGATAATTAGTCAAGAGTTGACTCATCAAATTTATATACCATTTTTCAATGGATGCGGTTACATAAAAGTGATTTATTGTAGCTTGACATTACAATGTTATTCCCTCATCAAAACATACCTAGGGTGTCACCTTGATTCTTTCATGCATACTGAGAAATCCTTTAATCTCCATGGCAACCATTCAGTTGTGCAAAATGCCTGGATGGACCTAGCTTCTCCTCTGAGCTTTAATTTCCAAGCTTGCGCCTCACAGAGCAGCCCTGCCTTGTGACTCTCCCACTCAACTCCTTCAGACTAGCCAGCAGCAATTAGCAAACACCTGATGGAACTGAGCATCTGCTGAGTTCATTATAGGAGCTACGTCTCAGAGCAACGCTGGTAAAAATATTGCTAAAGGGTTAATAGAGGAGCCATGTTATAACTTCTTGAAGACGGGGCTTCAGAAAACAGGAGTTTTTTTTAAAGACACAGAAGCCCAATTTCAAGGTGTTAAATTCAGATGGAAAATTTATTTTATAAAAAATATCTTTTTCATAAAATGGCAGTATATGACTGGAAAACACATGATACTGCCCCTTTAATGCCCAGTAAGGCGCATTAAAGGGCCTTATTAGGCCCTTTAATGCGCCCAGTAATTGAATTTGACTTTCTTGACTTTGTCTTGATGTAGACAAATTGAAGACTGTGGCTCAACTCACAAATTATTTTGCGAAAACACCTAAAGACAAAAGTGTGTGCCGGGTTGTATGGAAATTTAAAGTGCAAGTCTTTCTATATGGGTGTGTTTTAGTAGTGTTTAATAATGGCCTTGTCTCATGGCGCTGCACCTGGTCCAAATGGCTGCACATCTATTGGCTTGTTAAAGGAGAACCACCTGCAGCAAACACTT
Source organism: Phalloptychus januarius (assembly GCA_902982915.1). NCBI lineage: Eukaryota > Metazoa > Chordata > Actinopteri > Cyprinodontiformes > Poeciliidae > Phalloptychus > Phalloptychus januarius. The sequence continues at coordinate 774,879 of CADWAE010000121.1, forward strand.
GAAGCCCAAATTCAATTTGTAAGGATGAGGAGGTCTTCAAAGCTTCTTAACAACAAAGGATGATCGGTTTAAGAGTCCAACAGACGGTCAACATCAATAGATAGCAATCCTCCTGATTAACACTGCTCTCCACCAGCACACACACTTCACTAATCCTCCGACATGACATCCTTGTATTTGTCTGCCTGAAAACAAGAGAAAAGTAACAAGCCAGCTGTGAAATTACAAAAAAATGTCTTCTGATGTTAAGAATTGATTAGAAACTCCTCGAGTCCAAATGAAACTTGAGTTTCTTTTTTAACAATTTAAAAATCGTTATATCACAAGTATAATGTAATCTGACACCGTTTGACTTTATTTCTGGTTTTCAGAAAACAGAATTAACGTAGCAAGAGGTACTGTTAGCCTCCCAGTATTCTGCAATTTATTAATTCAATCTTTTAGAAAACCTCCCAGCCTTCACTGAGTTCAGTTAATCCAGATGTCCATTTATAAGCAACACTCCTGACCTCAATGTTGGGTTATTTATTTCAATTTCTGACATTCCAATTTTCCTGACAGGGCCGGTGTAGAATGAAACTGACACAGCACTAATTTATTATTATTATTTTATTTTTTTTGGCAATGATTAAGGAGATTGAATTTTTAACTGGGACACAAGATGTGGCAAACAGTAAGAGCCATCTGTCCATCCTGTCAGGAATAAACAAGGCGGCTGCAAAACGTTCTATGGTTATTGTTATTGTTATTTTACATGTCACTATTCACTTGCAGGGGACATGGTAATGGCAGCATCATGCAGTGAAGATGCTTCTCTATCTATACACACACACATATATATATATATATACACACATGTATATGTATATATGGTCATACACAATGCTATATATAGCATGATCATACAATGCTTATTTGCACAAATTCATGTTCTTTTTTTCCATTCATAAAAATGACATTATTTATACATACTTAACAAAATACATATATGTGTGTGTGGGGCGGGTCGGGGGGCATGTGTGTGTAGGTGTGTGTGTGTATGGTTATTCTATCCTGAATTTTTAGCACAAGCAAGAGTATCCCCAAAACTCACCTTTACTTTTGCCCTCTCGTGCACTCCAGTGGTTTCAATTAATTTGTCCCTCCCCGGGTCTCAGTGCTGGCAGATCCACCCAAGAGACAAGACATCCATTACTGCCAGGTCTCAGGCTCCATTTCAAGTAGGTGGCTGAGGGAAAGAATGGCCACTGTGAGGGTAATGAAATATTTTCCACACCAGAAATAGATGTTGTATGCTCAGACAACCGTGCTCATTATTGAATATCGCCAATGACATGTCAATTGGTTTAAAATTGGAGTTAGTGCTAACAGGTGTCAGAGTTTTTGCTGATCTTGAGTCGAGTTTGCTGAAGGTTGCGTGAATGTGCCCTTGCACTTGTGGGTGACAAGTCTAAATTCAAGCCGCTTGATTCCTTTTCCACCAACGAAGGAGTTGTCATTATAATATAGGAGTTTATACTCGTGTGTGCCAAAACCAAAACAACTGTGAGAACAGAACATTCACAGATAGTTTTTCCAGTGGAAAAAATAATTAGAGGTATCTAGAGGCATATATTTATTTTGGAAACCTCTGCATGTTTTGCTTGTTGAAGCACAAGTTGACACATTCGCCTCTGCCACAGCGAGTGTTTGCACGCCTCCTTCTTGTTTCACCGGGTTGAGAATACACATTTAAGAGGTGTACATAACAAGAGGAAGTGAGAGAACTCAAGTAAAACACAAAAGTACACAAAATCAGCATGACAACAGACAACTTAAAAATGATAATTCTTCATTAAACTCCTTAGCTTTAGTTCTACCAACAACAAGTTGGTGGTTCTCCTCTCCATAGAAACTAAATTACTGGGTGTAAGTTGATGATACAGAAGTTGAACAGTTCAGTTCAAACATTGGTTCAAAAACTGAGATCTAATTAATTAGTTCAGTTAGAGAAGAGAAAAAAAAAGAATCAGCCTCTTCATTCTGTATAGACAATACAACAAGCTGATCTGACTTAATCTGACTTCCATAAAACAAACAAAGAAGTAGTGAGATGGTAATAATCTAATCATTTTAATGGTTGCTAATGACTATTTTACACCAGAGAACAACTTTCTCACTTAGCTGTTTAATTGATAAACAAGTATCACAAACTAGCACTAGCTACGTTAAGGATTCACACTTTCACCAAAAACTGGACATGAAGAAGTCACAGACAGGCTGGAGTGGGAACTTCCCTCTGACTGCAGGACTGGCAAAGACTAGCTCTCTGTTAGGTACTGGGCCCGGTTTGGAACTGGCTTGTTGAGAGTAATGGTGACTTTTTAGAAAGTTGAATTGTTTTTAAAATGCTTAAAGTTCTTTGGCAGCTACAATATCAAAATCTAGTGTAACACTAAAAGAATCTTCTAGGTTTCTTCAATAATTTTTTTACTGAAAACGTTTAAACTTCTTTCGTATGTACCAAACTTTTTAAAATGACTTGAAAATGGACTAAAAGTATTTCTATCTTTGCTAAACTTACTCACAATGGCTTTGTGAAAAACTTAAATGAGATGCTTTGATCACAGCTGGACACAACTTACCAAACTTCTCAAACTATTATGCAAGAAACACACCAGTACTTTGTTTAAACTTGACTCCTTCTAGAAGTCTGGTTGCCGTCTTTTTTCACATAATAATTATTAGAGGTTGTAAAAGTATTTAAACTGGCACATTGTTAGATTTAATCTGCTTTGTGAGACGTTTTCATTAAAATGTCAAACCTTTCCCTGGAACTTGACTAACTGCTCAGGGGATCACCAATTATTAACACACACTTTGCCAAAAACTTCGTGGAAATGCGTCCAACAGTTTCTGAGCCCTGCAGCTAAACAGCAGAGCTGTCACCTTCATGGCGCCGGAGACGTAATCGGTTGACTTCATTAGCTGGGGAACATAACTGCATGTGGGCCACATAATTCTGTGCCAAAGAAATGGATGAACTGGCAGCTTGACAGACAGCTTTCTGGTGCCGGGCCGACTAACAATGATGGCCCAGAAAGCCAAAAAGTCAAGTAAAGTGAAATGTTTTCCTGCACTGCTTGAAACAAACAGACTCTGCGGATTTGCACAATATTCCATAAGCCAATGCTTTCCAATGCATTTCTACAGCTAGCCATTACCGAGATACTGCTGTTACTTTATTAGTGATTGCAGCTAGAGCAGGTGGCAACTGACCAGGGCCGGTCTCTGAAACTTAGATGTCCTACTTCAACACACCTGAGTCAATAATGAGGTCGTTAGCAGGACTCTGGAGACCTGACTGCACTTAGAGGTGATTCACTTATTTGATTCAAGTGTGTTGGACCAGAGACATCGAAGGCTCAGGCGCGGCTCGAGGACGCCCCCTGAGCTAGAGGGTCACTTTGGGGGATCGAAGGGGGAGGGCCAATACTGGTTACATTGACTTGAATAACTTTTTGGAAAATAAATGTACTTTTCTGAGCTTTACATCATGCTATAATGTTATTCCTTCATCACAAACATACCTGGAGTGTTGCTTTGAGTCTCTCAGGCGTTTCTGAGAAATCCTTTTTAAGGGTTAATAGAGGAGCCATGTTCTGATGATGGCAGAGTTTCAGAAAGAGCAGAAGGTTTTAAAGAAATAGAGGCACATTTTCAAGGAATTAAACTAAAGTCAGATTTCAATAAAGTCATATGTTATACCATGCAATTTTTTAAACCACTGAATGTGACATCGTTACTTATTTGTGCAATAAAACGGCACTGTGTGCCAGGAAAATCCATGGTACTTCCCCTTTAAGCAACCAATGAAAACAGTCCACTGAGGGCCACACCAGAGAAAAGCAGGAAAAATTCAACTGGCCTCACACAGCAGCAGACATCTGTGTTACAAACACCAGGACTGCCAGGCAGTGGAACAAGAGCACAAAGGTTGCTGAAGCGATGCAACACATTTCATCATCCATTATACATGAGGCTACCGCTAAGTAACAGTAGCCCTGGTGGGCCCCTGCTGCCATTATTCATGGATATCAGAAGACACTCTGAAAATGGATGTTTCTGAGTCTAAGAGCCATATTTTCCTGAAAGCCATGCACTACTTGGTGGAACTTTGCTTGATAGTCATGTAGTGCATCCCTCATTTCTCTGTAGCAGAGAAATGAGGGCTGTGCTAATCCTCTCCCAGGGCAGGCATTTAGACCGCTGTGTACAAAGCCCATTAATGTAAACACACTTACACTACATACGAAGCAGTGTTTTTTAAAAGAGGGGCTATTTTGAATCAATTAGGCCAACTGTGGTTACACATAATGGATCAAACCATTGTCTTAAAAAGACTCTGGCCTGCAGGCTGAACACTGACAATATTCCATTTTAAAAACTGTTAAAAACAACATCAAAACGCTCAAGTGGTAACTTTAACATGTAAACAATTGAGATTTTGTTTTTAAAATTTGCTTTAAAATAAAGCAAAAGTTAGTTACTAACCAGAATTAATACCAGTGAAAGAGTAAGCCATTTAAATCACCTTTACTGTAGGGGTGGGGATTCATTGTACCATTTATCGTAACAAACCTCCCTTCAATATAAGAAATCTGATTTGTCATCTCAATATATTTGAGTTAATGATATCAAATAAATAACTAAACTGACAGTATTGTTAGAAGTGTTATTTTTACCATTTTCTCCATTGTATGTTTTACAAGACCAAATAAATCAATTCAAAAATCTGACTGACTGCAGTTATTGTGTGCAGTTCAGTGTTCCCTTTATGTGAGTGGAGTCCTGAAGATTATTTTGAGTGTGGATATTTTTCAAGAGCAGCATTTGTTGCTTTATGAATGCTGCCACAGATATATAGTTACCTAAAAAACAATGTTTTTTTTATTGTGATCACATTAGTACCACAAAATATTGCAATACAATCCTAAGAGTCATCTACTGCCAGACTTACAGCAGGACTGCAACATAAACTCTGATTAGTTCCTTATTGAGGTCTAAGATTTTTATTTTTAATTTAAGTTTTTTGGTATGACAAAGCCGGCCTCCTTCATCTTACCTTGGTCCATCACCATGGCAACTTCTGTGGGAAGCCTAACCCAGTCACATTAGAATTCAACATGTGTGAAAGCAGCACTATAACAATTATTGAAATGAGAAAATGAATAAAATAAAACTGTGGTGCATGAACCCATGAAGAGCCTTTTCCTCATTTTCTCATTATGACTGAAGAAAAGCTTTGAGACTCGTCTCCGCAGAAACAAACTAAAGCAAAGTGATAACACAGCTTCTATGTGTGTACATATATAAATCCAGTGTGTTGTGTTTCCCCACTTGCATTCAGTCCCTTCCCAACTAGTAACCCAGCATTGTTGTTGTAAACCATGTTAATGTTACTACAGGAACATCTTCATGCTTCTTTCTTTAAGTTGCATGAAAATGCAAAAGACTTGCTTCGTATTATTCTTATTACCACTTGTTGTCATTACTGCTGTTGCATTCTGACCAGTGTGAGATCCACAGGCTGGCTAGCAGTTTGAAAAGTGCCTTTTCATAACCAACTCACAAAAGAAAGAACTCTGAGTTCTGATAACATGAGGGGAGTCAACAGAAAGGGCATTTGGTTCTCCTGCCATTATCAACTGAATGTGCACTATTAGTCAAATTACACCAGGTTGTTAGAACTGGCCAGTTCATTTAACTCTGACTATCTGTTTGCTCTTGGATAAATTGGACCCATTAAATCAAGAAATATGATTCAGAACCAGTCAGATATCTTTCATAAGCCTTATATTGGAGATATTTAATGAACATGTTCAGTATTGAGTTATTAAATATGACAGGATATTTTCAGCTATTTGCCTACTTTCTAGCAGATTTGTGAACTTTTCAGAATTTGAGAAAATCCTTTTTGTTTTCAAGAACATCTCTCTTTTGAACTTTACGTGCTATTAAAATGTTATTTCCTCATCAAAAATGCATGCAGTGTTGCCTTGATTCTTTAATGCATGTTTGGGAAATCCTTTAATTTCCATGGCAACCATTCAACTGTGCAAAATTCCTAGATGGGCCCAACTCCACCTTAAAGGCAAAGATCCTCCTCATCTGTCAGTTTTAAAGTTTAAAGCTCAGGGTCGTCCCGGCTCCCACTGCCAGGCCTCTCACTCTGCTGGCCTCCACACATTCCACTTGTTGCTGTCGCATCAGACAAGCCGTGCCCTAATTACAGCAGCAGTTTATCTGGAACACGCAGGAGAACCGCGTTGCTGCAGTCAGCAGTCTGCACGGTTCATTCTCACAACCCTGTCACCGCTCGAGCGCAGAGAAGGAGAGACTTCCCGTGGAGATACCTTTAACATCCCCTTGTCACTTTAACTGATGGCAAAATTGCCGTTGGTGATCATTAACAACTAAGAGCACTTCTGACTGCAGGTGGCTCAGTGTTGAGAGGTTCCAACTCGTTTATCATCCGTCGAGCCTTCCTGTTGGGTTAATCGTCTTACCTCAATTAATGGTAATAAATTCAGGGTTTTCAGCCAAATGTGTCATTAATTCTGATCCCAGTTAATGGTGCAAAAATAATAATAGTCCTATAAAAAACAGAAGAGAAAACACCATTATAATCTCCACTATAATAAAAAATGACCCTTTCAGCTTTTCAGAATATACTAATAAAATGGCAATGCAGCTCAGACGCAATGCCACAGTGGACATGTTGTAAAAATGAAATTTTAAAATAATATGACATGACAACATGGCTTCTCTGTTAACTCTTTAACAACAATTTTGCCAGAGTTGCACTGAGAAATAGCTCCTATACAATTACACACACGCATATATATGTGTATATATATATATTTTTTTCTCAACAGACTGAACTGGAGACACAACAGGGAAGTGTTTAAAGAAGGGACAGAGCAGACTGGACTTTTTGAGGAAGCTAAGATCCTTCAAGGTTTGCAGCAAGATGCTGCAGATCTTCTATCAGTCTGTTGCTGAGAGTGTTGTCTCTTCTGCTGTCGTCTACAGGTGCAGCAGCACCAGAACTGGTTCTGTTCTGTGGAACCAGTTCTGGTTCCACAGAGATGATTATGCAAAGAAGGAAAATTATGGACAACCCTGACCATCGTCTTCATCAGACTGTTTTGGAAAGGCAGATTTTAACTGCACAGTATTATTTTCCTTATGCACTAAATATGCCCTCATCTTATTTTTATTGCCTTGGTTTCAATATGCATGCTTCCAGTTACCTTTGACACGATGCTGGTACACCTGAAATTCCCCACTAGGACCATAAAGAATATTTCTATTTCTATTCTATTGTCTGAACATTGTCAAAATGAGAGATTGGGGTGTACGAAAGCAGAGCTGCAGCTGTGTGAGAATGAAGTATTTTAAACACTGCTGATACTAACAGAAGTACATTGTGTGAACGAGTCATTTGCATTTTTTTCAAAGTGCAAAAAAAAGAAAGGAAAGAAAAGACTTCCTTAAATAGTTTGAGTCATAACTGTGTGAATAGATGTGTTTTAAACAGCTTTTACAAATGACATCTTACAACATTGTAGTCTTCACAGCGGCACTATTAAAAGAGTTAAAGATATTCAAACAAAAACCAGGCAGCCAAAAGAAAAACTAAGCATTTTATGCATACAGAAAAGTCCAACGTGAGGGAAACTGCACGAGTTTCAGTTTCTTACAGACTAAAACACCAATTTGATCTGCATATTAATAATCAACTAAACCACATCACATCACTGAGGAAACTCAATTTGCATATAGTGTAGCTTTACTGAAATGTGTAAGGAATTATTCACTTTTTGCAGTTCAAACAGGCTAATGTTGGTCAGTTTCATGTTTTAGTTTAATATATTTACAGTTACACAGATTTTTACTCTCTCCCAAAGACATCAACGTTTTTTTTTCCAAAGAGAAACCCATCTATCCTTAAGGCATTCAAACCCCTTGGAAGGTTTCACATTTTGTTCAATCACAACCACAAAGTTCAGTGTATAATTTGGATATTATAGGAATATTATAGAGATTATGTACAACATTTTGTGCATAATAGTAAAAACACTCTTATTCAGTTAATTTAGAATATGTGTTCTGATATGCACCTTTTAAAAATAGCAGCGTAAAAGATGGTATTAAACATATTTTTCACTAAGGCTGTATTACTATATTAAAAATGTTTTTTGTATTTGATGTAATATTCTCATTTTAAATGTCATGTTTTTCTTAGCTGTAGGAGAAAAAACATAACATAAATTCAGACTTTCAAACCTCCGTCTGTGTGTAAATAATCTATATAATGAGTTTCACTTACTGATAAAGTTCATGAAAGAGGACAGATATTAAGAAGGTTAATATACTAATACACTATAATATCTGAACAGAAATCCTTCCTGGCCACAGCATCACTTACGAGTTATGGCAACATTTCATTTTCCTTTGGGAAACAAAATGTTTTAGAATTAAATCTCAGAAGTTACCATGGTGACATTGAAACTCATTATATCGGATTCACCGATCCGATATAAATATCAGTATCAGTCCTGATTCTGAGAAACATTATAGATTAATCATCAGTGGCAATGTGCCCGATCACCAGGGCAGATCTATTCAGTCTAAGTCTATGTGTTGTGCTTTGAGTGACATCATTATGAACTCCTAATAACACTTTCTTAGCCTTTTGAAAGGTTTGTTGCAGTTTATTTCCACATTTGACCAAGATAGTCAACCTGTTATCTTAGTTTTGTTTTCTTTATTATTGATTTTATATTGGTTGTTATTCTACCAATTACACTGACTGAACAAATTTAAATTGCTTTTTCATGTTTGACCAAGCTTGTGAAATTATTGGTGTATTTAGTGTGCTGTACTGGTTCAAAGTTACAAATAAAGATGTAATACAGTAAGTTTATGTCTGTGTTTGAAAACAAGGTCTTAAGTCAAGTCAGCATGTTTTTTCTGAAACAAATCGGTATCGGCCGATACTCAACCTCAGGTATCTGTACCAATAACAGAAGTGAAGAAAGTGGATCAGTGCATTCCTAATATCTACGATTGTCACAGTTAAAAACAAGTGTTTCCTGTTCAAGTCAAAAGTGGTAGGTACCTGGTGAAGTCTTGTGACACCAAACGACAGACCTGTTTACCACGTCCTCATTATTGTGCTCTTGGAAAACACAATAATGAGGAGGTGGTAAACAGGTTGCTAGCCTAAACAAGACACCTTACTTAAAGTATTTTACTCTCCAACTACAGCGACTTAAAACTGGATGGATTTGTGTCCTGCTAACCATAAGAAAACAAAATCCTGTGACTATATTTGCATGTGTCAAACCATGGGTTACTTCACATCTACAGTGTTCTGTAAACCTGGTAGAAAAAGATGCAAATGAGCGGAGGTGGGTAAAGGGCCGTGGACTGAGGCCATTTTTTTTTTCTTGGTACAGTGAAACACACTGACTCCAGATCTCTGTACTGCTGTCCGCTTTTACAACCGGGTCAACACAAAAGGGTGATGTCAGGTCACGAGGCCACATGCTTCTCCAAGGCATCGAGTGGTTTCAAAGCACCGGAGCAGCGAATGAGCCAGCTGTGTCCTCCAGCCAAGTCTCTCTCTGTGTCAGAGTAAAGAGTAGGTGGAAACGAATGAAATATGCACAGTGTCAAGGCAAACGGAGAAACTTTTTCTTTCTCTATTGTGTGTGTGTGTGTGTGGATACATAGTAAACTGCACAGCAGGTTGAATGGCTGACAAGCTAATATAAAAGTTGCGTGATTTTTGACAGAGTTAGCAAAGCAGTTGTTGAATATTAAATAGAAGTAAAGCAGAAATGCAAAAGCTGATAAATACACGTTTCTTTGTGCCTGCCTAACAATAAGTTATATATATATATATATATATATATATATATATATATGCACTCTGGTTGCCAGCAAACCAAAGTACGTTTTGGAAACTTCTCAAAGTAGCAATTTAAAGTGCAGTGAAAACTTCAAAAATGCTTCATAGGCTATTTTGCATTTCAGAGGGCGATAATTTGAGAAGGAAAACAGGGCTGCGGATGCAGGGCTCAAAAGCTCAAGCTTGATCTCACGCAGGGTTTCCAGCAACGCAGCAGGAGCTCCAACGCTGAAATCAAAAATCAGCTTCACTTCAGCTGCCATAACCTGAGCACAAAGTCAAAGGTATTAGGAAGCTAAATCTATAACGCCAGAGATAAGTGATGGTACACATTAGTGTAAGCCTGTGTCACACAGAAAGTATTACATGTCCTCACCGTCATCAGTTCATTATTGAGGGAAAGTGTTTGGCTTCTAGGATGATTTCATGATTCCAAAGTTGCAGAATTAGTTTTGCTTTGATTTTGATTTGCTTTATTCATCTTCAAGTGTTCAAGTGTCCCAAAACGGCCTACTGGTCAGGTTTAAATCATCGCTGCTCAATGACATATCAAATGGGTCAGATTTTTAAACCATGAGACTTTACTGGGTCAGACATTGTCTTTGGTTGTCCATAAAAGATAAAAGACATGAAAGGTAAATATTTGCATTGTGATGTGATGATGAGATAACTTCTTCTCACACTGTAAAAATGTTAGCTCTTGCATTAATATAGCTTTTTGATATAGCTTCTTGCACAAATATTTTAGTACAGTTGAAACAAGACAAAACTAACTCACAAGTATTCAGCAAGAAGGAGGAGCTAGACTCAGGTTATTAAATCATTTGTATTGATTAAAAAGAGATAGTTTACCTGGCAGATTATTTCACTTGTAGCAAGACATTTTTCTCATGTTGTAATTTAAATAACCTGCCAGTGCATCTGTTACTTTTTCATTAATATTGACTTAAATGAAGCTCGTATAGCTCAGTGAAAAGTTACAGGAAAATTAGCTTTGTCTTTTTACAAGTGTATGAAGGTAATTGTAATAGAAACTATTACAAGACAGTAAGTAAGTTGTATTTTTGCAGGGCAGGCACCTCTAAATCCATGGTTCTAAGTTGTGAATTTTTACAGTTCAGTGTTGGTAAAGACATGTTGTATGAATCAAGCCAACTAGAATCACTACAGAAGGGACAGAACAATGTGCTGTCTATAACATCTAGTGTCTAGATCTAGCACTAGTGAGGCCTCAGGTAGTTGGAGGGAAGATGCGGGGAAAACATGAAAAAATATAAATAATTTTGTAAATTTAGTAATCACAAATCAGACTTCATCCATTCATTTTCCTACACCCTTGTCCCTTACTGGGGTCAGGAGGGTTGCTGATGCCTCTCCAGCTATCGTTTCGGGCGAGAGGCGGGGTCACCCTGGACAGGTCGCCAGTCTGTCGCAGGAGACAGACTGGCGAGACACAGAGACAGACAGGACAAACAAACATGCACACACACACACACTCAATTTAGAGAAGCCAATTAACCTGACAGTCATGTTTTTGGACTGTGGGAGGAAGCCGGAGTACCCGGAGAGAACCCACCATGCACAGGGAGAACATGCAAACTCCATGCAGAAAGATCCCGGGCCGGGAATCGAACCCAGAACCTTCTTGCTGCAAGGCAACAGCTCTACCAACTGCGCCACTGGGCAGCCTATCAGAAAACTTTAATTTTTTGTTTTTTTTAAAAATCTAATCAGTTTTCCAACGGTTCAGTAAAGATGCAAGTTTTCATTTGGTTCTGTGGAGGGTTTTGAACTCAATGTGGCAGTCAAAACATCTTTCAACAGCACAGCATCTTCAAGCTGATGTGGATTTATTAAATCAGTCAAACATGTCGTAGCAGTGCATCACATTATGCAAATACATATCACCAGCCTGCAGAAATAAATCTGATTATTAAACGGAGGGAAATTAGATGCCCATCTCTTTGACTGCAGCAGGACTGACCAGAACAGCTGGTTGAAATATTACAGGAGGCCTGTCTCTGGGGTTCGTTCCATCGACTACCAACCCCAATAAATTACAATAAGGTCATTTATTGAGAGACTTAGTGGCTGTTTCTGATATGGACAACATTGTCCTTTTAGTCAGTCAAATTAGACTGCTTTGATCACGTGACACGTTTGACCACTTTTAGCAGCTAACTGCTCTAGCCAGCAGTTGGCTGCTGCTAGGACAACTAGCAGCTTTAAATTTAAAGGGTTTAAGAATTTAAAAGTTAACTTAAAGGCTTCTTTGAGTTAATAATTATTATTTTATTTGGCAAAAAAAAAAAATATATATTATCTGAGGTGATCAAACCTACTCTACCAGAAAGGTGTAAAAACACCCTGAGTCAATGAACATATGACTCACTGACAGAAATTCCTTTCCAGCTGCTTGCAGTGATCATCACAAGCACTCCGCCGCCCCGACTTGTGTTCTCTAATGCACGCCGTCTAGATCAATCCCAGCAGCCAATTAAACACTGCGCTTCCACTCTGCATGCGGACAAACATTTAGCATTCGGTAATAGGAAGATGCAGACGGTGAAGAAAGGATGGAGGGGCCGGAGGTGGAGGAGTGCAGCTTCCTTAGCCACTCATCGGAACATGACCACACAGCCGTTGCTGCCGATTACAAGGCGTAGCAGCACGGATATTAACATGCCATAGTTGGTGTTTGCCGCCTGCTGCAGCCCACCACAAACTGAGAGGGTGTTTTCAGCCAAACAGAGGCGAGGAATGATCTGCAGCTCTCCAAGTAGCAGAGAAGCCAAGCGCGGCCGAGGCATTGTGTGGGGTTTGTTTCTGGGATCTCATGGGTTCACACTGGTTTCCCTGCCAATCTCTTCAGAATTAGCATCCAAAAACCCACCAACATAGAAAACAACAGCTTCTTTTAACAGACATTAACTCAACATCTGCCTGCAGCTGCACACCAGTTGGGTGAAAAGGTAGGAGCTGTAATGTGACACATAGGATGTGCATCTTTAATGCAAAACTTCAATAAAAGACAATTGAAACGACAATGAGATTTAGCTTGCTCCCTCTAATAGGTAGAGAAATTGATGAAGCCTCAAACAGAGAAGCAATCTTTTGAAATCCAATTATGTAAAGCTGGCAGGTTTCCCTTTTCATAGTCTGAGATCAATCTCACAGCTCAGAAAACCAGATATGATTCACAGTGTGAGGGTCCGTGGCGCTGAAGCAGCAGGTCGAGCCAGTTGGAGGAGGAGTCAGAGCAGAAGAAACAAAGCCAATCTGGACTTTAGGAAGGTTTTAAGAAGCAGCATTTTCCAGTCACATAGTGCATTTAGAGCTTCATCAAATGTGAAGTAAACTATGTCAACTTCAGTTATTACAAAATTGCTATATGTATATCAAACATAACTTGATAAAAGAAATTTGACTTTGTAATTTAAAGCCTTGTAATTTGGCCTCTTTCTGGAACTCCACCTCCAAGAAGTCGCCTCAACATGGCTCCTCCATTAACCCTTTAACAACATTTTTACCAGCGTTGATCTGAGCACCAGCTCCTATAATGAACTCAGCAGTTCTGCCAGGTGTTTGCTAGTTACTGCTGGCTAGTCTGAGGGAGCAGAGCAGAGGGCTGCTCTGTGAGGTAGAAGCTTATAGAAGCTGCACATTGAAGGTGGAATATTTCCTAATTACTGTCCCTTTAATGTTTTGATTCCTTCTGAATTTTTTCAGGTTTGCTCACTTTCAAGTTTAACACAGCGTAACTTCTACAAAGACACCTTACTGTTGCACCAAAAAAATTTTTTTCACGGTTCCTCTGAAGATTTTGGACTTTTTTTCTCTTTTATATATATTTTTGGGCGATATGTTTTTTCTGCATTCTGTGGATTTTCAACTATTCTCTTCTCTTTATTGTATAGTACTTGGTCAAGGGGCAGCAGAAAGGTAAGTTATATTCCTTTATCAGGTTCTAGGCACACCTGTCCTCCCACCCACCCTGAAGTGTCACCCTGGGCAACCACCCAAACACCCCATATCAACCCCCACATCCTCCCACTTTTCTCTCCTCCCCAAATACTTGTGTCAGTAAAATCCTTTTCTGCTTGCTCTTGTGTTTTTGTTTAGTTAAACATTTAAGTCCCTCATACAAAAATAATCTGTTAAAAATGAGTTGTTTTTTAATGAAATGTGTGAAAATAAAGCAATTCAACATTGTCAGCTGCTTCGTGTCAAAGACACAACACTGGTGAGTCTATTTCTCAGTCTGAGTGTGACAACGTATGATGCCAGCCTACACATGTTTTTATTAAAGCACATGCAGCTGCACCAGCGACTGTTTTCTCTCCCCTGTCAGAGCCCGCCGAACAACTCGAGGTGTCACACCAAGCCCAATTAGTTTGGCAGCAGGACTTATTGGAGTGAAACTGCCTGGCACAGAACAAGAATCAAAGCTTTTTATGGCAAAGAAAATCCTGGAACGTCAATCTCGCTCTGTTGCCAGGCATCAGTAAAGGAGTGAAAGAGGAGTTGCTTCATGACAGCATCATTCTTTGAGCATTATTTGGGAAATGTTCCCCTTTGTTGCAGTCTGGTGGAGAAGTACCCCGTTGGGTAAAGTCTCACATCTAATTTCAAGAAGCTGAAGCTGTTCCCACAGCCTGACGATATTCATGTTAAAGGGGCATTAATCTTTGTTTTCCAGGTATATTGTGTCATTTTATAGCACTATAAAGTAACTATGTTACCTTCAGTTGCTGTAAAAATTATGAATATATGAAATATGACATGTGATTCCTCAAATTGGGTCTCGGTCTCTTTAAAAACTCCTGCACTTTCTGAAACTCTGACTTGAGGAAGTCATCACAACATGGCTCCTTTTTTAACTCTTTAACCATGTAGCGCTCCTGTAATGAGCTCAGCAGATGTAGGTTTCACCAAGCAAAATTATACAATTGCTTCATTTCCTGCAAGATTGTTTTGAAACAACTGATTGGACTGCTCTTTGCCAGCCGCATGGAGATGACAGAAAAAAAACAATCTTGCCATTTAATTTTTACCAAGAGGATCAGTCTTGATTAATGTAATTCTTGTGCTGATTCCAGGGTTTTCCCCAGTGTATTATAATAAACCATTAAATCAAATTTAGTAGCATTGATGATCTCAAAAAATAAATCTTACATTTACATATCTGAGGTTATGTAAACTAATAGTATTTATGGGGCCCCTGAAGCCCTGGGGGGCCTGATTGAGCCGCTGACTTAATTTGGATCAAACAGAAGTGCAAATAATTGATATTCATTTTAATTGGAGTTTTTGACTTTATGTTTTCAAGACTTGTTGTGGGTTTAAATAGCGTTTTCCCGTAACATATAATTACCCAGTAATATTTTACATTTCCTGTCAACTTAACATCTTTTAATACAAAAACCGCCGGTGGACCGCCGGGTTTAGCGAGTTTTCTGGGGGAAAACCCTGGACTTGATTGATTGTTTGCCGTCTTTCAAGTCACAATTACCTCTGAACATGAAGTTCTTCTAACCAAGTCACATCACAATGCTCCCCCCCCCCCCCACTCTAAGCCCCCTGTTCTATCAAAGGAATGCTATTTGCTCTTGCGTTAGGGAGTCGGAAGGCACGTCCTGCTTGTTTAAAATTCAATTGCTTTACCAGTCATCTAATTGGATTTGGTAGAACTGAGGTACCGGTGACCTTTGCTCACAAGGCAGCTTGTTTAAACTGAATGTCTTGTAACCCCGGGACACCATCTTTAAATTATCAGACAGTGTGATGGCAGGTGGGATGACAGCTCATGTCTAAAGGTTAGATCAGTCCTCTGTAAACACGGCCAAGAGACGGCTGTGGTGAAATGCCTACTTCAGAAAATGGGAATAATCATTTTCGTGTACCGCTGTGTATCCCTCATGTGTAGATTTTTATTTTGGTTTCTAAGCAGCTGATAGAGAATTTTCTTCTCTAACAACTGTTGGAAATTATTGTTGCAATATTTTCAATACACTAATTAATTTGTTTCATCCATTTTTTTTTTATATCTGCTTAAAGTAACAAGTTAAAGCATGACCTGGCAATGCATCTGATTCTTTAGAATAAAGAGTTAAATCCCCAGTTAAGTCCCAGTGTTTTAGGAAGTCTGTTTCCATGAGTGTTACAAGCTATAGATATAATAGGTACCAATCATTTGGGCCACTTCCACAGAATGTAGGCAGGTACAGACACTCGGCACTTTGCACACAACAAGGAATCTCAATTTCTAATGATTTCAAACTGTGGATTTTTTTCTTTAGGGCCAGTTGAGAGCTCTGGTAGTCCATGTAAATCCCCTTCTGGAGTAGCAGCATCTCAGCTAGTGAATTAAAAAGGCCCAACAAACCTAAAACGAGCTCTACAGGCAACCGTTAGCACCATTTTCCAGACCTACTTAGTCCGCTTTAATCAAAATCTGCTTTGTTTGCTGACAATGTCTGGTTCGTTTGTGGACATGTAGTAGAGCAATTGAACTTTGATGCGGACCGAAAAAGTGAACTCTGGTCAGCCTAAAACCTAGTTCTGGTCAGGTTGAAGTGAACTCTGGCGAGATTCAAAATCATATGTGAATGCAAGGGGTCTGGACAGCTCTCCAAAAGCAGGAACTGGACTACATCATAGGGCATTGTGGGTAAATACAAACAAATAAGGTGCAAATATCTTATCAAACAATTTGTTCATTTAAACAAATGGCTAGTGGCCTTTTATCAAAGTCAAAAGAGAAATCTCATAGCAGTGCTATCTGTAGCCACTCCATGTTTGTTTACATTTCATGAAGAAGGAAGCTGTGCTCAGCGTCTTCTTCAGAGGTTTTTGGGTTGTTTCTCTCAGTGGTTGTTGGTGCAGCGCCCCCTAAGGTGAGGAGGGGACCTGGCAGCTTAAAGCGTTGTTTTTGTTTGACACAGAGAAAGAAAACCACAGCAGCTGAAAGCAGGAAAACATTCAACAAATTTTGAATCAAGTCTAAGAATGTTTATCTCCAGATATTCAGGAAAAAATATATGGTAAAGTTATAGCTGAAAATAACTGAACCAGTCCAGATGTGGCAAATTGAGGTCAATTCTTTCACCTTCAAGCCTCGTAAAACTTGTTGGTGGCAAAACAAATTTGGGCCAATATTTCTGTTATGTCCGATATTTATTAATATTATTGATCATCCTACCCTTTTAACACAGTGAAAATATGACCACTCTGCTGACAGTGCTGCTTCAGTTAAATACTCCGTGTCAAATTTGAACATCTGTACGTTTGAAAAGATTCCTGGAGATATTCCAAAAAGATTTTCACTCTGCAATGTTGGACATCACCTGTAGAGTTAGTGAGGAGGAGCAGGATACAAACTAACATGCAACATGTTTACATCAGGACCAGAGTGAGTCATGTGCTTCTTTATCCAATCCTGCACATGGTCACTTAAATTCCCTGGATGCCCACATACAGATTACATCCTTCTGTATGGAGAACCAAATGAATGGCAGCGAGTTTGAAACATACTGAACCTATTAAAGCAGGAATCTGGCAATGTTTCAAACTCAAGGAGTAAAAGAAACAAGATGTTCTGATTGTTTTTTTTATATTTACATGCAAGGCCAAAATCCACCCTGTCGTTTCTGAATAACAGCAAATAAGGAAGGAAAACATATTTTCTCAACTTCGCCAGCAAATAAGGACGACCCGACATTCTCATTCATAATTTTATATGAATGAGAATGGGGAATTCAATTTTCAATCTTAAAGCTATGATTATGGGAAGCTGGCTAACAGACACACTTCACACAAACCTGGAATGTTGAAATACTTGCCATGCTGCTGGAAAAGAACTGCTTTAGTGTTCTTTGAAAAAAAAAGGGCAAGCCATTTTTAATCTTTGAATGATCATAAAATTCTAATATTTCATATTTGCTTGATATCAGATATCAAGCAAGTGATATGCAGTGATTCATTTCCAGTGCATGTCATATGCCATTACTACCACAAAGTGGTGATAATGCATTTAAAGATGTTTTTTATTTTTTTGTAGAAGAAGAACTAGCACTACCAGATTTGGCTTTAAAATGTATCTTGAGAAACTTTTCAATGTTAAACTGTTTTGAGACACGTAACAATCTCAACAAAGTGCTGTTTGAATTACTTTTGAAGGCTTTTGAAACTGAGGACCAACAGAAACAGTGCTGGAAGTCATCCACAACAGCATCTACTGCCTTGTGAGAGCAAAGGCTTCAAGGAAAACAGTTACTGTAAGACTAAAGTCTTACAGTTACTGTAAGTAGCTGGAGTAGCTGTACAGATTAAATGTCCTCTGGATTATAACAACATTTATAATCCAGACTTTTACAATATTGGCTAATTTCGATCAACTTCTAACTGCTGAAGAGGAAAAGTATCACGTTCACAGTGGAACTGCCTCTTGCTAACTGGTCTATATTGATCCACTGGACTTGTGGAAAATACATGAACACAACGATTGGGTGACTGGTGGAACCAGCGAAGATGTAGTCCTTTACCAACTGTTGCAACAGAGAGGAAGCTTCTTCAGTGGCAGAAGTTCTGGTAGATGGATCCCTACCAGCAGAATATTTCACTTATAATAAGCTATAAGTGAAATAATCTGCCAATAGAACTAGTGCTTTTCATCAATATTAAAAATTTTTAAAAGCCCCTACAATTTGCTGAAAAGTTACTTGTCTTATTTCAAGTGTACCAAGATGTTTGCAGTAGAAACTAAATATTTGGTAAGATTTTGTGTTTTTGCAGTGATTCCTTCCTTTCTTACTTCTCCAAAGTTACATTGGCCTCTTTGTTTCCCTGTTTTGTGATTCTCCTCCTAGTCTGGCTGGTTTAGGTGGACAGCCATGTCTTGGAAGGTTTGCTGTAGAGTCACTCTTCATATCAGGACCACAGACTCAAGAGGGTTTCATGAAATGCTCAAACCTTTTGGATGTTGATTTATAATCTAACCATGATTCTGCCTCTCCACATTGTCCTCTCTGATCCATCTGCTCTGCTCTTTGGTCTTTTGATTGTTCGTTAACAAGCCTTCACAAAGCAGCTCTGGTTTTAGTCTAATTCGGTGTCTTCAGAAGACAGTCAAATGGACTGGATTTTATTCAGGCTATATGGGGCTGAATGAAAGAAAAATTTTAATTTTTTTGTGTAACCATTCTATTTTACAATTACAAGCTACTTTGTGTTGGTCATGAACATAAAGTCCCAATAAAATATAATGTTGGTTGAGTTTGTAAAGTGACCAAATGGGACAAAGTTCCCAAGTGTACAGAGTCTATGTTCCTGGGAGAAATGTAGAGTAAAAGCATTTGCTTTTTACTCAGCCCTTTAGGTATTCATTCTTCTTCCACATGACAGACAAATGAAAGGCAAAGCAAAATTACACACCCACTGCAGCAGTACACAGGAGCAGCGTCCAGAGGAAGCTGAACTCATTAACATCTTCTGCTTCTCCTTCCCGTAAAGCATCACAGAGCCGCCTGAGAAAATAAATGCACTGTGTGCAGTTTTCTGACAACACCTTAGAGGATTTCAGCCACATAAAATTTCCATTTTCCTCCTTTTGGAACATTTTAAAAGCTGCTAATGGAAAATGGAAAAAAAAGAGTTAGGAATAGTTGCTTTGTGCAGCTTTAGAGTTTAGCAGTAAAACAATAACAACATTTAGTTATAGAAGAGGTCAACATGAGCCGGTGGCTTTCTCATTAAAGGTTTTCAAAATTCCTCACATTAACCCAGAGGACAGACCAATTATTGTTAGACTTTGCAGCAAAGTATTTCTCAAAGTCTGTTTTCTGGGTTGAAAACAAAGATGTACTGAGAAAGGCTGATGAAGCTGAAAATCTGACATTTTCCAATTCAGCATATGCTGGTGGTGCCATCATGCTGTGGGGATGCTTTCCTGGATTATAAAAACTCAAAAATATTTTCTTCTGTGTCACTTGATGCATTGTTTCCAAGTATTCACAGGTTGCAGGGAAAGCATTACTTTGTAGAATTGCAGTGGTTACTGAGGTTACTCAGTGTAAAGTTAGCTGTTGATATCAATGATGAAAAAAAACAAAGAGTCGGAGTAATGCAAGGGTCAGAGTAATAGTAATGCAAGACACTATTTAAATAACTATTTCCTGTGGAGGCATGTTATCAGATGTTTCCAGTTCACTGAGCTACATGTCTGTGCTGCTGAAGCATGTTTAGCATTGAGATGCTATTTTAGGCTTGAATCACTTTGTTGTAGGCTAACTCCATGTAGCAAAACTGGAACACAACAAGAGTCGTTCCAGTGTCTCATCACATAGTTTCTGAAGCAAAAATGATCCCTCAGTGTTCCAAGACAAGCAGCTTTGTCCACTGTTAAAAAAATGCTAACTGTTTTAAAAATTTTACTGCATTAAAATCTATGCAATTAACTAATCAAAAACAATATGCTAAAGATCCATCCTGAATACTGTGAAATGCTAAAGATAGTTTTAACCTTAACCCATCTGCCAGGAATCTGAATCATTTGTTACAGCTTATAACTGAAAAGCTAGAAAAATAAAATGAAATAATGCAATGTTATGCTTTTATCCAGATGTTGACTACTGGATGCAAATTCACTTCATACCCCTCTGAGTTTCATCCAGACAAGGTGGTGAATGTGTTCCACGAATGTCAGCTGATGCATATTCTACACATACCACAGATTACAGTGAAACTTTGACAATGTCTGAATCCAGCTGTGCACAAAAATTTCCTTATATTTTTATTTACCAATTAAAAATTACCTGTGTATGTTATTCAAAATATTAATGGGATAATTTTCTTAGTTCGTTGTGTTTATTGCAAAAAGCAAATAGTGGATTTTAAATTATCATTATCAAATGGTCAAAGATTTTCAAAAGCTTGGCATCAGAATTCAGCCATAAGCCTGTGATCAATGCATCTGTTGTTGCTACGGTAATATCAGCAAAAGAACAGAAAAAAAAAAAAAAAAAAAAACTCCTCACAGAAATGGGTTTTTTTAAGCTTGCAAGGTGAGAAGCAGTTTTATTCGGCTGGTCAGTAATTACAGCATCAAGCTTTGCATGATATTATACAAATTAGCACTTACTGCACAAACAAACAGCTTAATCAAATCATATTTATACTTGGAGCCAAAACAATGATCGTATTATAGTCTGGATACAAACATAATTAATGAAATTTCAGTGCGAGTGTCGGAGAGTATGATTCTATCAGTCGGCTAGAATTTATAATCATTTATTAAGAAGTGACACGTAATGCATCATTTTCTACATCGTAAGAAGGGAATATAAATGATTCTCTGAAATAAAAACAAGAAGATTTATCAGTACACAGTGTCAGATTACGGCTTCTAATGGGCTGAGACTGTACGTAGTCATGCTACATTAAAACCACATAATAAACTCACTTCCAGACTGGCTTTGATGCAGCCGCCTTTCCCATACTGGATCGGTTCTGCACAGTGCCGGAGGTCAGGCCGCCGTCTCAACAGCCACCTAAACAGACAGTTTCTGTCGCAGAACAAACAGGGGAAACAGCTCCTCCAAAATCAACGTCGCTGCGCGGAATATCATCGAGATGCAGACGCCGACAAGCCGTCGGAGACAAATTCCCATTCGATATTCATACTGCTCCAGAGCATAATGAAATTCTTATCTTTCCAAACATGCGTAGATCTCCCTCCGCTCTTGGTGGAATTAAAGAGTTCCTTGAACAGCTGTACATCTGAGATAGATCTGTAAAAAATGGCTTGTCACTTCAAAACCTGATGCTGGAAAGTTTAAATCGGCAAAAGTGAAAACAAGGATTCATTTGTCGTTTTTAGCAAAGTGTGACGTCTTGGTTCTGCACATGCGTCGATTCAAACAGAGCAAAGCACAGAGCGTGAAAACTGGGCCTCATGTATATACTGTGAGGTCGCTGCATTAATTTGATGAAGTGTGTATAAACCGTCATCACAGCTTTCAGTCATCAAGAAATGTGTCATCGTCTCTGGTGCGCGATGGGAGTGGAAATCCAGAAACTAGAGAGGTGACAGACAACACTGCATGGCTTCATCTGTCCACATTAAGATAAGGCTGGTGAGAAGTGGGAGCAGAAAGGAGGCTGATCTGAATGTGATTAATGGAGGGCCAGGTCTGAGAGGCGCCTCCAGCTGATGCAGGCCGCACGCCTCTGATAGCAGAAGAAGCTTTGAGCCGGGGCCCATCGCTGCCCACACGGCTCAGACAGCCTGGCCTGCACTGGGACAATGAACTGAGAAGGCTTGATGAGAGGAATTACACTTTGTGATTTGATTATTTATCTTTAAGATATATTAACACATTGATCTAAATTAATTAATTACATAGTTTTATGTGTGTGTGTGTATATATATATATGGAGAGATGATTGGTTAGAACAAAACAACCTGATTGTTGAAAAAGAGATTAAGAACAATAAAAGTATCTTTGTTGTTGAGCTCATATGTTTATTGATCCCACTGGGAAATTTTATTATTTTTGAATTTGTACTTATTCAATAATTTAGCAGCAAAAAAGATTTAATTGAAAATGTTACTTACTTTGTCGACTTATAGTTTGAATAAATTGCAATTAATTAATTGTAGACCCTGCAATTAACTTGTTTAAACATTTTAATTGAGGAAATGCAGATTTCAATAAATAACTCAGAGTGCCCCAAGACTTAAAGCAGCATCACGTTCTAAGAGACATCAATTTGGAGCTATAATCCCATCTCACTTTGGGTGCATGTCTGCTGTATCTGATGTAGCCATGGCTTTGTGGACTGGATATTATTGATAAACAAAATTAAAGAAATCCTGTTGCATGAAATCCTGTTCTGGACACGCTGGCCCAGCGTTCAATTCCAGAATTAGTGAATTCAAGTGAGGGACGAGGGAACTAAATCTGTGCAGTGATTTAGACTTTGCGCTCTGACCGCCTGCCTTAACGGAGCCTTCCTCCTGCTGCGTATTCTGGCAGAATCACAACCACCAACCGAACTCTAACCACCAAGCTGCCACGCTGGACAGCGTCCAGCATAGCTCCCCTCCCAAAGCCCCTCTGCTAAATTCCCCATGTCTCTCTGCAAAGACAAAAGACAATGTTCCAGCCGACAGGCTGGGTGAGCCATCTGAAAGGTAAAGAGCTAAAAAAAATGGCACAACACTTATCAGGAGCAGCAACCAAAATTAATGTTTTTCAGCATGAAAAAGAAAAGCCAGACAGGCTGATTGCTCTTGGTTTAACACTGTGAACTTGTCACCTCGTCTTCAATAGAACAGAGGAAAAGCACCAACATCCAGAAACAACAGGAAGCAGGAATATTGGGGGAGATTAGAGGCAGATTGCTGTACTTTTGATATTCCAGCAGATAATGTGAGAGCAAATGTCTTTTTCTTCTTTCTCGGCGCAGAGAAGAGGCCCAGTGCACACATTGAGACTTACTGGCTGCCTTCCATGTAGCTCACTGAAATCAGACCTGGAAAATCCACCAATGCTGCAGGAAGGCTCACTTCAACTTTTTCTCATTTCATCTCATCCCACCTCATCCTTTAACCAGCACATCCAGCATAATACCAAGCCATGTTATGAAACATGCACTTTTCACACAACTATTTGATTGAGTCAGCATATCTTTGTAGTGAAGCATCGGTTAAAGCTCAGTGTGTAACATTGCATAAGTATTCATAAGCGGTTTTGACAGAGGAATTAGAAAACTAGTGCCACTGTAAACCATTTGCAAAAACACGCTCTGCAGCAAGAGATTTAAAAAGGATGGATGTCCTCCGTAATAGCAATTTTATTTTTTATTTTTCTCCTAGGGATGCGTCATAATAGACAAAAGGATTAGTTGAAAAATGAAACATTCAAGGATCTGTGGCTTCTAACAGGTGAAATGGAGACCTGTCCAGGAAATGAGTAAAAGGCTTGCAGGGCCCACCTGCCATCGCAAAACAGAAAATTAAATATGGATTAATAGAACTGAGCAAAAACTTCAGTAAACAGTACAAACAGCTTTTACCATCACAGGCTGGTTCAAACATATTATGCAGTAAGTAACTTTTCTAAACACGTTTTCATGTGTTTAAGCTGATACTGTGCTATGATAGCACAGTTTGAGTCAGACACAACCAGTCAATAGGTCTTAGTGTTGCTCAATCTGCTACACTGAAAAATTTAAAAATTCTTACCAAATTATTTTGTTCTGCCAATATTTTTATCCGTAAGTGAAATAATTTGCAAGTGGATCCAGTACTTTTTTCATCAATATTAAGAAGTGATTGACTTTAAAACAAGTCCTTATCATGCTGAAAAGTTACTTGTTAATATTGTGCTTTGTCAAGTGTGCCAACATATTTGCACTAGAAACTAGATTAATATTACTTGGTAAGATTTTGTTTTTTCAGTGTAGTGGTGGAGAAGCAACTTAATGTTACAGGAAAACTGTTTATCCACCATGATCTGTTTGCCTTATATGCTATCTAGCTTTAGCATTAAAGACAAGCTTTGGTGTAAGCAGCTAGCTGTAGCCTAGCATAGAGCGACAGGAAGGAGGTGAGCAGCTGCATGAACCCTCCTCATGGCTTGGACTAGTTTTTCTGGCCAAGCCTGGTCTGAACTGAAGTAGTGAGACAAAAAACAATAATTATATGTGTCATGATTATTTTCTTATCCAATAAAAGGAAAAAAAACAACTCTTTTTTTTTTAAGTTTGTTTAAGAAGGCAAAAAAATCTTGACCACTGACTTAAAATTGAGAAAAAATAACAATTTTGTAAAACTTAGAAAATGTGCCTACAAAATATGTTTTTTTTAATTGTTTTTCCTTTTGCCTTTCAGGACTTAGTGGTGTGTTTAGAATAATCCCAGTAAGTGCCTGTTTATTCTGTGTTAATAAGTTCCATAAATTGATCACATATTTATCCAGGGTACATAGAGATGTTTGCCTCGGTCAGCAGCTGTTTGCAGGCTGGATCACCTCAGCAGCAGAAGGCGTTGACATGAATGCATGTGTGACCTGATAAGGATGACAGGCTCTCTGCTGACGTCCCCTTTGATGTCTATGAAGTGGCGTGAACTGCAAGGCGAGGCGCTGCAGCTGCAATACTGATTATGATTAATCGACACTGTTCCCTAAAGGAACAGTTCATCTTTTTTTATCAGAGTCTGTTTCTGACGGCAGACTCTTCACAGTGAAACTCAGTGGTAGTTTGTGGTTGGCAGGACAGAAAAGGAACAGAGCAAAGATGCTGAACAATGAACTTCAGTCATTATTATTATTTAACATTCAGTAATGGGTGCATTATATAAAAAATTCTTTTGATCCTTGTGTCAGGCCATGTTATCTCTTCAGAAACATGCCTGGAGTTTTGCCTTCATTCTTTCATGTATGTTTGAAAAATCCTTTAAACTCCATGGCAACCATTCAGGTGTGCAAAATACCTTGGTGACCCAGTCCCGCCTTCAAGGACTGGGTCCCACTAGAGCTGGTCAAGCTCCACTCGGCAAACTTGCGCAAGCTCCTTCACTGCCAAGCAAAGAAAACCCGGTGAAACTGAGCAACTGAGCATAGGAAATTGCAACGCTGATAAAAACATAAAGCGTAATACAGTTATGCTTCCTGAAAGTGGAGTTTGAGAAATAGCAGGAAATTTTAAAGACACAGAGGCCCAAATTCAATGTGTTAAACTACAAAATCAATTTTCTTTTAAGTCATTTTTGATGCACATATAGCATTTTTATAATTGAAGGTTCTAAAAATAATCATTGTCATTAGGGAGCACTGCCAAAACATTTATTTAATGAAATGTTTTTACCATGAAGTAAATAACATTTGTTTATTTTTAGATTTTTTTTCAGTAAATTATAAAAATGTTTCAAATAAATTGCTTTATGTATAGAGCTCCTTTCTAGGGTTAAAGTTCAGAATTATGTGCAGACGTCTGCAGGATATTATCGGAGGGCAGCAGCGCCTGCAGCTGTACCCACTCTGCGTACCTTGAGATTTTCCTCCAAGTAAAAAAAAACAAAAGAATAATTTCTGGATTTTTTTATTATGTAACCTTCTTTATAATCACCAAAATTGTGGAGAAAAAGAAAAAGTCTTTTGTGTCAAAACATCTTGTACGTAGCGCACATCTGTGAGTCAGTGGCAATGGGCACGTCAAAGCCTAAATCTTATTGCTCAGTTTACTTTGTTCATTTGGCGGCTTGGTGCTTTTTCTGTGAGCTAAAAATGAATGATGCTAAAAATAATAATAATAATAGTAATAATAATAATACATCTCTAACAACTGACAGCCTGGTGACATGACACACCCAGACACTGTGAGAGTTGAAACTGTTAAACATTTCAACATGTGATCACGCCCCGACAGCGTGCTATGCCAACTGCCCTTTACTACACACATTTACCTGTTTGTCTGAATCACATGTGATCACACTGAAGCTCTCATCATGGATGCTGATGCGTGTCAGAAACAAATTTAGTTCAAGTCGAGGATGGAAAGTCAGAACATCGTTAAAATGAAATGACTAATGACTGTGGTAGGTTAAGTGACTTTCCTGCAAAGCTCTACAATACAAAATGTATTGTTTATCACTTATTTAACTTACTGAAAAATGTGCTTATTCAAGTTGGCAAGATGGGAAAGAGTAAAAAGGTCTTGAATTATTGAGGATTCCTTTCTTTGGAAGTTGATGAAAATAGAAACAGAACCAAGAAGTGCTGGTTCTGGTGGGCGGTTTGACTAGAAAGTTGTATCAGAAAAAGACGTAGAATTTGAATTGTTTTATTGTGCAAAACGCAACATTTTAAAAATAAAATATGTGCACATTTTAACACCGTTTTCTTATCAAAACTCTACAATTTGACCTAAAATACTTGCAAGACTTGAATACTTAAAGTCCTGTAAATGTTGCATTTGCGGTATTTTCTCAGCGATACCACGGTGGCAGCATATGGAAAATTCAGACTGGATGGCAAACTACAACCAGTATACTATTTTTGAACTAAAATGTTGCTTCTTTTCTCGGTTTTTGATTTAAATGTGATTAATTGTGACTGAGTTAATTGCAGGGACTCTAATTTAACAATGGATTTTTTCAAATCCTGGTTGAGACATTTAGTTTTTTGTTTCACTACAAAATGATTTGAACAACTGTGAACACAATTGGATTCCCTCCCTTCTTCATTGTTAGCCTTTTTAAATAGAATTCAACTTTGTTATTGCACATGTCACCGGTACAAAGCAAAGAAATGTAGTTTGCATCCATCCAGAAGTGCTTAGCAAATCCCAGACGGCCCAGGCAACACGCAGCAGGCCACGCGTGCCTCGGCCACGGTGAGGCTGCGTTCTTACTGCTCGGACTGTCCACTGCTCAGAGTGATGACATCATCCTGTGAAGTGATCCTGAAAATTAATCATCCCCCCTAATGGCACAGTGGGCACATTCCTCCTGAACCCTGCGCTCCAGGCTCATCCATCCTCCGCTGCATCTTCATGCATCGCACCGACTCCCCCCCCACCCACACAGACTACCACAGACTACCCATCCCAGCTGACAATTGCACCTGACAGGAAACTCGCGTTTAATCCAATCAAAGCCTTACAGCTGGAATCCAGCAAGAGCGTTCCTGTAAGAGCTTTAATGATTTTTTTTTCCTTTTCTTTCATGCTAACCCACTTGGGGCTTCATTTCAACCACAAATTGCTACAGCCGAGTTCCAGTTATTGTTTGGCTAATCTCCATTTGTTGATAAAGGTGTGTCAGCAGCACTGTACATATGCAATAATCCCCTTATATCTTCAGAACATGTTTTCGATTAGTAGAATGTGTGCCATTTCAGTTGGACGCAGCTTTGCTCCAAATGTAGGAACAACAACAACAAAAAAAAAAAAAGTGCTCCTGCTGTGATGAAATAACGATGCACTGCGACTGGTGAGGGCTGAAGAATAGCCGGGGTCTTTATCCATTACACCCTGCAGACAGTTTTTTTGTGCCGCTCTGATATTAGGACAAAGCGCTCTGATGATTTCTGACCAAGGAAGGGTTTTTTTAAATCCATTTCCAGGACAAAAACAAACATATGCAATAAGAAAAATGAGGCTGCAATGTGGCCGTGAAGATAAGGTTTTACTCTATCACACCTCAGTATGTGCATATAATAGAAAAAGAGAGCTTAAAGGTCTAGTGTAAACACAGATGTCAGGAACCATTTGTCACCTTGCAAAGGAAACACAGCACTTCGCAAAACTGGAAGAACCTACTTGACCTGTTTCACATTTTGTCACGTCACCATGACAAACTTCACTGTGAGATTATGTGAGCAACACAGATTGAACAAGGATTTTACTAATGAAATGAAAAAGGAATATAGCACACATTTGTATTACATGGCAGCCCAGAAGAGTCAACAAAATGGGTTCGATTCCTGGCCCGGGTCTGTCTGCATGGAGTTTGCATGTTCTCCCTGTGCATGCATGGGTTCTCTCCAGTGAGTGACGCACTCAGAGCCGTACTGAGAGTTGAGCTGGTGAGCCCTGCCTGAGAAAGTAAAGCGGGAGTCAGATTCAGGCCACAGGCCTAACAGACTGACAGAGCCACAGGAGACCAACCAACAGACTGCAGGGACAGAAGCCTTACTGGGCAGACAGGCCTCTGACCAGCACCGACCGGAATCCACCACGAGGCCCTTGTCAAATCAGATGCCTGGATTTGTGACATGTTACTCACCCTCTTTACAAAATATTCCCACAACCGGTCCGCAGCCCCGACATGCAAATATTCACATAAAAGCCCAGGGAGAGCCACAATGTCAAGGTACCGGTTTATTCTGAGAGTAAGCAGCTCATCACACGACGGGTTCATTGCAAAATCCATTTAGTGTGGAGCGCATTAATCATGCTGCGGGACTGCCAAGGTGTTGCCATTTATGCTACTCTGTAGATTACAAGAGAGGGATGTTGGAAATACTGCTTAATAGCAAGGAAGCTCTCATTACTGCCTCGCCTGTCATTCATTTCTCCATGTGGCCTTGCATGAATTCAAAATATGCTCGGCGGGCAAAAGCAGGGAGACTCGTTCGGCTCCTCGCAAAGCAGATGTTTGCAAAGTTTAAAGGTACATTACGGCGCCATTTTCAGAAATAACCTGCTGCACAGGAGATACAGACATCATTAGGAAATTCTCAATCTTCATGTCAAACTCTGGGGGCTGCTCTGATTTAGATTCTTGTTATGGAACCGTCCAGAGCAGGTTCTGACATCTTATTCAGCACCGATGTGGTGTTACATCATAGCAGATTAAGACTCCATAACTACCTGCTGAGTTGAATGAGCTCGACAGTAAAAGGCAGCTTTACTCTACTCAGTCGGTTAGTTTGGGGGAAAAACTGCAAAGTTCTTTGAGTTTTGCTGCTTAGCTGCCATGTTTCTAACACACGGTCATAGTTCTGCACAGCAGCAGCAGGTTTCCGTCGCTGCTGCACAGGTGTAAACCCAGTGCGAGCGTCTCAGTGTTCATGTTGCGTTTGAAGGCGGCTTGGAAAAACAGGTTATGACATGTTAACAACCGATTAAACAGTTTCAACTGCTGAAAAAGGCACAGATATGGGAAGTGCAGAAGCCCCTGCTGTATCAAATTGATATAGGAATAACAAACAGTTGACCACTCTGAGGTAAAAACAACAAACAGCTTCTAGTCCAGGGGGGGGCAAAGCTGACTCTATGGGCAGCCAGTGCCCCCCATACCCTCCAATGCCTGCCCATGCCACCGGGCCTGGACTGTCTGTGAAAGTGAAGCGCTGCTGAATTAGCTGTCGCCATCGGATTTCTTATGATTTCTGCAACGCTATTCTATTACTGACGTTTAGGCAGACATCTTCTGCCGCTCAAAGAAAACCACTGCGCATGTCTCAGAGAGCCGCATGCGAGTGAAAGGACGGCGGACGAGAGGAAAGTGGGGAGTAACAGAAACGCATAATTGGTAAGTCATGTTTGGATTTTAATCCATATGGTTTACATCCACTGAAAACAAACATGTTAACAAATAAACTGGACAGTATTTGTTAACATGAGCTGAAATTTCGACAGTAAGCAGCTACTCTGCCTTACTGTGTCTTAAAATAAACACTGTGTCCTAGCGATATTTTCTTCTTGACTGGTCTTAAAATAAAATCCTGAGTCCTCAGCACTCAAGACAAGACCGAGACCAAATGCGGTCGAGTCCGAGACCATAAAAAAAAATGGTCTCTAGTACAACAACACTGGGCTCTACTGACCTTCACCTGATGGTGAATTGACAGGAAAGTGGACACTGAGAGAAGGGAAAAGACATGCTGCAGAAGTCGCTAGGCCGGGAATCGAACCTGCGACAGCAGCGTCGAGGCCCAAGGCCTCCACATGTGGGCTGTGCCCAAGCCCTGCGCCGCCACAGCACCCCAAACTGGACTTTCTAGGCAAATTAACTAGAATTCAAATGAAGCGAACTAAACAGGGCTGGTGTGAACACATCCTTTGTCACTCTTGATCTGATAACTCCCTGTGAAACTGTCACCCAGATTGTCATGTGCGCCCTCTAGTGTCCGTTCTCAATTAGTGTGGTCTGCATGTGTACTGAATTATGGGCCATTATTCCTGGGGTCTTAATTGTTTTTGAATGCAAGTGTGCATAAATGATGCAATTGTATCAGGACAATTCCATGCATCTTCTGTTTCAAACTAGTATGCTTACATACAAGATTATTATCTGCTCTTCAGGAGACGCACACAAAGCAAAGCGACTGTCAGAAGGTATCACTATCATCTTCTGAATGTCAAACTTGATCACAACCAATGTTATCCACTGAAGGGAAGCCAGAGTGTTGAGTACATGTATATTGAACAAAAAGGTATGCTGCATGCCTCAAGCGCAAAGAAGAACACAGTCATGAATCATTTCAAATTCATAGTTTGTCATCATCAGATAGGGGCTTATGACAGGATTTGATGGATGGGCCTGCCAGAGGGGTAAAAATTCAACTAACCTATTTGAGCTGCTGTGAATAAGAAGAGAAAAAATAAAGCTTACAGGACACATCACTGCTCAAAATAAGTTTATCCACATAAATAGATGTAAAGGTAATGAATACTGCCAAATCACTCATTCTATGAGTACAAGGCTTGAGACTCATAGAATGAGTTAAGTTCAGAATTTTATTTTGTGGTACTATCGTAAAAACCATAAAAAATGAAATTATTTTCTTCTTTTTGATCATTGTATGGCTGTGACTGACAGCACAGCATTTATGGTGCCAAATACAAATAACTGTTCTTAAAAATGTTCAGATTTAAAATGGACTTCTTCAGGACGCCATTACTTAAAGAAGGGTGATTTAGAACACAAACATGCACACAGTACCTGGGTTTCCATTGACAATGTAGTCGTGCAAATTGGAATTACGAAACTACATTTGATTAATGGAAACACAGCAATTTCAAAAAAACTTGTCAATAAAAGGTTTTTGCACTAGGATGAGGTAGTTTTTCAACTGAAATAGTGTATTTTGCAAAATTGAAAGGGAAAAACCCTGATTACACAAGTCGGCTGTTTAACAACCAGATGGTACGAGTGGCAAAAGGTGACAAAAAAAAAAAAAAAAGACGACAGGAAGTGCCAGGAGGATGATGAAGTGGCAGGAGGATGATGGTACGGAATGTTTGTCAAGTAAACAAATGTGATCTTAATTGTATTTCTGATATTAAAACATCTAATTTTGCATGTAAAACATATAATTTTGCAGTCAATTGCAAAATTCCATTTTTTGCCAAAGGAATATTGACACAGTTTAGTACACATTTGTAATGAAAACGCAGCTACCAACTACTTTCAATCAAATTTTTTAATTTACCATTACTGATATTAACCGATGCTCTTGTCAACACAGTGGAGAAAATTGTTAAAATAACATTTCCAATTACACCGTCTGTTTTTTTTTAGTTCAGTACCAGCAATTGTAATTTATCAAGAAAACAAATCAAAATTCTTATCACACTAAGATTTTCACCTTAAATAATGCAATAAATGCCAATGGAGGAGGTGCTGTAAGCAACTTTTCTAAAGTTGCTATAAGTTTGACCAGCTTTAGTGCTGATGAGGAAATATTTAACCTTTCGTTTGCCAACATCAGAATCATAAAGAAAAAAAATATAGATGTTAAATTACAGTATTTCCTCTCTCTACTTAATCATCCTAAAAAAAACAAAGATCATGGTGTCTTAGAAGCCAACAGCCAGACCCAGATGTTTATTTCAGCGTTCCTCACAGTAGTCGTTGATGTAAAGTCAGTGGCTCATGATTCATAGCATAGCGCTGCAAGTATTGAGAGCAAAGTGATTTGAAGGTGAAGGATGAAATATTAACTCCCATCACAGACAGACAGCTTCCCATTCCAGATAGATAAATCCATAACTCTGCTGTGCAGCACTGAGCTCTTTTAAAGAAAGAACAGGATTTGTACGTCCTTGACTGCAATGAACCACCATTTGTGAGGGGAAACTGAGGTGTATTAGCAAGTCAAGGCATTATCTGACCAACCAACACAAAGTTCATTTTTCCCCAATTTCCCATTTTCCAAAATAAATGTGTGGTCAGCGTTTAAAATCCAATACTGAGTGAGTGAGTTGCACGAGGTCTGAGTGAAGGTATCGCAGTAATATCACAAAATTAAGGAATATAAAACATGACTGAATTGCTTTCAATTAAAAGAAATGCAGAACAATTATGGAAGTGCTGCTGTTAAATATTACAGTTAGAATCATTCAGTAAACTGGATAATTGAAAAACTATTTATTTCAAGAACTTTAACACAAAGTGAAACATATAAATTACACACAGAGGTTCTGCTGATTATGATTGTTTTCTATATAGAGCAAATAAAAACATAATTAAAATCAGAATATCACATCAAGCCAATCAAAAACATCTTTTAAAAACAGAAGTTGTGGGCTTAAACAAGTATCTTTAATATCTGCTTAAGGATTTTGAAAATGACAAATGAGCCTCATTGTAACACATCCTAATTTATTGAATATGTCTGTATTGTCCATTTCATATTTTATTATTATTTTGATTTTGATACATGGACAAAAAAAGAAATAAGTTAGAAGTAACAATCACTCGTTTAAAATTAAAATCAGGTTTTCACGAAAAATGTTAATTTTAGTCGAGTCACAACTAAAGAGAAAAGTAGAAATTTCTTATCTTGGCATGATAAGAAATTAATCTCATCATGCCAAGATTCATTTCACTCTAACAGGAGATTTTTTGTAACAATGGCGGACCTGCTGGGAGTCGGAGCCTGAGAAGGGGACGGTTTACAAAATAGGAACATTAAAGTCTGGTGGTACAAGAATTAGCATGCAAGCTAGTTTCAGAAAAAGAACTGCCCTAATTACAGCCAAACAGGGCTAACTTCTGTGTCTGGCCTATGTTCAAGTAGCTCAACTTATCTTGTAAAAAAAACTCGCCTAGTGATTTGAAAATATGTCGTTTCATCCCAGAAGGATCTGTCCTGTAAAACAATAAGTCAGAGTCTGACTCCATTTAAATGTTTCTGCAGAGCTGAACCTCGACTCTGCATGAGTCAGATAAAATCAGATTTGCACAACATTTAAACTGCCATGCAGTTTCTAACTAAACCCAACCGAACTCAAAAGAGGAGAGAATCAGCCTGCATCTGCAAGAGCAAAAAGACAAACCCTGCTCCCCATATTATGACATAATATCCTGCAAGATACTCATGTCTTAAGAGGATTAATACTTCCTAGAAATCATAACAAGGAACTATTTATTAAATTGGATTTAGGTCTCCAGAAGTTTATACACTTTCTTGCAGTTGGACTATTTTTAGCCACAAAAGGGCCATAAAAAAAAAGAAAAAAGAAGATGAAAGTAACCCGCTGCTCAGTATAGCACAGTATGGCAATCCTGTTCCCCATCCATCAAAGCACAGAAAGTAGGGGTTCTGATTTATTCATAAGCCAGTCCTCGTCTGCCACCGAGCATTAGACAAAGACGGATCACACAAAAGGTAGCAAATCTGCTGGGAAAAGCAAATTGCAAATCAAAACAAATCAAACCGAGGCGTGAGCAGTTTACTGTACTTCCTTTGCCAAACAGGTTGCTGTTGGAGCTCAGAGGGCCGACAGGAAAAGGTTTTGTTGGACAGAAGAAAGAACAAACGATGCTGGTCGAGTCGTTGCACTAATTCCCGCTCTGCGTTGCATCTGTGCTTTAAGGCGTTCTACAAGCAGCATGTCAAGAATAATTCACCGCAATTCAAGCTGCACAGCCTCCATCAAGCTTTTGTCTGTCTCCATCAGAGAGTGAAGGTCACCGCTCCGTCCTGCTGACCTGGCCTCATGCTGCCACGTGGTCCTTCTCTTTGGATCTGCCCGTACCGCTCCGCTGGATATTTTCCTCACAAATATCCTCTGAGAAGGTTCAAATTATTTTCATCAAAAGGAAAAATAGAATGTGTAATGTTCCGTTTTTATTAGATTGTCCTTTTGCCCCATTAGCAGACTCACTCATTCAGTGCCTGATGCACGCTGACCCCCATGTCCGTTCTCAAGTAGATGCCTTCTCTAGAAACACTGCTTTGATGTACAATCCACTCATCACAGCCATCAGCCAACAATCAACTTTCCCTCTGAACTCACCTTAAATTGACAGCATCAAACACCACAGTTACCTCTGATGGTGACTCTTTTTCTAATAAAAAATTTATTTTGAATCCATTGCCTGCGAAGACCCTGCTTTGACTAGGCCATTACTTGCTGTGTAGTTCTAGCTAATGGCCACAACCCAACAATCCTACACTATAAGAATCACTTTTTAATAGTACAACACACCGTCATTTCTGACAACTCTGCCTCTTTCACAAAGTTTCACAAAATAAAAGCATGGAACGTACAGCAGTTACAGGAAACAAAGTAACAGTCAGTTGGCTTTTACAGGCATATTAGGCATTGAAGACAGAAAAGAGGAAATTCTGAAATTTTGAAAATAATGTCAGAAGTTTTATAGAAAGATAAGGACATGTCTGAATGCCCACAAAAGAATAAAATATAAATGACAAGAAAAATATCACAAGTATGTTTTAAAATCCCAGCTTTTCTCAGCAAAAGTTTGGATTTGCTGGATGGGAGGGACTAATATATGAAAAATATATATATTTTTTCATATATTAAAAAAAATATATATGATGTGAAACAACCTGGGTTGGTTCCTTTTAAAACACGGGAGGGAAAAGAGAGAGCTACTTTTAATGTAAAAAGTAGATGAGAATTTGATCTAATTCACCACAGGTTATATTAGCTGTTAAATTCATATTTCCACTTAGAAATATTTATTACATTTCACAGAAATAAAATATTAGCAAATTGCTGCACCAATATTTAGAGGTTTAACTCTGTAGGTTTAACAGAGGAAGGTGCTCTCCTACACTATAATAATAAAATCAATCCCTAATATAGAAGCAATAGCAATTTAATAAATTCAACAGCTTTAAATGTAAATCCACCCACATTTTGGCTATTAATAAATAATAATACGACTGTACAAATAATTGCAGATGCCAGCTTGAACTGCAGTGCAAGAAGACAATTACCAAACTCAGTAAATAATATATTAGGAAAATCAACAAGTCCTGGGATGAAGCCAAGAGAAACCAAAACCATATCTGATTTAAATGTGGCTGCTGTCTGTAGAACAGAGATTCTTCCCAACACTTCTGCCAAATTTAGAACACTTCCTGGCAGATGTCTCTTGGACGGTTTAGGTGCACAGCAGCAAGTCACATGATGCAAACAAATATTTTGTTACAGTCGACAGGAAGGATCAGGGTGTTCAAACTTTTAGTCATGTGTTCCAAAATTGTTGCGTCAAAAAAAAAAAAAAAAGAAAAACTTTAAACAAGGGTCTGGACAATGATTGATAACACATATTGCAATAGATGTTATTATCTATGTTAATAGATAGTATGTCTGATGGAACATTCAATATTCAATCAGGGTTTACCCCGACACCCTGTAGGCCTGGTATGAGGGGCCGTAGGGCCGACAACCAGCAGCCTGCTGAGTTTCAGTTAAACAGGTTTAAAGCTGACAAAAGATTTGAAACTATGACTTGGTAATCATGTGTTACAAGACATTACCTATAATACTAAACATCATCTACAAACTCTTAAAAAGACAAACATGAACAAATACAATTAAATATAAATTTTTTGCACTTCTTTTCTTTCATTCGAATTAAAGTATGCAACTTTTTCATCCTTTATCTGTGCTTTGTCACATACAGACCGCTAAGGAGACGGAGTGGTTACAGAGAAAGAAAGAAAAAAAAAAACGACTCCAACTTCAAAAGATTCACAAATAAGTAGCGAGATGCTATCTGTGCTACATGGCTAGCTGTCAATCATTCAAGCTAGCCTTTGGGCTAGCTTGGATATGTTGAATTGCTTTTGTAACATTATGAATGAGACAATTAGCAATCTGATGTGTAATGATGGCACTTGACACCATGTAATGCTTCAGTTGTTGACTGTTCCATGACATTATTTTGTTTTTATGATGAAAAGCACTTTGACATGCGTTGCTGCTATTAAGAGGATAAATACTAAAACCTTTAGCTCGTTGTCTCCTCTCTCTTTCCCCGGGTCGAGGGTTCCCCGTGCGTAAGGGCAAAAAGCACATACACACAATCTACTGTTCCACTGCAGACATATCCAGAGTTTATTCAAACAAGCAAATGCATCAAATCACACCAATAACACACCAGAATCATCAGAAACTCAAAACCACAAGACAGACATCAATCAGCTGAAAGAAACAGAAAAATGCACAAATACAAAGACCTGCGTCTCCAGAGAGCGCCGGTGCCGCCGCACCCCAACGGTCTGATTAATTCTTTCAGCTCCGAAACTTTTAAAGGAAGGTGTGTTCTCTTCTCTAATTTATGCAGTCTGGGAGGTTCCTGCTCTCTAAGTAGAATAAGTTTCAAATTTCAAAGGGAAGATGCTCCAAATGTTTATGACTGTCGTTGCTGGGCTGATGAGTCCTGAGAGAAGCAGCATTCCACACCTCTGTGTGAGATCCTAGACTCTCTCCAGGTGTCCTCCTACACAAACACATGACAAAGGACCCTAACCCTTATATGGGTTCAGGAAACAGTTATTTCTACGCAGACCCCCTTCTGTTGTCCCTCCAAGTGGCACATCAAGTAAAACAGACTTTTGCTGCAAACTTAAAGTGGCACAGAGCTGCTGGAGGAAGATAATTCAGAACTCCTTCCAGGGCCGTTAAATTACACCACTGCTTTTGGATCTTAGTATTAGCACATTTATCTTCCAAAACTCTTTTATCATATTCCTGAACAGTTTTAATACTACAACATTAATCTCCTATTATTTTGATTATAATGCATTAACACACACCCAAGTTAGTATGACTTAGACACTAATTAGTGCTATTAATATAAAACTACAAATTAGACTACTCTTAATCACATTATGCGGTTAATAACCAGTTCTAAATGTCCTACCCATTAACTTATGATTATTAAAAGGCATTATTGATTATTATTTTCTGGCCAGCAGTTTCATAATATCCCAGGTACTAGCTTTGTTTTCCTCAAAGTTTTAAAGTTTTTTCTCCCCTTATGAGAGAGGGTTTGATGAACTATGTGACCCAACAAAACTTGCTTTTCCCAGCCTTAGAGTCTGTTTCTCTACTGTCGCCCATCTCATCAAACTCTTCTTATCTGAGAGACTTCCAGGTACAGCTGTTAATTTACGATGCAAACCCCTGTTGCTTCTCCCCTCTAGTAACAGATGACCATCTGCTGAAGGCCTTTTCCCAAGTTGTTTGATGTGAGTTAAGGCAACACTCATCAATTGTTATTTATATCGAATCCTTCGTCCAAACCTACCTACATTAAAATCTACTCAAAATATTCATGCTCAATCTACTATTCTCACATGCACTATAATTAACTCTTTCTAAAATTACTACAATCAAACTTAAATCCTTAACACTGCTGAAATGTACTATACAGACAAACTTGATTGACTGATGTAGTTTAGCTGCCTGCTTACATTTTTTTAAATGTTGGAATGAGTTTGTGAAGAAATAAATAAACATCATTCTTAAGAAGAAAGAAAACAGTTCCTAAAAAATTGCATATTTATTAGTCATTTATTATTTTGTTCAAGTTCCTCCAACAACCAACTCTAAAAGACAATTGTGTAATAGTCTAGTAGACTACAGAAAAACTACGCAGAATGTGATGGATTGTAGTGATAATAAGTTGCTTTTCTTTGAGCGAAAAACACTTGATCTGTTAAACTATATTATAATAAAAGCACAATTTTCAGTGTAGTAAGGGATGTGTGTGTGTGTGTGGGGGGGTGTGTGTGTGTGTGTGTCTAGGCTAAAATTGTGTGAACTCAAAAATGAACTCATCTATAAACCATGAACTCAGTTTCAGTGTCCTTTTCATGCAAAGCGTTTAGTCGGCAAAACTGGTCGAAAACTATAGATTTCAGATATGGAGGGTCCTGCTGGACTAAAGCAATTCTTTACAAGAGTAATTTGCAATCCTGATAATGCAGGGTGTAGCATGGAAATATCACTAACAATTTAGCACAAGATAAATAGCTTTTCCCAACTAATATATTTGTCTTTATTGTGGCAAAGCAATGAAAGAACTTAGTGCCTCTGTGAATTGCATTGAGGAACACAAACAGCACTGTTTTATAGAGACGATAACAGAAGAAGTCAAGTTCCTGTTGAAGCAACACCAGCAGCCGGACGACTAGTTTAGAATTGATTCAAATTGCAAATAGTCCTGTCCCTGGAATCAAGAACTTAATTTGGACTTTCAAAATAAAGCGTAGTCATTTTTCAAAATAAAGGTCTGTCTGTTGCAGATTAGATTCTTCTTTAGTAATGGAAGCAAGGTACTTATTGAAAAGGAATTATGGAGCCTTTCAAAATAAAGCTCAAAGACAATTTAAAATAAAAGCCTCAATTTTACATAGAATAAGTTTAAAAATGGATTCCAGATTACTGACCAATATAAATTATTGATAGAAAGTAGATTGATATTTCAGATTAAATATTTGTCCAAAAAAATAAAAAGTGCTGCTTTTTTCCAATTGAAAGATCACAAAATTAAGATCGGAATAAACAATAAAACTATTTATGTTATAAAAAGTTTGACATCTTTAGGAACTTCCTAATAATCTGAAACTGAACCGTTTCTCACTAATCACATCCAGGATAAACATATTGAAATGGTAATAATTTTAAAAAATCCTTTTATGTTATTATGATATTTGAGTAAAATAATTTGTTCCCAGTGAGACACTTTCAGTTTAATAAGTTATCAGTAGGCATGTCGCAATAAACAATCAATTAATTGCATGATAAATTAAAACAAACTCAATTTCCATGATTCACTGTTTTTCTCTCTTTCATCGTAAGTGGATGATTAAAGTCTTCAGTCTGGTTCTTTGGTCTCAACCAGGACTTTTTTGAAGGACTATGTTGATTACAGAGACTTCATCATTTCATTGGTTGCTTTTGTTGCTTGGTTTATTTATTTTAGATCTTCAACATGTCTTCCAGTTCCAGTGTTAAATGTTCATTAGAATTTAAGGTTTATTGATCCTTGACAATATGTTTCTGCATTATATTGCCATGTTATTACTCAAAAATTGTGTCACAACAACAATATTAGCATTTATCACAATAACTGGGACATTTATTGTCCAGCTAAATTTGTTATGGCCTGTTTATTGGTAAAACAAAAGAAAACCATTAGTAAAAAGCAACAAAAGCCTGTCACTGCACACACCAACTGCTGGTCTGGCTTGTAGCCAAGAGAATATGTTTTATTTGGAGCGACAGACAGATGACTGAACAGCAAAGACACATTCATCAAGGATTCTGCACCCTGAAAAAATACAGAGACCGACCCACCATCATCCACCTGAAGCTGGAAGAAGTGCCAGATCCCAAACATGTGAGGAGCTGGCTCACGCAGCACTCAGGTATCACACAACCTGACCCCAGCAGACAACAGTCGGCTCTGGGTGTTAAACCACCCCGACCGCTCCATACATCACTGTTATCTCTATCACCCCTGTGAAGATTAGCCCTCAGCCAGAAGCTACCTTCCTGCTCAGACTGCCACTAGTGAGCAAAAACCCAGAGAGCCCCGGCGGCACAAGGTGATGACTCAAAAACAACAAGCGAATGTGTTGAGGTGCGCACGAACACGTGCACCAGCTGAATTCAGTCCACTAGAAAATGTGATGTTCTCCTCAAAGCTGCAGCTTTTCCTCAGAATACACCTAGAAACCGACACTGAAACCCAAACAGAAATGTGCAATACTGCATGTGATGATATTGATCCAATACTAAGTAAATACAAGGCCTGTATCATCAATACTTACTAGAATTGAAGTTTGGCTTTTAGGCATTTTTTGTGTTTCTTTCTTTAAATTAATTTGTTAAAACCTTGAGACAAAGTTCAGAGGCATCTACAAAATACTCCAATAACATATTAACTTGACAAACAGAAAAAAGAAAAGCTAAACAAATTTGTGTGCATTTTTTCTAAAATAAAATTGCTAAATAAATAAATAATCATTTGAGAGCACATTGAAACTAAATCATTTTTGAGGTATAACTGAGGAACTACGGTGCAAAAATAAGATGTCAGGAGGGAATCTGAAGTCACAGTATCGACCTTACCACGATAGTATCGACCCAGTTCTGATACCAACTCGGTCTTGATGTTACTGATGTTTTGATTGGATTCGCCCACCTCTACCCACAAAACTCAAAAGTTGGATAGTTTTAACTGGGTGTGGACCAGATATCAGCATCAAGGTGGAACAAGGTTTCTGATTAAAAAGGCTAAAAATTGTTCACCGTGTTTCCATGGCGATACGTCCTCCCAGTGAGATGCCAGAGAAAGCGCCAGAGTCAGCTGGGATTCCTCCAGCTTTATCAAGCATGAAATAACAGTGGTACCCCTCCTCCACCTGTTGCTGTCCCCTCCTATTTAGCTGCTTGATAAAACATAACTACACTTTTCTGTTTGCTATTAATACAGAGACAGTTTCAGCTGTTTGGAATTTTTTTACAACCACAAAACTGAAGAAGCTCCACACATCAGTCTTATTAGGACTGCAGGCTCAACCCAAAACGGCAGCATGAGTAGGATATCCTTGTTCTGTATCAAAACCAAAACAAGATGAACATCTTAGATAACATTATAGCATCTTCTTTCATCTGTCCTCCACAGTGGATCAAATACATGAGGTAACAAAAGAATCCAGCAAGAGTGAATGAGAGGTGGTTAATTACTGCAGCCCCATATAACCAGGTACAAACAAGGTGCAGCTGTGAAGGGAGAGCAGAAGACAAGGTGAGGGAGAGAGAGAGAAATGGCACATGAGGGGGAGGAGGACAAGAAATCACCAAGAACTACACAAAGAATGGACGACAGATTTAAACTAAATAAATAAATACCAAGAAAAGACTGATCAACAGAAACTAGGGGTAAACAACAAGGTGGAAAAGCAAACAACAACCAAAGTATCACATTTAAACAACACAGAGCTACCAGAATAATCCACCTTGACTTGTTTTTACTTAGAGAAGCATTTATCAGACCTAATTGTCATTTTATTTTAATCACAGCTGCAGGGTAATGTTTTACAGGCTAAAATACTTAAAAGAAGAAAAGGAGCAACAGGTTCTTTGACAGACGTGGTTCTGAATCCAACAGAAAATATACAAGTAAG
This sequence comes from Phalloptychus januarius, assembly GCA_902982915.1. Lineage (NCBI taxonomy): Eukaryota > Metazoa > Chordata > Actinopteri > Cyprinodontiformes > Poeciliidae > Phalloptychus > Phalloptychus januarius. The sequence continues at coordinate 816,756 of CADWAE010000121.1, forward strand.
AATAAGACTATTGGTATTTATTGAGAAAGACATGCCCCTAACTGCTACAGCATCCACAGGAAGTTTTTATAGGCTTATTTTCATGTTTGTATTTCAATATTTATGTCTTGATTGTAGATGCTGACTCTTTATTCCTTTGTATGAATTGACCTTGATTCTCTGGAGAGGTCAGGGGTTTTCAACAGGGGTCCAAGGCCCTCCCTGGCCCCCAGCTGGGGGCACCACTGTCACTGTGTATTTTTATTCAAATAAACATGTGCATCAAATTTCATGGTGATATAAGATAAAAATGATGGGAAATGTTAATTTTCAATCTAATCAAAAATAAACATGAAAATTGTCCTCTCTGTGTTTAAATGATGTAGTGGGAGTTACTCCTGTCTTCACCTGCTAATGTTATTATCTGATGGGGACCAGATGGGGCCCTTTCGATGACCCCCAGCCCCTCAGAGTAATAACTGGGCTCCACTGCTCCACTTATTAAATCAGTGCTTTAAAAAATTAAGCCACAAAATGTCATATTAATCATCATTTCTGTGGAGTCGGTGACAGAGACGTGTGATTACTGAACTCTGTTTCAGGGGACTTCATTTGAAGGAAACCTACTAATGACATATTTATTACCTGCCTGGGTGGGATGAATGGGGTGCAGGGGGTTGGGGGGTGGGGGGGTTGAGTGTCTTCCTAATTTGCCCTCCAGTTCTACTGTATAATATCAGAAAAAGCAGCAGAGATGAGAAAAACCACACTAGGTGAGAGCTTTCTGTCAGGCTTCAGGGTCTGGATCCCAGAGAGAAGAACCAAAGTAAAGGAAAACGTCTCTTTGCAACATCTGGAGCTAGAACTCTATTCCAAATCAACCCAGAGGTAAATAAAGCGGAATATTATCGCTTTCTTTACGAAATGATTCGCATCGTGAGCCTCCGGTGCCCAGGGTGGGTGGACATCTTCACAACTGTCCACTAAGGAAACATAGTGAAGCACAACGGAATGTAAAAAGCCCATTTTCCCCTCCAGCCGTGAGGGAACGCGCTCAGGATGCTGATGTTATCCAGCCTGCTGCTGTATCAGATCAGATGGTTTTAAAACAGCAGCAGAATGCACCAGAGAGCTGACCAAAGCAGAACAGCCGCTTACCAACATCCAGGATTAAAACTGCCGAACGGTTCGTCTCTAGCTGGAAGCCACAGCCAAGTTAGACGGAGGTCTTACCTGTTCCGGAGAGGAGACAGACCGCAGCACGATGTGCGCCGAGCCGAGCCGAGCCGAGCCGAGCCGAGCCGCGCAGTCTGCACAGAGAGGACCGACCGCAACACGTCCCGACAGGGAACTACTAAAGTGCCAATGCTTAGAAAGGACAGGAAAATTCAGACCACTCCCCTCTTATCAAACTATTGCCAGCTGTTTGATGCAATCAGCCGCGTCTCCGTGGATTAGCAGAAGGAGGGCTTAAAGTTTCATCTGATGTCAATCTGAGACGCAGTTCATGAAAGAGAGCAAACATGCGCTCAGGTCCTGGGTGATATGCGCTAATTAGGATTAAAAATGAGATTAGGGTGGAGTTTCACCGTCCAGTAGCAAATCAACCCAAATAGTCCAATCCACCCACCTTAGAGTGGCATTCGGAAAATGTAATTGCTTAATGGAAACAATTCAATTTGGAAAACAAATAAACAAAACGTTAGGCTGAGGCTCAACACCCGAGTGTAGGATCAACAACTGTTTGTTACCACTGGCGAAAATGACGAAGACAACAGGAAGCGTGTTTTTTTTAATAATATTGGTGAACAAACTGTGATTTTAATTGCATTTCTTGTTTAATAGAAACGCTGTAATTCTGAAATTGTGTTCTTTTTACTTCAGTGGAATATTAAAGTTTTGAACACATTGTAATGGAAACGCAGGTGGTTAAAGTTTCACTTTCAAAATAAATACTAACACAAACAGGTGGGAATGGAATTAAAGGTACAATACAAAGTATTCATTGTTTTGCTGCTTTTGATCTAAATTCATAGTAAATCGGACCACAGGCATCCAGTGATTTTTACTCAATGCAGACTTTGGCAGTAAGCACATATAGCTAAATAAAACAGGAGGTTTTTATTATTATTATTTTTAACATATTCTAGTTGCCGAGAATAGACAGAGAAAAAATCCAGACAAAGATAATAGAACAAATGTAGTTCTGAAACATGGTATAAAGAGGCATTTTGTTTGATTTAAAGCTCTCTTTCCCCAACAAAATAGGACTTCCTCACTTTATTAAAAATATTATGTTTTGTTTGTAGTTGTGCAAGTAAAAAAAACATTTTGCAAAAATGGACTGAATTTTAGTCTCTTTGAAAAGAAACTTGCAAAAGTGGGGAGAATGTCATTGCAGATGATTCACATTTAAAACCTTAAATAATACCTGATCTTTCCCTAAATAGAAGCCTTTGGAACCAATTTGAATAATAAACTAAACTTTACTGTAATATTAGATAATTAGGTTTTGGAAGATATGATTGGATTAAAATGACCTTGAGATGAATTGAGATGAATTGAACCCCAAATCCAAAGCATAAAGTGTTTTTGAATTGAGTTGAAAATGAAATAAAAACGTTAATACATTTCAAAAAACAGAAACAAAGATGCCATTTTATAATTTCTTATTTTGACGAAACAACTACCAGAGCATTTGAAACTTCTCAGACTGAACGATGACACCTTCATGGTATGTGGAGGCAAAAAACACATGGAACAACAGGAGACACAAAGTTAATGAGATGTTATAATGACACAAACTCACAGAGAGAAGGGAGGAGATCAGAGCGTCACATAGCAGGTCTCCCACCTGCAGTGGGTTTAACACATGCTTCAGGGTCCCCAGAACCCACACCATAAGCTCAAAGTGAAGGCTTCAGACTTAATCTTAAAAGCAAAGAGGCCGTCAGCCTCCTGAACCCGAACTGGAAGTGGTTTTCACAGGAGAGTAAGCTTCTACTTTTAGAAACTCCAGGAAGTGCAAGTAAGGCTGCGCTCCCAGAGCATAGTGCTCTGTTTGGGTAATATGCTACGGTGAGGTTAATAGAGCTTGGTTAAAAGGGTTTGGTATATAGGGAGGAGCTTTTAGATTCTATTCTCCTTCCCAGTTCCCAAAGAAGTCTGTTATCTTCATATTTTGAAGGATCTGGTGAGGTTTGCAGAGACAGACTGGGTCATCCAGCTAAAATATACACTGTATACACTGCAGTATATAATGGGGCAAACTAGAGGGAGACCAAGTGTAGCTTTGTTTTTAGCACCAGTCTGAATCACTGTGATGTGGAATTTATTGTGGGGTAAAACATCAATTCAGTATTTAAGTTTCAGTTGAAAGGTAAGCAGTAAGATTTTATTTACATCTTCATTTAGTACCAATCCAAATGAGTGCATCTCACAGGCTAAAGCTAACAGCTAGCTTGAGAGGGACCGAGACCAAAGCAGATCTGTTCAACTTCATTCTAATAAACTTTATAATGTTTTTTGCAATCACTAATTATAAATTCGTAAACCTTTATGCGTTTGGCCTTAAGGAACATAACATAAAACAAAACTATTTACAAGAAGTAGATTTAGGAGGCAGTGCTCCACCATTTACGCCCCAATGTTAAATAAATACTGAGAACAGGTTTATATTTAGAAAATGTTCTCATTACAAAATAAAGGGTTGCAATAATTACTAGTACTATTATTTCCTTACTCTTCTATTAACCAGGTACTCTAAAGGGAATTGCTGGCTCGGTTATCAGTTATCATGCAGGAAGATCATTGTTGGTTCACAGCTTCGAACCAACAGCAAAGTGTTCAATGAAGGGCACACACATACAGACTGTGGAAGAACCAGAGTGTTGATTTTGTTGGACGTCTGCTCAGAATTCAACACTGTTGACTGTGATATGTTACCAAAGCTAATAGAGAGCTGGACTGGACTTCTCATCAGAGCGGACAGAAGTCATGTGTGGGGTACCCCAAGGTTCAATCCTCAGGCCCCCTCTATTGAACATCTACAAACTCCCAATAAAAGAAATATGATTAGTAACAATAACTACACAGATGCTACACAGTTCAGCAGGTGACTACAAACCCATCCAAGCAATAGAATAGAATCGAGGTGTGAAATGTGAGGAGGTGCTATAACTTTCTCCAGCTGAGCAGAAACAAAACTGACGTTATTATCTTTGGACCTAAAGAGGAACGGTCTAGAGTCAACACAGCTTCAGTTACTACAGCTAGAAACTAGGTATCATAAAGACAGTAACAAAGACAGCCTTTTATCACCTGAAGAAAATTTTCAAGATTAAAAAAATGCAGAGAAACTCACTACCTCTAGTTCTATTGATTACTGCTAGAGTGTCTTCACAGGTCAGACAGCTGCAGCTGAAGCACAATCCTGCTGCTCGTGTTCTCACTAAAAGAACACATTAAAGATCTGCTGTTGTATGAACCTTCCAGGCCTCTCAGGTCTTCAGGTTCTGGTCTGCTCTGCATCCCCAGAACCAGAACCAAACATGGAGAATGAACGTTCAGCTTCTATGTTCAACAAATGTGGAACAAACTTCCAGAAAACTGCAAAACAGCAAAAACGGTGAGTGCCTTTAAATCTAAATCTAGATAAATATCCCAGCTGTTTAGAGTTGCCTTTTATTAATAACAGCTGGCACACTGATTGACCGATTGGTGGTTTGAGAAGACAGAGCAGACGCACAAAAAAGAAACAGAAGAACTGATGTGGGAGTAATTTCTATGTTCATGATAAATAAAATGGCAGGAGAGGGAGAACATTTAGCTCCAATGCCTTCTTGCAGGAAGGTACAGAATGCTAGACCAGATGTAGCTTCAATGGAGAGAAAAATAACTACTGGAAAGCAAAGTTAACAGTTGAAATAGCAGCAAGTAATGCAGTTTACAACCCCGAATAACCTAACCCCGGAGAACGAGGCATGAGAACCAGAACCAGGGAAAACCATCGTATCATTTTAGAAGTAAAAATTAGTTCACTTTAAAATCTTGGTGGAGTTTTTTAACATAGAGCAGATTTAGAAGCATATACATAAAATGTATCTGTTAAGATGCATTTACAGATACATTTACAGATCAGTGTATCTATAAATGCAGGTACATTGATCCTTCATTTCTCAGAAGCATCCGGTTGGAGTCTGATAAGGACTGAATGAGTTGAGCCTAGACTGCAGTCCACTTAGAGAGATAAACACAAGCATATAAAAGCACAACGAACAAGATCCCAGCTTCTGTACAAGCCTTTACAGATGGCGGAGCAGCGGAGCCGCTGTGAGGATCCTGTTTCTACAATAGTGTCTTTTTAAATTTTTAAAGAAGGCCAGGAAGTCGTTGCACAGAATTGTAAGAAAAGCATGACTGAACAGAGTCATAACTCTGCGCGGGTGGCTTCAGCACTGGAAACAAAAAAAAGCTGTTTTTGTTTACTTCAATGACTGATGAATAATGTTCTTTGTGGAAGGAGCTCTGCAGGAGGACCTTTGTGCAGCTGCAGCAAGGAAATTGTTTTTTTTCTCCTCAATGTTTTTCTTGTATTATTGCATTTTCAATTTGTTCAAAGCCTTGCAACAAGTGTTTTTCCTACTTAGGAGTTGAACTGATTTCACCTATAAACAAAGCTGCTTGTTAAATTTTAAGAGTAATGGCATTAAACAAAAGGACATCCATTATAAGGCCTTTTAGGAAGTATAAAGAAACGTAAAATGCTCTCAGGAGGTATGGAACGGACACATCTAGCTTATTTCTAGTTAATAAACTTATAAAGCCAAGAAAATTAAGCTTCTGATAATCTAGACAACTTTATCAGAAGTCCCAGGGATGTTGTTCAACTTGAGTTAAGGCAACCTATAAATGCTCACCATAAATTAGTAAGCATTTATAGTATGCTTACTGAAGCATACTATAAAATGTGCTTTAGTACATTTATAGTATGTACTAAATTTGTACTAAATTAGTATGTACTTAGTTTTACTACTAAGTGAAACTTAGTAGTAAACTTGAGATTATAGTGATACCACCTACATGGGTCCTACATGGCAGTGGCCCTACATGGGCAAACCCGTGTGGGGCCCCATGGAAACCGCAGACATGCCCATGTGGGACCCATATTGTCTGCCCTCCTTTTCCCTTTATGGGGCCCACCTAGGTATGCTGGCTGGGTCTGTTGCTAACTACCTGGTTAGACACACAGGCCTTCAGTCTCACAAACTGTGGTCTGTTTGTCAGATGAGGTGAAAACTCCAGCAACACCTGAAGTGTCAGGAAACAACTTTATTGCGAGACCAACACGTTTCAGCTTGTAGCCTACAAAACAGTTGTTTCCCAAAACTTCAAGTCACACTGATGTCATCACTTTAGCAGGTTTTTTGACCTTGCACAATGGGAGTCAAAGTTGTGCCAGAAATGGTGTGGATTTCTCTGTTGGTCAGGTTGGTCATTAATCCTGTTCTTGCTGAGACCTCCACCTGTGTCTTGTGGAGTTTCTGACAAAGCAAATCAGGCTGAATTGTGTGAAATGTGCTGGAGAAATAAGAGAACATGACTCTCAGTGTGAGAAAGGAGAAAATCCTGTCAAAATTTGGCTTTGTGAAGCAAAGAGAAAAAACAAGTAAAAATAAACATGTTAGACTGAGATAATAAAAAGATGGCCCTCAGAAACACTGCTAACATTAAAAACATTAGTTCTTGGTGGTAAACAGCTGCTGAGACTTTACCAGACAATAAGCTGCTTTTGAACAACAAGCAAACAGAAGCTGATTTGTAAATCGGAGCGGCTCTGTTTTCCCTCCAACTTTAATTTTCCATATGAAGAATGTGTTTGTTCTAACAAGACAAGCTAAACAATCAAACAGAAAAAAAGATGCAATATATTTTTATAAGTTCTTTGTCTGGACCGGCAAAGAGGTCACGGGAAGGAGGGACTCTTCTCTCTGACCTCCTTCTGGAGACCCAGGTCAGCAACAAAAGACAGAGGAGTCATTATCGTTAAAGATAATAACTCCAGAGGCCATTCAGGTGAGCACAAATCCCACAGGAAGCTGCGCCTGCAGTGTGCACATCATTATCAATACACTCAACTCCCTAGCGAGGCTCCATCCCTGCAACAGAAAGGAAGAGGCGAGGGTAGATCACAGTTTCATGATCTGTGGAGAATGTGCTTTGGATCCAGGAACGCAAACTACACCAAGGGCAAATGTGCTGTTATCAGAAGCGTCTGCATAATTAAAGTATTCATTTCATGTAATTATGGGATAATCCGGGGGGACACCAAGTGTTACGTTATGAACTTCCTGATATTGAACAACCTAGGCATATGTTGGAAGAGCTGTGTAACACAACACGGCCTCAGTCGACTTTCGAGCTGACAGAGACCATCGATGAAAACGTACGCTTCCAATTTTAACATCCATTTTTCACCACAACCTGTGAGGTTTGGCGAAAACCTCACAGGTTTTCAACAGTAACTGCTTTTTTCTTCAGAACACCAAGCAGAAATTAGATTGTAGCCTATTTCCATTCACATTCTGAAGTACCACATTAGAAATGGAGATGGCAACATTTCAAAATAACTTACTCAATTTCACAGAAAACTTTGTATGTTCGCTTGAGGTGCATTATGGCTTTTCTGAAAGAGAGTTAATGTGTTAAAAGCAAGATGGAAACAGGTTCTGATGAACGAGAACATTTACCTGACATGATTGATCAGCTGTTTCCACTGTTAGAATCATTAGAATTGCATTTCTTTCTGCAGGTCTCTGGGCAGCATGTAGCATCACCAGAACTAGTTAATATGACAGAACTATTAACTAGTTCTGGCAACTAGTTGTTGTCATCAGGAATGTGTTACCTGTGGTTCACTTTGACAAAGCATGGTTTAAGCTGTATTCCAGAATCATTTATTAATATTTTCTAACTATTAAATCGAAAGTTATTGTCATATGAAGAAAAGGTGGAATAGCTCCAGTGAACAGCCACTGAGCTGTGTGTGTGTGTGTCTGTGTGTGTGTGTGTGGGGGGCGTGTGTGTGTGATAGACAGCAGCCAGCCATGGAGCCCGGCGCTCTGAAACGTGTCCATCCGCTGCAGTCCATGACGTTGACCGTAAGGACACTCTCAAATCTAGCGGGGCTCAAGAGTCACACACGTTAACATGCTGTTTGATTTCCTGCAGCTGAGCAGCTAATTAAAAATCTGGCCTCCAACTGGCACTATATCTGCTCTCCTTCCTGGTGGCTCTTAAGGAGAGCTGAGGGTTACCAGCAGACGAGACTCTCATTAGAAAATACACATGAGGCAGGATTTATAAGAAAAAAGCACAAGTTCTGATTCTGGCTCTGTTGTAGGTCTTATTGTGTAACTTGGTTCCTCTTTTACTTTGTTTTTCAAGATTTAGTGTATTTAGTTCTGGTTTACAATCTAATTTTAAATATTTAATTATGCTATGATTATTATCATCACAGTGAATATAAAATGTGTGTGCACCAGGGTAAAATTTCTTTATATTGCAACTTAATAATAAATAAATTTTAAAAATAGGAATTTGGACACTTCATTAAATAATATGTAGATTTTAAGATATCTGATGTTTTTTCTTTAGGATTATTTCTTGGGGCAAAAAACATTAATTGAACTTGTTTGCAATGAGGACACCTTATCAGTTACTCTTATTCACTTTTTGTTGTAATACTCTATGCTAGGATATATTGCTGGGTTTCAGACACGTAACCTGGATAATGCGGACAATTCAGATGGGGGTCAGGAAGTGGGTTTCTCTGGTCCAAACAGAGCAAAATGGATCACGAGTAGCTAATGGCCTAAAAGGACTGGCACAGATGAGATATCCTGAAAAAATATGTGTGTGTGGTGTGTGTGTGTATATATATATATATATAACATTAATTGAACATAATATATATATATAACATTATATATATATATATATATATATATATATAACATTAATTGAATATATATATATATATACTTCAGAAAAATATCGGATTTTTGCTATGTGGACGTAGTCTATCGGGGTCTAACAAATGCTTCCCCACCCCTCACTTTCAGCTACAAGATGTTTGGAGTTTACTGCATGTTCAGACTGTTTCAAGTCAGCATCTCAGTGAGATCTAGCTTTTTAAATTTAGTTGTGTTAAACTGAACACAATGACCTTCACGCTTCACAGTTGGAATAAAGATCATTTTTCTGGATTTTTGTTTTAAACTCATCTATCCAATAGTCATCATTCAAAAAGGTCCTGGACAATATGAACTAGATGGATCGAGTTCATATTGTCACTTCAGGCTCTTTTCCACTAAACTGCCTCTGTCCACTTCAGTCCCACACAGATTGATGTTCCATCAGCAGATCCAGTGGGCTCTGCCTGGCTGGCTCAGAGTTTCATACCAAGCCACACTGAGCCGGGTACGGCACTGAAGCCATGTGATCAACAGCTGACCACGTTCATTGATTGGCTCATGATTCAAACTCCAAACATTATAGTTGAGCTGTGGATGGCAGACATGCTGTCAGAGATCTGCACAATTATGAATTTAATCAGGAGCAGCTGCAGGGACACATGCAGTAAGTTCTGCAGCAGAATGACTGAGAATTAGCAACGCTGTGAGCTGTATTTATATTTGGTAAAAGGTATTTTATTTAGATGGGAAAAAATAGGTAAATCCTCTGTGAATTAAAGGTGGTTTGGTCCTTCACAAGTGGGACTATTTAAGGCTGTAATTGCACCTGTGGTTTTGTTCTTGATGCTGGCTTTGAAGAATAAACCGTTGCTTTTCCATCTTCCTCTGCCTCGACCTTCATCCTCACCAAAAATCCAGCACAAAAGATTTCCTCCAAGACCAGGGAAAAAGTGCTAATGAGGTGTGTTTCTATTTACCTGGTAGATTTTGTGCCAAAAGGTGTAAACTCACATTAGGTGAGAAAGGAAAGAGCAGAAGAGGTTTGAATTCAGTCCACAATGAATGTGCTGTAAGAAAACCTTTGGTGATGACGGGTCCAGGTTGGAGGGAAGGGCCCCTGGCCAGCAGATTGCTCCAGCTATATGAAGCACATCCAACATCAAGCGGGCAGTTTAGTAATGCCAGCTTCCTCATGAAAACAGATTTTCAACATGAAACCGAGGTGAAATGTCACATTTATACACGAGTGCTGATAACAGGAAAGCAGTCTAATGCCCAGCCTTATATAACATAATGAGACAGCGTTCCCAGAATCTCTCTCGTGTCTCCTAGAATTAAATGAGCTTTGTTAAAAGGCATTCAGAGAATGCTATTTATAGTGACGCTGGGGTTTGCTTGACCAGGAGGGTTTCTGGTTAGCTTTCTTGGAAGGCATGCACTTGCTGGCTTATGTTACACTGTAGAATATTTTTTAATGCAATTAAACAATTTTGTGGACTTCCTCAGAATCTATGAGTGTAAAGCATGGAGGTAATCAGATTCAGTTTGCTTTGAAGGAGAGCAAAGAAAGGAGGAAAAAGGCAGAACCTGTTTCTGGTTTCCCTGAACATGAGAGGCTTTTCTCCAGACACTCCAGATTTATTATTCCATGGTGCAAACAACCCTCAACATACAGAATGTACAAACTATCACTTGCCCTCAGTGTTTTCACATTTTCTAATGTTACAACTATCAATTAATTATGATCTGCTTTAGGAGGATTTAACAGTTTTTCCCACCTGATAGTCCAGTAAACTCTGTTTGACTGAAGCCAAAATTTGCAACATTTTCAGCTGATGTGATTCACTTTCACACTGCACTGTCAAACCATCGGAACCCTTTAAAACCTGTTCACCTCCTGGCCTGTGGTGGCGCTGCACCAACAACTGAAGGAACAACACAAAAACCTCAGAGGAAGACCCTGAACAAAACTTCCTTCTTCACAAAATGCAACAAAAATTTTAGTGGCTGTGGGATTTCTCTTTTGTCTTTGGCAAAATATATGACCTCCTTGAGTCTTGTGTGAACAGTGTCTCTGTCAGAACTGACAGAAATGTACCATACCGACCTGGGCCGACTGCTGTCCTGATACAGTCAACGTTTCTGCCCCCGTTTCCGACCACATCTGTGCAGAGCAAATGAGACAGCAACCGTTTGGCACCTACTTATCATTTGCATAATCACACTCAATCAAAAAAAGGGTTCAATGGACAACATGAGGAGCAGAAGCTCATCTTCAGCCATTTTTAAATGTCTGAGTCAGAATGCAAGATCACATCATGGGATCACATCACAAAGAGCCACACAACAAAGTAACATACAATTTATTCAATTATGTGTAACGAAAACAAAATGTGTGCAGAGCAGACTCACCTCCAACCTCGCTGCATACGCTCCAGTCAATGGATAATTATGGTTTACGTCGTTTTAATCCTTGATTGGTCCCATTTTCAGCTCAGCTGATTTGAGAACTGTTAATATGTCCATCAATTCATTTTGTCCTGCGAACAAAAGAGAGCTGATGCCCTTCAAAAGTATTAAACATTTTGAACATTTCCAAACTTTCAAGAGCAGTTTTTGGATGAAGCAATTTATTAACAGCAGCAAAAGATGTGACATTGGAAAACAACACAAGGGTAATTGTTACAAACATAGCTGCCACTGGTCTTAATAGCTTTTTTAACCCAGAAAGTGATTTGCCACCTTCATAGAGGTCACGTTCAACCCAATAGGGTGGCTCATGTCAGGGAAAAGTATTTTTTCATTTAAAAGTAACAAAATGTGCTGAAATTTTTAACAAGGTGGCAGTGAAATGGAAAAATCCAGACAATTTTTCATAACAGTGAGATACTGTGTTGGTAAAATCAAACTAAAAGGAAATAAACCTTAGAGTATTTTTAAATGAATGATTATCCTGGTGTTATTTTAGAAATTCAGTAATATTGTTCTGGCATTTTCACAGAGCAGATGGACATGTTTCATATTCTCTATTTCATACATACATGTTTCCATTTGTGCTTTCACTCTTATTCTGTATCCATAAACAAACCACTTTGGGTTGATGTAATTAAACCATTATACATCAGTTTATTTTTGTTATGAATTAGAAATACTTTTAAAAATGCTCAAAACTGCCATTTAATTTGACTGTATATTACTTTATAAAAAATTATGTGACACCCTATTTATAATTCATTTAAGATATTTTATCCATTTTGCCCAGTTACCTCTTAATTAATGCAACTCATCAGCTATACAAGCAGATATGAAACCTCTCAGTGGCATCTACAAATTAAGTGTGGAAATCATGATTCTGGTTAAAGTTGGGATGAAACTGGAGTTTCAGCTTAATGCATTTCCTGCAGTAAATTTTATCAGCGTTATTCCATAAAATAACTGCAGGCTTTTACAGCTTGAAAATATCAAGGATTATGTAGATTTTAAGTAAAATGTATATGAAATGCAGGTGGACAAATATTGTCTCCCATGTGCCTTACATGTAGTCGACGGGCCTTAGAGTTTACATTGGGCTTTTCAACTTTAAGCCTATAAAGTTTCGTTCACTGCAGTCTGAAGGGACCCAATTCATTTTTTTGTCTTAATGTGATCTCTATCCGATCTTTTCATGACAGTCTGAGCAACACAGATCAGACTTTTTCTAATGTCACCAGGCCGCTTGGATATTTAAACTTTTCCAATATGATCTGTGTCTGAATGGCAAGGTCGCATCTGTCCAACCTGAACGTCATTGCTGCTGGACAAATGTCCCTATTCTGCGTGCTGATACACACAAGTGGGAAGAAAAGCAACAACGATGGCAGACAACAATGAGGATTAAGCTGTTAATGTGCTGGCTCCGATCGGACAACAATTTCAAAATTGGAAGATATGCTCCACGTTTGCAAACACTGAGCACTTCTTTTTTTAAAAGCAATTGGCAAAAACTCTCTACTGCGTTTGCTGGACACTTTGAAGGTGTTTGTCAAAGTGTCTTCTGTTTTTCAAACAGAAGATCAAGTCACATATATTTTTAAGTGTGAACAAAACGGCCCAAAAAAAAAAGGGGGGTTTGGGTCACTTCAGCTGCAGTGTGGAAAGTAGCCTTAGTTCCCTTAAACACAATGCTTCCCACAGTGTGGGGTGCACTCCCCGAGGGGGGGCACTTCCCCCCCCCCCTCAGGGAGGTGCACAATGAATGAAAGAAGAAGAAAAAACTCAGGGAGCTGTTCATGTTTTAACCCCATTTTGCACAGAGGATTTTTTAAAATGTACTGATAGCAAAGTTGAATATTGTTACAAATAAAACAAAGGAAATATGTTTGAAACAACATGAAAACAAAAAATACTCTTCTACAGTATAGAATTTAAAAAAAAATCAAAAAATAGTTACACAAAAGTGTTTCGCTGTAAAGATGGTTTTTAGTTTGTTCTGTTGCAACTTGAAATGTGAAATAAACTTCAGTGAAGTTTGAAAACAAAATATGTCTTTAGGTTTATGTCTGGTTGAACAATGTGTGTGTCCAGTTATTTTGTTTTTTTCTTTTTTGGGGGGATTTTATTATAACCCAGAGGGGGGCCCAGAAGAAAATCTTTGGGAACCACTACCTTAAAGACTTTCAGCAAATACAAACATGTTTGTTTATTTTGTTCTATTCTTGCTTTTCCAAGGATTCATCTTTGGACCAAACCCTAAATTTATTTAATTGTTTTTTTGTTTGTTTTTTAACTACATCCTTGTTCATAATGATATAGTCTATTTAAAAAGTTTCTTCTTTGCTAATCAGCTGAAATGTTGTTTTTAACTTCCAAACTCATTTGAAAATGCTAAATCTAATTTCTGTTTGAATTAATTCTCTCCTGCTTCTTTAACCTGAAGTTGCAAGTATTTTTTCTTTAAATAAGTTTGTTAAATTTAACATCTGAGTAATATGACAGGGGTGTATTTCATCAAAAGGTCCAATATACCTTTTTCATCATTTAGTTTACAACAGATAAACATTTGTTAAGCCTGTGAAATACTGGCAGTGATATCAAAGAAGCCGTATCAGAAAGTAGTGGGCCTCTGATATTCACAGGGATTATGGACCAGAACCACCTGCAAAGAGCTGAAATGTGTGAATGCTTGAGAGTCGCCCTAAAAACATTTATGTCTATATTAAAAGTTCAAACAAAAAATACATCTTAATTTACAGTCTTAGCTACAGCAGAAGCTAATATCTAAGATCTTCCTTTTCTCCACTCTTAAGGATACAGTCAACCAACGGCAAGAAAATAAATGTTTGTCCTGGATTGGCTGGTTTGCAAATGCCAGCCAATAGTGTGGCAAGTAGCAATTTTATTTTTTGAATATTTAGATATGCTCTACAAAAGATAAAATAAAGTAAAAATCAGTGAATAGACAAACATGTAAATCCATGATTATGGAGCAGAGAGAAGTGGTGGTCTGCTGTATGTCGAGCTACACATGACCACCAGGTTTGATTCACTAATCATTTCTCTCTTATATTGGGGTGTTTTTTTACAGACAGTTGAATAGGAAAACCAAAAAATATTCCTTAAAATGCACCGCTGTTTGAACTGTGGTCAGTGTCTGAATGTAGCTAACCCTAGCTTATGCAAACTACGTAGCAGGTGAAAGGCCAATGTCACTGCAGGAGAAAAAAAAACATCCCTTTGTACAAAATTGAATCAATAAAACAAACTACTGATTAACATTATTTTACAGCATCATTTTACCTTCTTAACGTTTGGTGTTTCATCGTGTAGAAGCGGATCAGTGAGGTCTGATCAGTTCCTTCTACAGCTCAAAACTACTTTACTTACTGGATGTTTCTCCCTTTGGGACATGGGGAGAAACATTTTTTTATCTTTCCTGCAGTTAGATGATTCTATATGCAGCAGCTGCATTAATTAGAGGAATTTTATTGCACTTTTGAATATGTAGTTTAAAGTCCAAATGTTCAGGTCTTATATTACTTTTAATCAAAGTAAAACATCTTAATGAACTTCTTCCACAAGTAGTGACTGCATGTTTTTTTGCCACTGGTTCTGTAATGAGTCACAGCCCTGCTTCCCACACTGGATGTGAGTAATGTTTCAGAGGGAAGAGACAAATCAGAGCTGCTTTTTATATCCAGACCTTTTAATCAGGATCTGACCTGTCTGTAATAAGTGACAGCCAAGCTGTGTAATCTAACCAGCGCTGCGACAAATTGCTTCACAAGGAACCAGAGGATAAAAACGTTTCTCTTTCTCTCATGGACGGAATCTGTGGAGATATGCATCAAATTCTTCACACTGGATTCAAGATGTTCCTAACCTCAGCCGCCGAGCGCCACAATTCAACACAATTTCACGACTACCTTAGCAACCCTGCAACAATAAACAAAAACATGTTTCTGTTTATGTGAAACCCCACTGACTTCTGTCATATTATCCCTGTTGTTAGAGCTTTAATCAGACTCTCTCTGTAGCGTGTTGGTGGCGGCTGCTGCTACAGCCTAAAGTCACACTTCTGTCTCATAACGTCTCAGATTTTATTTGCTTGCTTAGGCAGCACAGGTCTCTCTCTCTCTAATTGTCTCCTTGGGGAGATCTTCATGTGTGCAGGAGAGGAGCAGCCATGCGATTTTGGCTCACATATGTCTGACCTGGTGACTAACAGAAGAATCAGCCTCTGGGCACCAGGATGACAAAACCAAATCCTGCTCAGGAGCAGCTCAACCATTTGGAATAAATATCTCAATTTTGTCAAGTTTATTCAGATTTCAGAAATAGAGAAACTTGTTGTCTGTTTACATCTTACTAGAAATATAACAGGTACAATTTATACAATTTGTATAATATGTACAAACAGAAACGTGTGCTACCCTAAACCAAAGATGAACTAACTACATACACAGCAGGCATTTGCGACCCAAATTTCTTTTCTTTTCTTTTTTTTTTTTTGCCAAAATGTGACCCCTACATGACTTTTCCATGGTGGTCTGATTGGCCGTCGCCTGGTAAAAACCAGCCCTTTGTCCTACGCTTTGCTTCGTGCAGAGAGTCTGAACCCTCAGCTTTTGAGAAACGACTGCTTGCTGGAGACGTGGACTCTGCTTTTTAAGACTTTACCCAATCACTGACATTTAACTGTAATGCATGTGATGCAACGGTGCCATGCTCTGAAGCTTACTGGAAATTGCCTGTAAACAAGCATCTTCACAGCTAAGACAGCGTCGAACAACTCCATTAGTTTTAATTCCATATTTGGAAGCCTGTCCAACTTAACGACTTCATTCATTTTTCCACTAAAAAGCAAACAACTCTGAAACAGCACCAACAATCAATGTCATCATATACAATTTCTCTTTTTGTTTGCTCACTTTCTATTTTGGAGAAAGTGAGATTAATGGGAGAAATCTCAGACACAGCACTGAGCGTAGATGAGAATAAAGCAGAATTACATAAGAAGACTTTGGCCAGGTTGTAACTTCCATTTTATGTTAGTTTCTGTTTAAATACTCTCAATGTTTTTTTTTTTTTTGTTTTTTTTTTCACAAAAAGAGTTATTTCTTATTTTTTTGACAATGCTCCTATATGTATGGTTTCATATTGTGCTATCTGCCATGAACACTAAAATACGGACAAATTATTTTCTTTCAATTCCCCTATTTTATATTCTGAGTATTCTGTGAAATGTGATTTGTGTGTTAGTCCAAGTCCTGGTCATGTGGAGCTCAATATAAAGCTCCAGTCTCTTGAGGAAGTGTACAGACTGCTGCTCCAGACTCACAGGTGATGAATATCGCTCTGTTCTCTCTTTTATGAGAAATTGCGCCTGTATTTCTGCCGTTTTGTCTGACTCGATGAGCCCTGGAGGATACGTAGGGCGGCTCCCGGCAGAAGGAGAAATATATTTTTTGCCGTTACCTCTGAAGAGCTGAAGCTGATTCTTTGCATCCAACATTAAACAACAGGCCTGCAAAATCCTTAAGATTAGAAGGAGCAACTTCATTACCAATTGTTTAGCAGTTCCCTCATGTCTGTGATGATTGTTATAAATGTCCTTGTTTGTTTCGTTCAATGCTGCTCTTGGTGTTTTTACATTAGGCACCTTGTTAAGCAGCTGAAGGGCTGATATGCATCGGGAAGATCTACATGGAGCAGTTGGCTGCAGTTATCCTTCTGCTACATTGATACCTGTCTGAATTTGTTATGAAGAAACAGAATCAAACAGAAAACAGAGAAATAAAGATCCGACAGTACATATTAATGTACGGCCACAGATAATAAGCTACCTAACCTCATTGAAGCGCTAGGTAGCTGTTCTGCTCTCTACCTGGAGTGACTGTGTGGATGAGATGTCCAGCAAATACTCCCAACCAAAATACAGTCCAAACTCTCTGCAATAGAGATGGTTTGTAAAAGTTTGTCCCTCAGTTATAAACTCTGATGTTCTCTCCATGGCTGGCTCAGTGTAACCCAATCCGTAACCTCAATACAACTCTGCATTGCCATGACAGCTTCCTGTAATCATCACCTGACAAAAGGGGTTAGTCTATGATCCAAGCAGAGGTCCTGCTCTGGATCTGTATTCATCCATAATATCTGCATAAAACAAAACCAGAGTGTTGATGAACTCCTTTGTCATGTTTGGAGGAAGACTTCTGACCCACATGTTGGCTCAGACACACAAGTTAAGAATTTGTTTACAATGTGTATAAAGACAGGAATACTGCAGGACTTCTCACCATGGATCAGGTCCAGAGTTCTTCTGGGGCGGAGAGACGGATTAGTGACTGGGCGAGGTGCGGATGGTTGTTAGTTTGAAGAGGCAGGTGAAATGGGCCCGTGGTTCCTGGGAGGCTTTTCAGAGGGAGCATGGGGCAAATAGGTTCCAGGCAAAGTCAACTAGTGAGTCTGAGGCGAGTCTCTGGTCCAAAGGCTGAACTGAGAGCTGTAGTGAGCTGGCAGGCAGGTGAGGCATTGAGCTGCAGGTGAGCTTACATTCTGCTTCCGACTTAGAAACATGTGAGGTCATCAAAGAACCTGAGGTGAGGACTGAGTGAGTGGAGCAGAGCAACAAGCTGAGGTCTCACAGTACAGCTCAAAAACTAGATATCTCAAACAATGTCCAGCCTTTTTAAAGAACGGCACCAGGATGTTAGAGACTTTCATGTGAGACTAATCCTTCAATGGAGAGCAGAATGATGACTCTCAGGCTGATGACCCAATGAGCTGCAGGTGTGCAGCTCTGCTCCAGGGTACTCCCAGCAGGGAACCAATCAGGAGTGACTCAGACTTGTATAGAAACAAATACAGAACCTGACAATGTCAGGACCATAAACTGGAAAAATGTTGAAATGCAATAATTCCAGCAACCAGCCCAAATTAATGTTGTCTTAAAGGGGCATTACTATGCATATTCCAGGGATGTAGTGTCATTCCATAGTACAAGTTACAGCACATGTTACTGTTACCTTCAATTGTATTATGCTGCCTCAGTTTCATCAAAAAGGCAACACCACTCGCTTTCTGCACCCAGAATAAAAGGATTTCTCAAACATGCATGAAAGAATCAAAGCAACACTCCTGATATGTTTTTGATGAGGGACTAACAAAATAACATGATGTACAGCTAAACAAAAGTCAATCTTTTGCAAGATTGCCCCTTTAATGCTGGTATTTTTCTGTGACGTTTGCCTCTTCACGGTACTCTGTTCATTTCACCCTGTGTAATATTGGTCCTGTTAGGGCAACAACTAGCCTTACGTGGAAGTGCATGATGCATGGTTGTCTCTGTGTGGGCCCTGTGATTGCCTGGCAACCTGCTGAGGGTGTATCCCACCAATTGCCCTTTCACCTTTACAATAAACTCCAGCCCCGCAATGACCCTGAGAGAGAGTTAAGCTAAGAATGAAGCAAGCATAGCAAATGGGCGGATGGATACTTGAGAAAAATGGAAGAAGGATTGTGCTCAAAAGAATTTTAACATCGGCTCCCCACCAAAACTGCTATCAGTGTTGACAGCTTAAGTGCTCTCCTTGTCTTCATTTTAAGTGGTCAGTGTGAAATATAGTGACACCGTTGACAGCAGCTGTGCTCCAAACTATTGAACATAAAGCTTTTGTAGAAAAAGACTTTGAGTGCCATCACTGCTGAACATTGAGTAGAAAAACAATCTTTCCATGAACATACAACATACAGCCTAACTGAGTGTCAGGACACAACATGCTTAGTTAGGCTGCGTTCAGCCTGAAGTGACCCAATTCCAGTTTTTTTGTCAAATCGCATAGTTTTGCTATGGCCATTCACACTGCCAAACATATGTGACCTGTATGTGTTCTGCAGTGTGAACGGGTATCGACCTGACAGTGTCCCGCATGCGCAGTAGAGGGCGCAATAGGGTCAGTGTTCTCAGTGTTCTACCAACCGCCATGAAAAGAAGAAGAGCTCATTGTAGAAGTCAACATGGAGGCTAATGGTGGAGTAAAGCTTACACGATTGAAGTTGTCTGACCGGAACCAGCATATTAACAACTTAATCCTCATGTAGTCTGTCATAGTTGTTTTTCTTCCCACTTGCATGTATCAGAACGCAGAATAGTGAGATTTGTTGAGTAGTGACGTTCAGTTGGGTTGAATGTGACCTGGACTTTAGGCCGAATCAGGGATACGTATCGGATAAGGGTCGCATTCATAAAGAATCCAACCTGTGTTGTTCAGACTGTCATGAAAAGATCGGATACAGGTCACATTATATCAACAAAATCTGAATTGTGTCACTTCAGGCTGCAGTGTGAATGCAGCCTTCATGTTGAGACTTTGAACCACATTGTTGCTGACATGTTCTCTACAAATAAACCTGATGGTTTAACTTGTATAACTGAAGGTAACAACTACTTAATTGTGCTATAAAATGGCACTATGTGCCTGGAAAACACATGATACTGCCCCTTTAATAACTGCCACGATCACAACTAGGTTAGCATGTCAGCCATGTAACACGCAGGCAGGTGGGCGTCAGGTGCCTGACCTGCTTCTTAACTCCCCCATCTGATTACACGCGGGCACACAGGAGCAGATAAAACAGAGGCAGCGCATGTGACGAGAGTGAAACCCCAGCATGACAGAGGAGGGAACGCCGAGGCTCATTAACAGCAGCAGCCTGGACTCATCCCAGCACTCAGCCCAGGGAGCTGGAGCCAACCTGCTCCATTACAGAGAAGAGAGAGACTTCTAAAGGGCACGACCATCTGGAGTGAGGCTCTCCGTTTTTTTTCTCTTCCTGAACAGCGTAGGGGTGGGAGGCAGAGGCTGGACTCATTAAGCAAGCTGATAATCAGGTGCCACTGAAATTCATTCTCTTGAAGCCTGGGATGGGGTCATTATGGCCGCCGGTTAAACATAGCGACTGGATGTAATCGACTTGGGTGGAAGAAAAAAAAAAAGGAAATTGTCATGCTGTTCTCAGAAAACTTTGGGTAATAGTTTTGTGAACTTGCCGGATATATCCCTGATGTTCAGAGCGACAGGGATACATATATGATAAAATTAGGACAGAAATCTTAAATGAGAATAAACACAACGCCGTTCAGGAGTCCAAGAAATGTCAGCGGAATGCCGCGGGGACGGGTGAGAACTCAGTACCCTGAGCTGAGACACTATTCGTCCCCCAAGGACAAATGACTGCGTATGAAAAATTGATATGGGGCAGAAAATAGACTTCCAGTCTCACGTAGAATACAGATGACTGTGAGACTGCTAAGGGAGGAACCCAAATTACAGTTGTGCAATTTACCCAAATTAATTATTCACTGTGCTGAAGCCTGCTATCTGTAACTATGGAACACAATTATAAAGACACAAGGTTGGGCTTGTTTAAGGGTACATCCAGGAGAAAACTAATGAGGGCTGACAGGTTGACTGATGGCCGAGTCCAAGGGCTGTTTGTCTGCCGGCAGCTGTAAGTTGCTTACTGAGAACCCAAGATAAGGTTTCTTTAACATAAAACAAAAGATGAAGGAATAAAAAAAGTATTAGCAGTCTGTGGTGTTTTGCTGTGAAATTAAAATAATAATAATAATTTAAAAAACACTAATTCATTTGAAGAAATTACAACATGACATTTTCCTCAGGGTCTCAAAATGTAATGACCTTCTTCAGCATTGTTGCACATTATTTA
The DNA here is from genome assembly GCA_902982915.1 of Phalloptychus januarius. Classification (NCBI taxonomy): domain Eukaryota; kingdom Metazoa; phylum Chordata; class Actinopteri; order Cyprinodontiformes; family Poeciliidae; genus Phalloptychus; species Phalloptychus januarius. The sequence goes on from CADWAE010000121.1 coordinate 837,917, forward strand.
AAGCACCCTACAAATGCTGGTGCATTGCCCCCTTTCTGCACCACTCCCCCCACTTTGCCCAACTTCCTTGGGAAGCGTTCAGCAGGCTGGTGAGGGAGTCGCCAACGAGGCTGCAAGAACACCGACTCCTCGCTCAGGGCAGATACATAGATAATCAAAGCATGAAAGTAGGTTTTACATTTCAAATAACCCACGGTGCATTACCAGCAGTTATTTACAGTCTAAGCAACGCTCATTAATTTTTAAACAGGCCCTTAAGGGCTGGTTGACAGACAAAGCTGGTGAGCCAATGTGGGAGAATGAACGGCTGTTGTTGTGCGACTCGCAGTATGAAACATGGCGGTGGCGCTGAGCAGAGAGCTGCACGGTGCATTATTAATGCATTGATGATGCAATATGTAAAGGTCATGGCCACTGTCTCTGCACACATTCATTCATCACATGCTGTGTCCTCATGTATGATGATACATAATCTGGGTGGAGAGAAACTCTGTTCACATTAATATTAGCTGTGGGAGGATTTCTTGTAATATTTTCTGTTCTTCAACTTTCAAGGTGAGTCAGTTAGATGGCCTGCTGTACAGTAGAGATGTCAAATACTGTGCTTTCAATCCAATGCAAAGTGAACTCAGGGCTGATATTGCCAATATTTAAGTTAGATGTATTATCAAATGTTTCTAACTTTTGTGTTTCTGTTTTCTTTGGATTATTTTGTTAAAACCTTGGACAGAATTTGGACAAAGTTTTTGGCATCAACAAAATACTTCTCTAACATGACAAACAGTAACAGTAGAATTTTTTTCCCTAAATAAATGCAAAATAAATGACCAGTTAAGGGCAATTTCAAACAAAATCTTTTTTTAGATAGAATTTAGAAACCACAATACAAAAATAAAATACATTTTCAAGAAAAGCTAAAGCTAAAGTATCGAACTTATGTTAGTAGCAATGTGTTGCTGATTTGGTAACAATATTATCAGTGTTTTGGATCGATCTGCCCACCTCTAGAGCACAGGGCATCTCAGAGTGTATGAAAAAAAACAAAATAATAATCAAGTTTTTCAGAATCAGAATTGTTTAAATTGTTTATGCGCCGTCATGCAAATCTGACGGTTTGCATGACTGTCAGTTCATGATCACTTGAGCAAGTGTAGAACCTGAAGCCTTTCTTGTGGAAGACTGCTGCACGCGATGGTTGGGTCACTGAGGTCATCCATCAGCAGGTTATTGGGGGATCCGATCCCCACAGAGCACAGAGTGTGCTGCACAACTCTGTGCTGAGTGGTGCAGCACAGAGTTGAGCGCTGCACCACTCAACTCTGTGGTGGTGCAGCGCCACCAGAGTTGAGTTTCATAGGTTTAAAAAACTCAACTCTACAAAGTAAATTTGAGACAGGCTTTCAGTTTGGATCTCACTTTAAAATGAGAAGATGTTGGAATGGCTGCAACATTTATTGGGTTTTCTTGCAATGAAATCCAAGAAACACAGCAGGAAAAACTGGACACAGGTTGGCAAGTTCTAGAAGGAAGCAGCCACTGTGTGATTTGAATAAACTAACAGCATGGCTGACAGACACCTGAGAATATTTGATTATTTATTTTGGATAAATATAGATTGACACAGAATCAGAATTCTAAGATTAAAGTCAGAATTCTGACTTTTCTTTGCCACAAAACACTCAGTAGGTTGGTACAAAAAACCCATAAAGTTAGCTAGATATGTCAAGCACATATAGAATAAAAAATATAGAAGTAACCCAGAGTCCAACACAGAGTTAAACATTTAAAAATTTAAAATTGAATACAATTTAAAACCAAATGGAAATTGAAGTTTAAAGGTAACTTTTAAACCAAATCTACAAATTACATGTTTGAAGCATCTCATGACAATGGTGGAATGTTGAATTATAGGGTAACTTTCGGTGAGCACTATAAATATAAGTTGCAGAATATTTGACTTGTGGTGCTTAGAATAACTGTCTTATCAGTGTCTGATTCCTCCAATGCCTCTTTGTGATGCTATTACTAATGCATCTCTCATTAATTCCCACCGTGGCCAATTGGCTCCCTGCTGTTGCTGTCAGCACCTTTAAACCTCCTCCAGCCAACTCCAGGGCCCTGGATGAAGCTGAGGAGAGAAGAGCAGGAAAATGGTGGCCACAAATCACAGAAGAGGTCATGCCATCTCCAACAGAGACGACTTATCTCGGCTAGGTTTCTTGTTGCGCTCTAAATGTAAACTCTCATGCTGTTGATGAACGGCAGCGGGACGGTGATTGTGGCCTCGTTTGTCCATAATCAGGGTTTTTCTAAAGAGCCGCAGGCTCACTTTTAAACTGAGAAGTTATTGGTTGAAATGATTGCAAAGTTTATTGGGTTTTCTTGCAAAGACTTGCAGCACAACAGTGTGCACACGCATAACATGGTTAATCATGCTAATTAAGCTAGAACCAACTATGCTTTGACTATATTATGAGATGTGTAATGAGGGAGCTAACGATCCTTTAAGTGTTTACAGCAATGCTTGCTACTTATGGCTTAGTTTACACTTTTTTTCCCACGGCTGCATGACTAACTGAAAGTGTTAATCATTGTGGCTACCACTGTGTCTGCCTGGTGGGGCTCAAAAGGCATGAACAGAGAGATGCTTTATTCTTCTAAATGACATTGATAATGTTTGAAGGCTTTAACATCACATGTAATTTGAAAGTGCCGTCTAGAGGAGGGGTTACATATAATGTAGTGCAAAACTCCAATCCAGGTCGGGTGCCAACGACAAAAGAGAAATCCTCCAAACGCCAAAATCTGACTGCTCCAGTTTTGATTACATTTTGTGAAGGAGTAAGTTGCCATCATGTTTTCTGAGGTTTTCATCTTGTTTCCTTCAGTGGTTATTGGTGCAGCGCCACCACAGGCAAGAAGGTAAACAGGTTTTTCAATAGACTTGGTTTGATTGACGCAGAGCAGAAAGAGAACCACACCAGCTGAACATGTAACAAATGTTGTAACTCCCAATCAAACTGAGTCTACCAGACTATCAGGTGTGAAAAAATCCTTGAAGCGAAAGTTGTAAAGTGACTGTCAGACATTTGTATTTAGTCAGAGTACTGTGGTAAAATGGATATGACATATAGGGTGATATTATGTAGGTTAATTAAAAATAAATAAATAGATAAATTCTGCAAGAATTTGTAATGGAGTTACAACGAAGAGATGCTAGCATAGCATCTCTTCGTTGCAGGGTTAATGCCACGTAATGTTTTTTAGCATTTATTTTTAATTTTGAGCAGCTTGAGCTGGAATCCCACTCCATATGCTCCAACATAATCACATATATAAAAAAGGTGACATACTCGAGAGTACCTCATACTAATGAGGTGACATTTTCAGGGTTCACCTTTGCATTTTAATGGCAACAAATGAAATGTTATGTCAATTCTAGTGTGCTGATGTTTTGAACTATATTATGTTCCACTTGTATGTGCAATGTGTGTTTGTTTGTGGAGGGGGGACTTTAATAGAAAACCAAAAATTTATTAGAAATCATTTTTGAGTTGCATTTTCATACTGTTTGTTTAGAAGAAAACATATATGTACAATTAAATAAAGTATTTCAACTCAAATCAGGATATTATTGGGGTATGAACCAATAACAAACATCTAAAGAATAGTCCATATGTTTACAGTTCAATTAGAGGATGGAGGTGTTCGGGTAAAAGCCTGTTATTTTAACCGCTGAACATGGAGTGAGGCTCCTGGTTCTGCTTCATGGCTTCTTGTTATCAGAGTTCAGTACAGCCCATTTTCTCCTCAGACGACCCCCTGTGAGGGGTTGCTTTATGTGTTCACCTCATGTCAAGTGTGGTTTTGTTTCACCATACTCTGCCTCAAGATGTGGATGTCTGTTTTTCACATTGGCCAGGAGACCATAGTAGTTTAGATTTGTTTCTATCTCCCTTTTAAGGTAAAATGATTTAAGATTCTTCTTTCTAATAATGTTAAATTTAATAGGCGAATTAGTGACTTTATTTCACACTTCCTTAAGACTTGAGCATTTTACCTGCCTAGTACCTCATGCAAGCATTCACTCTTTGACCCAAGATTTCACCATATAGTCATCATAGATAGGCAAAATCTTGAACAGTGTTCCACCAAAACCAAAACATACACAATTTTCTAAATATTGAAAATGAACTCAAACAATACTTGTTCAGTAATCTGAATTTTAAGTTGTCTTCTTCATTTAATAGCCTTGAATCTAGACAGTAGTTTCTTGAACTATTTTAAACTTAACCATCGCAGCCAAAACACATCGATTAACTCATTTACATTCACTCCTTATTGCCTGAATTTGTTTAGTTTCCTAAAAACTAATAGTATACAAATTAGGTATAATTTGACATCACTGCAACTGCTGTGCAAAATACACATAAGCCAACATTAGATGATTAGGAGAATTTGTGACTGTATTATACAAGGGATTAAATGGATCCGTCCAAGTTTGGTCTAGAGAATGTTTGAAAAACAACTAACATTGTGTTTCCATTAAATAAAAAGTGCAATTAAAATCACACATATAAAGTTTGTTTGCACAATAAGTCATTTAAAGACATGATCCTTCAGCTTCTTCCCGTTTTCTTCATGGTTTGCACCAGTGCCGACATTTGATTATTAATCATGTGACTCAGTGCAATAAAAGTGCTAACTATTGTAGTTTTGTCAAATAAATCAATTTCAATACGGTCAAAAAAACAACTCCTCCCCATGCCAAAACTTTTAGCAAAAATCAATTGTTTTGTTTTCAAAAGTGGTGTTTTCAATTACTCAAACTTATTTTTGAAATGTCAAACTGCGCAATTACACGGTTGATAAAAATGCACTGACCATTGACAAGGGCCTTCCTCTGTCAGAACTGACAGGATGAATTAGTTCATCAGTCTGTTTCAACTCACTCATACTGCTGTTTACTAACAGCAACTAATTAACCTGAAACTTGGGTTTTTGTGTCAGCCCTCCTAGTTCACTATTGCTCTATTCTACCCTTAGTTGGTATTCCTCCTGTCAATATTGAGATGTTCACTACACAGAAGCACTATGGTTTCGTTTCAGTGGGCTTTTAATTTTGTTGGCATTTTTCAATTTCCTTAGTTCCTGCATCCACAGGAATCTGTCAGCTGGAGCCTGTCAGCAGCAATCAGTTCAGTAGCTGCGTTTCCATTAACCACAAAATTCTGCAAATTGAAATTACAAAAATAAGTTTGCTTTATGGAAACATGGCAGTTTCTAAACAAAAGAAATAGTGTTTTATTTATAAAAAGTTTTTGCACTAAGATGAGCTGATCATTCAGCCGCATCAAAATTAATGTATTTTATGGAGCCTTTCTGGCATATTGGCGAAAAATAAATAAATTATGGACACAACCTAATATTTTGTGGGAATTACTTAATTATAAAAAGTTATGGCCACAAATTAAACAAGTCATTCCCATGAGTTAAGTCAAGGCCACGAGTTTTTCATTTCCCCATCACCAGACGGGCTCTGGAGTATTTTGCAAAACTGCAATGGAAATTTTTTTTTCGCATCACATAAGTCACATGATCAACAACCAGATGTTACTTCAATCGGAAAGGGGGAAGTCAGTGACTGGTAGGAGGATGATAGCAATGCCTGTTATTTAATGACATCAAGTTATCCACATGTGAATTTAAATTGCATTTCTTATTAAATCAACACTGCAGCTGCAAAATTTTCAGTTTTTTTTTTCATATTAGCAGAATATGAAAAATTCTGCTAATATTCTGTTTTGCTAAAATTCTTTCTGGACATGCAGCTGGTGAAAGAAATCTGAGCACACCCATACTGATACCCACAGGCTCTGGAAGCCAATCAATTAAGCTTTATATGTGTAACTGTGGAGGAACGTCAGAATACCTGGTGAAATTATGGCCATCAGTGCTTCATTGTGCAAGTTACAAGTTAAAAGTTTTCCAGTAAAGTTTACAGTCAGTAGATATTGTAGACTTTTCCAGTTATCTGTTACATTGCAGGGAAAATGCTTTTGATCTTGACTGTCCTCTTGAAGTGAGTCAGAGACCATACATCCACAGGCTGAACGTCGATGGGACTTGCTAGCAGACAAAGATGAAATATACATCCACTCTTTACTGAAACTGTCAGAGTGGTATCACAAAACTAACAACTTTTATATGACTGAAGCCTCATGGGTTTATGAAAACATGCTGCTGTAAAACATGGTGTGTTGTTAGACATTTTGTACGTTAGGAAACAGTGGATGAAAAATAGCTGCACAGATATCTCAAATCCTATTTTAAGGATGACAGTAGCAATTGCTTCCTTTGCTTTTATCAAGTGGTTAAGGCTTACTTAGATGAACAGAACTCAAAAGTGTGAAAATTGTCTGCAAAAGCTAAATCCCACCCCACAGCAAATAAGGCATCTCCCATTTCTCCAGAGTGAGCTGCATAAAAAAACGCCTCACAGCCGTGGCAAATCTCATTCTTCCTAATTTTTCCCCCTATTGCCTCAAAGCAACTGTCAACACAAGCTGGGGAAATTCTACTTTTTTTGACAATTGTGGGCAAGCAATTCAAAGCCTAGACAGCGTCTTGGAATAGCATTGATATCCACAGAGATACGGGGAGCATTTTCACACTGCTCAAACCCGCAATTGGAAATTTCAGAGAGAAGGCAATGGTCTCAGACACAGCTCAAAGACATGGTTACTGGACTGTTCAATACTAAATGAAAGCATTTCTCTCCCCCTCTGGAGACCACTGAAGCATTCTGAGAGTGCAACACCAGAGACATTTCGTCTGAGGCAACCTTCAAGGTGCAGAAGATAAGAAAAATGGGTAAGCTGAGCCATCTTGTTGCAGAAAAAGTAAAACGTCAACATGCTCACTCTAAAGCATTGATTGTCTAGAATTTCCGCTGGCACAATGGAGTACTTTGTGCTTTCAAAGGCATGAAGACATTGTGGATGTAAATTTCATCATAAAACGGCCTTGAATTGTGTTAGATAAATGTGACAACCAGTTTAGCTAACCATCTTTTGGGAGGTCAAATGTTGGGCCACAAGCTGCCAATAAAATTTCTGTGAATGAGAAGTTTACAACCACTCATAATGCAAAACCATTCAAGAGTCAGGGATATAATTAAAATACCTTATGGACCCCTTGCAGCATGATGGCACACACACAAGATCCCCCATCTTGGCCAGCTCCTCCAGGAGAACCCCAAGGCGTTCCCGGCCAGCCAAGAAACACAGTCCCTCCACTGAGTCCTGGGTTTTCCCTGGGGCCTCCTCCCAGGGGAAGTGCCCTGAACAAGGAGGCGTCCAGCAGGCATCCTAACCAGATTCTTCACCACAACAGACTCGCTTCACTGCAGACGCTGCGCCAACCCATCTGCCGACCTCCCGCTCCATTTTCCCCTCATTCGTGAACAAGATCCTAAGACACTTGGGGATGGACATCCTCCCCAAACTGGAGAAGGCACTCTACCCTTTTCCAGCTCAAGACCATGGCCTCGGATTTAGAGGGACTGATCCACTTCCAGCTACTTCACATTCGGATGCGAACCGCTCCAGTGAAAGCTGTAGATCAAGGCCTGATGAAGCCAGTAGGACCACATTACCCGCAAAAAGCAGAGCTGCGATCCTAAGGCCACCAAAACGGATCCCCTCAACACCTTGGCTGCTCCTAGAAATTCTGTCCGTGAAAGTAATGAACAGAATTGGTGACAATGGGCAGCCCTGGCAGAGTTCAACTCTCACCAGAAACGAGCCCCACTTACTTCTGGCAATGCGGACCAGAGTTGATAACAAAAGAGAATTTATTACATATAAAATTGAGATCATGTCTCAAAAACTAAATAAAAGTTATATTTTCCTGCATATTGTGGACATTCATTGGCATATGAAAATATTTTTTGGCAGTTTCATCTGTAGTAGATGCATACTCTATTGTGAAGACAACTGAGGAACAGAAGAGCAGCAGCTGCTCTGAATGAAGACATTCTTTATGACACTTAAATCTGATTTGCATAATAATTTCGAACACTGTGTATATCTGTTGCTACAAATGTTATCTTAAATCTTTGTGTGATTTTCTTAAAGAAAAATAAGAGCACAGCAGTGAAAATGCTGAAGTTTGATAAGGAACTTTACTCTTCACAACCATGATCTCAGAGAAACTTTAAAATGTATGAATTCATTTGTTATATTCTCTGGTATGAAGTAAAATATCTGACTTTGCACAGCTTAATCCTCAACAATACTGGTTCAGAATATTTATTATTGTAATAGATTCATATTTGGACAAATTATTATTTTGGATTAAATTTGCTTTGTGTTTTAAAGCTACTTTCCTCTGGAAATACAACCTTGCATGGTTGCAGGCCTGGTGTCTGTCTGCAGCAATCGTTGGGTGAAACGCTTGCAGTGAGCTGCATTTCTTAAAATGTGCACAATATTACGCTTATGTAAAAAAATTATAATTGTGGAGTTTCCATTAAATAAACCCAATTAAATTCATTTGTTCACCTGATAAGTCAACAAAAAAAGATGCCGCCCCATCATCCTCCATCTACTTCCTGTATGTTTTATAGTTTGCACCTAAATTCATCCAGTTGTTGATCATGTGACTCATGATGTGAAAAAGGTGTTTCCATTGCATATTTGTAAAATAAACCAATTTTGATAACCACCGCCTCTCAGCGCCAAAACTTATTGAACCATGAGAGCTTTTTACAAAATGGCAGAGTTTCCATTAAGCAGATTTATTTTCGAAATGTCAAGTTGTGCGTTTATATGGTTAATGGAAATGCAGCTAGTTTGACTTTGAACTTTTGTATTTTAACCAAGAAATGCTACAGACTTTCTATTAAGAAGCCAAGAAAGTGTGAAAAGTTGAAATTACATCCAGATACAAAGAAAGGAGTTTATAAATATAGTTGTCTGTCATTTTTTTCATATATTTCACCTCACAAAGCCAATATACTTTAGGAGCTGCTAAATATTCAAAATAATAAAATATAAAGTATTCTATTATATTGGCTCAGTGGGTTTTATTTATTTACTTCTTCTTACTGATTCACATTGTAATTATCCTGAACTGATGGCTCTTCTACGATAAATAAATTCACAGGCTTTGGACAGACTAATCAAACAAACACTTACAAATGAACTCTGCTGATAAGTAACCACAGAAACAGTTGTGACAAGGATAGAGGAAAAAGTTCAGATCAGGCACTGTGTCTAGCACTGTGTCTAGCTACTGCCTGTAGCTAGACACAGATTTAGAATTGTTTGTAGTCAGCAGGACCTGATCTAAATGGGAAGAATTAATATGTAATGGCTACAAAGGTGGGTTTTCCCTCAGAAATAGCTCTGAAGAGGATAACTGGAGAAAAATTCAATTGATTCTTTTAACCATCGCTATTTCTCCAAGGGCTTAGCCGCTAACTTTATTCACACATTTGTAAAACCTTTGAGTTGTGAATGCACAAACATGGCCTTGTATTGAACTTTTACAAATCAAGTAAAAGTTTATCAAACTATGTTTTAAAACTTCTGCTTCAAATGTAGAGTAACCTAGTCCATATTTGAAGAGTAAGTATTGAAGTTTTTAAATAAGAGCAAATGAAAGATGCCCCAGATAGTGAAACACTGGGTGGAATTTCCCTGTAGCCATTTGCCAAATCAGAAGCTGCAATCTGAAGCCACAGTATTCAGTATGTTTACGCTTGGCATCACAGATTACAGTAAACTTTGTCAAAAGAATACATCCCTAATGCTAATGCTAGCTGTCTTTGGAATGGATAAAAACGCCTGCAATAATGTAATGGTCTTAATTTTGGCACTAATACTGTACATACCATAAAATATTGCCTTAGGGAGTTAAAGACAATTGCACAAAATACCTTTTTAATTTTTATGTGCAAGAAATCTGACAAACTTTTCTTATGTTTAGAATGTGAGAGACCATTGCAATTTTAATGTTTTACATTTCCAAAAACGATTTATAGTTTTCTGGAGTTTATAAAAACAAAAAACACACATCAGGACTTCAGCAGTAGCCCCCCAAAGCAATCACTAGAATCAAAATGTCCAACATCCAAGCTTATTTAAAGTCACATAAGTTTCTAGTACCTCAAACTTGTCCATCAAAGCTCCTTTAAATTGGCCTATTTTCTGTATCCAGAGCCCAAAGTGACCATATAATTAACCTTATTCTACCGAACCAGCCAGCAGTGATTATTGGATAAGTACATCCCTTTAAAAGCATTTTATACTAGTATTACCTTTTCACACTTTATCATGAGGCGATGATGAAATTATGCTCATTATTATGTTATTCCTGTGGGTACTTTTAATGCCATTAGGTTTCATGAAATGTGTTTTGAATGGTGCTCGCAATGGAGGCCATGTCCTGCTTTAAAGCATGGTGGAAGTAGAATAAAAGCAGAACGATGAATAATATAACACCTTTGTTCCCAACACACGGGTCCAGCACACTTAGAGACGGATGGAAATTCGGCCCGGCTCACCCATCGGGCGGGAGCCTGCACTGGAATCACGGCTCGCTGTCTTGGTGCTAGCTTGTGAAATGGGTTTGGTGCTCTCTGCGTTGGGGACTGTTGGAGGGAACACACAGCATCTGGGCTTCCAGCTGAGTTGACTTAAGGCTCCTGGCAGGAGTTTGATTTGGAGCGACTGTGCTGGTGGAAACAAAACACTTCCCCACATTTCTCTGTGTGCTTTGAATTACATGCTTTGCTTCATGTCTAAAACAGACAACGGAAACCTGTTGCTTAGCAACGATGACTGCAGTTAATTTATTTGTAAAGTTCTTATTTCTATTCTTAAGGCAAGTACAAGAAAAAAAATCGCAGCTGAGAACCAAAGAACCAGAAGACTATAAAGTTTATGTTCAATGCACTTTATGTTGAGTCGTTTTGAAATTGACTTTATTACAGTTTTTAATTTTCCTAATCACCTCTAGAAGAGTCGTTTAACTCTTCTAGAGGTGATCATTGTTGATGTAACTTAAAACTTACATCAACAATAATCATACCATCATCACTATGGGAACATAGACATATTTACTAGGGATGCTCCGATCAGGTTGTTTGCTGCCGATTCCAATCACAGATCACTGTTGATCACTGCTGATCACCTGGATTGGCTGTTCATTTTTCGCGTTAGGCATAAATGCTACTGTGTGATCTGGCAAAATTTTTAAAAATGATCCGATAAATTCACAGAATTTAAACATAAGCATGCAAAATATTTGCAGGCACAATACAGCAGCTATTCAGTCAAAAGGAAAACTAAAAGACCTGCAATCAGTAAAACAACATTTAACAGGAAGGCTCCCAGTACCTAAATTATGCACGAGTCAAATAAATCTCACAACACTGTCTATATCAAATAATTTAAATAAAACAGGAAATGTTCATTCAAAGTCAAATGCATGAACAATCCTTAGTTACTAAATCAAAACTTCCTGAGAGCCTAGCTAGCTGTGTAATGCTGGTTCTGATTGGTTGTTTCTAACCGAGTTAAGTCACTTTGCAGAACACATGGAGGAGGCAGATCGATTTTGTTTCAGAGATCATCTATTTTTAGGAAAGCTAAAGTTTCAATAAATACAGTATGTAAAAACTGTATTTCTTTTTAACTTACATGCTGCACCTTTAAGCAGACATTCAGTGTGAGAGTTCACTGCCAGGTAGAAGTTGAACCACGCCTCTGAAATATTACTAACAGTAATAATATTACTACAGTAGCAGCAGTGCAACAGTGAGAGCAGAACCACCGTCATACACCACCAGCTCGTTGACTTAAATTATTTTTTGGGTTTTCTGACCCTGAAGCATTAACTCTTCTGGGTGAGTGTTGGTAGTTGTTTGCTGTTCTACCTGCTGTCTGCCTGCTTCGGAGGTCTTCTATTCCTGCATTGAGTCTTCATATAGCCAAACTCTGTCAAGTATTTATTTTTTAAATGTCATATTAGATTTGTTGAGTTGATGCATTTTTACGTACTTCAGTCTCGAGGTATTTTTCCGTTGCAACACGCACATTTCAACAACAACAACTGCCTGCAAATACCTGAAACCCCCAAAACTAGAAACCCACTCTAAAACACTTAAAACTTTCAATTTTGATAGTTCAAACACCAAATATACCTATATGTGCATTAACAAGGACAACTGAGTCTGTTTTGACACCACTGCAGAAGCCAAAATCGACAATCTTCCATTGACAGTTGTGGCTGCTTTTGGGGGTTCTAGCCAGTCAATGCAGAAAATGAATGGCGCTCCAGGATGGACTGCTTTCCAAATGGCAGCCATTGGTATTTTAAGCTAGATGTAACAGTAATTATTTTAACTGACCAGACTGCAATTTCTTTAGAATGGTTTAGATATACTCTGAGAAAAAAAAAATATCCACCAATTGGCAAACAGAAAAATATTCAAATGCTGAAGGTATATTCCAATTTTTTAAACACCATCAGCATTCATAACTTCTGTTCCCTTCTTGGCCCATTGAAATTCTACTCGACTAATTCAAGTCAATGGGAGAAATCCCACACTGAGCTGTGAAGAGAGATTTGAATCTAGCCAGGCCTTTTCTCCATTTCAAAGCCTGAGAGACATTGGAAAAGTATAGCTGATGGAGCTCCAGATGATTTGTGGATTTATCTAAAATCAAATTCTATATTCTCTTGGTTGTTTCTCCAAACCCATAATCTGCCTCACATGCTCCCACTAACTGATGCTACTAGCTGACCTCTTGCTCTCATTTACTTCAGGTTAGAGGGAGTTCTACCTTCTGCATTCCTCCAACACATAACTTTCAGATTCAGGTGTATTTTTTTCGAGAGATAGTTGTATCCATACAATTCATGGCCACATTTCTGAGAAAAAGGGGGAAAAAGCAGAAAAGAGTTGTGCCTTCATGTGAGCAGCATTAACTATGATGCTATCCCCATTCTACACAGCGCTATCAAACTGTGAAGGAGATGAACGAGTTCGAGCGTGGAAAGATGGGCCGTGTAAAGCGGTGGAGGCTGCAGCTCTGTTTACTGTGTTTGTAGTCGCCAGACCCACAGTCATTTGTCACAGTATTGGTGCATCGGCGTACAGTGCGGCTCACAGCCCAGCCGGCTCTCTCATTCATCAACCTGATGAAAGACTTTTGACTCAGATTGGCAGAACTGAATAAAGCCGCTGTGTTATCCCACTCTGAGTGTCTTTTATCTTTTAAATGAGGAACGTGAAATGCCCCACATAGCTGTGCCAGCTTTCCATATCCAAGCAAGTAATACAGAGGCACAAAACATATATTAAAGATGAGACGAACATGTGCTGTTTGGAGTTAAAATGTTGCCTATATACATTCCGGGAAAGATATGTTTATGAACTGTGGGTAAAAACTTGGTATTACTTATTTAGATTCAGCACTCTGTGAGCTGTGAAACAGTTAATTATCTCCCTCTGTGTTTCTTTTTCATTTTATGAACTTAAATAAAATGTTCCTTTAAAAAGTTTAAGCTGCAGAAAGAGAAAAAAACTCTCCTGCAAAATAAATTACAAATATGCACAAAACTTTGTCGCTATCCCACTAATGTCAATAAAAAACTATTTTGCAATTATGGTGTTTCCACAAAATAAGAAAGCGCAAATAAAATCACAAGTGAACAAACTCATCCGGTGCTCATCGTGGTCCTACCACCTCCTGTCTTTTCTGCAGTAGTAACACCTTGATCAACAACATGATACCTACTGGAGTTCTTTCTTTCCTGTTTCAAGTCACCTCACTGCATCAGAGTAGCTGTGTTTCCATGACAAATGTACGCAAAACTATCTATCATTAGCCAATTAGAAAAATGAGCATTTTAACACAAATGAGCATTCATGTTAACTCCTTTCAGAGATTTCAATCTGATTTTTGGTAGGTGTAAAATATATGTATCAGCTAATGAAGGTAGGTTATGTCCTCCACCTACCAGGACTCCAACTGGAAGCAGATCTTTATTTGATGAATTTGGGAAAAACTGAAAATTTTAAATGTTCCTAAAATGTTTGTATGACCTTGAACTTAACCTTATACTATTGTTGTCCCACTCAGCTCCTGCAATTCTGAGGATGGAAAATAAAATCCGTTCTTCTAGAAGAAAGAAATTCTTCATCTTGTAGTTAACAGTTGCAGCTGACTGATTTTTGCTTTTTTTATGTCTTCTGGGTATCTATTAAAACATTAATAAGAGGAAACAAACTGTAAAAACTGATTAGTTTTTACGACCATTTGTTTCCTCTTATTAATGTTTTAATTTTTAAGAAGGCAGCTGCGGTACACACTGCTCAAGATTTGACAAAAGGAAGGTGTAAAGTTGGCCACATGCCGTGGTGTTACCGAGAACAGGCAAGTAGCCTTGTTGTGGGATTGCTTAAAGCAGGTTACCATGGCAGCAAGAAAAAGGACATTAATGTCAGGTAGCAAACTGAAGAAAAGTCTTCATTCTTTTTCTTCAAACTAGTTTTCACTTCTAAAGAATAGCAAAACTGAAATGTAGAAAATGATCAGGATTGTTCTGCCAAAGGGGCGAATAAAGACTTCATGTTTTCAACACTGACTAAAAATTGAGATACACAGACCAGAAATGAAATGATCATACATAAATGTCTAGTTTACAGCCATCAGAATAAATTCTCAGCTCCACACACACTACCTCCTGCAGTTCAAGTGGTTCTGTTTGAGGGATTCTCAGTTTGCATTCTTCCTTTTGAGCTCCTCATCCTCTGAGAAATCAGAAATCTGTTGCCGCTTGACAGATGGTTCATATACACTGCAGCCTGTTTGTGCACTGGACATATCGGGAGCCATTTGTTGAGAAGGGAGTGAGACACATTTCACAAGTCAACAGAAGGAGGTGCAGGTCAAAGTGGGTTAACTAAGCTCTTCAGGGGCGGAGAAACTCCAAAAGAACACACAGGAAAGTGAAGGTTACAAACAAATCACAGCAGAATACTTTAAAGTCAGGGAAAATATTTGCTCTGAGAAATGAAATTCTTTCCTCCTCCTGACAGGATAAAGCAACTTTTAAACATGAAAACAACTGAAGAATACCTCGATCTGCCATGTCCTTATGCAGCTCAATAAAATGTGCAGTAGGAAAAGATTTGGGTTAGTGTGCCATCTATTCACACCTTTCAAACACCTTTATATGTTAAAAAGGCCAAGTGTGAAATAAACTATAAAAAATATTTTGAAGTGTGATTCTGTAAATCAAAATCACAGAAAATGCAGTAGAAAATAGAGAAAAACAAGAAAGCAAAGTGTAATGTATTTCATTATGTAGTCAGCCAAACTGTACAATGTACCAGAGACAGTACAGTCTATTCAAAGAGGTCATTAGTTACTGACAGTTGGAGTTGTGTGTTCTGATGGCTGTGAGGAAAACTGACCTGAAGCGCTCAGTCCTACAGCCCAGCAACAAGAAGCTGGTGAGGGTTTGACCATCACAGATCGGGACGCTCTGTGCCTCCCACCAGCAGAGCCTCTCAAAGACAGTCGCCACAGAAGCCTTTTCCACCAACACCATTTGGATTTGTTGTTGAACCACAGGTGCCTGATGACCCAGAAGAAAGAGGTTCCACTTCTTGAACTATTGTTAACAGTCTTTTCTGCTCAGACCATAATGTCACAGTGATCACGGCCAGCCGACAGAGAAATAAACCCAGTAAACTGAACAAAGAAACAACAAATATGGCAGCAAAGACTGGTCAGTGCTGTGCTTGGGAAATACAACAGCTAATTTTATTTTTAGTTGACCAGAGTGCTAAGTAGTGGAGACATGCCATTTCCACCTGTGACTGGCTAACTGTTAGCTGCTAACAACGCTGAAGCAGGGCTGCTACTCATTCCCAATAAGAGCTTGGAATGAGATGTGGGCTGAACATGGGATGCAGTTTTACTATAATACATGTTTATTCAGTACATCTCAGGGCTAGCATCAAAGTTAGAGCAGCCTGTCTTCCACAAAAAAACAAAAAAAACAAACGGATGGTCAAAACTCTCACTGTTTGGAAAAGCCGATCACAGGCCGTCATTTGGAAAACAATGTTTCTGTATCATTAACCAGCTTTCTTTAGTAGAACTAATTTGTCTGGGCAGAGAGAGACTGAGACTACGAGGTATGGGTGATATAGACCCATAGTAGATAGCCCTTAAAACACAATAAGAAACAACAATTTAATAAATAAACGGCATTATGCCCAAATTCAAATAATTACATTAAATTGAATTAATTTGTCTAATTAAATGTATCAGAACAGTATGTTGAAATGGAACCACAATATTTTATAATTGTCAATAATCAAATGTATTGAAATTACATTTATTAAATTAAAAACTGATCAAAAATATTTTGCAGGGCATACAGTAACAGAAAAGTCCTTATATGACCATATGGTCATTTCTGAGTAATTCAGGTAGGATGGAAGGATGTGCTCAACTTTTAATCCATTATCTGTGAGGCCAATAACTCACTTAGAGTCTGAGCTGAGAACAGGAAGATGCTGAATGTAAATATGAATCATCTGGATGGCGATGTGATTAAATACTTTTTCTGAACTGATCCAAACTGCTCCTTGCTGCTTCAGCAATAATGGGATGATCAACGAATGCCTGATGTACATTTGATTGTGAAAACGCTGTTACAACAGAGTGGATAAAGTGGCTTTAAATCAGCCATAAAATTGCAGATGGTAATCCAGTAAATATGGTAAATGACTACCATCATTATCTCCATTGGTGGCCTGACCTATGCACACATCATTACCTTACCAATGAGATGGAACTTTGTCCTCTTTAGATGGTTTTATTTCACTAAAACTAATCACCAATTGTTACTAGGAAAAGAAAAAAGATTTTATCAAAGAATTTACAATATTTCACCCATAGTGCTTTCAGCTGACAGGTACTCTGTCTTAGCTCAGGCTGGAGTGTACTGTTCCATCAACATCCTCAAGACACAGGAATAAACACATAGCTTCAAATTGATTTAGAGACAGAGATCAAGTGAAGATATGTGAGCTCTGCAGAAGCAAAACAGATGCAGCCGGATTCCGGTCAGTTAGACAATGAAATCAGATAATCCGCTGCAACATCAGATAAGCATCACCTGTTAGCTTCTTTCATCTCCTCTCATGTAGAGGAGATCAATCTCAACGAGGCCGTCATTCCTGGAAGCCTCTCCCCTGGAACACTGCGACTCCTCTCAAAACGGTGGAATGTTTTTAGACGATGATCTTCAACTGCAAACTGATTCGCTGCAAAAACAACATGGCATCACACTCCAAAACATGGAGGTAATGAAACTGATTTGTAAACAGTATTCGTCCATTTCAAAATAAAAGCATGAATATAACATCAAACTACTTGAATTTTTTACACTTGATAATCAAATCAAATAATCAACACAAATATTAGATTTTATAAAGTTTACAAAACAGACGAGTGAATTAGTGCTTTAGAATTGATCTGGAAATTTAAACCAGGGGAAGCTAACTGTGCCGATTGTTTTAGTAAATGAGCTGAACCAACAATTAGCTCCACTGTTAATGGAAGTGTGGCCACCTCTGGTCATCACAGTTGACTTCATGAAAGTTTATGAACTTCATGTTTACCTTGTAAATAGTTCCATTTCTGGAGGTTCTTGTAGTTTGAGAGCCACAGGTTTGGATATGAAAGCAACATATAACAAACTTGTTTTCTACATAAATTACCACTGAATATTTGTGGTTTTGAACAAGCTGTGGTCCTGACCCATATGCCGGCTTGCCTGGCAGAAACAGAGAAAGAAGACTTGGAAGCAGTGGATCCTTTACTCACCAAGAGAGCATTTGGGTTTTGATGTTTCTGCCAGTGGAGCATGTTGCATCAGGTGGAACAGTGCCACAGCCCAGACAGAGGGAGTTCAGGCAACCACATATAACCAATCAGGAGCGTATGGCCAAACATGTCCCGTTTTTAGTACAGACACTTTGAGGTAAACATAACTGAAATATGAACCCTAATTCATGACATCTATTAATGTTCTCCGCTCTTGGTTTTACTTCTATAACTCAAAGAGAGTTCTCTACTATACCTCATGATTGCATCAAGGCAGAAGTGCATTCAAAGCTCATCCTGCTGTAATTGCTGCTAAAGTGTGAGCCAAATCCCTGACACACAAACATCTGACATCTCCTCCCTGCAGTCTGTGCAGGAGAACCTGCAGCTGATATCAATCCTGGCTGGTTTAGGAGTGGAGAAGCAGCTGTGGGCCCAGAGAACGGCGCGCAGTGAACACTCACATCTGAGATGCGAGTGTTCATCTCAGAATGAACTGTAATGTGACCGTCTGTAGCTGCGTCTCCATTGACCATAAAACTCTGCAAATAGGAGTTATGAAAATAAATGTGCTCAATGGAAACACAAAAATGCTCAGGTTTTTTGATAAAACATTTTTGCGTTAGGATGTGGTGGTTTTTCAGCTGCATCGAAATGAGTGTGTTTTATAAAACTGCAATGGAAACACTTTTTGTATCACATGAACAACAACAGGATGTTACTACTGGTAGGAATCATAAAGAAGACACATGAAACCTATTCATGTGTGACTTTAGTTTCATTTCTAATTTAATGGAAACAGAATGAAAGCAAAATTGTGTTTTCAGAATATTGACAAAGTTTTTTGTACATTTGTAATGGAAACGCAGCTACTGCAGTGCGACTTGAAACAGGCCAGGAAAAACTCCTGCGGTAGAGGAGTGTCCTCACTCTTTTCTATATATAATGTAGTTATCTTTTGTAATCCTGTGTACTTATTGCTATAAATAATCATTTCTTGTAGAAGAAGTGAATATTTAGCAGGCTAATCTGATTGTGTGTATGTGCTGTGCTCCTCCAGTGTGGACAGAATCAGCTGCACAGTTGGTCCCCCTACCACACACACAGTGAGGAAGCTGGATTAATAACTTGTTTCAGCGCCGGAGCGTTGCACACAATTAGCTCCATTCGGCCGAACATCACTTCCCGTCCTGCTTTGCCTTCTGGTTTGATGCATCGCGCCGCGTTTCCGTCCTCCTGCTTTTGCCCCTGCTCTGAAAATCGAAGCAGGTGATAATCATTAGGCCGTGCATCTCCTCCCCACATCCGTGGCGTTGTCGCAATAAAAACTTCATTTGTGGAGGGAGAGAGAGCTACCCGAGCATCCATCAAACCCACACAAAATCTGATCTGACTGTGTGCATCACACTTCCCCAGATGGCCTGTAAATTAAACGGCTAATGCCCCGAAAAGATTTTCACCACTGGCTCTATGTATTAAAATGTGCATTCCGACCCAACATCCAACCCTGAACAGGAGAAAAAACCTCATTGTTTTCAAAGCCTTTCAATGATGCAAGAAACGTAGAAACTGCATGTATGCAAGTGTATATGTATGTATGCAACAAAGAAATGTATCTTTGTAATTTAATGCCTTGTAATTGGGCCTCTGTCTCTTCCTGAAACTCCACCTTCAGGAGAATCACCATAACACAATACAGAACTTTAAATGATACCGGCCCTTTAAAGGAACGGAAGGTAAGCAGAGTAGAAGAAGAAGCAGAGCAGAGAGGAGGGAAGGTAGAGCGCACCTGGCTAGAACGAAACCCATGCTTCATCTGACCCGGTGCTGCTGGGACGGGTCTAGAGAGGAACAGAGGCCCATCTGTCTGCTCATACCTTTGCTCCCTGCCATGCTGCCCCTCCACCCTGCTGTAGCCTACATTACCAAAAAGCAGCCAGCCAGGTTCACATCACATCCTGTGTCTGTGCTAGATACATCACTCCGGCCCCTGGCCCCTGAGCTGCGGTGCCCCCACTGAATCCTTGCAGGCTTTCCCACACGCCTCCGATAAAACATCACCTTCCCCAGAAAGAAAGCGCTATGCTAACGTTTGGATTGTTAATCACAGAGTGCCAGGCTCAGACGATTGACACTGCTGTGTAATCATCATTATCCTCACTTCTGCTTCTCAAGCAGAGATGCAGGTTAGTCTGGGTTCAAGTGCCTCACACTAAACGCTGGGAATCTGAGGAGGTGGATGTTATCCAGTATTCTCTAAATATGCAAAGTAATTGAAATGATGAAGAGAAAAAAGCTTAAATGCAACAACAGTGAGATGAGATGTGAAGAGCTCCTTTCTCAGACAATATGTCCTGAAGAAGAGTTCTAAGTGTATGGAGCAGATTGTGAAATATGTTCTCCTTTAATATAAACAAGTCTAAGCTCCTAACTTCCTGGTCTTTTTGAAAAGCTCACTTGTTTTCACAAATTTCTTTGAAGTCATCCATCAGAATCAGAGCCACTTTATTGCTGCTGTCAGTAAACACTCACAGGCTGGGCTGGTTTTGGTGTAATAATGAAAAAACAAACAAAGAAATTATGAAATAAAATATGAAAATATTTATGCATGTGCAGAGTAGCAGATGGATGAAGTAGTTGCGTTATACCAGCTGAGGGGGAAACTTATGCCTGAGGGCAGGAGGCTCAACAGGCTGTGTCCAGGGTGAGAAAGGAGTCCCACGAGTTCAGGTCCTGTAAAGGTCAAAGGTTGCAATCACCTTCTCAGCAGTGCGCACAATGTGTAATCTAAGTCTGTCCCTGGTTGTGGCCCCTGTGCACCATACTGTGATAGAGGAGGTGAGGATGGACTGCATGATGTGCTGTGTGAAACTGCATCATCAGCACTGCTATACCAGAACCAACATGCTGTTTCACAACATGTGCAAAACTCACTGAACCAGCAGCCAACGAAGACAAAAACAAACACGTAGCTAATTTTATGAAGCTAAAATCATCAATAGTCCCACCTTTCCTGTGTCCCGGTCATAATCCATGTTAGAGGAAATATTTCCACTCAGGCCCTGTAATTCATTGTCCTTGTGTCACTCTGATGTGATTCCTCACTATCTTCAACTTTTCTGTCTCCTTGGATACCACTCCAGCTGATCCAGCTGGGGATCAGCCTTGGCACAGCTGGGCCTTCCCCTCATTTACGCCAATACATTTTCGCTCATTGTAATTGATGAATGATGTCCCAATGGATTTTGCAATCCCCTTATTCTACTGGCTTTTGCATGTGTCAATCACCTAAATCAACCAATGAGCTGCAGATTAGCTGACCTGTAGGTTTGGGTTTCTGACTCACTGTTCAATGCTTCTAGAACCAGAGCGCCCAGGACAGCACCTCACTCTCATATTGTTTCAAACACCATTGTTATCAATTACAAAGAATATTTATATCAAGATATAAGTTGTGTAAAAAATTAAAACAGAGAAATTTGTTCACCTGGAATCTTATCAACCAGTAAGTTTCCAAAATGTCTGCTTCATCCATCTATCCATCCATCCTTTACTGCATGTCTTCCCCCTCTCTCATTTCCCTCATTCCTGTCCACTAACTATTAAATAAAGGCCACTAGAGCAAATAAAACCTTTAAAAAAAAAAAAAAAGAAGGGAGGCCCAGACTTCCCTCTCCCCAGCCACTTGGGCCAGCTCCTCCGGGGGAATCCCGAGGCGTTCCCAGGCCAGCCGAGAAACATAGTCCCTCCAGCGTGTCCTGGGTCTTCCCCGGGGCCTCCTCCCGGTGGGACGTTGGTACGTCCCGGTGGGACCTCACCAGGGAGGCGTCCAGGGAGGCGTCCAGGAGGCATCCTGACCTGATGCCACCTCAACTGGCTCCTCTCGATGTGGAGGAGGAGCGGCTCTACTCTGAGTCACTTCCGGATGACCGAGCTTCTCACCCTATCTCTAAGGGAGAGCCCAGCCACCCTGCGGAGAAAACCCATTTCGGCCGGGACCTCGTTCTTTCGGTCATGACCCAAAGCTCATGACCATAGACGAGGGTAGGAACGTAGATCGACCGGTAAATCGAGAGCTTTGCTTTTTGGCTCAGCTCTCTCTTCACCACGACGGACCGGTACAGCGCCCGCTTCACTACAGACGCTGCGCCGATCCGCCTGTCGATCTCCTGCTCCCTTCTTCCCTCATTCGTGAACAAGATCCCGAGATACTTAAACTCCTCCACTTGGGACAGGACAACCCCCCCGACCCGGAGAAGGCACTCTACCCTTTTCTGGCTCAAGACCATGGCCTCGGATTTGGAGGCACTGATTCCCATCCCGGCCGCTTCACACTCGGCTGCGAACCGCTCCAGCGAGAGCTGCAGAGAATGCTCTGATGAAGCCAACAGGACCACATCATCTGCAAAAAGCAGAGATGCGATCCTAAGGCCACCAAAACGGATCCCCTCAACACCCTGGCTGCGCCTAGAAATTCTGTCCATAAAAGTAATGAACAGAATCGGTGACAAAGGGCAGCCCTGGCGGAGTCCAACTCTCACCGGGAACGAGCCCGACTTACTGTCGGCAATGTGGACCAGACTCTGGCATCGGTCGTACAGGGACCTGACAGCCCGTATCAAAGGGCCCGGTATCCCATACTCCCGGAGAACCCCCCACAGGACTCCCTGAGGGATGCGGTCGAACGCCTTCTCCAAGTCCACAAAATAAATGTAGACCAGTTGGGCGAACTCCCACGCACCCTCCAGGACCCTGCTGAGGGTGTAGAGCTGGTCCAGCGTTCCACGACCAGGACGGAAACCACACTGTTCCTCCTGAATCCGAGGTTCGACTATCCAACAGACCCTCCTCTCCAGGACCCCTGAATAGACCTTGCCAGGGAGGCTTAAGAGTGTGACCCCCCTGTAATTGGAGCACACTCTCCGGTCCCCCTTTTTGAACAGGGGAACCACCACCCCAGTCTGCCAATCCAGGGGAACTGCCCCCGATATCCATGGAATGCTGCAGAGTCGCGTCAGCCAGCACAACCCTACAAAATCCAGAGCCTTAAGGAACTCCGGCCGGATCTCATCCACCCCTGGGGCCCTGCCACCGAGGAGCTTTTTAACCACCTCGGTGACCTCGTCCCCAGAGATTAGAGAGCCCGACCCAGAGTCCCCAGGCTCGGCTTCCTCAATGGAAGGCATGTTGGTGGGATTGAGGAGGTCTTCGAAGTATTCCGCCCACTGGCCCACAACGTCCTGAGTCAGACGTTCCCAGCAGACCCTCACAACACGTTTGGGCCTGCCAGGTCTGACCGGCATCCTCCCCCACCACCGGAGCCAACTCACCACCAGGTAGTGGTCAGTGGAGAGCTCCGCACCTCTCTTCACCAAGACTTCACCAAGACATACGGCCACAGATCAAATGAAATGATGACAAAGTCGATCATCGAACTGCGGCCTAGGGTGTCCCGGTGCCAAGTGCACACATGGTCACCCTTATGCCTGAACATGGTGTTTGTTATGGACAATCCATGACAAGCACAGAAGTCCAACAACAGAACACCACTCTGGTTCAGATCAGGGGGGCCGTTCCTCCCAACCACGCCCCTCCAGGTCTCACTGTCATTGCCCACGTGAGCGTTGAAGTCCCCCAGTAGAACAAGGGAGTCCCCAGGAGGGGCACTCTCCAGTACCCCCTCCAAGGACTCCAAAAAGGGTGGGTAATCCAAACTGCTGTTTGGCCCGTAAGCGCAAACAACAATCAGAACCCGCCCCCCCACCCTTAGGCGGAGGGAAGCTACCCTCTCGCTCTCCGGGGTAAACCCCAACGTACAGGCGCCGAGATGGGGGGCAACAAGTATGCCCACTCCTGCCCGACGCCTCTCACCGCGGGCAACTCCAGAGTGGAAGTATGTCCAGCCCCTCTCAAGGAGACTGGTTCCAGAACCGGAGCCATGTGTTGAGGTGAGACCGACTATTTCAAGCCGGAACCTCTCAGCCTCACACACCAGCTCCGGCTCCTTCCCCACCAGAGAGGTAACATTCCACGTCGCAAGAGCCAGCTTCTGCAACCGAGGATCAGACCGCCAAGGCCCCCTCCCTCGGCCACCACCCAGCACGCAATGCACCCGACCCCTGTGGCCCCTCCCATAGGTGGTGAGCCCATTGAAGGGGGGACCCATGTATTCCTTTTGGGCTGAGCCCGACCGGGCTCCATGGGCAAAAGCCCGGCCACCAGGCGCTCGCCATCGTGCCCCCCCTCAAGGCCTCGCTCCAGGGAGGTTGCCCCGGTGACCCGCGTCCGGGCGAGGGAACACCAAGTCCAACGTTGTTACTCGTCATAGGGGTCTTCGGGCTGCGCTTTGTCTGGTCCCTCACCTAGGACCTGTCTGCCTTGGGTGACCCTACCAGGGGCATAAAGCCCCAGACAGCATAGCTCCTAGAATCATTGGGACACTCAAACCCCTCCATCACGATAAGGTGGCAACCCAAGGAGAGGTTGCTTCATTTTTTAAATTAAATTTGCTACAGTAAGTGGTCAGAACCTGTACTCTAGATTGCAAAAGGTTCTGAATGTCAACCTCATGCTTTCAAGGAAAGACCACATTACATAATGTATCCTATCAGGATGTATTATTTTTATTTTTTCACTGTGTATTTGCTCTTACTCAGTAATGCAAATGTTGATTTTTAGACCTATAGATTATTCTCTGGAACATTACCTTTGTTTTGATACCACAATCAGTCAAACACACCTTGTAGTTCCTGAGATATATGGAATTCATTTTGGGGAGTCATCAGATTAGTAACAGAGAAACTAGATGCATGATATTTCAAGAAAGAGCAAATAATTGTTGCAAACCAAACTGTTCCATGTGACATTGCGGCACTGATAAATGTGCATTATATTGTACATTTATGCATAACAAAGTGCATGTCATATGCATGTCATTCAGACATGGCTAAAGGAGCCCTGGCCACACAGTTCTTACAAAACAATTATCTCATTTTTAGATCTTTAGATTGCATTGTTATTCATCAAAAACCTGTGTTACTTTGACTCCTTCATACATGTTTGAGAAGCCATTGAATCTCCCTGGCAACCATTCAGCTGGGAAAAATGCCTGGTGGACCAGACCCCGCCTTCGAGGATGAAGCTCCTCCTCTAAACTGAAGGCGGAGTTTCAGAAAGAGCAGAAGGTTTTAAAGAGACAGAGGGCCAATTTCCTTAAATGACTAAGTTACATTTCTTTTAACTCACTCTCTCTATGTATAGTTGTTTCTGTAACAACTGAAGGTAACATATAGTTATTTGAAAATGACACTATGTGCCTGCAAACACATGAGACTGCCCCTTTAACACATCCTAACATATTTTTTGTTTGGGTTTGCTTCTTTACTCCACCCCCTCCCCCTTCTCCCTCAGAAAGTCGCTGCTTGCAGGGAAAACCGTGTTGATGAATGAAGCTCTCATACAATGTGAGTTGCTGACGGCCTCTGGGACCTGGGGGGGGGGAACCAATTCATTTGCAGCGCTAGTGCGATATGTTTGGATCAGTCCCTGACGCCTGTGCATTTGAAAAGAGAGCCGCAGAGCTGAGCTGGCACTGGGAGCTCAGCCTCAAATCTGAGTGGATCTGCACTTCCCAGAGCAAAATGCTCAGCAGTGACTTCTGCAGGATTTCCTCATTACCTGTCAGCTTGAATCAGACATCTGCTGCTTCACGATCAGATGAAAAGCTTTCTGACAAACAGAGTGGGTTAATAAGTAGCTTCTTGTTTTGCTTTATTACAAAGAGGTTCTAAAGCAATGCAGTTCTTTCAACTGCAGATTTGGTCAAAGATGAAGCATTTCATAAAAATTCAGCCAAAAAACACATTTTGAGGAAAAAATTTGGAAAAACAAAAAGCTGCAACAATCCTAAGCAGTTGTTGAAAAATTAATTTGTATCTCGTGGTGAACCCAATAATCCAGAAATATAATAGATAACTCATTTATAGTCTCTAATTTTACATGATCTTTTAAAAAAATAAATATAATAAAGAGATAAATGTGACAGGTCATAGCAAAAGTAGGAGGAAGCCGATTTGTTGGGATTTTGACTTATTTACAGATTGTAAATGTGTAGATTCTAAACTTTCCAATGACGTCACATTGAAATCCAAATAGAAATGTTGAATATCTGGACATTTAACCTCCAAACTCTGGATTCCAAAAATATCCACATTTTACTACTATAGAAAATGTGTTTGTGTTTCAACAATCATCATTTTACTTCTATTTTTAGGTTTTAAAACTACAACAAGAAAAGAAAAAGATGCAATGTTTTTGGTAGTAAAGTGTATGGAGACAATACCTTCCATATGATGCTGATATCTGTGGACATATATATATATATATATATATAACTTGTTTGGGCCACATCTTATCCTACAAAGCTGATTCTGAAAAGGTATCAAAAGGTACATGGTTTCCAACCTGATAACACACAAAAGAAAAACTCCCAAAAGAATATTGCTTGTTCTGGAGTCATGTTTGGATATTTCATTATTCCATCAATAGTTTCGTGTGGGAGCTGCAGGTGAGAGCTGCTCTGTGAGCAGGAGAAGGAGCTTTGTCCTTGAAGGCGGAGCTAGGTCCACCAAGGCATTTTTCCATAGCTGAATGGTTGCCATGGTGATTAAAGGGTTTCTCAAACATGCATGAAGACAATCTCCAGATATGTTTTGTGATGAGGAAGTTTCACATGATGTGAAGCTCAAAAATGTTTTTATTTTTAGTTCAATCTGGTGTCACTTTGTTTTAGAAGGAACTTAATTTGTTGTAGATGTGGAGGAAATTATTAATGGTTAGAAGTTGTATAGTCCAAGTCTAGAAGAGAAACGTGCCGTTCGCTGTGAAGGTTCAGGTTAAACCTATGCACTCTTATGTCCAAATCTTTTATTTCTTTCCAACAGATTTATGTAATTTCCAGTTGAACCATACAGACTGAAATGTCCCATTATGTGGAAAACATTTAGAAATGATTTATTCATGGTCCTGCTTCAATGTAGGAAAAACCCGTGGTTCTAAGCGGGATAAACTCAGCGGCAGGCGGCTGCATCAGCCCTTCACTCAGTGAACATTTGATCTGTTTTCTTTGCTTTCCTCAAGTCTCCCTCACAGCTCTGTTGGTTGGAACATTAGAAGAAATGTATATAGCAGAAGAAAAGACTCCTTTTTCTAACTTAATGCAGCAATTTCTTTTAACCCCTGTCTAGTACAAGACCTCCGAGGAAATTCTGACGTTCATTTGAGTTGTATTATTTATACCAGCGATTTTGATGAAACGCTGCTGGAGTGCTTTGTCTGGGGGAAAAGGCTCTCTCGTGTCAGAGAGGCTCTTGGAAGTCATCCTTGTGCTTGAAGTCATTGACCCTCTCTCTGCTCTATTCATCACTCAACAAATGGTGATACCCAAAGAGAGAGGCTAGCCTTCTATTCCCTGCTGAGAATTCCATTAGCAGCACGGACACACACAATCGAGCTTTTTTTTTTTTCTTTCTTTTTCAGAGTCGTTGAAATTGCTATTGTAATGGACTGGGGGGGTCGTGACATGATATGGAAGCTTTGAGGCATATAGGACTGCTAAAGTCTATGCTGCTGTACTTTATGGCTTTCACCTCTAACGCAACTGCTGCTGCCAGAGGTGTCGTCCGAATAACATCTTTTATTTAACTGAGTGACCCTGTGATTTACTGCAAATACCAAAATAGGGACCTGGTGGCTCACCCCTGTCAGAGTTTTCTCTGCTCTAAGTACAAATCCAGTGGAGTGTTAGAGACCTCAGTGCGGCCCCTTGATTCCACAGCATGTTAGTCAGGGATGAGTGGCAGGTGTCCCAGTATTTGCCCTTTTGTTTTGAAAAGTGGACAAGACAAGCATCATAAGCTGCGTTCCCATTACAAATGTTTGTAGATATTCCAGTAATGTTGAAAAAAATCATAATTTTGTAATTGTGATGTTTTCATTAAATCAGAAATTAAATCAAAATCCCACATAAATAAGCTCTTCTGAATAATGTGTGTGAAGGATTTATTGAGGTAAAAGTGCTTAGAGAGGATTTTACATCATGCATGGCAGCCATATTGGATTTTTAGGTCAAGTTGGTAAAAAAAAGTACAACTTTCTATCTATGAATCTGGAATCAGATAGGACGCATACATGACTTATCCAAATCTTCTTTACTGCCTCTTTTGTTACTTTTACTAAACACAGCACATGGAAAAATATAAGTCCAGTTGTTAACCTGTTTTTAAAGATCTGTCAATACAGAGGAAAAAATAGTATTTAAATATGAAAATGTCTAAAAACAAATGATCTAAGACTGGACTCTTGATGAATAAACTTAATACAATATGCTGAGCAAATGTATGTAAGATATTAATAAATAGATCCCTGACATATTCTTTCTCTCATTATTGTGTCAGAAATAATTGAGGTAAAGAGAAGTTTGGTCTGATTTAGCTTTAGACAGTGAGAAAAAAGGTGGATGAGTCTTTTTATTTGGTGTATGTAAACTTATGGGTTCAACTGTAAATGGTGACTAAGGTCATTTGAAAAAAAACAAAAGTTGCAGTTTTAGAACTTTCTGAGGTAATTTCGGCCCTTCCTCCCTAAGTATCGCTGCAGCAATCTGCCAACCAGTAACTGATATGAATCCAAAGCAGCCTCAGCGTCTCTGCAGCAGAGATTACCATAGACCTATTGCTACTTTCTAACATCTGGCCCGTGGAGGCCCAATGCTGAATACAAAGAACACTCTTTTTTCCTGTTGGTCTTCCAGATGGAGTATTGCTTGTTAAATATGACCAGAGATTCAGCAAACCTATTTGAATCTGGCTAAGTGAAATCTGAACGACGATACTTTCCAAATCAGCAGAATCTCTTAGCGCTGCACAGGAAATGAGTAAAACTGTCGGCATTTTGCATTTTCCTCACTTTTTCCCGTGTGGGAGGTGATTGAGTTTTATTCTAAAAAGCTGAAAACTGTTGCGTTAAACAATTAGGCCCAGGAAGTGGCAGCGCCAGCTCTGACTGGTAGAAACAGCATCAGTTCTGCTGATGAGGGTGGGGGGACCTTCAGAATGTCTTTCAGAGGTCCATTAGTGACACGTAGTGGCACAAAAAGTGGTAATGTGTGATGCAAATGGGTGCCATTCTAGAGGGGGTGCCTAAATGATTGTGGAAAAATTATTTCCAGTCTCCATCTTTTGTATTATACGACTGATTATTACAGAACTCCAGTGCATAGGGGTTTTTTTTGTACTTAATTATTGTTAAAATTCAGAAATCTGTTGGCGGTGCGCCAAAGCAAAGGCAGAAAAATGACTTGGAGTTTAAATACAGAAATCCAGCATGCTGCCTGGTGGAGTGTTTTCATAAACAGCTTTTAAATACAGAAATCTAGTGCGCCACATTTGGGTGCCACTATGGAGGGGGTGCCAAAATGATGGTAAAAACTGGATTTTTAATCGGTATTTCATGTATTTTGATATCTATTTAAATACGTCTATTAGTGTGGGGCACTGAGATAAAGTGGGCAAAAAATCACATAAAATGTATTTCTTGTTGGGAGTTTTGTATTAAACATTTGTTTGTGTTTTGTATGATCGGTAACAGAGGCACTGCCTAATGTGACTGAACACACATCAGAAAGGAGACGGCTGCACCCTGCTAACACCTCAGGGTTGAATGAGGAGAGGCTGGCAGTATTTGAAGCAGGTGTGGCCTGTGCGGTCAGAACCGCTCTCTACTCCCTAATATCAACCTTCAGACATGATTGCAGCTCTTGCTCCTTCATCCATCCTCTGCCTCTCGCCTGCTGCTTTGATTTTCTCTCCTGCAGCCAAAGTGATCAAACGCGACGCTCGTCTCAAACCCAGGCTTCACCCCGGAGTGACGGTGGTGAAAATGATCCTCCAAACTGGAAGAGCTCATCAAACACCCTGCAGTTTATTTAGAGGGAGCAAAGTGGCTTTTCCTGACCTCTTCCTCTCCATTCGATCCTGCAGGTAAAAGGTCAAAAGATTTATTCAAGGAGGGTTTAATATCTGGGACGTGCAAATAGTGATGAAGAAGCATTCCTGACCTCCAGTCAGACAGACAGAGGAGACCCCAAATATAGGAAAGTAAAGCAATTTAATGGCATAAAAAAGAATACAGATTCATAACATGCAATGGCTGAATCTTTACAGAAC
This sequence comes from Phalloptychus januarius, assembly GCA_902982915.1. Classification (NCBI taxonomy): domain Eukaryota; kingdom Metazoa; phylum Chordata; class Actinopteri; order Cyprinodontiformes; family Poeciliidae; genus Phalloptychus; species Phalloptychus januarius. Next base: position 868,062 of record CADWAE010000121.1, read on the forward strand.
ACGTCAATGTTGGTTATTTGCAATATGAATACAGGTGTGTTTTGCATGACAGTGTGAAGATAATAAGGCATGTTAAGACAGTTCACAGAAAAACTACTGAATGACTGAAACAGCTCAATGTCAAGCATTTGCAGCCAGATGAAGTAATCTGAATACAGAAAGGCTTTTTGGTCCAGTTTGGGTTGAACTTCATTGGGAAGTGTGAAGAAAAGAAGTTGAATTCTGTGGTTTTAATACTCTGACTCAGTGAAGTGAGAAACCAGGACTCTGGTATTTTTAACCTTCCGATTATGTTGGCGATCGTGTTGGCGATCGTGTTGGTGATCGTGTTGGTGATCAGTTGGCGATCGTGTTGGTGATCATGTTGGTGATCATGTTGGTGATCATGTTGGCGATCGTGTTGGTGATCAAGTTGGTGATCGTGTTGGTGATCGTGTTGGTGATCATGTTGGTGATCATGTTGGCGATCAGTCTGAGGCACGTTCTATTTTGCTTTAAAAAAGAAAAACACTTCAAAGGGATAGTTTCAGTTTCCATTCCAGGTATTAGATGGAAATGATCAATACTGGTCCCACATTAACACAACAGTTACTGGCAGTTTTAAGTTTTCTGCACCACCTACAGGCTCTGTGATGACTGCCAGTTGCAACTGTTCAGTGTGGTGTGTGTCAGTCAACAGGTGTGTGTGTGTAATAAGAATCCTGAATCTTTGCATTTGTAATATCTTGTAAAAGTATCCTGACCTCTAATCACTGTTTAACTTCCAACCAAAAAACTTTGAAGTATTTTATGGGATTTAAAGTGACAGAGCAACACAATGGTGTATAGTTATTAAGTGGAAGGAAAATTACACACTGCATTTACATTTTTTGGAAAAACAAATCTTAAAAGTAAGCTGTGTGTTTGTATTCAACTTCCTTTGCTCTAATAGCACTTTAATATCCACTGCAACTCACTGCCAGAAGCCCTCTCATTAGAATTTATTTTGAATTATATCAGAATTATTTTGCATATTTTCTTGTGCCTAGCGGTCGAAATTTCCTGTTGGTGTGACTGTGTGTGTCTTGCCGTTTGTCCTGTGTGTGTGCATGTTCCACTGTGATGAGCTGATGAAATGTCCAAAGAATACTGGACGTAGCAAATCAAAAATAACCCCTCTTGATTTGTGGAGTCCTCCAGGGCTCAGTTTTGAAACCAGCCTTGTTTCCATTGTTTTTGCTGCTTTGAGGTCAATTATTTCACAGCATAAAGTCTCTTTTCACTGCTATGCAGATGTCTTTCAGGTTTCCTTTGAAGCATGGTCACACTAATTTCAGCTGTAGTTGAATTGTCTTGTAGATGTTCAAAAGTAGAAGCCTGCTTAAATTATTTTAAATTAAATGGAAATGGCAATGTTTGGCAACTCTTTTTCAAGATAGTAATGCTTCAGGCTGTTTATCATTTTAAGAAAATTGCATTTGTCTTATTTTATCTAGTTTTGGTGCTGAATAGCCCAGATGGCTTTTATAAATGAGACTTTAAATCTCAATGGATTTTTCTCTTCCTGTTTAAATAAAGGCTATGATCTGCACCAATGTATCTACACGCTACAATTTTGGTCTGTCACATAAAATCCCAATAAATGTCTCTAAAGATTGTGGTTATGTCAAAAATGTAAAAATTTCAAGGGCTAGAAATACTTTTACAAGGCACTTTAGATTGAAATTAAAATATTAATGTTAAGCTAGCAGTTTTCAGATTAAGTACCACCAGATGGTCCTTTCACACCAATGAGGAATGTTTCAATCACAAACACACACATGCACACACACACCTGATTCATGACATCTAGCTCTAATATCTTGACCCTGAATCACCTCAGATCAACCTGGTTCATTTGACTGTTACTAGGCTCCAGGATCAGAGAATCCAGCCTTTTTAACATGATTTTACTTTGTACGTTGTTTAAGTCTTGGTTTGAGTCTATGTTTCACTTTGCTGCAGGTAGGCCTGCATTTCCCCACTGAGGGACGATAAAGGTTATTTCTTAGCTAAATAACCGCTGACTGTAGCTTTGAACTTCAGATTTGCTGGAGTTGGAAACAGCTGCTAAAAACTCCTGAGCTTACTTGTCTCAGCCAAAGGTTTCTCCTTTAGACATCTCTGTCTGGAATGTTTTATAAAAACTGAAATAATTAATCATTGATCATCTGATGATTCTGGAATGGACCACATGTTCCAAACCTGGCACTTTACTAAAATAATGGATTAAGTATTTTTTGCAGAAAAAAAGAACATATTATTCTTTCCAAAAGGAACTTAGGCTAAAAAAGCAATTTTGGCAAGAAATCACTTAGGACATTATTTGAGGAAGGTGACAATATGTTGGACAACAAAAGTCTTTCTCCATTGTCAAGTCTCACTCTAGACGGTCAATGTCTGGTTCAGTTTTAGCCAACCTGTGTGTCCCTGTCGGTTGTGTTCCTCACCATGTGGGAGGCCGTTGGTGCTCCAATAATGTCATTTTGTGGGCGGACAGATTTCTGAACTTTCTCGATATATTTGTTGCAAATTTCCCTGCACTGTTGACTCTGTGTGTTCTCTTCCAGCAAAGTTGATTAAGGACGCATTCACAGCGTCCCTCTTTAGTCCGCTTTAACTGAACAGTCCGGTTCTTGGCAAACAGAACCGGACTGTCTGGTCTCGATGACTCTGTGAAATTGAGAGTTTGGTTACACAGACCAAAAAGCAAATTCTGGTCTAAGTTGAATTGAAGTGAACTCTGGTGCTGTTTGAATGCACATGTGCTCTTGGAGCAGGAAGCAAACTACAGTGCAGGGCATTCTGGGTAAATACAACCAAAACAAGCAGGCTTCACATTAACCGAAGACTGAAGCTGCTGATGCAGATAACAGGGACACTCTTGTCTCAGGATGGCTAAGGTGATGCAGTGATATGTAGATTTCCTCATTATTTTGTCATGTATACAACCACTGAGAAAAATAAGTTAATAGGCAAACTTTCATACACATCTTACATCAAATTTAATGAATCGCTTCAGATATAAAAAGGTCAGTAATAATTGCTCGACTGGAAAAATATCAACTTCTCCCCACTCGCCTGTGGCCTGCAATACAGTGACATCAGTGGTTCATGTAATGACAGAGCGCCATGTGAGAGTTCATTTGTACAAACCGGATTGCAGCTGAAAACACCAATATGAAGAGAAAATAACGCAAAACAAATCACGACCTCTAAAGTTTTTGTGATAATAATTATAAAAAGGAACACTCAACACATACAATATACACTATATATACATGGTATTTAGTAGCGCTCGTGTTGCAGTGTGAAGGAGCAGAGCTTTAGAGAATGAGTATGGCAGTGTGCAGTTGGCAATGAGTCATTACGTTTTGACACAAAATGTTGGGCAGTCTTCGATAACGTCTCTGTCCTCTTGGGTTTGTCGGTTCCATGTGGGTAGAGTGAAGCTGGCCGGGCGTTCTGTTCCTCACGCCGGGGTCTGTGTGGAGGCTTTGACCTCGGTTGATGCCCTCTTCTCCTTGCGGCTCCCGTACTCACCGATGAACGAGCCGTCTTCGTTGAACTGAACGTCCTCGTCGCCGTAGTCCACCAGGCTGTCCCCGCTGTCCGCCGCCTTGATCTCCCTGCTGAGGGAGTGCTGGCTGCCCTTCAGCGGCTTCTCATCGTTGTCACTGTGGGAGACGCACAGTTTAGATTTCCCAGCATTCCACCCGCAGCTTCGCTGTGTGGGTCGCAGGGAGGGGATGGAGGCACAGGGCGGCGCTATCGCTGCCTCCACACAGGTTGTAGTGAGGGACACCGGCTTCAACCTCAGGCTGACCGATGGATTGTCACAGAGGCTTTCATCGATTCTCAAACTGACAACCTGGACTCAACGTGCAACAATGCATTTGTTATAAAGGAGGACAGATGAGCCATAAAGGGGGGGGGTGTATTGGGACGAGGCTGGTGATGGGGTTCTCATGCTGTCATCCTGTAATGCAGAGTGTTACATAGAATGCTCTATGTAACATCATGTAAGAGCCACTTATTCAGGAGCCGATTGCAGAAGCTTTGACAAAATAGGCAGAAGTGGTGAATTTACTGAATTTTGGAAGCTGTACAATTAAATTTGATCTTCAAAGTATGTGTAGTCAGTACTAATCTTACATCAGGTGCAGGACTTATATTTGTTGCTTTTTATGATTACAGTGGCTGTATTAAAGTCTGTTAGGCCCATAAATAGCTAAAATCTGGGAATACTTGAGACTCTCTCTAAGTACATTTAGAACTGCCTGTTTCATCAGTTCAGACATCAAATATACTTTAAAGTGCATCAATGTGCACAGTGAAAACTGGCGCTGCAGCAGAAGACATCTACAGTCTGCCTTATTCTAGTTTTGGGAGTACAGCCTATCAGACAATCAGCCAATGAGCCAATCAGTGGCATTGAAAGTAAATGCTGCAGAAACACTGCTTACTGTTAGTTTGCCCAGTAGCATTGTGCCCAGCTATTTCAGCCTCTCAAACTACGAACAAATCCACAAATTGGTGAATTTTCCAAGAATAATTTTAAGGGATTATTGTTATTTTTCCATAGAAAAAATGTTCCACAGAATATCTGCAAACCGGTGAATCTGTGAATAGTCGGGTTAAATTGTAATGCCACAGAATCTCATTCTGGCCCATTACTAAAAGGAATGTGTTCTTTCTACCTCAGGAGTCACAGCAAATGCAGCTACAAACTCTGAACCAACAAGGGAAACAGTGCTAGTGAATCTAAACACAAAGCTGCATTCACAACTATGATTTACAGTCATGAATCAAAAACTCTATGCCAAGCGAAGCTAACTGACTGCTGCCCTTTCCTTAAAGAGACCAGTAATACCAATTTTATTTGGCTTCCAGCAAAAATGATGCCAAACGTTTTGAACCTGGTCTGCTTTCATTTCAGATTTGTTGAGGTTATTATCAGTAGAGGTTCTCTTACCTGTAGCAGGAACATGTTACATCACAGTGAGTTTGTAAATTAATCCAGAGAGCTAAGACTAACCGCTAGTGCGATAAATGCAATATGTTGTGTGATTGTGGAAGTTTAATATTTGCTAATATAGCATTGTGTTTCATGTTCAGAGATGTTCAGTGGTTCAATGGTTCAAATTGCAGTTCATTTTATTGGATGTCGGCTTTTTACTCATGAGGATTCCTTTAATTTTCTACATACTCTCTGCCATATGACATAAAGCTGCAAGATATTACTTTTATAGAAAATATTTTTTCATATTTGTTAAAATGATCATTATGTCGTGACAGTATAATATAATCAACATGATGAAATCAGCCATCAGAACAAATACACTGCTGCATTAGAAACAACCAATCAGAGCCAGTAGGAGGGTCTAAACGCTGTCAATCATCCTCATGTATGCCACTCACATCCCCACCCTCCCTTTACTCTCTGCTGTGCCACAGCTCCTTCCTAACAGCTAGCCTGCCATGAATGTAAGCCGAGTTAGCTTTAGCTAGAGTTAGTTAATGCTTACAAACTGTTTATCGAGTGACGGTGGGTAAACAGTTCTTCTGCAATGGTTTGCCATTAACACATTTGGAAGTGTATAGATGAGGGTGAGTGACAGTACTAAGCTCCTCCTACTGGCTCTGATTGGTGCATTTCTTAAGATGGCAGCAGCAGTGAAGGAGATGGATCTTTTCACAGATTATCCGTCTCATTACTGCCACAACATGGTGACAGTTTTAACAAATGTTTAAAAACATACTTCTGTCAAAACGACATACTACATCTTTAAACTTCAGTGGAAAACTATCACTTTGCAATACCTTCAAAAAGCCTCACTGCAAGAAAAATGAAGCTCTGTTTTGGTGAATTGATGCATTAGTTGACTGAATTTTAACAGCTCTAAATGCTGATTATTTGGTAGAAACCTTTTTAAACATTGAGGGCAACAGGCTCCTGAAGCGAACATGATGAAATCTAACTGCTGCCACACTGAGCCACTTTAACCTCATCACATCAGCATTTGTTTAGCAGTCAGGATCCCACTGATTGGAGAATTAGACGGGGACTCATGCTGTGGCAGACGGTTATGAATAGAACCACTAAAGGACCAATGACACATGCCCTGATATTACTGCCCAGGAGATGAGGCACATTCAATGACTCTGATTGGTTTGAGGCTCCAGCAGGGAGCAGAAAACTGTGACATCAGAGCAGAACTGTTCACCACACAGCAACACAACACCGAGTCTAAAAGCAGCTACTCTGGCCACGCCCACATGTAAACCGGTTATCACATACTTCACGGTTACTCAGCCCATCTAACGTCTCCGGCAGGAGCGGAGCGAGGCTCTGCGGGAGCTTCGTGGAATCTGGGCCGTCTTTTCAGCGAGAGCAAAAAAAGGCAGAGAGAATTTAACAAGAAGAAGATGGCAAAAAAGAAGAGAGGCAGACATGCACTGGGATGCAGTGAGATGGTGAGACGCTGTCCTCATGAGGGGGAGGGGGCGCTTACCTGTATTCACAGAATGTGTCATCATTCATGCCCTGGGACTCCACGTCTGGATGAAGGTCTTCTTTTTCTTTCACTGCACACAAAGTGATAAAAATAGCTGAGAGATTTCCACAAGCGACAGACAGACAGACGACGGACAGACGGATGGTCAGACGGACGGTCAGACGGATGGACAGACGGATGGACAGACGGATGGACAGACGGACTGCTGCTGCAGCTGGACGAGTCACCTCACTGCTCGCAATCATATGCAGTCATTTTGCCATGTCAAACATCAGTGACAGCATTTAAGAAAAGATTTCAATCACTTCACAATTCAGAGCTTAAGGAAAAGAAAACTTTGGGTTGTGAACAGATAGTATGCTTTCTGTAAATGTCAACAGGAAGAATGTTAATTATTGTATGAACTGCAGTGCAACAGTTGCTGGAGGCAGTGACAGTTCTGTCTATCTGTCTGTCTATTGAATGAAACATGGGTGTTTTTGTACAACATAAAGTTTAGCACCAATTTGAGCTTCTCCTGAGTATACATGTTTGATTCTGTGAAAACTGTAATATTCCTTTAATTTAGCATAAAGGCGCAACACAACCCCTGACATCAGTTCTAGTTCTCCATCTCAATCTTTTACACTGTGTAGAACAGGGAGGGACACGTGTGAACCTGTGGCGTCCCCCAGGCTGTGACGCCCGGGGTGGTGAGCCACATAAACCCTATGAAAAGCAGCCACTGGCTGTCAGTGGTAATGAGAGTTAAATGAGGAAACACAGATGTGTGTGTGGTTGCTCTCCCTGCCCCTCCCTGCCCCTCATGGCCATTAGCTGTGAATAATGATGTCTGCTTCCTCTGATGAGGGGAACAACAAACTGTCAGGCAGGCCGTCACTCTTTATGAAGTGACCTCATGCACAGAATGAGCTAAAGCCGCCACACCAACAACATAAGACATGTAACAGTGAGGCATGCAGAGCGAAGCCAGCAGCAGCCGGCGCTGTTTGCTGCTGCACTAAGTGACTGGTGGTGGAAGTACGACGTCTGATGATTGATCACCTCTCTCGCATGAACAAACAACAATATGGAATTAAAATGATGCTTTAGGCAACAATTAGTATTCAAACAAGGGAGTAAGGGTGTGTGTGTGGGTGTGTGTGTGTGTGCCTACCGGAATACTTTCCTCCTTTATTTCTGTTGACAAAGCAGGCAATCAACACGATGAGTGTGAGCAGGGCGATGGCAGACATGAGGCCGATAAACCAGCCCTGGGTGGAGATTCCTCCGTGGACACTGGCCAGGCCTGTGGAGGACAAGACGCCGTGACTTTGACTGGCCTTGGCCTTTCCATTGGACACTTGATTGAATGTTTACATCGACAAAGCTAATCTGATGCTCAGGCCAGGGCGCTGATGGAAACGCTCCAGTATTAATATTAAACAGCTAATCCTGCTTGTCTAATTAATCAAGCAGGGAACGCTGAACAAATGTAATTCCTCTTAGTGAGCTGAATGAAATTCTAGTGATGGCGTGAAGGACCCGCCGTGTCGCCATGTTGCTTCAAGGACGCAGCTGCGCTCTCCTCATCAGGAGGTCAATTACTTTTTTCCCTCCTCACCTTTCGCCCTGCTTGTGATAACCTCTTCAAGCTTCATCAAGCTGGCTGTTAGGAATCAGGCACACCTGGGCAGGTGTGTTCAGTCCCAGGTTTGAATCCATCAATGAGAGGAGAGTTTAAATCTCTGATGTCCTCCAGTGACCTTCACCTTTACTCTGGAGGCAGGAGGTGAGGGGTTGTAAGGTGTCATGAAAACACTCACCTAGTGATGAAGAAATGATTTATAAACAGCACAAGGCTACAGATGCTGCAGTCCTTCGAAGAGTTCAGAACCCCAACATTGTGACTTCCAAAAATGTATTTTAAAAAAACACAAAAAACTGTGGCATGAATTAAAAACAAAATCTAGTTTTCAGTTTTTGCAATAAATTCATTACACTCAGAAACTGAGCAGAGAAGAACCTACAGCTGTTCATACATGCTACAGAAAACCTGCAGGACCCAGCTGGTATTAACAGAGCTGAGCTGACATTCAACAGGACCGGGAACGATGGAGCAACGAGACAGAACGAGAGACAGAGGAGAGACAGAACGAGAGACAGAGGAGAGACAGAACGAGAGACAGAACGAGAGACAGAGGAGAGACAGAACGAGAGACAGAGGAGAGACAGAGGAGAAAGGAGAGAGGAAGTGTTGGTGAAGGGGAAAGGAAACGAGGATGCATCAGAGTGTTCAGTAGGACGTGTCTGATTCCACTCACAGCAGTATTAATATGATTTCCCTCATTAAAAATGATCATGTTGAATCAAAGTGGACTATGAGGAACAATGAAACATCTTATTGATGTTTTATACATCTGTAAAGTTGTTGTTTTAACTTTGTTTAACTACAGGAAAAATAAGCAGAACCAAAATACAAAAAAGCCTAATTTAATAAAGTTCTTATTTCCATCATATTCATTGTTCCCAAACATATCAATGTAATCAGCAGTAATGAATATTGCTTCCAGAGGTGCAGCGACTGCAGTTTTCTGCCCGATCACAGGTCTTTAAAAAGCCTGACCTCCTGATTCTGGTTTTTTCAGTCTGAAAAGTTTATAAATGTAGTAACAAAGTCACTCAGTTGGTGACTGTTGTTAACAGATCGTGTAACTTTTCCAAAGAAAGCTACACAACATGAGGTACAACATTTCACTTCCCTGTGGGAGTACAAAAAGTATTTTTGAATTGCACCTCTAATATTACTGTAAATATTAGAGAGGCATTCATCATATTCCTGTCTATGTTAATTTCGTTACATTAAACACAAGTTTTCTTTGTTTATTCGGTGCTAATGGATTGTTTTAAATCCTGACAGTGGTGAGGATTATTTAACTGAATTCAGTTCCATTCTAATTACCCCAATGTTATTTATTTATTTCAATTTAACATGTCATATGTTAGCATAAACAAAGGTTTTGAATGAAAAGCAGCAGTTTGGTGGAAATAACTTTGAAAGTAATCCTGAAAATACACACATTTATGAAAGATGACTGAAAGTTAGAGTTGTGTACTTCCATCAGACCGTTTAACAAGTTTATTTTCTTGTTAAAGGCTCACATTTCGAAAGTAATGCCAAAGCTGATGTATTAATAGTTAACTTTTCTGTGACTGCACAGTTCTGTAATGTTGGGAGTGATCTGCATCATCAGTTTGACAAACAGGATGTTTCTGAGCCTTCAGGTGAACAAAGCACCATCCGCCTCTCGCCCCCCAACAAGGCAAACATGCAAATCTTCCTCTCCATCTCCAGCTCAGGTGCCTCGCTTCTGTTTTTTTTTACATCCAGGTGATAATTCAGTTCACAAACACACCTGAGCCGGGCCTGTCCGTCCCTAACCACGGCGTGACACCCTCTCTCTCTCTGGCTAATGCAGATGGATTAGTCTGTGCAACCATGGTAATTCAAACTGCTGAAACGGGCAGATGACTAAAAGTACAGCTGTGTTTTTGTCACCTCTTTCCTCAGCCTGCTATTAAACAGAGCACAGAGCAGCTGCTCAGCCAGCAGGGAGCCCAGAAGAGAAGACGGCCCTTCAAAGTCACAAAGGCAAAGCTGTAAAATATTTTGATATAGGTGCTGTCATTAGCTTCCACTTAGGGCTGTTCAAACATCAGCATGAGCTTCCCTCTCTCTCTTTCCTTCTTTCTTTCTCATTAGAGCTGTGTGGCTGTTTACTCACTTGAAGATTTCATGGAAATCTCCAGTGGCCGTCGGGTCAATCTGTTGCCGTGTCCAGGCGGTGCCGGGCCCAACAAATCAATCACTTACAATTAGACATATTTGTCCCGTTCAAGTGACTCCTCTCTGCAGTCGCACTGCCGGCTCACAGTATAGATCTGCTGTCCTAGATTTCCCTCCGGTGTTGCCAAGATATTAAACTACGGCAACAGTAAGGGAAACAGCTGGTGGCTTCTGCTTCACGTTGCTCTGCAGACCAAATGGGTCCTCTGGCCGCTCGAGGAAAATGGGTATCACTTTATAATGTACATCAAGATAAACTTGATGTACTTGATGTAGACTTGTAAAAATGATTCTATTGATCCTATTTCTTTGTAGAAGCGCTTTCTCATTGGCTTTGTTTGCTATTTGAATGTAGCTGTGCTATATATTGTTAATGATTTTTATTATTTGTCGTCTTAGCATTTTGCCAAGATGGGAGCCAGTGTTGAAGCCTTCCTCATTGGTGTGGAACCAGGACGGCTCTTCCTCCTGCATGGTGGTGAAAACAAGAGCAGCACCAAGGACACTTCACCAGCAGTGATCAAATGACCATCCCTGACCATCATGGCCGCTTTGGATGAACTTTCAAAGCCCACTTCACCTTCAGTGCAAAGTAGCATGAATGTATAACCGTTGCTGTATATTGCTGTCAGTGCTGTTTGATGTTCTTGTTTTGAAATAAAAGTAGATTATGTACTGCAACTTGTGTTGTTTTTTTGTAGATTCAAGTGGCATCTAATGTCTTTTAAAATGAATTTGGGGATTATTGACTACCAACGGTATTTTCTGAAAAAAAAGAAAAGGTTTTCTTGGCTCTTGAGGCCTTTATTTGATAGTGAATTGACAGAAAAGTAGGTAATGAGAAAAGGGGGAAAACATCCAGCAAAGGCCGGGAAGTGAACCTATAACAGCGTGTTGAGAACTCAGCATGCTTTGATTGTTGTGCTTAACCCCTGCACCACCAGAGCCCAGCCTACCAGGAGTATTTTAAAACTCAGACTTCTATGTTGTTCAATATTTAACACTGTTCTGTGTTTAATTATCATATTCATAGTGTTAACTTTTGACACTATAAACTAGCGTTAGGTAAATCAACACTGATGTGTCTTAAATTTCAACTAATGAGAGTGTTGATTCAACTCCATCACAAATAAAAGTGTCATTTTAACACAATCAAGAGTGAACCAATACATACACTTCCAAAGTGTTGAATTAAACTCTCTGGGAGTTGAATGAACACTTCCAAATTTGCTGTGTAAGAAGTCCTTTTGTGAAGTCAAAACATCAATTTTTATAATTAAAGAGTAGAAAATGAATACTGCCTCTACTCTCTGTAAACATTATGGTTCAATTATGAAATCAAGATGCACATTTCTAATTTCAATGGAAACCAGGAGCTGAATTAGCCATAGCATTGGTTAATTCAGTTCATTATCTGCATACATTATAGGGATTTGAAAACATTATAAAACAGAATATTTGATTTATTCATGGAACTTTATAATATCTGGTGTGACACATGCGTGCTTTGTTTTTGCATTTTTGGTGATATTGGTGTCTGATGTGAGCTTTTGCTCTTTCCTTCCAGCCAAATATAGCATTAGCATGAAAAATACAACTTCAGAATTCTTAAAAAACATTAGCCAACTTTGGTTTATGAATATTGCACACACTGATATTGCAACGATGATAAATGTGCAATATCACAATCTAAACAATATCTAAGTTTAGATTGAGGTGTTGGTCAGTTACACTATATGTTGGGCTGCGGTTGCCACTAAATGCATCTTGTATGAACTTGAGCTGTGTACTTTTCAGTGATTCTATGATTGTTATTATGTATACATATGTTTGTTGTGCTTTCTCTCAGCTTCTTTCTATCTTTTATCTACTTTCTTTTTGAACCTTTTCCCACCTTCCTCCCCTCTTTGTCATCTTTTTGTCCATTACAGTTGAAATAAACCCAAAGCAAGAAATAAATAGGTAAATTGTGATATATTCTTTAGAGAGTTTGGTTGATTTTACAAAAAGCTTTGTCAGCATTTTTTCGCGTTTTCTTGCTGTTCGTATCAGAACTGCTGCTATACCTATGTTGGGAAGAGTGGGTTTGGTCACATGTGACTTTGGAGTGGTCAGAGTTGAGAGGGACTTTCCTAAAAGAAAAACACATCTTGTGGTTATCAGACGCAAAGCTAACAGAAGCTACATTCTATTGTTAGCATAACGCTATCCTGGGCTAAAATTAGTGACTATACATCTACAGGTGCTACAAGAGAGCTCCACTAGTTTCCAAACACAAGGCAGTGTAAATTACACAAAGCATACTTTATTACCTCAGCTAGAGTTTTGACATGAAGCACTGAGGCTGCTGTTGCTAGGATAAAAAGTCAACATTCATTTACAGGTGCTAATAGGGGACGATTAATAGGAGTTTATAATTAGCTTACTCATTACCACCGTTATTAGAGAGGAAGCCACAAACTTTTAGTGTGAGGAAGGTGACATTTTTCTAATGAAAGGAGGCACCGAGTGCTCTCTGCAAACAACAGAGAGGGTCTGCAGGCCAGCTGGAACATCAAACAAATAAAACACTTCCTGTTGGTTGGATCTGAGGCCTACAACATGCACTGATGTCTGCCCTGCTATGGCTAAAACATGCAACTGCTATGTACATCACAAGACGACTCATACCAACAAACACTATTTCAAAAATTCTGACAGAACCTGGGGAAGGTATTCAGACCTGTGGAATGTTGCACCACTTTACAACCACAAACCTCAGACGATTTTAGTGGGATTTTATGTGAACATTTATGAAGAAAGTGATGTTAAAGAAAAAGACGGAAATAATACATTTTAACACAAACTATTCTGAAAAGGTCTGCTATGCATTTATATTTGGCCCAGTTCACCCTACTGTCACTTAATCAAGTCTTATCCAAACTGCCTTCAGAAATCACCTAAACAATTATATGAAAAGTATAAATCTCAGAGATTTGTTGGAGAACATTAGAGAAAAAAAAGCATCATGAAGACCTGTGAACACAGCAGACTGGTGCATGGTACAAAATCCTATGTGTGAAAAATACTGGCGGCTGCATCATGCTGTGGGGAATGCAGGTTTTCAGAAGGTTGATTAACCTTCTGAAACCATGTAAATAATTAGATTAAAACCTGTTTATGTGTTGGAGTGGCCCAGTCCAGATCCAACTGAGAATCTGTAGCAAGACTTAAAAATTGATGGCCAGAATCATTGCTCTCTATCCAGTCTGACTGATCCACAGCAATTAAAAAACAAGAATGGAGGAGTAGGCTAAAACAAATCTGTCTTTAGACGTAGAGACAGACAGACTCCAAACGACGTACAGTTGGAATCGCAGCAAATGACTGATTTACAATGTTACGATAAGCGAGACTGGACAGAAGTCAGTCACTCAGGTTTTGTGCTGCTTTATTTCAGTCAAAATCACAGATTTTGCTGTGCTACTTTACAGATATTTGCAAGAAATTTTGCCACACCTTTTCCCCATTAAACTCCTTCCAAAGTCTGCAAGAAGGAAAACAATTGTCCTCCCCCTGTGCATAATCAAATGTTTCAGAGTTGTGATGTCGATCGGGAGGATGAAACCGCAGTCTAATGCAACACTGGACTGGAATTACTAGCACCAACTCAACCCAAGTTTTGAAATCAGGGAACATTTCTCTGAAGTCAGTAAGACTCTCTGAACGAGGAATAGAAGGAGGAAGCGAAATGAACTCCGTCTGCACCACTTGGCCAGCTGCACCAGAACGCTTTTGTCCACAACTTCCAGAAGTTGAAAATGTTTGCGTTTCTGCACCAAGTGTTAAGATGTGCCAACTATAATCCGTGAAAAGGACAGCTGGCCTTCAGATTTTTCTGTCATTGTTTAAAAATCCAGGCAAATACGAAAGATATTCCGTTAACACAACCCCTGAGAAGAATAAAGAATACTGCCACCTGCAGGTGAGAGTTGGCAGTCACCTAAACCCAATGTTTTGCAGAAAGTTAGCAATAAGCTGATAATTATGCATTAGTGTGAAAAATGTGGGCCTCTGTTGCCTTTATGTGAGTTTTTTTGTTCGCAGAATTGTGAAAAACTGAAGGGACTGAAAAATGCACACTTTTCAAAAGTTTATCAACAAGAGTTTGAAAATCACAGATCCAATTTTGTTCTAATTTGTTTTGGCCTATGAGTTAAAATCCAGTAAAACATGTTGAAGTCTGTGGTTGTAAAATGACAACATATGAATACCATTGTAAATTGAATAACGTTCCAAACAGAGTGTGTGTTGGTATGACGCCCCGCTTTCTGCACAAACATAGATCTACATACTGATGCCAAAAGTAGGAGCCAAAGAAGAAGCTGCAAGAAAACAGAACCAAAGAACAAAAATGAAAGGAATGGGAGACAGACATTGCATGGCCAAGCAGACACACACCTTCACATACAAATTCACAACACACGCTGTCATGATCAAAGCAAAATCAGAAAGCAATGCACTATTTAGTGGCGTATCAGAGTGCAGACAGAGGACCATTAGCAGAAACAACACGGACATGTTCGGAGCTCAGACTGAAAGCAGAGCTGCCACAAAAGGCTTTCAGTCTCCCTCCAACACGCACAAAGCCACCCGGCAAAATTACAAGTAACGACATGACAAAAGTGAGTCATCCTCCCCGTAATCATTTCCACTGGCTTTTCAGCTTACGAATAAACAAAAGCCAATTAAGTGTATTTCTGTGATTATGTGGATTCTGTCAGTAAACACTGAGTATTTTTTTGCATAATGAGCTCCTGTACTGCCAATTTCTTAGTGTTGCAGTTGGATAAAGAAAAAAAAAAGCCATCCAGCAATTAACGTGTTAACAGATATCCAGGTAAATAAAAATGGCTTTCTGAAGTCAAATATCCATTTGAAAAGATTAGAAGCTACAAACTAGCTGGTAATTAATTCCAACACATCAGCTCTTTGTGATAGTTTATTTTATGCTTCTAAATGTAAAGCAGTCCTTCAGATGATCGTTTTATTTCTTATCCTGTGTTGTCGTGGTGACAAAGGGAAAGATATTTTCATGAACAGGTGGAGTGTGAACATTTCACAGAGGAGGATGCACTAATCTCTGCCACTCTCTTAGTGGACATCACCTGCAGTTCTACTCACCATTAAATTGACAATTGCGCAACTTGGAATTACGAAAATAAATTTGCTTGTTAGAAATACGGAAATTTTAAAAAACACACAATTTTCAATAAAAAGCTTTGCTTTAGAATGAGGTGTTGTGTTTTTCAAAACTGCAATGGAAACTTTTCTTGCATCTAGAGTCACATGGTCAATAATAATAATCGTATGTATCTACTGGAGAAAACCATGGAGAAGACAACAGGAAATGGTAGGAGGATGGTGGTGTGTCGTGTTTTTATGACTTGTCACATGGACAAACTTATTCATGTGTGATTTTAATTGTGTTTTCTATTGAATGGAAACACCACAGATGCTAACTCATGTTTTTTTTCAATATTTGCAGAATATCAACAAAGTTTTGGCCACATTTGTAATGGAAACTCAGCTGTAGTCTAAACCAACACTCACTTGTTTCCAGGGCGGTGGTGCTCTCCTCGCTGACAACGGGCCCACAGCCAACCCCAGTGCAGGAGCGAAGATACAACTTGTATTTGCTCAGAGGCTCTAATTCATGCAGGATCCACTTCGTGGTGTCAGGGTTGCTAATGTTCACAGCCTGCAGGGGCCCAACTTCCTCTGTGTCGTTAACTAAAGAAATGAGAAAGGAAATGTAACTTTAATTCTGGTAGAACATCCAGTTATAACTATCAACAACAAGTTGGAAGGTTTTACTTCTTTTATCACCTCCAGGAACACAGTAAATAGAAAATGTGCTGTAAGAAAAACTTCAAACCAAGATTTTCAGGGAGTATAAATAATTTGTTCTTCAGTTGATAACAACTCACAAACAGGTTAGCATTGCTAAAGTTACTCAGTATGTTACCTAATGTCCATTTAAAACTCAACCATCTTTTTGATGTCTGCTTTCTGATTGGGTCTCATTTTTCAGACTGTAAGGCAGCCAGCTAGGTATGAAGATGACATTTATGTTCTTAGCAACAAAAACAAACCCAGCAGGTGTTGAGGTGACCTTTGCTGTGGAAGAGGTGCAATGTTTTTCCTCACATTAAGAGCAACAGAAATGCTGACAGGAATGCTTCAGTGTGAATTCCTTCCTCCCTGGGACTCCTCTCCTCTTCAGTAAAAATCTTGATGCTTGTTGGGTTTTCTTTGAAGGGATGAAATTGTCTTTTTGGCAAATTATGCAATCCAGACTGGGGCAGAGAGAAAAAAAAAGGCCACCAGCCGGATGTTTCCATCTTGCTAATGCTTTATGTTGTAACTTTCCCAGAAACCCTGTGGCCTGCCAGCTTGTGTTCTCTATCTTGTACAGTGAACTGGCGAAAGGCTGCAGACTCTGGCTCGCACACTCGCAACAAACAACAGCAAGTCCAAATATTCTTCAGCCGCCAAACACGGTTGGCTTTATGAAGTGTGAAACTAGCCAGGATTTTGCTACACAGAATGAACCAAAGCCAACGTTGTTTTCGACTCCCACTTAGAACAATATTTCAGTTCAGAGCAGTGCAAGCTACACTAGACTGGTGTGAAGTGTTCGTATTGTGCTTCAACCCCCCCATCTGCACCACCATAAAAGCTGCGAATAAAAAAGGAATGACACATTTAGCAGTGTTACAGTGTAAACCCAAATGATACATTGCAACAAAGAGTTCAGCAAAAATTGTGTTTTCAGTGGAATCCTGAATAAGGAACTCCTTAAAATTTGCCTGCTATCTTACTTTGCCAGTAAAAGGACGCTGTTACATAAAAGATAACTGTATTTTCTATGACATATGGCTTGTACAGTGAAAGTGCAAGAAACATGAGATAACAGGAAAGCTGCAGTGAGTACAACAAATTTGCTCTGCTTGAGCTTTCCGCCATTATTTATTATGGGACATTAGCTTGGCACCACTTTTGAAAATATCAAAGCAGGTAAGGATCTACATTCTCCAGGGAAAACACAGGATACGTCAGCTTTGGGATGAAACTATAACATCAAATTTAACACATCTGCTCCCCATTCACACCTGACAGCTTGTAATTCTAACACGTCACATAACTGAAGGGAAAATGGCTAATTAGGCACAATTTGTACATTTAGGGGTTGCAGTCACTTTGGTTGCCAGTGTTTTAGACGTCAATGTGGTTTTTCACATTGTTTCATTTCATGTTGGTAAAGTTTATTAAGCACCACAGATATGATTATCACATAGTTTTCAACAAATGCAATTTGATCTAAAATTAACTGGTCGTATGTAGACTCTGTTTTGAGAGGGAAATCATGAAATAGTGATAGCAATTCGGTGCTAGCATGCTAGTTGCCCTGCTAGGTTAGCATTCAATCCTGAATCATTTCTGTCACATTCTATATTAATGGTTATGCACCATCCACAGGAAGGTTTATTGTATTTAGACGTGCTGCTTTGGGGTTAGGTGTGCCAGGCTGTTCTTGTATGTGGTGACTAAGTTAAAATGATGACTGTGTTTTGTAATATGTTAGCTCCCTGGCACATTGAAGATTTTAGTTTGGCTAGTAGTTATTGGGAATCACTTACTGTATTTTCTTACATGATATACTATATAATGAAATAATAAATTAATTTCCCTGTAGTTTAACAAGCAATTCTGTTCAGTTCAATGTCTGGAATGTTGCTGGTCTGTTCTGATGGCAACTTTAAAAAATAAAAAACTACTTGAAGGAAATTTGTCAGAGATTCAAATCCTGTTGCAGACTCTGGAAAGTGTCACAGCAGACGTTCATCAGAAACCTGTAGGATCTGATATTATTGCTGAACAGATGCGCTGGAGCTTGAGACTCCACTTGTGTCACTGATAATACTCCCAACAGCTGGCTGCATTATTCTCAATGTTTCACACATGACTTCCATCAAGGGGACTTCAACAAAGAGTCACACTTCAGAGAGCCTATCAGCCTAATTGCTGTGGCGCTCCACCAGAAACGTCCTTTTCTGAAATGCGCCTGATGCTCGGCCCTCCTGCGCAGTGACCAAATCAGACCCAATTAGCCGGGGAAATGCTGCACTACAACGTTATTAAAAGTTGGTCATTACCTTTGTTATGACTTCTGTTTAAGATCAGCAAAGCGTTTGGACATGTGATGTCTCTGGATAATGTCCTCAGGAACTGCAAGCTAAGGATATCCAAATAAGGACGTATTTGAGTTAGGAAAAGCAGATTTTAATGGACCGAGCCAGAACTGCTCATGACTGACATAAAACTGTTTAGTTGTGGTGCCTTCCTGGCTGAGATAATGGCGCCAACAACTAACAACTATCTGCCTCTTCTGCTACTAACTTTTTACTTTTCATTAACATAGAAAGTATCTCTGTATTCGTATTCGGTATCAGTCTTCATAATGAAAACGGTTCTGGTTCTGATAGAGGTTTCTTCCTGTTGAACAGGAGTTTTTCCTCTCTACTGTCGCTACATGCATGTATGAGGGCCTGCTGTAAAGTTAACAACATATCGTCTGTGAGGGGAGTGAAGTCATTGATTTGCTGCTGGGTCTCCTCAGATAGAAACTTTATGAACAGTTTTGAATAATTAATCAGCTTATTGCAGAGTTTGATAACTAGGATCCTTTGGAATGTATTTGTGCAAACAAACCGATTTTGAAACAGTCGAATAAGCCCCCTCATCCTAGCACCAAAACTTTTATTCAAAAAACAAGTTTTTTTAAAAACTGGCATGTTTTCATTAAGCAAGTTTAAATTTGAAATGTCCTGGTGGTCAATGGAAACACAGCCAGTGAGAATCTCATACCGGCCTAAACTCAGTCTCATGTCACACAGGAAGAGACTAAGCATAAAGATCTTGTGTGTTTTAAACTAGGCTCATAATTTTGTTACTGTTCCCAATCTGTAAATAGTTAAATATTTATGCACTTATATTCATAAACTTTGTGGTGGAAGCATAAACAGAAGCATGTGATTTTCCTGAGTGGTACGTACTGAGCTGATACTCCAGTAGATATCCTGTTAGGATCCCATTGGGCTCCAAAGGAGGGGCCCAGGCCAGAGACACAGAGTTCCTCTTCACATCTGTGACCCTCAAAACTGGGTTTTTCTCTGGAACTGTGGGGCGGAGAACAAAACGCACACAATAAGCACTGTTGACAGCAGTAACCTACTTTCTTGGTTATTATTGGATGTTTCCTTCAGAGGCTGTGAATCAATGCGCCTCATGCTGCTTTTCAACAATCGTACCTCCCTCTGGGGTTTTGAAGTTGACCGGATGACTTCCTGGACCGTTGCCTCGCCCGTTGAAGGTCATGACGATGAGGCTGTACTCAGAGAAGGGTGTCAGGCCCGGTACGGTGGCGTGGGTCCGATCCCCAGGGAACGCCAGAGAGTGTTTGTCTCCGTGGCTTTTCTTCGAGTCCACCAGGCTGCGCAGACGCCACCAGTTTATCTGAAGCAGAGGACAGGCGATTTCTACGTTATACACATGTTGGGAGAAACAAGGTTGCGGCCGCCCCTCTAAAGCTGCGTCTGAAAGCAAAGCCATGTTTTCTGAGGCATTACCCTGTAGCCTCCCAGATGTCCATGGAGCTTGTCCTTGTGGACACGCGTCCAGGTCACTCTGACTGCTGAGCTGTTCATCACCTCCACAGCTACGTCGTCAGGTGCAGCAGAGGGAACTGCAGAGGCAAACGCACGTCAGAATTAGTGACAAGCTAAGAGACGAGGACAGTTTGAGGAACTGCAGCTTTTCTAGGAAAACCTAATGATCTACAAAAACACGCCAATGATTCACAAATGTTCTCTCCTGGATAACTATAAAAAACTCACCTACAGGGTTGGGCTAATGAGCTAGCGCTACATTAATGACATCACACGACACTAAAGAGGAGTCATGACCTGAGGTGACCTCCACAGGACAAGTCCAGAAGAAGGCTGAACACAGGAAGTACAGGTTTGTGTGACTCCAAGTTTTTAGCCTCAGAGGAAGTCAAACACAACTCCCCCCACACCCCCCCTCCCTCCCAGACCCAGCTAGAACCAAGCTGTACCAGAACATCAAAACAAGATTAGGTCCAAAACCAAAACAATCTGCCTCTTCTCTATAATGAGTTGAACTATCCACAACATCATAAAACATGAAGAAGAGAAGCATCTCCACCACTATGTTTCACAGTGGGGATGATGTGTTCAGGTAAATAATGTGCATTTATTTAACCCAATTTTATTTTACTTCATTATGACAGTGCACATTAATCTATATTACTATGCTTCATGGCAGTGTCAATATGCAGGAATTAGCACAATAGCTAAACTTCCCCCTTTGTCCTAAGACAAGCAACCAGAAAAAACCAAAAGTGTCACCATGGAATTCAGAGAACACAGATCCATAGTTCTATTAAAAGCAAAGAACGACATTTACACAAAAAATAACAAACCAGCAGACAGAAGCAGGATAAAAACTAGATTTGACCCTCCGCTATAAGCAGGGGATTATATTTTTCTTACGGGACTAAAACACCGCAGCAGAAAATGCACAGAACTGAGAAGATGCTCCCTTCAAACTCCAACATTCTGCGCTTACACTGCAACAATGGGAGCAATAAATAAGAAGGCCTGGATTTTTTATGTTTTATGTCTGGATCTGTGAAGTCTGTTCATCTAAAATATCTGACTTCATCGTTAAAAAGGAGGAGTAAGACATTCACCTTAGAGCAACCAGCATACAATTTGTTCTCCATTTTCCTCTCTAGTCCAAACTGTACAAACTCAAACCATTTTATTATTTATGAAAGCAAGTGTAGGGAAGTTTTATTTTCTTTAATTTTGTGAAAAAAAAAATATGTGAAATGAGATTTCAAACAGTGAGTGATACATGAGCAGGTAGTCTAAGCAGCATCTTCATCATGATGTGGGTCATCTTTGAGCCGAGTTTAGTGTTAGACGACTCTGCTCTGGTGTCTCTTCATGTATTTATTTATCATATTTCCACAGTCAAACATGGCGATGGTGGTGAGGATGACTTTGTTCATTTTATTCTAAATTATTTCATGTTAAATTCTATTCTTTAATTATTTTTTAGCATCAATTTTATTTTCCTGTTGAATAAATGGTAAATTATGTTTTTATGTCTGCTTTTTAAGAGCCACTTTATAGCACAACCAAGTAGAAACTTAACTTCAGCTGTTATAAAATATTGTGTATATCAAACAAGACTTAAAAGAAGTTTGACGTTGCATCATCTGATGCCTTGAAATTGGTCTCTATCTTTTTAAGAAGCTCCTGCTCTTTACGACACGCCCTGGTCAACACAACACTGTCTCTCTTTGATGAGGGAATGACATCATATGATGTAAAGCTAAACAAAGTGGATGTCCCTTTAAAAGGGAAAGAGAAGTAATCTCTGGAATGCATCCTCGTTAACCAGCTCCTTCCTGTACCATAAAGTCACCTAAGTCTGAAACAGGAAGGACAGCAACTTCCATCAAACTCACAGTCCTCTCCAGAGTATCCGCTCACAATCCTGGGCTCGGGCCCCCAGCCCTGGTTGTTCCTGGCCTGGATCTTCACTTCGTAGGGAACGAAGGTGGGAGTGTTCCGCACCACAAACGAGTGCCTCTTCACGGTGTGCTCCGTCCAGTCCTCCTGCCCGTCCTGCTGCCTGTAGCTCACCTTGTACTCCAGGCCGGGGCCGTTGTGCTCGATGGGCAGCAGCGGCTGCAGGCCAGAGACAGGAAGAAGAGAAAAGTTTCATTGATGTTTTGTCGCCGGTTGGTGTCAAGTCCCAGTGTGTGTGGTGAGCCGCACACGGCTCTGTGGGAGAATTTCATCACAATGTGTAATAAAACAATGGAGGTGCTGACGTGGTCCGTTTTGTTTAATACAGACGCCACAGATGAAAAGATTCATCTCCTCGTAGCACTCAAGAGTGTGAGAAATAGAATAAGATGCCATTATCCACAAAAGCAAATCATTAACAGTGAGAGAGCTGGAATCCACAAATCAAGGGCTACATTACCGAGACAGGGCCAGCAGATAATAAGTGAAGGAGAGATTCATCTCTCTACAATAAAAGCCAAATGGATGACTGCCAATGTTAAAAGGTTTTCTTTTCACAGCCTTCCCTTTTGCTTGCTAATCAAAGAAAAGGAGCCGCGTTCAATAGAAACATATTCACAGTGATCCCAGATAAGAAGGGTTTTCTTCAGATCTCCACGAAACGAGGAAATATCAGAAATGGACCGTTTCTGCTTCTTAAATTATTGCTGCTTGCAAATGAAACATTGATAAAACTTCATCTGTGATCGCTGAGAGGAATTCTATGAACTGAAGCAGAAGGAGAGTGAGGGTGTGGGGGGGTAGTTCACTATGCAAAGGTAGGACGAATTTCAGAGTATGGAAGTAACAGGGTAATAAAAGGCCAGGCTCTGCTTCTTACCTCCCAGTTGATATTCATTTCATGTGGCAAATGACCTTCGATTTTGATATTTTCTGGGTTCTTGTCAGGTGCTGTAAAAAAGAAAGGATATGGATTTTTGTCAGCATTGTTAGAGGGAGACGTCGGCAGTGAAAGAGAGCAGATTTTCAACAAACGTGGCAGGAGTGGGTCCCTTTAACAGGGCATCTGCAGGTTTCAACAAGTCATATTTCAAATGTTTTAAGACCCTTTTATTGCTACCTTGACTTAAATTTAAGACAGAAAAAACTATAAATACCAGGGCTGGTTGGGGGGACGTCGCTGAATAAAAAGAAACCCAGATAGAAGCAAGAAATCTAGCCAACTTGCTAGTAAAGGTATACTAACTACTAGTTAGCGATCGCTTCAACAATCTCATTTGAAGCTGTCTTCTGTAGTTCATTTCAATTGTTTTTATCTCCAAAGTTAGTGCAACAAAAGTTTGAAAACTTTCCTTGAACATGCTTGATTTTCACTGTGGAAAAGTGTGTGGGCCCTGATTTAGACTAACTGAAGACATTTTAAGACCTTCATTTTAGCCAAATGAATTTAAGACTTTTTAAGGATGCTTAAAGTTTCCTGAATTGTAGGGGAACATATCACATTGTGGATTGTGGAGAGGAGGGCGCGTCCCACCTGACGGGGGAGTCTTGTATCTCTCCGTGGGTTCGCTGGGTGGCCCCGCTCCGATGGCGTTGATGGCGTGAACACGGAAGCGATACTCCATGTGACCGTGGAGCCTGAGAACGGCAGAGTTGTGGTTTCCAGGGACTCGGAGCAGCTCCTTCCAGTTTCCTGGCTCCCACTTGTTTTCCTCAAACTCGATGACAAACTCTGGTGAGAAGCAGAAACATGATCAAAGTGTCCCGTTTCCAAAGGATCACTTATCTGACCCTCCGCTGAGTGGAGCGCTCCTGGCTCCTCTCTTCCTCTGGGGCTTGAATCAATAATGGATTTGAGATTTTATCCAATAATTTTATTATGTATGCAGTAGTATTGGCAAAAAAAAAGTCCTACTGCCGGTCACGCCTTGCTGCTTTGACGTGCATTTACACCTACGTACCTGTAGGGGAGCTGTTGTGGTCGTCCCCGGGGATCCACTCCAGCTTTACGCTTTTACTCTTGTGCTCAGATAAAACCAAGTTCTCTGGGGCGACGGGGACATCTGAAATCAACCCAACAGAACAGAACAAAATCACACACAGAGACATCAATCTCTGCTAGTAAGGAAAGGCCAAAGCGGCAAATATTCGATCAAGTTGTCCCAAGAGTCAGAGGATGTGGAACGAGCTGAATCGCCGGCGCTGTGTGTTTTCGGCCGAGAGGTGTCAGCCGCGTCTTGTCAGACACGCTGCTGCTCTGTGTTTTCTGACATTCTGATCTCTTCACAAACAATAATCCTGAGCTGTGGGGTTTGCTGATGCTGTGGCGTGTGCTCACCTAACACCATGAGGAAGGCTGAAGCCGTGTCTCTGTCCAGGGGAGTCTTCACCACACAGCTATACACACCCTGATCTCCATGGCTAACGTCGCTGATGTTCAGATAGCCATCCTCCATGATGTATCTGTTCACAGAGACACAAGATCAACAATCAACCAGTATTCAAACCCTTTGAACTTTTCCACCTTCAAGTGATTTCATTGTGAAAGGAAACTAAATATGATGGATTTTACCACCAAAAATCTGAAAAGTGAGCCATGCTTATTTATTCCCCCTCTAAACTCTGAACCCTTAAATAAAATCCAGAGCAAACAGTATATCACATGATTAAGTTTAATACTGAAATGCCTGTTCCTACTGAGTGGCAAGTAAAGAGCCACTGGTAAAAAAGTCTCCATTATGAAAACAGACCAAAACAAACAGAATGCTGCACTGCAAAAACAAAATGTTTACCAAGTGTTTTTGGTTAAAACAAAACTAACTTAAAGTAACTTTACAGCAAGATACAGGAGCTTGTTTTAAGCCAACAATTCCTTAGTACTGATGAAAGTACATGATCCCCAGGCAGATTACTTCACTTATCACATGGGAAAATATCCTGCTAAAAATTTAATAATCTGCCAATAAAACTGGTACTGTTTTTTTTTTTATTAATGTTAAGAAATTATTGACTTAAAACAAACTCCGATGTCTTGCTGAAAAGTTACTTATCAGTTAATTTTGTTTGCACTCTGACCAAATCAGACCAAAAGATCTTGGTAAGAGTTTGTGCTTTTGCAGTGTGTGGTAAAAGTCCACTGCTCATTACTCTGAACACTTTAAAAACTGAGAGAGATGCTGGTGGCAGCATCATGCTGAGGGAATGTGGTAGTTAATTCTGAAGGTAAGATGAATGGAGGCAAAATGTAGTTATACCCAGTTTAAACTTATTAAGGAGGGACAAATACACATTTTAGCACAACACTCAATTGCATACATAATAATAATAATAATAATAATAATAATAATAATAATAATAATAATAATAATAATAATAATAATCCTTCTAGCTGCAAGTCAAAGGAATTAAAAAAAGCCAAATAAAAATAATTCATGTGTTGCATAAATTGAAGAGGTGTAGACTGAAGCTTTTATATGTTCATTACAAATAAACCATTTCAACTCTTCATAGCTTTAGTATAAGAAATAGTAACAGGCGGAATCAATTAAATCCAGACAAGAGAAAGAAAAAAGAACCCATAAACAGAAAGATGAAAAGTAAGTAATTCATGTAAACATTCATGCCACACTTTTCAGATTTTTATATATATTGTTTTCTTTCCTTTTCTTGAACTTTGTGAAAAACTCCCCATGAAATACCTTAAAGTTTGTGGATGAAATGCGAAAAACATTCAAAACGTTGGAATATTTTTTTGCCACGCTCTGTGAGGGAGAAGGAAAACTACTACATGAGCTGAGGCCAAGTCGGCCATGTTTTAAAAATAAGCAGCATTCTGTGTCTTACCTGGGATTCTCTGTGTAGTTGAGCGCTATCTGTGCATTATCTTTCTCCCACAGGAGCTCAAAGTCATTGCTGAAGGACTCGTCGTACTCTGCCAGGCAGGAGAGCTGGGCTGCGCTGCCTTTTAAGATCTGCAGGTCCTTTGGGGCCACCACTATTCTGGTGGGATCTTCCACAGGAAGGACGAGTTAGCTGCAGAGCACACACACCGAGGGCCGCTGCTGCCACATGTTTGCAAAGGAAAGAGTGTTTACCTTTTATGTAGAGCATGGCGTCGATGGCGGATGATCCCTCCGTGTTTTTAGCCAAACAGGTGTACTGTCCCGCGTCGCTTTTCTCTGCTGAGCGAATCTCCAGCGAACCGTTGTCATGAAACGTAAACCGGGGCCCCGGGGCCACCGACTCAGAGGAGTCATCCCTGCTCCTGAAGACAGTGGGCACTTTCTGTATTGTTGTTGCCTCTTCATGTCTTATTACCAATATCACTGTGTTGTTTTTTATTACATGTACATTTCCTTATTTACTTCAAACAGACAAAAAGTAAAAACAAGAAAAAATAATAAAATAAAATCATATTCTTATTGCATCACTTCCTTTAGGACCAACCTTTTTTAATTTCATGATCTACATTTGTCAAAAGTTTCTTCCTCCAAAGCTAAAAAGTAAAAAAATCAATCAGCTCTTTTCCTTCCACTTCTGACTGACATACCACATATTGTTGGTCTGTAACTGAGATCTAGGAACCATATTTGTCCAGCTACTTCAGACTTGTTTAGAGCCGCAGAAGATAAAAGACATTTTCAAAAAACAGACAGAGCTGTTGCCTTGCAGCAAGAAGGTTCTGGGTTCGATTCCCGGCCCTGGTCTTTCTGCATGGAGTTTGCATGTTCTCCCTGTGCATGGTGGGTTCTCTCCAGGTACTCCGGCTTCCTCCCACAGTCCAAAAACATGACTGTCAGGTTAATTGGCCTCTCTAAATTCTCCCTAGGTGTGTGTGCATGGTTGTTTGTCCTGTGTGTCTCTGTGTTGCCCTGCGACAGACTGGCGACCTGTCCAGGGTGACCCCGCCTCTCGCACGAAACGATAGCTGGAGATAGGCACCAGCAACCCTCCCGACCCCAGTAAGGGACTAGGGTGTTGGAAAATGGATGGATGGATGAAACCATTGCAGAAGTTTTACCCCTCCACTTCAGAGTAATCCTCCCTGTTATTGGTACAGTTCGTTATGAAGGACAAAAAAATTTAAGGCAAATAAAAAAGCACAACTTCATAATACCACTGTTCTCTTTTTGTGTGACTCAGTCATGGAAAAAAAAGTGCTTAAACCAGCATTTTTTATTAAACTTCTTTTCAAAATATTACTCGTTATGTATTTCAGTCAGTGCTGTTGTGTTCATAGTATTGCATCTTCAAATATGAAACTGAATCTAGACTAGAGGTTCAAGAGTTGTTTTTACCAACTCCAAGTCAAACTTCGACCGACCAGGCTGCAGATCCTGGTCGGTCTAATAAATATATTCAGGTTTGCAGCTGTCATGTGACAAAACATTGACATGTTTAAGGGGTGCCAATACTTTAACAATGCACTGCAAGTGGCATGTTTTGAAACAAAGGCTTGAATCTGACTAGTAGGGCAGAACACAAATGAACCTGCTGAGACTCTACTGCTCCCTGCTGGTGTGTTGGGCTCACCAAGTGATTGCTGAGGGAGGGGAACTGAAGACCTTACAGTGCATCATCACTGCCTTCCCCTCCACTGCAGAGTAATCCTCCCCGTTATTGGTCAGAATCATTGGCTGCAAATCTGAAAAGAACAAAACAACAGGATTTAACTTCTTTAAAAAGCAAAAAGTGTACAAATCAAGATGTTACTTTTTTTCCAGACTATTAAACTTGACAGATTGTGAGATTAGAGTCTCTTAAATCCAGGGTGTCTGCAAGTTTCAGTAACTCAAATTTAAGACTTTTTAAGCCCTCTTAAATGCCTGCTTGAATGAAATTTAAGACTGAAAAATCTATAAATATAAATATAAGCATAGCTAAAACTGTCAACCTGGCTGCTAACTAGATAGCAAGGGTACACCAGCAGCTAGTTAGCGATAGCCTCAACTGCCTCTAATCACAAAATGCATTGAGGTTGTTTGTGTGTGACTCAAACAGTACTGCCCTTACAAAATTTAAGAACTGTAATTAACATATTTAAGGTGAAATAATTTTTTTTTTCAAATTAATTTCAGACATTTTAAGGACTCAATTTTAGACACATGGACGTAAGGCTTTTTAAAGACCTTTTTAATGCTGCCTTGAATGAAATTTAAGACAAAAAATCCCATCTATTTAGGGATGGTTGTAAAATTTTGCTACATGATAAAAGGCATAAAATATGTGACCCTGGCTTTGTGCCTAAGATAGAGGTTAAAAATATAGCTGCCTGATTAGCAGGCAATAAGGAATATAAATTTTTGTCAATTTTTAGTGAGGAATGCAACAAACATGTTTGTGTGTGACTGAAATGTTTCTCTGACAGGAAAGTCCCACACAGAAAACAAAACTATATTAAATTGTTCTACCATGACAAAATATAATATCTCTGATTAATGTTTTTAAGGCCAATTGACATTTTTTATCAATTTAAGACATTTCTGGCCTTCATTTTAGACACATGAATTTGAGACTTTTTAAGGAAGCAGAAACACACGGAAAAAAAACAACAGCAAAGGCAACTCCAGGTTAAATGAGGTGACAGTTGTCATATGTGTATATTAACTACAAATTCCTGTGTGTAAGTGACATAAATAACTGGGCAGCCTGGTTGTCAGGAATGCAAACATGAAATGAAAGCAGAAAACAATGCAGTAATGAGTTAGTGGAGCACATGCACCTTATCAGTTTGAGCCACAGCCTCCCCATTAAAATGCTCCGTCTCTCTTTGTTTGGCGAAGCAGCAGCAAGCACGACTTAGCATTCAGAAGCTGTCTGGCTTTATTAACTCCTGTGTCGCTGAGCGGAAACTCCACATGGAGACAGAAAACGCTGGACTGTGTTTGCTATTTTCTTTTTATCTGCACTCCTGTGCTGGTCGTATAGCGGTGAAATGTGCGCAGAATGTAGGGCGAACTTGTTAGCATATAAATGTCGGAGGACAGAATGTTGCTGCTTCTTTTGGGGGAGCAGCCAGGCTGAGTGGAATGACAGCCAGCAGACAGCGCAGTGCTTCTTCCCTGGGCTCCTCGCCGCTCTGGGGGAGCCGCCCGGCTCTCTGGCGGTAGTTGATTTTTTTGTTTTTCCCACTCTCTTCAGCAGAGGTTTTTGTACTCACTCATGATCATAATGTTGGCGTTGGACAGAAGGGTCCCGTGTCTGTTGGAGGCCTCACACTGATAGACGGCGCTGTCAGAGGCTTTGGCGTTCTGTAGGAAGATGGTGTCGCCAAGCAACTTCCTGTTGGCCAGTGGGGAGTCTGCAACACGGCAAATGCAAATGTTTTATATTATTACTATTTGGAATAGGGAGAAAACAATTCATCGGATTAACTGTAGTGAACCAATGATTGAAATAATCATCAGCTAATTTAACAATTGATTAATCGATTTGAAGTGGAGCAGAAAGTACTGAACTTTTCACATGTTGATGCTAAAAGTTTTCTTTAGCAGCAGACGCATCATTTGCCTCAAATGATAAAGGATTCACTAAAGGAATGCTGCTATTGCATTATAGGCAATTAAATGTTTATTTTCTCATTTAAAAACAGAATTGGCTTTTTTATTCATTTCTAATCCTGTATAAAATGGATGCTGTAGTATTTCAAGGTGAGAATCTCATACTGGTCCCTGAATCATCTGTGGAAGAGATTGCTCAACTGTAGTCAACTCAGCTAATGTCAAACGGATTCATGGACGATGGTTTTTGAGGCTATCAGATGCTTTTTAGTGTTTATTTCACACTGTTGGGATTTGTAAAGATTCTTAGAGACTTTGGCTGAATAAAACTATAAAACAAATTGAGAATTCTATATTACCTTTATGCCAGCAAACCTCTTCCAGCTACTCTTTTGCCACAATGATCTGAATATTAGCTTTGTTTAGCAGTTTAGCTGCAGCTATTTTAACCAACCATGTCTGGTAAGAAAACCTTCCAAAATTCTGATCATTGTGGAGCAGCAGCTCAGCTCCCAATGACAAGAAAATTAAAAACTGCAACATTTCAGCCTCCTAAGGAAATGAGAAATGAAATAAATGAAACCGGTCGCCCTGGTCTCAGATAACACAAACCTTCTCCCTCAAGGTAAGCCAGACATTGCAGAAAAACACAGTTGATTCCAATTTAATTTCCTCAACTTTCCAAAACTTTTTTCTTTTGTTTTAAAGCCAAAAGCAAAAAAAGAGTTGAAAATCAAAGTAATTTTGGTCCAGTTTGTAGTACAAATATATTAGTGCACATGGAATAAGACAAACTAACTTAAAAGCAACTTTTAAGTTAGTTATTAATATATATGTATATATATTATATAAGTTTAATATATATATTTTAAGTAATATATTCCTATATTTTGCTATCTTTCAACAAAATATAGGAGCTTGTTTTATTTCAATAATTTCTTAATATTGGTGAAAAAGTACAACTTCCACCGGCATGATGTTTCCTTTGCTATAAGTGAAATAATCTGCAAGAAGTTAATAAAAATCACCACTTACCAACTCAATAATGATCAGAAATGTGTCATTAAAACATGCAATTTAATGTGTTAAAGAACCTACAAATAAATAATATTACCTAAAACAAAAGGATTACAAACTGACACTCCGAACTCCTAATTAATTGGTTGATACACCATATACTTCATCATTTATACCAACTAAAATAATCATAAAAAAAACAAAATGTCAAATGTTGATGATAATGATAGTAAAATAACAATAATAATCAACTGTATCCATTTGTTTGTACCAGACAGTAGTGCAGTGCCTTTGCAGAGTTTAATGCAGAAAGTGACCAGTGTTGTGGGACTGACCCTGCAGCAGCTGGCCGTTCACCCTCCATGTGATGGTGGGCTCCGGAACGCCGCGGGCCGAGCACTTGATGTGGACGTGGGAGCCGATCATACTGAGCTGGCTCTGTGGCTCCGACTCCCATTCTGGAGGCCCTGGGAACAGACAGTCAGCTCCACGTTATCACTGTCACAGAGACACCGCACAGAGAGAGACAGACACCTATTCACTGGGTGCTATGCAGTATAAAGTAATGCTGTGGGTTTTAATCCAAGGCCTGCAGACATGGACCAACAAAGGAACATTTCTCCCTTGAGGTACTCTGCTCATGATAGAATCAGGTGTAATTCTCACATAAGCCCAACACTTAAACAATAACACCTGCTCAGGGTCAGTCACAAGGACGGCGCTGGAGCTGTCCTCTACTAAACAAAATCTGAACAGCGGAGCAGCGACAGTGACGCTGGTTGTTGTGTCAAAGTGATCAAGCACTTTGACTCATTACCGTCGTTCTTATGCCTGGTTGTTTTCCATGACCACAGTTAAAGGGAAAGAAATGTTATTGTCGCTCTCTGTAGATTGACTAGCAACTTTTTTTGCAGATAAACTGTATACATTGGGCTTTACACTCCAAACACATAACATCCTACCAGGTATTTTTGGTCTAATTTTCAGTAAAAATGTCTCAGATTAAATGTAACTTGCCAGCAGGGTAAATAGTACAAATGTCTTTATCTTCCTGTGATGTTGTGAATCACTTTGGTCAGCTGAGGCTGGTGTAAATGTGCTAAATAAGTAATCTTTGACTTGACTTGAGGGTGTTGTAGAGCTTGTTTTAAGTCAATTATTCCTTAATATTGATGAGAAAATACTTACTCCATTGGCATAAACAAAAACATAAACAAGCAAAGCTGATAAGGCAATAATTCACTTCTAACATGGAACAATTGTCTTGTTGTAAGTGAAACAATCTGCCAGAGGAACTAATCCTTTTTAAACCAATATTAGGAAATTATTGCCTTAAATCAAGCTCCTATATCTTGCTGAAAAGTTATTTGTAACTTAGTTTTTGCCTTATTTCAAGCACTTGGTAAGATGTTATGTCTGTGTGGTGTAATGGTGCTAACTCTGTGTTTCTGCATGCTAACAAATTGTGTTAGTTAGCATGTCCACCGATGACAGAAGACGAACAGTTTTCCTGTAATGATAAGTTGCTTCTCTGCCATTGGCACATTGAGCACAAATACATAAGAATGACTGATAGCGCAGTGACATTCCTCTGGCTCTTCGTGCAATGCAAACGTATCTATAAAATCATAAAGGCCTTAAACAAAGGAAACTAAACAAAATGTCATCAAAGGGCAGAGAATCTTGAACATAAACAAATGATGTGACCATGAAAGCGTTTCAACAACACTTCAAGTTTAGACTAATTATTGGATTTTTCCAAATGTATAGTTTTTATTCCTCAGCATGCAGCAAGGATTCTGACTGAATCCAAATTAGAAACAAGCAGAAGAACAAAATGGTCTATCTGTATGCATATTTTGTAACATTCCTTCCATTCTGATTCAGATTTTTGAGATATTAACTTTTGTTGAAGGTAAAAAAATGGATAAATTTGACATCTCAGGGAAGATTTTTCTATTTAATGTGGAGTCATTATTATACATACAGTCTCAGATATAAACACACAACTACGGGTGCACTGATTGCACATTTGTGGCTGATTATTGATCTTTCAAGACCTCAAACCCACCTAAGCTTTCTGACTGTATTGGCTCAGAGTCCTTTGTCCAATTAGTGGGGTTGTTTGTAGGAATGCACCGATTTGCTTAATTGTGTGAGATCAGTGATCAGCTGATGCTTACATGTGAAGTTGATTGGATCCCCTGATCTTATCAACTTCAGCAAAGGTCTAAAAATGAGCCACTGTCCTCTTCAGCTCTGCAGTGACAGAGGTTTGACTGTTAGCCCCGCCCACCAAGTCATGTCTGCATGTTTGCAGTTAACAACAGTCAATCCACTGTTACCAACTCTGCAACTTTCTTGCTATATTTCGCAACATTTCAGACAAAAAGAATCAATATTGGCTAAAATCAGAATCTGCAGCTCAGGATCAGGATCATTAAATCTGAATCTTAGCTTTGTATGTTCCAAAACCAGCTCTGATCATGGTTCTGTAGCAACCATGTTCACTGCATATTTATAGTGAAGGTTAATGATGCCATTGTTTTTTCTTTCTCATGCTGTCCTCTTTGTGCAATACCAGTATCTGTTTTTTTAGCTGTTTTTCTACAGCTAAACAGTAGAAAATAAACTAGAAAATAGTTCACCAGTGATTTTACAATTTTCCAACTCTGAGAAGAAAATAAAAAGCATGCCTCCAACCCATATTTAGAGCAATACTTAAAAAAAATGATAATATGAAGGTAGGAGTAAACAGGTGTTAACATTTCCATTACAACGCCAAAAAATACTTTGATTAATCTTTTTTCTAATTTTTTTTATATCTTCATATTTCAATAAAGCAGCCTTCAGCACATTTTTGGGTAGCAAACAGGAAGTTTAAACAATTAAAAGATAACTGTTAGTAAATACTAAAGTTTGAAAGGTAATTACTGGATGTTAATTCAATAATTTAGGCCAAAGGAAAGACAGAACAGGTTGGTCATCCTAACCTACAGCAGTTCAGGGTTAGAGGAGACCTACATGTTGTGGGTTTGATGAGGAAAGGGGAAATGATTTAACCTAATTATTGACGTTTTTACCTTCAACTGTGACTGTAAAGTAATGGACAGCTTCTCCCAGTGGGTTCTGTGCTCTGCACATGTACCTCCCGCTGTCGTCCTGTTGGGCTCTGGGAACGATCAGCAGCTTCCTGTGATTCTCCAGCTTTCCTTTAGCAGGAAGCTGGTCGCCGATTTTTATCCACTCCACCTGCGGAGTTGGACTGCAAAAAAACAGAAGTCGAGTTGAAACTTAAAACCGCACTTCAAATGTCATCACTTTCTGTGGTGTTACTCACATTCCTTCTGGAATACACTCCAATTCCAAGTCCTCTCCCTTGACCAGCTGTTTCTCTGAACTGCCACCAGGGGGCATCAGAAGTGAGGGTTTCCTCTCCAGGATTGCATTGGCTGGTGAACAAGAGAGAATATGACAATATCAGAGAACTGTAAAGACGAAGAAGGAACAGTTGAACTGAAACTCCCTCTTCTAACTTACCCCTTTCAGACCTGTCACCTCCTCCTGACATGGAAGTTGGATGACACACCAACGCACACACACATCAAGGACAATGTGGGTGAATCATGAAAAGATAAAAAAAATAACCCAAACAACTAAAAACATGCAAATAAATCAGACAAGGTGACATCGAGATGGATTTTTGCGATTGTTGGAGATGGAAAATCAAAGTTTACGTGACGGCGTGTGGCTGGGCGACCTACTTGTCTTGACGTTGACGGACATGGCAGTCTTCTGAACGATGGTGCGTATCCTCTGGAAGGCGGCGAAGCAGCAGTAGTCCCTCCGGCTGTCCTTCTCTACGGCGTGTGAGAAGTAGAGGTCTCCGTTGAGGCCGGTGGACACCCGCTCATCCTGCTCGATGTGCTGGAGGTCTGAGAGCAACAAGGCAGCAGAAATAAAACTGATAGAAAGTGATTTCTTACACATTTAAAGGGGTAGTACTAAATCACTTTAGACACATAGTGCCATTTTATAGCACAATCAAGTAAATATTACCTTCAGTAGAAATGCCTTTTAAGTATATCAGATATAACTTAAAAGAAATTTGACTTCATAATTTGACGTCTTGAAATTGGGCCTCCTTCTGCTCTTTCTTAAACTCTGCATTCAGGAAGTCATCACAACATGGGTCCTCTATTAACACTTTGACAATGTTTTTACCAGCGTTGCTCAGAGAAGTAGCTCCTATAATGAGCTCAGCAGATGTGCATTTACGACAGGTGTTTGCTAATTGCCACTGGCTAGTCTGAAGGAGCTGAGTGGGTGAGGACTGCTCTGCGAGGGGGGATTTTGGAAACTGCAGGAGGAGGAGCTTCTACCTTGAAGGCGGACCTAGCTCCACCCAGGCATTTTGCACGGCTCAATGGTTGCCATGGATATTAAAGGATTTCTCAAACGAGAAGTGTTGCCTTGAAAGAATCAAGGCAACACTTCAGGTATGTTTTGATGAGGGAATAACATCATGACATGAGGTACATTCAAAATGTCATTTTACATAATCCTGCCGCTTTAACATGTATTTCAAGAAGTAAGGGAACATCAGTTTATGCTACCTTCACAAGTGGTGCATTAAAACATGTTTTTTTTCTCTTTTGTTTGGCAGAAATTCTCCTGTCATTTACTGCCTTTGGCAATGTGAAGCTCCAAAATTGGATTTAAAGTCAAATGTTTGAGATTGTGAGTACTGACACATATTCAGATCAGGGTCGTTTAAATGGATTACTGCAGCTTAGGGCTGTTTTAAAGCCTAAATATATACCTCTTATAACGTGATTCACAGGGTAAAATATTCACAGCACATTTTGATCTATTAATACAGAAGACGGAGAAAGAAATGAGGTGTCACTTACTGATAGTCATCCAGTAGATCTGCAGGGGCGGGATGCCGCTGGGGGGGTCACATTTCAGAATGAAAGGCTGGCCCTCTTCCACCTCCACAGGCTCCAGCTTCTCTTTAGGGAATTTTGGAACATCTGGGGAAAAACGCAGTAGAGCAAACTGATGAGTTGGTGGAGGAAATGAATTGAAATCACACTGCAGTTCTGCTTCTGTTCCAGAAGAGGGCAGTAAGATCATTCTGAAAATCAAACAGGACTCATATTGCAATACGAGACCCATATTGTATTCTTGCAATACGTTTGACGTATTTTATTAATATTTTATGCGACTGGTCAACAAAAAAGCACTGCATTATTGTGAAGTTGAAACAATTACGCACTGTGTTATTTTATTTTATTCATAACTACAAATCCAACATTGTGGTGTCCATTTATAATCAATCACCACTTTCCTCTGATGTCCCCTAAGTAAAATCTATTTCACCCATTTGCCTTGGGAACAGGTCTAATGAGTAAACAGAGTCCACCTGTGTGCAACTGAACCTCAGTAGAGATCCAGTTGCCGTTTCTGGTCTCAGAGGTTCCTTAGTGAACCAACAGCAGCATGAAAACAAAGGAACACAACAGACAGGTCAGGGACAACACGGCCACAATGGAAAGGTCTGGTGGTGAGGAGGATGCTTTTCACCAGGACACTTCCTAAAAACAGGAAGGGAAACCTGTTAAAACTGAGATGGAGGTTCATCTTCCATTACGATAAAGTAAACAAACATACCAGAGATGTAATGAAATGACATTTTAAATCCTGGCCTAAAGCTTGGAAAAACATATGGTCAAAAATATCAGTATGCATATACCCAAAGCTAATAGAGACATGTCCCATTACACGACTGGGCTGGTAGGAGATCCTCAATCCAAGAACGGAAAATTTGAATTGGCATAAACTGATGAAAACCTTCATTTTTCTTCCACTTTAAAAAGACACATTACAGATTTTTACATAAAATCTCAACAAAATACATAGACTTTTATGGTTGCAACATAAGAAAATGTGAGAAAAAAAATGATCAGAAGCATGTGAATATTTTTGCAAGGGTCTGTGTTTTGTAAATTAAGAATACACCAGAAAACTATAAAACTCTTTCTGGTAGGGAATGCGCCAAGGAATTAGAGCCAATTTCCTTCAATTTGGAAAATCGGCAATCAGACAATACTTACACTAGAAACCAATTTTATCTTTCTCCGCAAAGGCCTGGACATCTTTTAACTCAGTAGTAAAAATAGTCACATCATTATTGCCAAACTAGCAACTTTTCAGACAGAATAAATTGATATCAGCAGGTCAGGTTATTATTATAGTTCAGTGATTGGCAAGACAACAGAAATCGAGGCACCGCTACTTCCTCATATAATGTTTTCTAAACTCTCTGTAAACATTGTTTGACATGCAGCCTCACTGATATTCAGTCACCTAATAATGAAGAGGTTTGGAAAAATTTCCAGAACATTGTAACATGGCATCCTATATCAACACACACAGTCACACAAACATTACTCACTGGGTACGATGAACTCAATCTCCTTGGATATGGCCGTCCCCAGTTTGTTTGAAGCGTAACAGCGGTAGGTTCCCTGGTACTCTGTGAGGTTCCCGTTGTTGGGGATCACAAATGTCCCAGAATTCTCCTCTTTCATCAGCCGAGGATCTAGATAAGGGTCAAAATCCTCCCCGTTTTTTTTCCACTGGAATCTGCATAAAGGAAGCATGAAAGTGTCAAAGGCCAAACCAGGAACACAGCAACGCAACAGGCTAATGGTGAGCTGTGGTTGTTTGGAATGTGATGCTGTGTTCTTCCCTGCTCTTGTGTGAAAAGCGTTGGAAGAGTTGCTTACTCACTTTGGCTCGGGATTCCCTTTGGCCTCGCATGTCATGGGGAAGCTCTCGTCGAAAGGAAAGGCGATGAGGGAGCTGGGAGGCTGATCTGTGATGGTGGGCAGCTGCTCAACTGGGAAGCAAACAGCAGAGCACACAGGGGAATCAAAGACCCGGCGTAGGCCCTTCATCCCGTCAAAGAACGTTTTATCTGCTTCTGCGCTGCTTCCAAACCTGCTTCAT
Source organism: Phalloptychus januarius (assembly GCA_902982915.1). Classification (NCBI taxonomy): domain Eukaryota; kingdom Metazoa; phylum Chordata; class Actinopteri; order Cyprinodontiformes; family Poeciliidae; genus Phalloptychus; species Phalloptychus januarius. The sequence continues at coordinate 905,623 of CADWAE010000121.1, forward strand.
CAAACAAAACTCAACACCTATTCTGCTGTTCAGAGGAAACTCTGCAACAGAGGCTTTGTGCTTCATCTGCTTACCAAAGAAGTAAAAAGGCCACATTTAACCACATTTAAATTGGTATAATCTGATGCATTTGAACACAGGTTGGAAAACAGTACACTACCATGTCTGTCTTTGTATTAGTATGATAAAAAGCATTAAATATAGATGATGATACACACAAATGACAGACTGACAGGTGGCTGGTATGGTGATGCTGCAGCATGTTGTAAACAGTTTTTAATGTTCAATGCAGATGAACACTATGTGAATTTTTGGAAACGTGATCTGACTCACGAATCCTATATTTTTATTTCCAAAAACTGCACAGTATTTGGTTTATTGTTATTATTGCTACTATCATTACTACTGTTAATATTTTTTATATATTGCTTTTAACACTTAAAAAAGAGGCACTACTATGTACTTTCAAGACATATAGTGCCATTTTATAACACAGAGTAATGTTATAAATACTGTACATATGATACACGTCTCTTTAAGAAGCTTCTGCTTTTTCTCGAACTCCACATTAACCCTTTAAATCGTTGTTACCAATGTTTCACTGAGAAGTAGCTGCTATAATGAGCTCAGCAGATGCTCAGTTCCACCAGGTGTTTGCTGATTGATGCTGGCTAGTCTGAAGGAGCTGAATGGGGAAGTTTGGAAACTGCAGCTCAAAGGCAGCATGTTTATCACAGCTGAATGATGGAAGGGAGATTAAAAGATTTCCCAAACATGCATTAAAGTATCTACATCAACACTCCAGGAATGTTTTGATTAGAAATTAACATTATAATTTGATGTAAAGCTCAAAAAAGTTGATTTTGCATAATATTGTCCCTATAAAAACCTGTTACGTCAAAAACCTTTATACCTGCTTCTGCGGAAGAATAATTCTATTTTATTTTCATCCTGTCAGTGTGTTGTAACCGAAGCAGATTCGATTGTTAAAAGTTTGTCTTGTCTCTGAGAATGCTGATGGTTCCTGTTTACACTCGCTGCGTGAGTTAATTACACGAGCTCCGTTTCTGTGCCAGTGTTCACTTTAATCCCTTAATGGATTCTTTTCACAGCAGTTACACGGTGCAGGGGTCAGGGAAGATCCTCGTCTTCTCCAGCGTATTGGAAATGTTTTTGTTTATTTATTTTGCTTAATGGCTTTCTGCTTGGGGTTTCCACATTTTAAAAAACTAATTAAGCTTAATGCTCAATGGATCTAATGTTTAATGCTTCAGATGATGGTCACTATGGGAGGTTAAGTGATGCGCATCTGAAAGCTGTGCATTTTTATCTAACATCACAGTTATGCATCTATAGAAATACAGCATCCTCCACAAATACTTTCTCTCATGTCAAAGATGCACAAAAGCCTTAAAATGCTGTTACCATGGAGATTTGGTGACCCTGAGGTGCCAGTCGATACTGCGGTTCCGTAACTCACTGAGATGAACTTGTTTTTTGTTTTTTTTTAAAGGTTTTATTGGCTCTAGTGGACTTTATTTAACAGTTAATGGACAAGAAAGAGGGAAATGAGAGAGGGGGAAGACATGCGGCAAAGGTCGCCAGGCCGGGAATCGAACCTGGGAGGGCCGCGTCGAGGACTAAGGCCTCCGTATGTGGGGGTGCTAAACCCCTGCGCCACCACAGCACCCCCGAGATGAACTTGTTTTAATGTTGAAATTCAACGGAAAATGAACCATTGTGTCACATCATATTGTTGCCCCAGGAGAACGTGGAATCATGGGTAACCATTTACAAGTTCCCCATGACTCTGCTAAGCTAGAACAAGTAAACTTTTAACAACAGAAATGCTTCAGTTCTTTTTTTCTCACAGGAATTGTTTGAGGGAGTCACTGATTCATCACCAGGGATGTTGATAAATGACTCATTCCATTAACATGAGTTCATTTTTCTGAATTTTATGTGATCTGCAGTGAATAAATTATTGATTGGATTGTGCTCCATATACATATTATAAAATACACATTCCTGTACAAGCTCTTTTCACATATTTACCAGGATGAAACATAAATGTGGAAGGTGTTATTTCCACTTAAAACATATTTACTCTTTCATGGAAGAATTATGACCTTTTACGTCAGGATTTTTTTCCAAAAGTGTTTTTATTTTCTTAAGGTATAAAAAAAGATGGGAAAAGATTTTTTTTTTTTTTTAAATATAGGATTTTTTTTCTATAGATGGTCAGTTTTAATTTTCTCTAAGTACAAAGTTGTTATTTGGAAAATTCATCTGTAGCATTAGTCTTTAGGGGTTACTTGATTTCAGAATATTGTTATACCTGCATGAGTCCTGTACTTTAGATGGAGGGACTGGATATTTCTGAGCTGGTCTGCAGGCTTTTTCGCCTGTCTGCCATATTGGATTTAACAAAAGATTTCTTGTACTTGCAGTGGATGGCCAGTAGCTGACAGTGTATTGTGTGATGCACTAATGTCCACTTCAGTGGTCTGTGTGCATTTCCTGAAACACATTTAAAATGTCTGTCGCTGCTGCTTGAGGATGTCACTTGTGCATCAGATTTATGGGTGTACACCCCCCTACCCCCAAAAAAAGACTTTTTATGCAATAAAATCCACCTTTTACTGAAAGAATTGTCACAATTTGTTGGTTTTATTCTGTGGTTTGGTGTCATATGATGATGATGTGCGATGAAATGAAACATGCACGACTCAATCTGATGAAACATTTACCCATAAACTGAGATTAGGGTCAAAGAGACACAAAAAAAGTTTTATGGATTTTTTTAATGACTGCTGCTGATGACTTTCAGAACATGGATGATGCCGCAGAGGGAAAACGAGAACCCTTTAATACCAACAACAGCAATGCACAGTGAACTTACTGTTTACATGACCCAAAACTACATAATCCATGGCAGCAAGGGGGGAAATAAACAAAACAAAAACAGTCAGCGGTTTGGGAATAATCCCCGCCTGTCATAAGTAATCTCTCGACACGAAGGGCTTGAAGCGCACACACAAGAACAACAATCAAGAGAAATTGTCTGACACTGATTCCATAATGCATTAGCCTTTTTAGATAACCTGTTAGAACTGTTCTCTTTCCTCAAGGCTTCAGAAATATTTGAATAATTTACAAGGACAAGTTTGAGATGCGTTTCCAAGGGAACAGGGAGAGACATGTGGATCCAGCACAGAAAAAAGCAAAACCCTGATTCAGACTTGATAATGTCTGTGAATGTGTTTGGTCTGCATGATAACAGATCTCTGTGAGGTGATTTATTACTAAATACGTCTTTATTTGACACATCCAAGGTTAAATTCTGTATGCAAAGCAAAATCAGTCCCAAAGCATTTCTTTGTCCTTTTCATCTGTGATTCTGACTCATTTCCCATCATCTATTGGACTCAGAATGAGTTAGGCTGAGCTGATAATCCATAATGTCTTCTATCACATTATGGATGCTCAGGTGGCCATAAAGGATGTCATTCAGGCTCTGTTTTTACAGTCCAGGCATCACATTAGAAAAAAAAAAAGAATAAAGAAAAGCAGAGGGACGATGAGGAATGAAACATCATCAGAATGCAAGCTAGTAGCTTAATAGCTTTTCAAATGACAAGTATGTCTTTTTCTGTTGGACGTGAAATGAAAAGCAGCTTTTTTAGTTGAAATCAGACATGATTTGACAGGCTGCACTTGTTGAACCGACAGTTTGGCAGAGTCATTTAACAAAAGCTGCAACAGCATTTATTTGTACACTGGAAAAAAAGAATTGAGCTCCATCTTAAAAAAATTAAGTGTGTCAAACTTACTTTTTCAAATTTGTTTAGCATGACAACTTAATAGACTCAATAAATTTACTTGGATAAACCAAATTATTTTATAACAACACTAATTTAAACTTATCCAGAGCTAAATTACACATAGGCGGGCAATTTTATAACTTCAGTGACATCTGGCTGTCAGAAACTATCCACAAACTCACAAGTTCAATGGATGCAAGAATTGTGCAGGTGATATCAGAAAAAGGGGTCCTATGTTAACAAGTAACTCGGTCTGTTAAAATGTTTTTGATTGAAAAAGCTTTTGATTTTAGTACATGTGACCACTTACTGCTGCACATTCAAAGAATGACTGTTTGCTCTTTATAATCCATAAAATGTTTAGAAAATCTGAGGTGCATAATAATTTGCAACAGTGCATTTTGAGTTTTTATTTTTGAAAAAAATCCTGCTCTCATTGGGAGGTTTGTTCAGTAAAATTTGATTTATACTGTAATAGTTCATGACTTGAAAATTAGACTGACCCTCATTTGCATTGACCATTTAGGAAAATCTGAGAAAATATCACTAGCATAATAATTTGGAACATGGTGTACCGATATATATATGTATATATAAAAATATAGTATGTATGTTAAAACTGCAGGGTGAGTTAAGTTTAATTATTCGCAGCGGCGGAGCCGCGTCTGCATTGCTGCAGTGTCGATCCAATTAACTTCTGCATCTTTATTTCTTTCCTCAAGATAAACGACTGGCTCCTCTGGTTAGACTATAAATAGATTAACACAACATTGCATTATCTTTAGTTTTCTCTGTTCTGTATGTAATGGAGACTAGAATTAAACGTGCCATTTCAACCAAAGGTTTGGAATGCGCTTCTGAACCAGACGCTTCAAAGCATCCGGTCCATAACTCTTCAACAGGCTGTCAGGTCCCGGTCAGAAAGAGTTCATGAGATGATGTTCAGTAAGGATATTGTTTTATTGATTGATTTTAGTTACCATGAACTCTTTGCGTAAAGTCTGTAATGCCTGCCCATCTGCACTAGTCAAGGGTGGGAATTATAACCTGTCAAATGACCGACAGGCTTCAAAGTTTTCCGTCGTTAAAAAATAAAGCCGATCAAATATAGAAAATATTCTGTTAAAGCAACCCTTCATATTAATATATAAACTAAAAAACAACAGTGATGCCTTTTATCACATTACGCATCACAAACTGAGCCATATTTTCCTGTCTGATCTGAACTCACCCTCTAGAGGAATATCGATGGCTGTGGTTGTGTGAAAGGCCCACAGGCAGGTGACCACCAGCAGCGACAGCCTGCCAGCCAATCCGGAGCTTTGTTGTGACCTCATGGTTTCACGGCAGGATTCAGGACTTCACCGATCAACCAGCGCTCTCCTCCAAAAGCTCAGTTCATTTCAGGGATGGGCTGAAGATGCCGTACCTGTGAAGGCAGCACAGATGGAGAAACCCCCATGAATCTGACCCACTCTCTGGCAGACGGTCCAGCAAACCCCACACATAACAAATCCCCCACCTGCCTGACTGGGAACACAACTGCTCTCTGCTCAGCATCACACGTTTTCCACCAGACACACGTCCACACTGTGAACCCACTCACGTTCTGCTTTTCTATCAATATGCCTTTCCCCCTCCTTTAGATATTTTGTTGTCTGCTGAGGTGAGCTTCACAGAGTACTTTTCTAATGCAACAATAAAAAGAAATAAAAAAACCCACCAGGAGCTTGTGGGTTTAATAATGCATGGCAGATGTTCAGCCTCGCTGCAAAGAGAAGAAAAACTGAAGCCACATTAACATCAAATCTCAGCTGATTTAATCGTTGTGTTGTTTTCATCTGCAGATGCAGTTTTTGGATAACAATGACTGAATGAGTTCAAGAATGCAGCTGCAATTTTATCTATTACTGCAGAACGTGGGGCTCACCTCAAGGGAGACATAAAAAGCAAAGCGAAACGTCGCTGGGTTCTGGAGGGAGAACCCAGCGACGCTTCATTCAGCAGCTAACAGAGCAGAAGTGTGAGAGGTCCAGGCTGCTGAACCAGAGGAGGACAGGAAGGTAGCTATAGGAACGCCAGTGCCAGGAAGGATGCCCTGTCTCTGGAGTGTTTCTTCATTACTCTTCCTTATATTAGCTCTGATCTGGTTAAGCGGGTCACGGTGGAGTAATTAGCAAGATAGCTAGCTCACCCTAATAACGGAATGGAGTGATTATAGGGGAACAGAGAAACATGATGTCATGAAGACGTTGGAAATCCATTAGAAGGGATTAAAATGGCAAAAGTCCAGAAATTTCACTTATTGCAGCTAAGATAGGGAGTCCTTTTAGAGTTTATGGCATGAGCCTGACCTGTCATTCAGGTTAGAGTTTGAAGACAGGGTCGACTCGATCTTCTGTTCAATAAGCCTGAAGTACATGCAGTGTAAGCTGGATGGCACGGCTGGGCATTTCATATCAATCGATGTTGATAATTATTGATTAGCTTTTAGTTTTAAATATCTGAGATACTGACAACCTGGTAATGTGATCTTTCTTCCATGACATTTTAAAAAATTATTATTTCTAATTTTTGAGGCGTGGTGATGAAACCTGAAACTGCTGCTGTGCAAGTTACTTAACAGATTGTTGCTAAGATACGTTACTCAACGGGTTGTTGCTAGGTAGCCATACGTTAATCAACAGGTTATTGCTAGGTAACCATACGTTACTCAACAAGTTGTTGCTAGGTAACCGAAGAATTAGTGAGCTGGTTGATGCCACTCCCTTTGTTTAGCTAGCTGTGAGAGGTTGAGCAGCTAAAGCCTTTTCTCTGCCTACATCACCCAGAATGCTGTGCGGTTCTGAATCGCACAGCATTCAGTCAAATTATTAAATATTAAATACAATATTCTTATGGATTGTGACATATAACAGTATTGGGCTGTATGTCCAGGGAAAACCTAATAAGAATGTACGACACAGCTGTATTAATCTACTTATTATAGTGTAACTAAAGGAGTGAATAGTTTAACTTGTTGAGGGAATAAAGTAACTAAGTAGAAGTTAATCAGACTGTAACAAGTGCACTGCATCACACATCCCAGCAAATTTGCACACGACTCATTCTGCAATTACAACAAAGTGACAAAAAGGAGCTGGAAGATGTTAACCAAAAGCTAAAAAATTTAATTTAATGCTTACTTAAACTATGGTCTAAAGACAAAAGTAGTAAAATTAGAATTAAATAACATTACTTTGTGCTCAGGACTCTGATTAAAGTTAATTAGCCAGGTCGGATCGGGCTCAGACATGAAGCCTATGGGTTCGGCTTGGGTTGGACATTTTAGGCCCAATCTAAACTCTAAGTCTATACATAATCTCAAAGAAGATGTGCATGGATGCTATGATGAAGCAGTTATGTGGAGATATTCAACTAAGAGACATTAGGAGATTGGAATCTTCTTGGTGCTCTGGTCTAATCTTCCCTCTGCCTCAGTAGAATCAATAGTCAGCGCTGAGGTCAACCTCCTGGTCAAGAGCTGGAATTGAATAACCGACCGCTGAACAGCACACGTCATTTGGCTCCTTTGAGCCTCTTTTTATATGAACATGGACTCTGAACTTCTCATCCACACTTAATAGTATTAACCGTGACCCAACAAGAGCCTTCCTAAACTAACAGGGACCTTTTAGCTACCAGCCAGCAGTAGTGCTCAGGTTTCAATTCAATACTTTATTCTCCCCAGGATGAAGCTAAATGTTGTAACTCATATTCCACAATTTTCAAAGAGTTGTTTTAGGTCCTGATAGCTGTCTGTACTACAGCGATTCTGAATAGGCCTTTGACCGAAGTCTTCATCTTACACACCAGAGTAGTCTTGGAAACGTGTTCTTAGTGGGGGCATCCACCCATCCACCCATCCATCCATCCACCATCCATCCATCCATCCATCCATCCATCCATCCATCCATCCATCCATCCATCCATCCATCCATCCATCCATCCATCCATCCATCCATCCATCCATCCATCCATCCATCCATCCATCCATCCATCCATCCATCCATCCATCCATCCATCCCCTCCGTGAAATAAAAATAAACATTTTGCTTTAATCTCACAATTATGCACAACGTAGTCTTGGTCAATCACATAAAATCGGTGAAAAATCTCAAGAGGAATGAATGCTTTGGAAAGGTTTTGCTAATCCAAATGAACCCGACCTAATCACAGTTCTTACTCATTGATTTTAGTTCATGCTTAAGATTTAAGTGATCTCAAAGAGCAGCCCAGGGCATTTGTTCCTTTGTTTCATCTTGCCCAGGCAGTGTGTGATTTATGTAGTTGAAAACATATTAAAATGGAAACGGTGAGGCCTTCACTCTAATTGGTTTGTGCTTTATCGGTGAGATTGGCCAGGTTAAGCAAAGTGGGCCATTCAATCCTCACAGGAGAGTGTTTCTCATTAACGTATGGTCCTGGCCGAAAACCTCTACCTTCCTAACACCAGCTTAGATGGATTACAGTTAGTTCAAACTGGGCCTGGTGATTTAATTTGTTCTCCTGCCCAGTGATTTGTTGAGGCCCAACCCGGCCATCTGGCTGAGAGAGAGGCCCAGTCTAAACCAAACTGCTGTGAGCGATAATGTGTACGTTGAACTCTCAGGGTATGGTGCCTATTGGACCTATATCACTGAGGCCCGGCCCTCAACTCATGTCTGATTTACTGACCACAGGCTAATCCCTGCCTCTCTCTAGAGCCATCACACCATCCTGAGATGGAGGGAGGCGGTGGGGGGTTAAACGCTGCTCGCTGTGGGAAGGCCAGTGTGAAGCCCAACCAGCTCAGTGCTGGAGGGGCAATAAAGCAATGAGGGCCAAGAAAAGACCGCCTTCGCTCTGGCGGAAAGTTGAAGAACACCGTCGACTATCACCTACCTGACAAAAGGTGCAACCATTTTCAGATAACACTGGAACAAGTGTGGAGCCTCGGTCCATGAAAACAATGTTTCCATGACTTCTTACACTGACCTCAACTTGACTACTTTAATGCAGTTTTTCAGACACACAACAAACACAAACAGACTTGTGTATGTTGCCTAATAACTTTATTGGAATCACCTTGTTTACACTAAAAAGTTTTTATGCCTGTCAAACTGTCATCTTTAGCAATACTTACAGCTGATGCAGAATAAAAGGAAAATATTATGTATTTAAAACACTTTGCTGGTAGAACTGTTGTCTTTGTTGCATTTACTAATGAAAAAGAAGAACTTACTTCAAAAACTAATGGTAAAGTAAATGAGACTAGAGTGTCTTATTTTGCTGAAAACATCCAAATATACTTTTCAAAATGAAGAAGACCACCCACCTAACATAAGCCGATATAAAGACAAAGACAATGTACTCCCACCAGGAGAAGAAATCTGGAGAATTCCCTCCACTGGTGATTGTGTTGTTTAGTAACAGGGTGGCAGTCCGAACTCAGCCATTCAAAGTTCACTACAGTAGGCTAGGCTGCTAATTTGGCACCATCTGCTCCTTTCTCACACAAAGACAACAGAAGGAGAAGTGCGGGCCTACTGTAGTTTAATGTGCAGACCCTTAATAGGATTAAGCAGATCCTCGTCTTGTCAGGCTGGATTAATATATTCACTTTACTAAAGACCTGCAACGGGTAGACAGCAACTCCACGCTTCCCTCTCATGGTGCAGAATGCCTCCGCATTCACTCCCATTTGATCATTGGAGAACAATTAGAACAGCAACTGAGCTGATTAACTCTGAGAGGACTCGGGTTGTTCTTGTTTAGAAAGACACAAAAGTTTTCAAGAGGCCGGTTTCTCAGTTGATTTAAAGATTTCAAAAGCGGACTGGAAAGAGGAAAACAATGGCTGTAGAGCGTGAAACCAAAGAATCAGTCTGATTCTCTTCTTTCATCTCTGAAATCTGAAAGAAAGTGCTTTTCCAACCTTGATAAGTTTATTGAACTGCAAAACACGTCTTGGTAATGCATAATGTCAAGGTCATGTGTGTCTATTTTCCAACACTTTTTTTATTTTTACCAAATATTTATACTTTTCCAGAATGAAATTTAACCCTGAGTAGTAAACAGGAGAAAGGTACATTCACAAATATATTTCAATGATGGATGGAGGAATAGACAGACATATTTTAAGGAAGGACAGACAGATTAGTTACATGGACGGATGGATCAATGGACAAATAGACTGGATGGATTATGCATGGATGGACAGATTAGATGGAAGAATGGAAGGATGGAAGAATGGATGTATGAATTGGTCAAAGGGGATGGACTTTTAGACAGAGCATAAAGTTCAGAAATAAAACCATTTTTCAATACTTTATCTTCATAGAGCAGACATAGAAAACATCCACTTTAAATTCCACAGTAAATCTTGTGAAAGACACAATGTAATTCCTTTATAATACTATTCATATTTTGGGGCGAGTCAGGGGACTGAAAGCAGAGCTGGACATAAAGACAAACAGGGCCAGGATGGAGGATGCAGGCTGACCCTACCACTAACACAAGGCAGGAGAAGAGAGGAAGTGTCTCAGGTGCAAGGGAGAAAGTGCTAGTTGGCCACAAACACACAGAGATCCACTGATGGACTGCACCATTTCTGCCCCTTGTGTTCTTGATGAACTAATGATCAAGAACCTTTCTGGCCCTGGGTGAACTGAGTCCCCTGTGAAAAGGGACATCCATCCTGCAGCCTCTGGTCCAACTACAAGCAATGCAGCAGCTGGACAATCATGCCACCAGCTGATTCAGGTGAAACAGGTCTGAACTGGTTTGACAAAAAAAAAACAGCTTGAAAGGTTTCAAACCACAAGATAATTAGACATTTCAGTAATTTTTTAGAGGCAAAAAGCATCACTAATGTCTTGTATAGAAGAGTTTGCTTCACTACATGGCTGTAATATGCAGGATAAATGACAATAAGATGATGATTTCTTTCTGATTTATTTCCAATCAAAGTCACGAGTTCAATTAAACCTGAAGAGCTGAACAGAGCAAGACAAAGAGAATGGATCACTGTTGTATGAACCATGTCTGAAAAGCAACACACAGATGTTCTGTTCATCCTGAAGTCAGAGGTGAAAGAAGGTGTTTCAGAAAGTGGACTGCACCTCTCCCAGGTTTTCATTGCCTCTCCCTCTCATCTGCTCTGTTTGAAGTCTCCCAGGAGAGCCTCTTGCTCAGGACATAATCACATGAATGTGTGATCCCCTCAGAGGAGCAGGCAGAGAGATGAATTCATGAGCTGGACTTTGAGGATAGGAATAATATTTTGAGTGAACTAATGCAGCATGCTCCTCTTGCTATTCGTCTGATTGACTGATGCCGGCAATTTCTACCACCCCTGATGAAACCGTGCTGCAGCAAGACATGATCGATGGCTCTTGTATCCTCAATTCTTACCTCTGTCGGCCATCCAAGCAATTTATTTATATCAACGACCGAGAATTTCTGTCATCCCTGTAGTGGGAAAGAAACGACGGAAATGTCCGGTGCTCGGTCCGCGTTGCACTCCCTCCTGGTATCTCAAACATGCAATTAAAGCCAGGATTTCAGCCTGTGAAATGAAATGAAAGGTTCCCTTGGCCCAAAATTTAGCATTAGAAAATCCTGTTCTGTGCAGCAGCAGAACATCTGGACAGTGTTACTCGGGGTAAGCTGTTTGACACAGCTGCCGGATATGTGGCCCAGTTCCTGTGGCTCTCCGCTGCCTAACAGCCTGCGTTCAAACACATCAAATAGAAAGATTTAAGGCTAGAAGGTTTAGTTTTTCAGTAAAGTATTGGAGAATTTTACATTCTAATAAATATTTCAGTTTGATGTACAACAAAGACATCAGAATGTAGGCCCAAATAAAACGTATCCATGTCGAGTGACATGATTCTTACAGTCAGTCAAGGTCAGATTCTCAAAGAATGACCATCCTGGTAAATAATCCTGATGAAGAAAAGCAAAGTGATGGTCCTGGAAGTCTGTTTAAAGTCATTAATGAAACAGTTCCCTTTCCTCCCTGATGTAAATTTGCCTTGGCAGGAAGCTCAGCACAGACAGACCTTTAGCTGCATATGGATACAGTCTGTATTTGTTCAGCGAGTGCTCTGGAACTCATCCGCCCCCTCTCTATTGTGTCTCTAGGCTGCTGCTGCTTTAAACAAGTCAAGATTCAGGTTTTCTGAGGTCAAAGCAGCAGACCGTGAAAGCTGAAAATGTGACTTAAAGGTGACCCTGATCCCCCAGGAGGAGATGATTCATCATCCTGACACGCCCCAACTGCTTTTCATTTCACTTTATGACTCTGTTGAATGATCCTTTTAAACACTTTAATTTTTTATCAATGAAGACTCAAAGCAAATCTGTGTTTAAAGAAAACCGAAAGTATTTCAAGAAACTTTGGGATTTTATATTTGAGAATTTTTCAAGTGAATCTTAGAATATGCTGGAAACCAAGGCAACTGACACAAGGCTTTGCTACTTACATGATTCATAGTCCATTCAGTGATTTTGAACCAGTGTCACATTTCCACTGTGTGAGCAAGCAAGGCTCCAGAATGCAAAACATGGTTTCAGCTAAACACTGTGCAATGCTTTGTTCTTCAGTACGAATCGTGACGTCACCTTTGATGTGACTGTATGGGCTGGTGAGACTGAAGACAAACAGACAAAAAGCATGACATGACACAGGGCATTCACCAACTTGCCCCGTGTTGATGACACATGATTAGTTCCTAAAAGGATAGATATGGGCACCAACTCTAGACCAAACACTGATGTTCAGAGGCACGCAATCTGAACCTATTCCATAACAACTGATCTTTTAGTGGAAGCATGCAAACAGAAAGTATGTATTTACAGCTGCTATGGTAACTGTGCTAATCACTAAGGCTAAATGTACCCTTAGTATTTTCAGATGACTGAGCTAACGTATCACATTTATATGACACCACCACGACACCTAGTTGTCATGCCAGGCCACTGGATGGCGTCGTGATTTTAGCATGTCATCGAAACATCATGTGCGTTTGACACTCAGCTACCACTTCATCTACATTCGCTATATTAAGAAAACAATAATTTGACCCCCTTAGCCACATGCTCATATCACACATAATGTTCCATATCAGAAGTTGTGTTAAACTGAGCAGGTTAAGTAACACACAGCATGATGCTATTCACCATTGCTTTGTTGCATGTGCATAACAAACCCTGCAGCCTCAGGGGAATTTCACAGACAGCTTAAAAGGTCAACTTACCAGTCATCTGCGTATTTTAACTAGTAAAACTCTGCTCTCATAACACGTAGTATGACTTCACCTCTGCTCCTCATATAATTGGTTAATGACCACTTATTAAATGTGGCAAGGCTGGTAATAATTATTTGATCACCGTTAACTGTTACTGTAAAACCAGATACAATTAGAGATGGCAGAACAAAGACTTAATAAAAAACCAGAAGCCTGATCAGTGCAGATCTAGTACAGATGGTTTTGATCTGCATGAAATTCACCATTAATATGCAGTAACTGTGTTGTGAATCCAAATGCAACGAGGTGCAAGACAGGCTGGATGAGGTGGGGATGACTTGTTGCTATGTGCACAGGAAACATTTCAACCTTCCTCAATGACTCTTAATAACAGGCCAAAAGGAATGAAGACCAACTATTTTTAGAAATAGACATAATAATAAGAGCAAGTTTTTCATCAGATTTTGCCATTTTTAATGGAATAATTGCACTGAATTTTATTTTTTTTCAGCATGTTGGAAACTGCCTTTTTTTTACAATATTATGTTAAAGAAAACATATCCATTTTGGCTTTGGACAAGTTTTATGATTTTCTTATTTTGAAAGCAAGAAAATGAAATACCTGCTATCAGTGTCTTTTTCCAAAACATCAAGTAACATTTATGTCTCTAAGACAAAAATAGCTCTTTATATTGCAACTAAATTAATCAAAGGCTTATAAAGACAACTGCTAAGAGGAAAGTGTGACAGTAAGAACTACAATCAATGATATAATGAACATATTGCCAAAAATATTACTTATGCCTTCTTGTATTCCATATGGAGACAGTGTTAGCTTAAGTGTACCTGGAGGAACCTGAACATTCCCTAGAAAGTATTATCAGATACAGCAATTAGTTACTTACAAAATCTGACTTTCTCATTCTCAGTCCTGATCCCCATAAGAGGAGTAGCAATTCCTTTTTTCCAGGTCGCTCAAATCCAGAGCAAACAGGAAAATGATGAGTTATGGGCGTTCTGATGTCTACAGGGAGGAAGAACGCTGAGCTTGCTCTATGTTGTATCATGCAGGTTGGAGACGGAGGCGAAGAGGCACTGTAGTCACATATGTTGTCAAAGCCTTTAGCTTGGCAAAGAAGCTCATTAAGCTGCTGACAATCACTCCCACAAAGCCCGATCTAAGGGCTATTCAGAGGGTGTGCATAACCCAGCTGAGGAATGCGAGTTTCATCTTGCACCCCCAGCCTCGTCCCCGGCTTCCTATATTAGCATAATGAAAGACGTTTGATGCACCTGTAGGCTCGGCAAAGTGTTTATTTTCAATAATTGGCTGGGAGAACTGATGGAAAGCAGAATCCGGGATGGGAGGCCAGATTCCCCACTGACTAGGAATCTGTTGAGTTTTGCTCCTGCTGCAAGCTTGTTCTGTTAGCCACTGACAATCTGCTTAATTCTCTGCTAATGCTGCTGGAGACTCACATCAAACTGCTTAAGACTGTCAGCCAGCATTAGCGCTGCACTTTGTTGGACGACCTTTTGTTTTATTCTCCTCCTCTCTCAACACAGTGAAATGTTGAAATGTCTTAAGAGGTTTGCCAAGTTTGACGTTGGTCTACGTCAGAAAGGGAACTATGTCTGTTACCTGAACTAGAACATCCGACATAGTGGAGTGAGGGCTTTTGCTGTTGATGCTGGTCTCCAAACGTAAAAGAAAAGACCGGGGGGAGGAATCTCTCCCACGACATGCAGGGGGGAGGTGGAGAGAGAGGGCAAACCTCGGTGCTAGATGATGTACGATGTGGACTCAGGACAGAGGCTTGGGTTTAAATGGGGGAGAAAAGGCAGAAAATGAAAGGAAGGGAGGAGGGTCATGCTTGAATTATGCTGATGTGGGTCGTAACTGCGGTGGAAAAACAGCAACCAAAGCACGGCTGCTTGGAGCAGACTTACAGCCGGAGATGACAAGGTTGTTACCTCGTGGGGGGTTACAGAGGGCAGAGGGGGAGAATCGGAAAAAGCTGGCATTCCTAATGAGACAGAACACCACTACTCAGAGTTTTTACACATTTGCTATGTCAAGAGCCAATACATTTCCAGAAAACATGATTTCTTTGTCCATTTCTGCTGCATTTTATGAATGAATGAAGATATTTCTACAGTGGTTAGGCTTCAAATATTGCAGCTACTCTTAGAAAAAGGATGAAAGATGGACAGATGGACAGACATATTGGCTGGATAGATGGATGGATGGATGGATGGATGACCGAATGGGTGGATGGATGACCGGATGGATGTATGATGGATGGATGAACTGATGGATGCTGGGTGAATGATGGATGGACTGATGGATGGATGGATGGATGGATGGATGGATGGATGGATGGATGGATGGATGGATGGATGGATGGATGAATGGACTGATGGATGGATGCTTATTCACCTGGAAATTGGGGTGAATAAATTAACAAATTAAGTGCTGTTAGTGAAGGCCCAGATCTGGATCTAATGAGGGGATATGAAGGTGGCCGGGGTGTTGAGGAGGGGGGGATATCTTCTTATAATGAAAGCAGTCAGCCAGTGTCAGTAACTGAGAACACTCTCACTCTTCTGCACAGCCAGTGCCAGAATCTGAGAGCCCATAAGCTCCTCTTTGAGCTACAACAGGACGGAGCCTCTTTATGGCCGCACAAACAGAAGGAAACCTTATGAACTTTGCTTAGTGCTCCGGGGCTGGACGGCCCTGGAAGCCAGACGGGATGGGTAGGTCCTGAGGCGGGCTGCCATTTCCGAGACTCTTAGTGTTGGTGCACTCGGGCCAGACAAACCTGACATTGTCCCGGGCATTGGATAATGCCCCAGGAAAAGCCTCTTCCCCTCTCTGTCCGCCGCCGTGGCTCATTCACACTCTGAGCCTGGCTGATTAAACCATCCGGACACGACAAACACAGGTGAGAAGGCAAACATTTATTCACACCAGGAACCAACCAGCAACATCCTGCGAAGGACTAATTTCTGTTACAATTAGTATTGTATGCTAAAAGTATTTTCATTGACCTTAAAATTGTGCAAATTGTAAATCTGAAAACAAATTAGCTTGATGGAAGCACTAGCCTGTCCATTGCCTTCCTGTGCAATTCCACTTGAAAAAAATGGAACTGCACACTCAGCAATTTCTCCCCTTGACTCGGATTGTCTCTGGTCAATCAGCGAACATAAGTTGTGAACAATGACACTAATTTTCTGCTCCTTTTAAAATTGTAGTGTGCCTGACATTTTAGCAATGTGAGGAAGGAAGTCAAGGAAGCTGTTCAGTCTGTGTTTGTCACACTTGTAAATATTGAGATAACATCAACAGCTATCTCGTTCGTCTTGGCTCTTCTCTCTTTTCAATGGAGGACAGTTTAAGGCACAGGCAAATTTCCAGTAAGCTTCATAGCATCAAACTGGCACACTTTTCAATATTAGCAAAGCAGCAACAAAGTTTTGTGCACATTTGTTCTGTCATATCTACTGCAGAAATCAATATTGTCACATTCCTTAAATAATGGCAATTTATTGCAAATAGTGATTGTTTTTGTCTAAATCATCTTTTGTCAAAGAGTTCAGGCAAAAAATGACTGAAACCATTATTTTAGGAATTTAATATCAGGAAATTCAAGGTTCCCCAAAAGAGTCTTAATTTATGACATGTCTCTTATCTTCCTTCAGCAGGATTCACACAACCTTATCTGACCGCTACAAAATGAAAGTCTGCAGTCGTCCCGTGAGCATGGAATTAGACTAATGCTCTGTTGACCTGCTGAGTCCGTTGAGCAAGAGAAAGCTGAATGAGAAAACAAAAAGCATGTTTCGAGCTAAAGCCAGGTTGCTTTCCTGCTGCTTGGACAGAAAGGGAAAAGAAAGGCAGGTGGTTTTCATGTGCAGCTTTCAGCCTTGCTAACACGTTAAAATGAAGCCATGTGTTTCCAAAGTACTCATGTGCCGCATAAAAATCCCCCTCAACCTGTCAGGATAAGATAAATGTAGCAGCTTTGATGGGTGTTTTTAAAAAATGAGTTGAGGCGGAGCCATCAATACTCCCCAAGGACAAGCAGGGTGCTGAGGAAGCATGAAGACTGATTTACACTTTTCTCCCTGTTTGGCAAATATGCTGCTCTCATGCAGAGCGGGGCTTTTAATTGAACTTCGGGCTCGCGGCCCATTTCGCTGAAAAACTCGTCTGTTAGTCAGTCTGTCAAAAAAAAACGGTCAATAAGCCTCTAACCTGGCACTGGGAAGATAGAAGCTGGGCAACCTGCCTTTGACTGATACCGAGGTCTTCATTCTGTATTTTGAATCAATATGAAAACCACTGTGGTTTTCTGTGCGGTTTTACTTGGAGTTACCATGGTAACAGGTGCCCCTATCTTTATTCTTATCGTGGAGGTTTTAAAAGTTTCACAGGGTTGCAGCATTCTGCAGTCATGATCTGTAGCTGTTTCATGTGAACAGGAAGTCCTACATCACTCTGGAACATCACGTCATGTCACATTCAGGATTAGGTTACAAGCAAAGTTCAAAGCTTCACCTCAACCCATCATCCTTGTACTACTGCAAAAACCTAAACTAATCAGCCAGGCAAAAAGAGAAGTTCTCCAGCTCAGGTAGGTAAATCTGCAAACCAGACAATAATTAGGCTGTTAGGCAGGCAGATGTGACCTATGTCCAACTTTTTCACAGCAGACTGACCAACCCTGCTCCGATCGTTTCACCCCCAAAAATCTGAATTATGTCACTTTCACACAAAATCAAATTCATATCTGATAGTTTCCTGAATTGTTATGTCACATTTCATCCCACTTTCACATCATTAGCTGCATTTCTATTGACCATAAAAGTGCGCAAATTGAAATTCTGATTATAAATTTGCTCAATGGAAACACTCCAATTTTAAAAACATCTCATGTTTTTTTATAACTAGACAATTCAACTGTATAAAAAATTGTGTATTTTGCAAAACTGCAGTGGAACATTTTTTTTTTTTTTTTGTGTGAATTACGAGTCACCGGTTTGCATCCAGCAGCATCATCCTTATTTGCAGCCTGTGGCCTCCTTGGGCCATGTGCAGCTGGCTCCACCAAGTTGTGACAACATCGCACAGATTCACCGTCCAGCTCATTTATCGTCTTTGATTTCTTTCATTTTGATAGATCTGTGATCAGCCAATACTGGCATGTGAAGCTGATCGTATCCCCTGATCTTATCTACTTCAGCAAGAGCCTCTTCTGCTCCCCCCATGAGAGAGATTTGACTGTTAGCCCCGCCCACCAGGTCATCATGCACATTTGCAGTTAAGAACACTCACCTCACTTTTGACTTTCTTGCTATATTTAGCAACAATTCAAACAAAAAATGGCATCAGCCAAAATCAGAAGGTCAGGGTTTATAAAGATCATAATTGGTGACCAGCCAGAAAACTGCAATCAGTGCACCCCTAAAATTTGCCGGTATCGGCCCGATACCAATAACTGTTGTTTATTTCCATCCTCTTGTCTTTTACGTTTGTTTTTTATTACGGGAAGTGGGACGTTAGCTACTCATGTCGCATTTGTTTGGTCATATGATCATGTAATGTCAGCAGAGTGTTTTTTTAATGGTGTTGAAAGGGTAGAGTTCAACACCATTGAACTCTCCCATAAGCAATATCGACATAAGCAATATCGATAAATATTAGTTATCAGAACAGAAATATGAATATCGGATATTGGCCCAAATTTTATATCAGTGCATCTCAGATTATTGGAAAGCCATTTTAAAACAAAGACATAAGACATGCTAATAAATATGCAGATGAAGGTATCCCGGTCAGAGGACACCAAATGAAACTTTCTACACACAAATGATATATCTGGCATGTATCTATACTGTAAATCATTCTGGCATGAACATACCGTCCCCAACATGGTGGCAACATCATGCTGTGAGGTTGCTTTCCTCAGCAGAGATGACAGGAAGATGGGTGGAGCAACAGAGAAATTATGGAAGAAAACCCTGATCTACAAAAGTTTCTAAAGTCTTTATTCTGTTATGATTATTATTGTATTGTTTTCCTTCCATTTAAAAATGTGGCCAGACTTTCTGCTGGTCTATTGCACAAGACCCCAATAAAATACAATAAAGTTTGTGTTTGCAGTGACAAAACTGAGTTGAGTATTAAGAAGCGTCTGCAAACCTATAGTCGGGCTGTAAGGACGTGTGAGGACTGAGGTAAAGTTGGGCCAGACGGTTCTGCTGCTCGCTCAGCGAGGCTGCCGGCCATCAGAGAACCACAGATGGTGAGCTCAGCAATTGTGGCAGCGACTGGGGATCCCTGGTCCCGATTAGCACACCAACTGAACACAATGAGCACAACACCGTCTGCTCCGTCTCCCTGGTTGTTGTATGTTGTGTGTACAACACCTCAGGGAGGTGAGTAAACACATTTAGCAAACACTAGATGTGCTTTCTGTGTATTTCTGTACATAGAGAGCATTAAGTCAGGCTTCATATGCTGGAAAAGTCTGAAATTTCAACATATCAGGTGACTGGTAAAAAGAAATGCCTAACTTCTCAAGATTGACACGTCATCTTTCCTCTTCTCTCTCCTGTGGAAAAGTTCATAAGGAGCATCAGCTCAGAAGAAAATGTAATAATCGGGCCCGTACCCCACCCACCCAGAATCAATAAGGTATTTCCCCCAGGTCACTAACAAAAGTCCACCACCATTAAGTCTGTGTACACAGCTGACGGAGAATACAGAGGCAAACATGAGCCTGAAAATGAATTCATTAAGATAAACGTGGTGTCTCTCGATGAGATGTGTCGGCATGGTAACCGGGCTTGGTGCTTGGCTTTGCTCTTAGATATACCCTGGACACACAACTTCCAAATGGCTGGAGGGATAAGCAAGCAAGCACACACACACCAATACAGTGTGTGCAAACACATGCTCAGACCTCCACTGATGAACACACAAGAGAAGCTTGATTTTTCCAAAATGATAGTGATTTTTGGCTGTACTTTAAAGGGACAGTACAATGTGAAATACATTTTTTAGTTTTAGTTCATGTTAAAATGTTATTCCATCATGATTGGTCTGATTCACATACGTCCAGGTAACCATTCAGCTGTGCAATCTGCCTTCCTCCTGCTCTTTCTGAAACGCCACCTTCAGGAAGTCATCACAACATGGCTCCTCTATGAAACCTTTAACAATGCTTTTACCAGCAGTGCTCTGAGAAGTAGCTCCTATAATGAGCTCAGCGATTCCACCAGGTGTTTGCTAATTACTGCTGGTTAGTCTGAAGGAGTTGTTTGTTCTCAAATATGCATGAAAGAATCAAGGCATGTTTCAGGTATGTTTTTGATGAGGGAACAACATGATGCAAAACTCAAATAAGTCAATTTGCTTCTCCTTTAAGTCATATTTGATATGTACAACATTTATAAACAACTGAAGGTAACATAGTTACTTGATTCTCCATTAATCTACACTATGTGGCTGGAAAACACAAAACACTGCTTCATGACCCGTTATTTAAATGCTCATAAAGGAACCCAAAGCACCAGATATGTTTTCACCTCCAGAACACATCCGCAACAATTGGGATTAATTATCTCCAGAAAACTGGATTTTTTCCAGTCTATAGTTAACTGAAGGCTGAGCGAGAGATGCCATAATAGGCCACATGGATCTAACAACCTTTTAAGGAGCGTCCTGCTGGGTGCCTCACCTCAGGGTCAGCCCTTCAGAGGTCAGCCCTTCAGGCCCACTGAGGCGCAACAGCCTGCTGCAGCGCACGCTAATCCTGCTGTGGAAAAACCACGGTGGGCTTCGTCTCACTTGGACAACCCGGGATAGAAATGGAGAGGCAGGCGCAATATTTGAGACAAATTAAAAGATGGGTGAATGTGTATGTGTATGAGTGTGTGTTAACCAGACAAACTCGTCAAAAGGCTGGCTGCATAACTTTTCAAACCTCATCGTCATGCCCATTCAGCCAGCGCATAAAAAGAGCTCTTCACTGTGTGTGTGGGCCCAAGACCAAAGCAGCAGCAGAGTTATTAGTTCTCAAGGTTCGATTGGATCATTTATACTCCATGTGTTCTAAAAAATGAAGTATGTTTGAGATCCTGAGGTAGTAACGACTTATTAAAGCTAAAATCATTTTAAATTATTCACTACGCCTTGGAGGGCTTGTTGAGGAAGTGACATTTCCTACAGGCCAGTGGACGACACAGGCAGCTGCATAAATAACATCGCTGCCTGGAAAATTTAGAGCCGTGCATAAAGCGGCACCTGGTGACTTGAAGGGAAAAACCGTTTCCTTGTGACGGCTGCAGATTTGCACTGATCGGTCCAATACCAATTTGGAATTTTCTTTTACTTTGATTTCATTCAAGTTCACTTTCTAAATTTTCTGAATAAAAAATGCTTGTTCCTTGAAGTGGATTTTTTTTAAAAAACACCAAATTTCAGTGCATCAAAGGATTATTACTAATAAACAGTTCCTTCCTTTTTTGTGATTCCACAACTGCCAAATTTCACTCAAATTCCCCACATTTTTTTGTAAGTGGATTATGCAGATTTTGGAAAGGGTTTAATTGAGAAAAAATATTGCAAATATTTCTAAAGTGGTTTTAAAAAATCAGTCATTTTGATTTTAAAAATATTACAAAACCAATCTTAAAATTCTGGAGCGATGTGTTTACAGACTGAAAAACGTGGGAGCATTTTATTTTGATTCGACACATTTGACTAACAAGACAAGACGACACATAACACCAATGATATCTTAATATAAATAAGCAATGAACTTATCATTTGTGTAGACTATCCAGAATATTCTAACGCGTGTTTAGTTTTACGACTGTAAATGCACAGTAGAATGAATGCGAACAACTCACAGGAGGTGAAATCAGAGGACCACGGGTGTCCTCTGATTTCATCATGAGTGACACCAGTAAAATAAAGCTGGATGCCAGATCAAGAACTCACAGCTCTCAAGAGTTGATGCCACATGAAAGGGAGCTTGAACAAATGAAACAAATGTCTGTTTCGAAATGCAAAACAAGGCACACCCTGAAAGTTATTTTTTCATCACTTAAAAGCAGGCAAGGTTGCGTGTGTGTGTGTGTGTGAGGAGAAGCGCCCTGTAAAAATCCAGTGAAAGGACTTCTGGAGTGTGTGCCTTTGTCAGGGTAACATCAAACGCTTTGCCTGCAGACAGATGATCACTTGACTTTTCCCTGAGTAGGTGGAGGGCAGCTGTTTGCTGAACTCAAGTCACACTGAAGCAAATTAATCTTCCACTTATTGTCATTTATCATCACAATAATTCACTAGATAACAACTGATTAGAAGGAGTGTGATAAAGAGCAGCACAATTTATCAAATCACAATTATCATTGAAATGTCAGTGTGTAAAATTGCTAAATATTGTTTGGATGTAAGACTTGGAAACATCAAGAGTCATTCAGTCATGCTCTGCAAAGCAAAAATGAATCTATGCGGTTGTCCTTAATCCCCACACCTGATGTATGTCTGCAGTGGCTGATTCGCTAAAGCTCACAGACATCATGAAGAAAAGTCTGGGAGATGACACAATCTGCTTTGTGATGCTCTGTCCAGATGCTGACAGTCTTTATGGTAAAATACACAAAGGCTGCATTCTCATCAGCCCTGCAAAGTCGCTTTAATCAAATGTAAATTTGTTTGTCTAGAAAGTCTGGTTCAGTTAGAGAGATGTGAATGTGTAATGGAACTCTGATGCGGATGAGAAAAATGAACTCTGGTTCACCTAAAAACAAAAGCTTTGGTTCGGTTGAAGTGAAATCTGGTATGGTTTGAATTCATATGTGGATGCCAAGTGGACTGGTAGCCAGTCCAGAACCAGGAAGTGGACTATAGCGTGTGGTATTCTGGGTAAATACAGCCAAAACAAACTCGCCAGAAGGGAAATGGGTTGTTTCTTTTGACAAAGACAAAAGGAAAATTCTACAAATGCTACATTTCATTTTCATCTTCTTCAGAGGTTTTCATGTCATTTTCTTCAGTAGTTCTTGATGCAGTGGTCCCCACAGGTGAGGAAGGGAACAGGCTTTTCAAAGGGTTTGGATCGTTGGACACAGTAAAAGCAAACTGCAGCAGCTGAAAATCTAACAAATGTCTCAATGTTGATTTTTTTTTATGTACAAAAATGATGTGGACTTTGCCCGAGTCGAAGTTATGCGTACATACATATGAATGTGAGTGTTTTAAGCTAAATATTTCTGTTTGAAACTTTTATTATGAAGGAAAAAACAGGAAGTTGGACTTTTGCTGTCCCACTGTGTGGACCCAGTAGACTAACAAAGTCTGCTTGTTGTTCTGCCTGACAACAATTGGTTACAATTGGCTAACAGTTAGGTGCTAATGATGCTAAAGTTTGCGTCTACTTCCTATCAGCACTGAAGTAAAGGGCTATTCATAATTTTTTATTCTTCAGTCTGCACTATTTTTAAAACGAAGCTTTTTGACAATCCTATCTTAGATTGAGAAAAGCATAACTTTAATATCCTACATGATGACAGATTTTTAAAACATATTTGACCTTGGAGAAACTATTACTTTACTTGTGGCAATAACAAGACAGGAATTCTTAGTTAAGCAGAAAATATTGTTAAATATGTCTGACTTCCTTCTTTTGTTTCATCTTGTGTTGAGTGTCTCGCTATCATAAGGTCTTTGTTTCATTCAAAACTAAACTTTATTCTAATTCCAGATCCCTTCACTTCAACTATTTCACATCCCTGCTGTTAGAATTAGAATCTGTAAGCAATGAAAAAGTTGTGGAAAAAGATTACTTTTGCTTTTTTAAGTGTTCTTTAGAGACTTTCCAAGATTGTACTTCAAATAAAAAAAAGCAAAAAAATAAATAAATAAATAAATCAGAACAATAAAGTGTGTAGGAATTCTGCAACTCAAATTGTATCGAAATGTAGCAAAATGCTACAGCTTCATATTCTGATACAGTCACATTGAGCTTTGTTGGAGGATGTTACAGTAATCTGTGCAGGGCAATCAATAACATTCGTGTCACATATCCTGGCAACATGAATGTCCCAGTTCCGGTTTCTGAATGTTCATTCCGGCTCCTGGTTTTCACAATTTCGACCCTGCATAATGTTCAAGCTTGCATTCGTTTAGCATTCACTGCTGCAAGTTGCTCAACATTTTAGGCTGTAGAAAGCTGAGAAATAACAGCAGTCAAAAGCTGGGTGTTTCAAAATGTGCAAGAGAGGTTAAGGGGGGGCAGTTCATTCAGGTCTCAAGAGGCCCTGAGAGGCTGGAGCAAAAAAGAGCCGGGCCTCCTCAGGTGGAGAGCGGGTTATTAAAGTGCTGATGGAGCAGCATCATTTAGCTGCTGTTGCTGCACTGAGCAACAGCGGCGCTGAGTGGGATCAAATCCAATTTGCTTAATCATAAAATCGAACCTCCAACAGGACAGGGCGAGGGGAGGAAATAAAGATAAAAATCATTAATGCTGGTGTGCCATCTGTAGCTGTGGACTCTGCCATCGATTACTGCTGCGGAAACACCCACAGTATGGGTTGGTTTGGCAGCTTCCAGAGCACAACGCAGCTCAGCTGATCTACAGCCTCCATGCATTGGTTGGACACAAGAGTCAACCAGTGACTCATCAAGCAACTTTTATTTTCCCCACAAAAGGCAACTGAAACCGAAGCAAAGAGCTGGTGTTTACTGGGAAACCAGCAGCAACCTCAGTCTCAATATGTTACTTTGATGGTTTTAAAAGCAGTGCCTCTGCCTCTGGTTTGGAGACAAAACGTGACAGCAAACTGAAGCGACAAAAGAACAGGACTGCAATAAAAGGGGGCAGACAGAAAAAAGAAAAGAGATGATTCACTTTGCAGAGCCGCATGATGGGGAAAGTGATTTCCTTTGGCACAATTGTTGAGCTTTCATTCACTCCAGAGTGCACAAATATTTCATCCTGAATAGAAGCCTTTCAACGTGGTAGAAAGAAATCTGATCCACGCCATCAAACGCATCATCACAGCTTTAAAAAACTGTGATGAAGAATAATAATTTAACATTCATCTGGCCCCAAAGGCCTCAGAAGTCCATTAGAGAACATTAGGGGAAAACTACAGCTTCATGAAGATAAGCAACAAAGCAGGAACTGGCATATTTGAATTTGTCAAAGATTTTTAAAACTGTCACACATTTTCATTTCCACTATGTATTACTTTGTGTTTGTCTAGCACCCAATAAGGTAAGGTGTGCAGTTGTAATCAGCAGTGCAACAATTGCAGTTATTTGGCTGATCTTTAAAAAAGCTTGACATTCTGATAACCTTCTTTTTTGTTTGAAAACTTGATAAATGTGATAATATGTGACTAAGGATGCATCACTCCCCTCTTTTGACTTCTGATACCGATACAGATATCTGAGGTTTAGTATTGCCTGATTCCGATGCAATACAGAAAAACAGCTGAATTGACTTAAGACGTTCCTTTTTTCAATGCAGACATAAATGTACTTAATCACAAATGTATTTGATAACTCTGCACCAGTAATGCACACATAAATACAGCACTTAAGGAGACTTATTAAAAATGACACTGATGGCAGTTATCACCAGTCATCCCCTATCGCTTTCTCTCTGTTTCAATGTGTTTATGGCGTAGTTAGAACTCAGACATCAGTAGTATTACCTAAAGCAATTCACCAACCAGACCAGACCACACCAGAGCACACCTTGACTCAGGGAGTAACCTGCATGGTATTGTAAATGGAATTAGAAGTTAGCAGAAAACTTTGATGGACTCTGATCCAATCATTCCAAGTCGATACCGTACAGAAACTGTTCTACGGCTCGGCTGAGTCACACAAGAAACACCTTTGGAGCAGCTGACGTAGTCTCAATTCAAAAAGAGCCTTGCAGAGGCTGGAGGTCTGTAAACTGCCTTCCAGCAGCCATACAGATAAGGCATAATTACTTTCCCAAGCAATCACTAAGCTCTGCCTGGCCCTCCATGCATTTGACTCCAGAAAACTTCTTCAATTTAGGAACTTATTGAGTTACGGCTATAACGGTTCGCCCAACAACTGAAACTCTTATCAGTCGCACTGCTGCCTAGTTTTCTTGTTAAACCATTAAGCAAAGTCCATGAAGAAGAACATTCAGTGGTATTAGCTCAAACACCGCGGCTAAGAAAGTGTTCAAAACACAAACTTCAGTGATTCAAGAAACAGCAAAGACAAAAAACTAATTTCTCGCACAACAAATCTTTGGTCAAGTTTCTAGTAGAAACATTTTAGTGTACTTGAAATAGGACAAAACTAACTTAGAAGGAACTTTTAAGAAAGATATAAGAGAATGTTTTGAGTCAATAATTACTTAGTATTGATGAAAAAGTATTACTGCTACTGGTATATATATTAACATGTGACAAGAGAAAATTGTCCTGTTATAAATGAACTAATCTGCCAGAGGAAGTCTTACTTTTTATATTATTGACCAAAAACAAGTTCCAATGTCTTGCTCAAAAGTTACTTGTAAGTTACTTTAGTCTTATTTCATCTGTTTTCTGTAGAAACTAGACACAAAATGTTTGGTAAGATTTTATACTTTTGATGAGGAAAAGCAGATTCATGGCTGTGTCTCATGGGAAACCTCCCGTCTCGTCATATTTCTCATATTCTGTTGCGCCTGGCCTTTTTCATGCTGTCCCCGGCCACCATTAGGGGTGGACCATGCCATGTCGTGACATGGGAACCCTTATAAACGTGTAAACGTTATAAAGGGCTGGAGGCATTAGCATTTTGGACGCTGCTGAATAGAGCCATTTGTTCCTCTTCCTGTGCCTCCCTGAAAGACTCTATTAAAGGGAGGTTTAGGAATTGCTCTGTTTTGGACTCGGGAGAGCATGGAGGGAACATTTGACAGCAGATTTTCCAAGAAAACAAAATAGTCTTCAACAATTATGCAACAAAATGTTTCGTAAACAGCCGCTTCGTCACCTCTAAAAGAGGAAGCGATAAATTTATTTCAACTTTGACTAGTTTCTCTGCAGTGTTGATTGCTGTTAACCCTACATTCCTCTCTGCATCCTTCATCTGATAAAAGCCCACTCAACAGGCTGCAGCGCCTTCATATTTACACATCGGTTGGCTGTCCATCTTTGTTCATACAAAACAGATGGAAGGTCTTGCAGAGACAGAAGAGCTTAAAAATTGAGCAGTGATGATCTTTTGTGAAGCTGGTAACGGGCCGAACAGAATCCGTCTGTGCTGCTCGGTCCATTAGTGGAGCCTTGTGATTGATCTGTGATTCCACCTCACGCTGCGGTCGCAGCAGGAACCGCGGTCAGCACGAGGCAGACTCTCCGCCGTCTTATGACTCTCGCTTTCATCTCAGAGCGTTTCGACAGTTCACGTGTTGCACGCAGAGAGGGCGAGTTTCATTCATAATGCATGTTGCTCAGCTGTGGCCGATGATGGAACAATGGCGGGTGAGCTGTACCTTAGCGTGGGTTCACCTCAGTGCGCAGCTCTGATAGTCAATCAGCACTTGTTGGCGACCTTCAAGTGAGCAGCTGCTAATCCCAAACGAGCTTATTGAGAGAAATGATTCAAATTCAGAGGATGGAGATAGATTGGAACAGTGGCCAATCAGGCTGGAAGTGATGGGGTTATAGTGGGAGGTTATAGTGATGTCTTCTTTGTTTTACGTTTTGAAAAATAAATCATGATAAGAACTGGATCAGTATGGAGTATGAATGAATGTGCTGGTAGCAAAGGATGAAGGCCATTCTCTTGTACAGCATGCTTCAATCTGTTTTTAATAACACATTTATTTTTAATTGTTTTTAGACTTGTTGCACAAAATAATTGCATGTTTTCTATTTTAAAAGTCAGGAACTCTTAAAACAATTATAAAATGATCCCAAGTCACCTGAGAAGAAAGTCAAAAGTAGCCAGAAATCGTCTGCGTCGCCTGTGACTGAGGAATAGCAAAGTCTTCAGCTTCAACGTGAGTAAATGACACGATGACGTCCATGGTGAAGGAGAGGGAGTCAGGAGAAAGGTGGTCTACAGGAGGCCTGTCAAACCGGCACCCAACCTAGAAATGAATACCTCTCTGTAGTACTATGAGCACTAGACACAATAAATGGCCAGGCCAAACTGTGCTTTATGGCTGCTTCAGAAGATTACCATGAGTAGAAATGAAAACGTTTGAGGAGATTGATTATTGATTTAAAATAATAATACCATCTGTGGAGACCACTAGAAGTTTTTGACAGTCAGAAGATAAAGCATTAAATGCTGTTCTGTATTAAGCTGACGTTTCAGGCTGCGTCTTATCCACATGTAGTGATGCCTGGTTTTGAGAGCAGGGACTTTTTGTGTCTATAAGTTGGATTTTAATAATTAAATAACATATTTGAAAAAACAGTGCAGTGGCTCATGGTGACTTTTTTATATTTAATATTTTTTAGTTTTGTATTATTTTGATCCTTTAAGGTTTTGTACCCTTTCCCTCTCAAATAACCCCGTTTTTGATTTGACATTTCCAAGCCTCCATAAATGAGAAGGAAACTAAATTAGATTCCCATTATTGGTGAAGCCATTCGTCTGAGCAAAGACAGATTGGTGTCGGCGTACCCGTGAGACAGAATAGCAGCATATCGCATCTTTGCACATTAAAAAGACTGCAACATGAAAACTAAGAATAATTCACAATATCATCTAATGACTTGAAAAACTGAAATTGTTTGGCTGAAACTCATGATCAAAAATGTGATTTTGGGTGGATTCCAACACACATATTAGTACTGTGGTCCCCAGCCTCCACTCCATAAGGGGAATTGATTTGATGCAGTATGAGCATTGATTGTCATCAGGTAGGAGCTGAGCACAGTCACTGAGATAATGAGAATCAGTAATGTTAAACTTCACTACTCCACCATCCCCCAATCAGACTTTGAGGTGAAAACATAAATTGTGAACCATCTGGAGAGAAACGCTGGGTATAATGTGCAAAAACAAAAGTGTGCAACTGCAACAAAATGTCCCATCCAATCCTGACATGAATTAACAAGAATGACAGCAGACAGGATGACGAGGAAATGCACTGACTTCATTCCAGCCTGTAGCATGTTGGTGAATTTACCACAGGCTCTCAGGGGCACATGAAGTTATATTACTGTGAAAATGTATTGATTGGGAAAGAGTACATGTAGAGGAGGAGGGGAAATGGTGCCTGAAACCAGAGGCAAAGCAGAGAACAATGACTCCAAGCTCTAAAAGAATTCATTTGGTGGCTAGAAATCCATACTGGCCCAGAAAAAACAACATGTAATTCGTAAAAGATGACCACTGAGAGCATTTTACCAGGACTGTGAAAATAAATAAACTTGATTAATGAGCCTCGTTATAACCTTGTATTGATTTTAAATACAGCGTTTGCCTCTTTCTTGATAAGTATGCATAATAAATCTCTCTTCTGCTATAATCTGCATACAGATTTGCCACTTGACCTGCTAGCATCCACTGAGCAAAGTCTTTCCTGGGTTATTTGAAATCTTAGAAAAAAATTAGGAGTCTGGGGACGGCTCATTCCAACAGCATTGATCCTACAAAACCCTCCCCCACCCAAAACTGCCACCACTGGCAGTCCCCACTGGGACTGTCCCCACTCTCAATATTGCAACTTGTAAACAGCACCGTCTCTTCCTGCCTTCAGAGTGAAGACAAATGGGGGCAAACTTTCCAATTAGCCTCCTTTAATGGTTTCAGCAGGGTACACAGAGGAGCGCACAGCTAATGCGTGGTGGTGGCTCTTTGCTCTAGAGGTTCTTGTGTTTTGCACTCTGCTGTACAGCAAGAAATGGAAGTTATGAATTCATCCATCTGAATCAGTTCATGTGTTCACACCCTGGAGTCTTGCATGGGTTTCCTGAATGTGCTGCAGCAGCAGTGCAGGGACGGCCATCAGGGTCCACAGCCCCACAGCTCTAATGATGATGGCTGTGAAGTTGCTGTGCTCTGCATTTTTTCTCTGGCCAGACGGAAGAGGATTCGCCCAACATAGAAGATAATACTCCGTGTGGTTAGCTCCATGTGGGCTAACCACACGGTTAGCCCAGTTCTAACCACACGGCTTAGAACTGGGCTTTTCAGGGAGGTGGTAATGTGAGGAGCAACATTAAACCAGACGAAATAATAGCAAATCTCACCAAGTCTCTGCCAGAGATAAAATGGCTGAGCAAAATTACAAAAAGAAATATGATGTCATTTGGATTTGGGATTTCTATGGGTTGGATCTGAAGATGCTCCACTGTGGGCCGCCGTTTGTAAAGGTACACTCAAAAGTCAACATCAATTTGGGTTATTTAGCCAAAGTCATATTTTCTCCATGTTATTCATTAATTTATTTATGTCACAGTTTCACACTAAAAATCTATTAGCAAGCTAGATAACTAACTTAAAAAATATTTAGCTCTGAAAGTTAAATATTGTTATAAAGCTAAATATTTAGCTGAAAGCTAATTTTTAGTTATCGAACTATACATCAAATAAAATTTATGTCAAATTTTTTAATATTTAGTTATTATGATAAGTATTTATTTTAAAAGAAAATATTTATGTAACAAGCTTATCCATATAATTACCAAGTTGAATGTTTAGCTTGAAACTATTTAGCTAGCAAAAATTTACTTTAACATTACTTGTTTAGTTAGCAAGCATAATACTTAGTTTGGATGAGCTAAGTATTTAGCACATCAGAAAGTAGGTCATAGTCTTAGCACAGGTAATGTGGTGCTATGCATGGCTAAAGCAGTCACATCGGTGACACCTGGATGACTGGAACATAAAGCAACAGTAAAAACTCGGGATGCACCGATTTATCGAATTAAGGAACACTTATCTTCCTTAATTCTGGGAGATTAGTGTTGGCCATGTTTAGTGTTGGCCATGTTTACATCTGAAGCTGATCTTCTCAACCTCTCAAAGGTCTAAAAATCAGTCCTCATTGTCTCTGCTCTCCCATGAGAGAAGTTTGACTGTTCTTGCCCTCCATGTTATGTCTTCACATTAGCAATTAACAATACTCACCTCACTGTGGCCAACTCAGAGACTTTCTTGCTGCAGTTAGCAACAATTTAGATGGTTTACAGAAATAATAGTGGTAGTGTGAGGGGGTCTGGGGAATAATGTTCCTTTGATCCGCTGAAGCTCGCGCTGCTTTGATCAGTCCTGTGCTTCTGTGTTTTGTTGTCTCTTTTATCTAAAGGCTCTAATGTTCAACTTAAAACAGTTTGCCCTGAAGAAGAAGAAAAGCTCTACGCAAACAGTGGCTAGAGTCAGCCCGCAACCTGGGGGCTCCGTGCTGACAGTGACAGAGACGCAATGCTACACCATCCGTTTAATAGCCCCACCTCCCACTTTAACACAGCGGCAGGAAACTGGAGACAGGCAGGATTATAAATCAGCCACTGTGTAGAGAAAAGGCAGGAGGAGGGGGGCATTTCGAGCCATTTTCACCACTTATTGACCAAAACAAATCAAATCCCCCCCTCTGGTTCCTTTTGGAGCCAGTATGGGCTCTGAGCACTGTAATGGAGTCCCCGCATGGAAGTAGCTTATGGTTGGCTTGATCAGTACTGGTCCCTATTTCACAGCTCTCAGAAAACAAAAAAAAAAGAGAGAAAGACAGACGTGACTCCACTGGCAATACCAACACAATTTTAGTAGCAATATGTTCCTCCAGCACTCGTACAGCCTCCACACTAGATGAATATCTGCTGCATTTCTCAAAGACCATCGAAAATGACGCAGACGAGTCTCAGCTTGCTAGATTATTTGATCCTTTTTTCCCCTAATTTACTAATTCAATGGCAGCTGTTCTGCCATCTGTAGTACAGATAGAGACTTATTTAGTCTCAGCTACAGTGTGTGCAGTTTACAGGCAAATATCATTAATGAGTAATCAACTGAGCTTGAGTTACAAAAAATAAGTGCCAGCTAGTCTTATTCTGAACGTTTTTCTTTTGTTTTACATTTTATTAAATTAAAACTGCAAACCTTATGTTGCATAAAATCTGATAGGTCTATCAGATTTTATGTGATAGACCTAAACAAAATAGTGAAATGGAAGAAAAATAACAAATAAGGTGCTTTCACACCAGCCTTATTTGGTCTGTCTTAGTCAAACTTGTTTGTTTGTCCAGAAAGTCCAGTTCGTTTGGTGAGAATGTGTAATCGAACTCTGCTCCACCTAAAAACTTTGCAAACTGATCAATGTTTCATATGTAAATGTGTCCTGATAACCATTCTGCTGCTTTGATAATAATTATTTGTTGAAAACAATAGATGTATATCTTAAAATGCAAAAAAAAAAAAAAAATCTGAATTGTTTGACCCACTGCAGTGTGAAAGTGAACCGCAGCAGCTGAAAATGTAGCAAATGTTTCAATTTTGGTCCCCAATTAAATTGAGTCTACTGGACTATCAGATGGGAAAAGCCCATTATCTTTCACTTTATTTTACTGTATAAATTAATTTACATTCAGTTCTTTCAGAGTCATAAATAAAGTTCATTCCAAAACTGGAAGAAAAGTTATTGAAAGACTTTAGAGTGGGGCAACAGGAAACCATCCAGCCGAACAACCACTAAACCTGCTGCCAGAAATGCTGCAGTGTTTTTTAGAATTATATTTAAGTAATTACAAATCTGTGGTAAAGTGTGACAAATATTCACAAGTACTGTCAATCCTACCTGATTAAGCTTAAGCTACTTTTCCAAACTGACAAACAGCAACAGTCTTTAGTCAGAAGCCTCAGACTGCTACTGGAGACAATTCCTGCCAAAGCCTGTAGCAAAGAGCAATTCATCAATGATATGCCATGATAAATAAAAATGAGATTGATAACTTCCATTCTGATGATTAATATTTTTTGAAAAGACAATTTTGTTTAAATAATCCATTTTACATATGTCTGTTTTTTATGTATAAGTTCTTGGACAATTTATTGTCCAGCAAAATTTGCTATTGTGACAGCAGAACTATGGCTGTCCACAGCTTCACCATCCACAACAGCTCTTTGGACTTGGATGATATGAGTAATGACATTTCATTTTCCTATGGGATAAGTGAAGTGAACAGAGTGGAAGTTCTCTTCCACTTTACGATTACACACTAATATTTGATGGCTTACCGAATAAATTCCAAAGATTTGGATTGTGAATGTGAAAAGGCTGGAGGGGGGCTGCTTTTGCTTGCATATTGAGGATTGTAAGCAGATACATGGTGAATTTTGGATATGCTATGTCAGATTTAGATTCTTCCTTCTTTGCATCCTCATCCTCCTGACGTGGCCCATCAAGCCTCGATTGCCGTCAATGCTAGAAAAACCTCCTCTGTCAATTCACAAGCATCACTCTCTCAGACAAACTCCTACACACATTGTTTTACTCTCTGATTGTTTACCTCAAGTTTGTGGAAAGAGGAGGAAAAGAGCATCCTCTGTAGCAAAACAGGGAACTCTAAATGCTCTCGTCGTTTCTGTTCTTCAATGAAATGACAGTCTGCCCTTCACTGGAAGACACAAAACTGGGGGGTTAACAGTGGCAAACTTTTGGCCCAAGATAAAATATCCTCACACTGCAAGTGATGAGGATATGAATGGCTCAAGCATCAGAAGGTCTCCGGGTATTAACGACAGCAAATGAAGAGGGAACGAGAGAAGGAAGACCTGGCGGTAATCTTCAACCTCTTCACGCCTCCTCTGCCAGCACATCTCAGGAAGAAGAAGAGCCATCTGTGGCCAGGCGATGGCTGTGAACGGCCGACTGGGGATTGCTTGGGTCTTGGGGTATGCGGTCCAAATGTTTAAACAGCGGGTGAGTTACAGCGCAAGGGGACTTTAATGCCCAGATTCAACATCAGGGCTGGGAGAACAAACCCAGAGCGAGGAAACGACCTGCGGACTGTCTAGTGCAAGTATATTGGCCTCTGAGTCAATCATAAAAAGGTTCATTGCAAACCTCCCCTAATTCCCCGCTGACACATGACACCTACTGTGGCTCAGCTGCGACTAGCAGCTGTTAAAGAGAGGATTACTGAGGTGTACAATGCTTTAAAACCATGAAGCATGGGTTTACTATTTATGGCAAGAGAAAAACATGTGTGAGCTCACACACGTGTCAGAAAGCCGACACACCTCGGGGGTAATGGTGTCAATTAAACAGGATTTCTGGGGTGATCTCCACGTCAAACTGTCAGCCCAGAAGCCCCTAAATTATCATGACCCCCGCAGAGACGGCTGAGTCTTGCTCCTCTATTTCTGTAAGGTGGATTAATCACAGAGGTCACATTGACATGATTCAAAAGAGCTGCAGATTTGTTTCTTGGCTTGAGAGTAAGATTGGATTGTTCTGTTTTACAGTGTCTTATGAAAGTATTCACACTGTCAGAACTTTTTCACATCTTGGAAAATTACTACCACATGACTTCAGTGTAATTTGCTGGTATGTTTCCATGTTAGATCAACACTATGTGGTGCAAAACTTTGAACAGAACAGAAATAAATCAGACTTACTTTATTGTCTTTGCACAAAGACAACAGAGAATTTGGAAACAAAATGTTGTTGCTTGGCTACCGGGGCTTACAGAAAAAACATTGAAAAACTATAAGAAATATAAGAATATAAAGGTAATGCTGGTGCAAAGAAGCTAATGAGCTCATTAATAATCATAAATATTCAATTAGAAATAATAGATGGGAGAATGTATAACAGCTCTATTGTGATCAACAAGATTGACTAAAATGTTTTGAAGATATTAAGAATTTATGCAATCTTGCAAATAATGATCTTTTCACATATTTCCAACTGAAATATTATTTTAGAGTTGCAACAAGAAAGTCCTGGTTAGATGGATGATATGGAGAAACATTGGTATAAGTTAAGAACAAAAGATGAGTTTTCCAAAAACTGGGAAAAAATTTAAAATTCTACAAGGTCCACAAAAATTTCAAAGCTGTAATAATTTCTCAAAAAATCTCTTGTGTGCGAATGATGTGAACATAATGTCTAGTTTGTGTGGAGTTTGTCACACACTGGTAGTGGAGTAGTTGGAGAGTATCTCCCGACCATGAAACAAACCTGGGACTGCAATTTCCCCGAATATTAATCCTGCTTCGGTTATCACACTTGTAGCAGATCCAAGAGAATTAGGAGCCGAGTCAATGATAAAACGCTCGGTCTCGAGAAAATAAGTGGCTACGTGTGAAAGTCAATTTAAATGCAAATTCCGGTGCTTAAGACAACACTGTCTGGAGGAGCCCTGGTGAAGAAGGCGCTTTCTAAAACTAGACGAGCCCTTCAAAGTTTTACCGGTGACAGATGACACACTCGCCTTGGAGTGTGGCAGGCAGTGGAGAAATGAGTCAGAGTTGCACTACATGTGAAGACTGTCGAGTGTGATTCCAAGATATCAAAGCTGGATTTTGATCGGATCACAACTATTGATCTGCTTTTGTTTCCCAAAGCCTCTGGTTTAAGCCTTTAAGCCTCTTCAAACGGGGGGCACTCAGCGAAATGCTCTACCATTTGCTCTTTTCTGATTCTGGTTGTTTTTTTCTGTCTTAGCCATGGCAGACTAATACAGATCTTCACTGATGAATGCAGACAAACACAAGCACTGATTCCATAGCTGCAGGGTGTTACTCCATCTATAAAAGTGCATGTTTCCTTTAAGAACAACATGATTCATTTGAAACAAACTGCCCGCCCTCCAGAGGTACACACAGGTTTCCCTCACAGCTAATTAGCATGCGGCACTTAATCAGGTTCTGCTTCTATGACACAAAACTGTCGCCAATATTTTCATTCTGAGCCTTTTGTTCATTTTACTGCAGCAGGTCGTTATAGATATTCAGTGTTTTGCTTTCTGGTGGAAATATTCACCGTTCTCCCTGCACTCAGAGCTCAGACACAATGTTATCTCTCTCATGGGTTCATGGGTGATGGAAACAGCCTGCAGCTGTATTTCTGTAACTGAACAAAGCGTGAATGCTTCATAAAGAGAAATCTTGAAAGCTTTGATGGAACAAATTTAAAGCTAAAATTACACTGGGGCAAAAACAATTTTTTCATAGAGCCTTGTAAAATATTCAAACCTATTAGATTTTTTATTTTATTTTTTTACACCAAGTCATGCTACATTTAGAGCTGGAACTGTAATGTATTAATTTTATTTCATCAATTACGTTGATTTTAATGTGTTAAAAATAGTAAAAACTTTCTTTGTTTTTACATACAAAAATCAAGAGCTGGAACCTGAGTATTCATGTGTTTCTAAGCGACATCAACAAACAACAGCAATGGACAAAGCTGCTTATCTTGGCCAACCAAGGGTTAGATTTTTGCTTCAAAAGACAATCTGAACAGACACTCGAAAACACTAGTGTTGTGTTCAAGTTGTGCAAAAAGGAGTTAGCCATTTCAGTGAAGCTTCTTAAGCCTAAAATAGCATCTCAATGCTAAACATCCTGCAGCAGCACAGACGTCCCCAATGCTAATGTCAGCAATAAAATAGTAACCAATCTGATGGTCCATTTTCTAACACCCTTGTCCCCAGTGGGGTCAGGAGGTGCCGGTGCCTATCTCCAGCCAACATTTCGGGAGAGAGGCGGGGTCACCCTGGACAGGTCACCCGTCTGTCACAGCAATCTGATGGTTGAATATCAATATCAGATTAAGACAATAAAGATCTTTGTTGTTGAACTAATATGTCTATTTATTCAATAATTTATCAGTAAAATAAGTTTTTGAATTGAAAATGTTGCTATTTGGTTCTCAATTAAATTATGACTAGTGGGGTGCTGTGGTGGTGCAGGGGTAAAACACAGTCCATGTAAGGAGGCTTCAGTCCTCGACGCGGCTGTTGCAGGTTCGATTCTCAGTCTGATGACCTTTGCTGCATGTTGTCCCCTCTCTCACTACCCAGGATCCTGTCTGAGCTTCCTCAAATAAAGGCCACTAAAGCCAAAAAAACAAAAAAAGGAAATGTTTCTTCTTCTAAGCATGTATAAGGAAGCTTATCAGAATAGGAAGATGAATGCAGTTAAATACAGGGCAATCCAGGGAAAGCACATTCCTAAACATACAGCCTGAGATCCATGTTGATGAGGCTTAATCAAAGTCCAGGCATACACTGATGTTCACAGATGCTCTCCTTCTAATGCCACTAAGCTCGAATTATTTTGCATGCAGCAGTAATTCCAACAATAGGTGGACGCTAAATATAAAAACACTCCACAATTTTCAGATACTTCTTCATTCAAGAAATAACAAATAAAAAAACTAACATTTTTAAAACCACACATCCTCTTTCTTCCACTTCACATGGACAAAAAATCCCAATAAAAACATTAAGTTTGTAGTTGTGACAACACGTGAAAAAATTCAACGTCTGTGTCATATTTGGAAAATAACTAAATGTATATTAAACTCTACTGTGAGATGATGAATCTTTTTTACAACTAATATTAATCTGGTTCGGATTTCATAGTGAGTATTTCACTCTGGTGCTGGAGCTGCGCTTAGCAAAGGCTACATGAAACTGATTAGCTCCAGCACTTAAACTCACATTCCTACCACTGACCTGCTGTGTCGCTAAATGAGCCCATTAGTGACTAAACTGTGAAGCAATTTAGGACCAAGCTATTTACCCCCCCAAACACACCAGCGGTCCCACCAACAGGCACCTTGCAACTTGACTAACAGGCGACCCTCCCAGTTCGGTTAAAATTCCACTGTAAACCATTTAAACATTCAAATTTAATATAGAGCCGTAAAAACAAGAAGTTTTGATTTCTGGAGCTGCGAGAATAATGAGGTCAAGGAGGTTTGTGGTTCATGGTTGGTGTTCTGCGGATCACGCTTGTTAAAAAAAAAAGAAAAAGAAAAAAAAGAATGAAGATGGGAGCTCTCCTCATGCTGATGAATTGATTTGGATCTGCACCAGCTTGGCAAGATTCTTTTACACTAACATTTGCTGTGTCTGGGGGTGAGAACGTTAAGAAATATTCATGCTGAGATCTGGCTCACTGTGCAGGACCCCAAAGGGCAACTGCAAAGACTTTCAGAGATAAATAACCTTCCCAAGCTCCTGGGAAGTTTGTTCTGAAACAAGTTCTCAAAATAGGCACATGGAGAAGAATATTGAGATTTTTCTCAACTGTGTGCTGTTGAGAAACAGCACACAGGTACAGAATTGGTACAAATGTAGAATATTTAATGTATGTTTGCATGAAAAGTTACGTTTATGTATTATTTCTTATCTTTAAATAAAAAAAATAACATGATTGGGGTTTCTGCTAGTTTCACCAAATCAAATTTAAAACTTTTTAAGACTTTTTTAAGACCATTATGACCTTATGTTATATAAGAACTATATTACAACCTAAATGTATAAAAATGAATATATGCCACATTCTTACGTTAGTAGTAGAAGTGTCTGTTTTGTCTCTATTTGACACCATTAGCCACCACAGTGCCAAGCTTTTTGTGAATGTAGCATCATATGGGTTAGCACTATATGGGTTAGCATCATGTGGGCTAGACATGAGCCAGTGGTGAAGACGTCCAGCCAACTGGCAATAAATTTGCACTTCCCTGGGATAGATGCAAAAAAAATTGATAGCTAGAAAGTGTATATTAGCATTTGGTTAGTGTAGCCTCAACTGGCTCAAGTCACAGAATGTAATGAAGATGTTTTTGTGCAACTCAAACTATTTCATAACAAATTACTGGGAGAAAAAACAACAACATTAAACTGATTAAGTATTCCTGCCACAACAAAAATGTAAGACTTTATCATTCTTAAGGCCAGCTTCCATTTTTAAAGCAATTTTAAGGCCTTGATTTTAAATGCATAAGTTTTTGAGGATGTGAGGACAGCCTGATTATGCTCATAGATTACATTAAGCTCTCTGTTCATGTGTTTACCCACTTAACAAATTGACCACTCAACTCTACCTCTTTGTTTCAGGGCTTTAATCATGCTTGATCTGCTCTCTCTGTGCTTGACTCTGAGGCTCGATGGGCCTGTAAACAGCCTCTTTGTATGCACATCAGACACTGGCCTCATAGGTTCACACCACATCCACATACACAGAGGTGAACAGTCCACTTCCAGGACCCAAAAGGCCCCTGACACGATGTAATGAGATCCCAGGGGAACACGGAGAATTGCTGCCATTATGACATTCCCAGGTCTACAACTCATTGTCGTCACCTATGTCCAGACAGAGATTAGATCATACCAATTATAGATCATCATGGTAATGCTTAAGTGATTTTGTTCTGGAAGCACAAAGAAAATTCTTTGTATAGACACTACACCTATGATGTCCAGAGATTTAAAGCGGTGGTGCCCAAAGTCGGTCCTCGAGGGCCGTCATCCTGCATGTTTTACTAACAACCTTCTCAGAATGT
Organism: Phalloptychus januarius; assembly: GCA_902982915.1. NCBI lineage: Eukaryota > Metazoa > Chordata > Actinopteri > Cyprinodontiformes > Poeciliidae > Phalloptychus > Phalloptychus januarius. The sequence continues at coordinate 945,253 of CADWAE010000121.1, forward strand.
CAATGTCTCCTCAGACCTTCCAATGAGCCATCATTTAATCCAGGTGTGTTAAACCAGGGAGAGAACTAAAACATGCAGGACGCCGGCCCTCCAGGACCCACTTTGGGCACCACTGATTTAAAGCTGACTAGACTTGATCAGAGAATGCAAACTGCTGGTTTTATTATTCAACAACACCAATCAGCCAGTCAGGATTCCATCTTGTGATATGATTTTGGTAGAAATCTCCCCTGGGAGATGAAGGCAAACAGCTTCTTAATGTGCGTGTAAAGGATATGCAAAAAAAAATGATTTCCTTAATTTCTTAATTTCCTTCAGGCTTCTGTGAAGAAGGAAACAGTTTTAGAATGGGAGTTGATTGAGAATGAAAAAATAAATAAATAAGTCAACTTGGTATTGGACTCTCCTCTGACCAGGACTGACTAATTAACTCCAGGTTTCAGGCACATGGTTAGAAAAAGCTATTCATCAGAATAAGTGCATGCTTGCTGGAACATCAGTCAATCAGACTAACGTCTGCATCATAGTTTTTGTCAGTTCCAGTCATCTGCCACTGCATTTTCCTGGGCCATTTATTGAAATAACAACTATGTGTGGATGTTGTTGCATTGAAAGAAGCAATTTTGACATATTTACAAGCAAATGTCCCAGCTCTGTAGCACTGGGTCTGTTTCATTTCTTACAGTGATGTCCTCTGTGTCCCCTGCCTGTCAAAATGCTCCTCTTGGCGCCCTTCACTTTGATCTCCCAAGGGTCCTCCAGTAACCTTATCCATGCAGCCACGCACAATACCCTTCAGTGGACACAAAGCCGGTGATTGCATGCTCCTCTGTTCCATTCTCTGCATTTGTCACTTTTGCGCTTGTGATCTTTGTTCATCTCACCTCTGGATGCATGAATTATTCCGAACCAAGCCTCCAATAGAAATGGAAATCACCCAGGTTACCCACAGACTAAAGGGCAATAACTCTTCCCTCTTTAAGGTATAACTGTCAAGCTTGTTGTTCCTTTGAGAATCTATTCTTGTGTCGATGTTTTAATATATGAACAGGGAAGACAGAGGATATGTACACCGGCCCAATACAGATATTATAATTCTGTGCTGACTGGCCAAAACCAGGACAGCCAGTCTGGAGAATGAGCTTGAAGCTGACAGCGCTCCATCATGGGATTGCGGTTACCCGCTCATAAAAGCTCCATTCATTGGTCCTCATTATTGCTTATGGTTTTTATGTAAGCCTAATCTCAGATGATTAATTAAACATAAAGACTACAATTTCAAAGCCAGAAGAAGCGAAATAGCACCACATATCACAGCCTTCGCAGTGAATGCCACAAAGGAGGGGAAACACTTCTGAAAAGCAGCCTGGAGGCTGAGATTAGAACACAACAAGTGGAACACAGTCACCAGGACATACTCAGAACAAGGCACTCTCTTTGTTGCTTTTGAGATATTTAAGCACAAAGAAATGGCAAACAACACGGGAGGACTGGAAGTAGAGATCTACTCATTGGATTTTTCCATTGCTGGTTCTGATTCTGAGGTTCTTATCTTCTTGGCTTCTACTTAAAGAAGTTGGGTGTAATATAACCATTAACTGTCAAATAACAGATTAAAACTAATAAATATATTTACTGTTGAGCTCATATTTCTATTTATTCAATAATTTAGCTGCAAAAATGTTGAAAATGTTGCCTATTTTGCCAATATATAGTTGAACTAATATGCAATTAATCACCTTTACTTACAGAAAGTGAAATTAGCAAAATGTTACTACCACTAACAAATAAAACAGAACAATGCATTCCAGGCTCTTTAATACAGTTGGTTTAAAATTGAAGAGAAAATAAAGAAATAACCAAATTTCCCCCAATTTGATTTTTAATATTTCTTAAAAACCATCTGATTTGTACTGAATTCAAAAAAGAGCATAAGAATATACTGTTGATTGATGTTTATGTAGACTAAAAAACATTGGGGATCATTGCAGTAGATATTACATTTATAGAGCAAAACCATCTTGTCGTATTTGATCTGCCCATTGTTCCATATGTCTGCAATAGTTGGCAGAAAATACCAATAGGTTAAAACAAAACGTTCAAAAACAAAATGTTCAAAAACACAACCTCTGACAGCAAAGAAAGAGAACAATGACAAGCAGAGCTACACCCTAAGAGGTGCAGGGATGCATGCATAACACTCCGTCAGCTCCGGCTCCTGCTCCTTCCTCCCTGGAGCAGCGAGGAGAAGCGAGGAGAAGCGCTGAGCGTACCAGATAACATTGACCACACCACAGGTTTGTCCTTCTGTCCTGACTCTCCAGGTTAATTATCCGTGCACAGTGCCGAGCCGTAGATCACGCCAGCTACATTTTCCCTTGATGATGCACTGACCTGTTAAATAAGAAATAAACCTTGATTCTAATAATCAGCACTTATCTTTTTCTTTAGAGGAAGGAGTCAGACTCCTCTCTGAACCACTCACAGGTATGCTAAAAAATAAATCTGGTGAATTAATATATGTATATCGCCAGAGAGTAGGCAACGGGATGAATATTTCATGTAACCAAACACACTGTGTAAAATACAACTGTCATCGATGACAGACATGAAAGAGAAGGGCTGCGGTGAGGCGGAGGTGCATCACCCCCCCGCTCCGCCTGCAGCACCAGGAGCACCGGTCCTCCTTGTAATTGCTTCCAGCGCTGGAGCCTGAGCTGAACATGAATTAGGGCTGGGGCAATTGCTGGGCACTGTGCCTTCGAGACATACATGCTTCACCTTCGAGGTTGACTTCCCTCGCAGACAGCAAATAGCACTCCTGATAGGGGGCTGCTTTGATAGACAATTAAGGCCTTTTTGCACTGCAGAGTCCGACCTGGCCCAGCCCAGCTCTGTTCGACCCGGTCCTATTGGCCCTACAGCTCTGGGTCCAGCTGTGCAGTGCAAAAGGGGCTTTAGTCTAATGGTGCAGGTAAGTTGATGCTCACTGTTGGCAGAGAGAGCTCTCTGATCTCTAAAACCCATCTGATACTCCAGATTTTATCCGACAAGCTGGATTACAACCTGAAATTACATTCCTGTGGCTGATAAGAGACGTATCTGTTGCAGCATGAAGACAGTAAAGCAGCAGACATTTCAAATGTTCAACCAGAGAACGTGTTTATTTCTTGATTCGACTGAAGCGAAGTGCATCTTTGGTATCAGCTCTGCCTGTGCTGCCTGTGGCTACCAACAAAGAGCACTTTGTTTCTTTCTTGCTTCCAACTCTGGAGCCCCAACACACTGCAACCAGGACAGAAAAAGAGAACTGGCCCCATCGGCTTTAACACTGACGCTGAAAGGCAAACATACACCTGGGCAAGCAGATATTCAACAGGGCCCTGCAAGAATACACTTCTACATTGTGGGAATTCTTCTACAATAGAAGCAGGAGAGCTGATGAGTTACTTCTAGGCCATCCCTGGAAGCAAACCTTATACAGGTTACAGAACACTTGAGACAGTGGGATGGAGGTTCCACTTCCAACCAACCAAAAACCCTTAAGATTTTGCCACACCTACGATGGAATGCTATAAAACTGGGGTCTGCAACTTTAGTCTAGGAGAACCATTTGCTCACATTTAGTCACATTACAGTCACAAACTTTAACGTATTTTGTAGGTATGAAATACAAAGTAAATAATACAGCTGAATTTAATGGCTGAATTACCTCCTTCAGACATTGTTAGGTGCAGCAGAGACATGATAAACCAAGCACACACACTCACACCAAGGGACAATTTAGAGAGACCAATTAACCTGACAGTCATGTTTTTGGACTGTGGGAGGAAACCGGAGTACCCGGAGAGAACACACACATGCACAGGGAGAACATGCAAACTCCAATCAAACCCAGGACCTTATTGCTGCAAGGCAACAGCTCTACCAGCTGCACCTCTCTGCAGCCCGCACAGCATCATTGCCTATTTATTCAAGATTTTGCACATTTTCAAATCTCTTACAGTTTCTAAAAAGACAACTGGTTTTGTATATTTTACTCCTTAAAACGAGAGGGCCAGGAGGAATTCCAGGTGTCCTCTTCTCTCTATTTCCTTTGGGGTAGAGAGAAGGAAACCCTTCGAGTTAGAACTCCCAGTAAGCTGAATCCCGATTGGGAATCTGTATGACTGCGGTCACAACGGATGTTCTGTTTGCTGCTGTGTTGAAATCCAAATGATTAAATGGATGATTAAAAGGGATGAAAAAGGGTCCATGAAATGCAGCAGGTTGGACCTGCATATTAAGTGGCGCTGCCTGACATGGAACGGGCTGAGAGATGCTTGACACATTGCTTGTCCAATTACTGGCTCTGGTTCAAATGTGCTTTGGTGAGAAGCATTCGACCTACTTCTGGACACAAAGCGCTACTGGCCTGAATTCAGAGAGGGGGAGACAGGAGTCCACGTGTGATAACAAGTGCTGTTAAAGGTTGTTTTCTTTGGCCTAGAAATTAAATTTAGGCTTCCTCTACTCACCTGATGGGTGATAATGAACTTTGGAGGACCTATGTGCTTTCGGGCACCCCCACCATCTGGTTTGAATCAGACACCTCATAAAAGTAAGACGATTAAAAGAACTCACGGTGTCCTCCACTTCACATGGTTTTTGTGTTTAACATCACCAAGCACCCAAAGCACCAGCTTAAGAAGTTTTCTGTTGGTGGCATGTTTACTAGGAGATTTTTTTGCTTTCTTCTGTGACAATATAGGCCAAGTTGAAAGTTGCTTTTGAAGCAAACCGAGAAAAGCATCAAAGAGAATACAAATACCGAATTAGGAGTAAACTACAGAGCATTGCTGTTTTCTGGGATTCCCTCAAAGGCAGATGTCTGCACAGAGACACCAAGAAACAGCAGAGAGGAAACAAAACACTAAGCTCCATACATGCATTTCCATACCTTATTAATATTCATAACGAGGGGAATCTCTCCATCGACCATATGAGAAAGAGGGGTGTTTGTTAAAACCCATCAGAAACGGCTAGAAAGTTTTCTATCCACATCCCATCGATTACAGAATCCACTGATAAGCGCTACCAGGTCTCTGATTTAAATGTCACTCTAATGCGATTTTAATCGCGCAGATTTAACTCTCATCACTCATTGTAATCTGTTGGCAGACGTGTTTACGCTCAGTCGTTGACGCCTGTAATGAGGAGCTGTTTCCTCAAGTGTGCAGTGGGATTCAGGAGAGCTCAGGTAATTTAATCATGGAAACATCTTCGGGGGCTGGGAGGGTGGAGTTTGCCTGTAAACATATTTAGACTTTTGAAGGTATTTGTATCGCACTAGGAAATTTGTGATAAATTCACAGCGCAGCAGAAAATCTGCTGGAATTGAACATCTTCTAACATGTGTGCAAACCTGGACACCACTATCCAGTGCAGATGAACCACAAAGCAGTGAATCTCAACATGTCGTCTCCTCTCAGGCCGCTCTAAAAGCACGCTCTTATTGCTGATGGAGACATGCCTCATCTGTCCTGCAGTGGTGGTGAGTTCTCATCCAGTGAGCCAACAGTGAGCACACCGTGCTATGGGCACTGACCAGACAGTTTCTATTTACTGACTTGCTTATGTAAATGAAAAGAAAACGTCTCTCCTCAATTAACAAAAAAATGTAATAAAAATTTTTTAAAAAATAAAATAAAAAAAATATATGGACAAAATGTTTTTTAATTAAAATATGATAAACGATTAGAAATAAATAAATATATTCTTCAATTATTGTATTTGTGTCATGCAAATCTTACTTGATATTTACCCACCGTTGAACCAAAGCTAATACTTCTCCAGCATCAAGTCAGAACCATTTCATCAGGTTAGAAAACAGATTTTCTAACCTCTGCTACCTGCTGTTGCTCTACTGTCCTTATGTCTATTCTATGAACTGATTTCTACTAAATAAGGACAATTAAGTAGATATACCCAAACATGAGTGCCTGAATAAATACTATTCCCCTTTAAAGTGACTTTCCCAAATTAACACAAGTCAGATGGAGATCACCTGAGTGTAGTGAGTGATTGTGTCTGGAAGGTCCATTCACCCAGAAGAACATTTATGATCCAGCATAAGCATCCAGCACACAAATTATTTCAAGACAACAAGGTGGATGTTCTGGAGTGGCCTAGTCAAAACCGAGAACTCAATTCAATATAGAATTTGTGGCAAAACTTCAACAGGGACGTTTAAAGAATATTACCATGTAACCATACAGAACCTGAGCAGCTTTGCAAAGATCAATGGAGGAAAACTACAAAAGTAGATCTTCTAAATACTGACTTAGAGGGGATAAATAAAAACATTTTTTTGTCAAGGAAGCCAAAATTTTTTTAATCATTATTGATTTGTAAAAACAGTAAAAAAGGTAAAACAACAAAGGGGTGAAAACGTCCTGCAAGCACCACTTATTGTTTTATCTGCCAAAGTACATAGTAACAAGTGAGCCAGAGAATACAAACATTTAACAAAATTAATTAACCTGGGGTACAAAGACAACATAAAGCGGAATTTATTATTATCTTAACCTATTTCTAAGTGTGTTAACATTTGTAGCATTAACAGGTTTTGTCTTTATTATATTTGGATATGTTTGCTTGATTTCAGAATAACAAATGAATAACTTCTGCTTCTTGATCTGCAACCTCATACTGTTCATTTCTACTGTGAAAAGAAAATACACCCAAGAGGCAGACATCCACCACTGTGTCTGGAAACATGGAAAGCTGCTTATGAGGAGAACCGCTGATTCTTCCTCAGCTTAGCCGAATGAGCTGAATCTCAGAAAGGAGACGAAATTCCCATCACTCCAGAGTAATATAACAGCATGATTTCTTGTCATTACTAACCCGTCATAAAAAATAAAATAAAATAAAAATATCAATCATACATTATTTTTAAACATAAAATTCTAAATCAGCTTTAGAGTTTTATCGTTAGTTTTATTTTACTTACGGGGAAAATGATCACAGATACCTTAACCAAGCTTCCCGCTACTTTTTACACTCTCAGTCAAGTCAAATATATTTAAAAAGGAGTCCAGAAAACCCGTTTCCCAAAATACGACTCATCGATATTTACCCAATGAGTAAAAAAATGACTCATTTTTTCCTCCTTTTCTAAAATTGAACAAGCGGACACCTGGCAGTGTGGAACAGCGCAGGTGCTTCGCCCTCTCTGGTGGTGGGATTAATTACCTCCCTGTTCAAACAGCCACATTTACAGGCTATACAATCAGCAACTCTCTAACAGGAACAATGTAGACAGAAACTCACCCTCAGGTGCAACTCATGCTGCAGCCCTTCTGCTCAAACTTGATTTGCATCCACCGCCGGCAGAAACAGATACAAACGGAGAGCCTCTTCGTTTTGCTGTTGGTCTGAACCCGAGCAGCTCCGTTTCTCCTCCTCCTCTTCCCTCTCCACCTTTCCTGGATGCGGCTGCTCCTTCGTTTCTCCTCCTCCTCTCCTCTCCTCCTGCCTCCTCACGCGCCTCCGCGGGTCTTGGTGGGGGAAGAAAAAAGTAATAGGGGTCTCTTCCTCCTCCTTCAACAAAGACAGACTCAGAAGAAAAGCAGGGACCCTATCGCAGTCAATAGGTTTCACAAAACCCCATGGCAACGCAGTAACACAACTTCCCCGCGTTGTGACCGGGTTAAAGCACCCCCACCTCTTTCTGTCCAGACCCCCCAAAAACTGACTGACATTATTCCCAGGCTTCACAGAGAGCAGGTTTAAAAGGGTGGAGGCGGGGAGGAGGGACGGGGACTAAACTCTGCTGGTGAGGATGTTGTTCAAACATGGAGAAGAGTCAAAAACGTTTCAATTACATCAGGAGGCAGTTTAATGCGCTTCCCTGCACAGAATTGAACGGATTTCCGTGCTTCAAACTAGAGTCACAGCAGCTCCTGTAGCAGTATGTCCACATGATGGCTTCTGATCACAGAGCCTTATAAAAGTCTTTAGACCTCTTCAACTCTTTCCACATTGTGCCATTGAATGTATTTTGTAAAGTTTTCATATGTTTGACCAAGACAACTTGAAAATATAAATATACACATCCATCCATTTTCTATACCTGGTGTGTCAAATAAAAGTTCAATAAAATAAAGTAATGCTTTATCTTGTCAGCTAACATGAAACTGACATGCAGTTAAGTGCATATTTGTTCCAGTATTTAAGCACATTTTCATGTTTTTGATTAAAAGATATCCTTTTTTTCTCTTAAGTCTGTCTTCAGATATTCCCTGAATAAACATTTAATTGATTTTTTTTCTCCATTTTCTAAAATGTGAGGATAAAGTTTGTATGGAAATTGATAGCTTTAGATTAACAAAACCAAAGAAATCTGACATGTGTTGTCCTTTCAAAATGTTTCACATCTCAAAGTCTGAAGAAACTGAAAATCAGAACTAGCACTGATCCTGGTTCAGGTGTCAGTTCCATTGCTCTAAAATAAGAACTGAAAAATATTTACATGTTTTTTTTTTTAATTGTATGAAAAGCATCTGTTTTATGAGATTCAATCTCTAAGAGAATGATAGAAAAACAGTAAGTGGTCCTGACAATGTCAGCTTACTGTCCAGAAGTGACTTAATTCTGTTAAACATAAATGCAACAAAACATTTCAGTAAAACCTGATAAAAAGCTGAACAAAATGTACATTTTAACTCATAGGACTTTTCTTTTGTTTTACTAGGTAATGGGCAAAGTTGTATCATCTGCCTCACCTCTAAGGTCTCACTTTTTTGCAAATGACGGATTGCGGCACATTAACAGGTGCTCTTGTGCTGTCAACCTGGTGTATATCAAGGGGACTCCGACTGCTTTGATCACACAGCCAGTCCCAGCATTGCACGCTAATAGTGTCTGTTGGGATCTGTGATTTCAGCACCTCTGACAGTTTGGGATCATTAGGAACTCTTTGCATCAGCGGAGCAAGCAAGAAAGGTCAGCAAGAAATCAATTTATCCAATAACCTCAGACGCAGAGATGGGGCCGATCTCTAACCTGGAAAATGACAAGGTGGGAAGAGCTTCCAGGCCGGCGCCAGGAATGTTGAAGAGCTTCCTATCGGTCATCTTTGACTCATCGGGTCGTTAGAGATATACATGTAAGACAGGGAAATGGAAAAAGCTTTCAACTGATAAAAGAATTGATTGTGAATGAATGCACAGTGTTCACCAATCTCAGGGGAGGCTTTATCCATTATCCTGTAGTTAAGTGCTAAAGCTAATTTCACGCTAATTCACATAGGGTCAGAAGAGATGCAAATGTGTACATGTGGATACATACACATTAATAAGTTGAAAATGAAACGTCTGTTTAGTTAAAACTTCTTCAAGCTTCTTGTATTGATCTGGCTGCACATTTCATTCATTTTTACGGCAGAATTGGGAGAGCAGTGGATGCCTTTCAGCATAGTCCACAAATTTACAATATGGCTTCCATTAGATAGATTATGCAATGAATATGTTACTATAAAATATTTCTTTGGGTTTATTGTCCTGTTGGAAAATCCATTACTGTACAAGTTTCAAGAATCTAATGCATACTGCCAAAGTCAAATTAAAGGAAGACGGTTAAAAAGTTCAATAACAGTCCAGGAACCAGGTTAACCCAGGATCCAGCTGGTCAGCACATAGAACCCAGTTTAACATGTACAGAAATGTCCAAGAAAGAAACCACTGTTCCAAAGTTGGCACCGTACAGCTCACCATAAATGTCCATCTGTCAACGTGGACAAGCCAAAAGCCTTCAGGAAAAGTAAAGGTGATGGTCAGACAAGACTTGAACTGGGATACTGGGCCCACATTGACAAGAAGTGTGTTTGGAAAACTCAAGATAAGTCAATGGTGGTGCATAACCTCGAGTGGATGAAGTAGTAGATGACTAGTGATGGTGGTAAAGCAGCACAGTCGAACTACGCCAAGTGGCGCCAAGCAGAGAAGCATGACTAATGCAGGAGCTTCACCCAAACAGAAGCTTGACTTTAATGAAAACCAGTAAGTCTGTTTTATTTTTTAAACTAAGTATTCATGTTATTTTAAGTCAAGAAAGACCACTTTATTACATTTTTTATAAAAACAGTTTTAAGTGAAACTCAAAATGTCAGCAGGCACATTGTTGACAAAATTGTTAAGATTACTCTTCCAATAAAGTTGAAATATACTTTTGAAATACAGTAATCAATAACGTAACTAAGCCAGTGCTTCTCAATTCCAGTCCTCAGCCCAACGGTCTGCATGTTTTAGATGTGCTTCTATTCCAGAACAGCTGATTCAAATGTTTGCATGATTTCTTCTGAAGCCATCAAGAACTGCAGAAGGATGTTAATCACCCACTGACTCAATCAAGGTGTGTGGCAGAAGGGGAACACCTGAAACATGCAGGGCATTGGGGCCTGCCATTCATCCATCTGTCCATTTTCTTACAGCCTTGTCCCTAGGAGACACAGGCTAACATTAGCTGTGTTTCCATTTCAAATGTGTGCAAAAATGTGTCTATATTACACTAATGTCAATTTTATTTTTTTTTTGCAATTTCATTGAATAAAAAATACAACTAAAATTGCAAGTGAATAGGTTTGTTCACACATGAAGTCATTAAAAACATGATGCACCATCAAATTCCAACTACTTCCTTGTTTCTTCTTCATAATTTGTACCAGTGGCAACATCTGGTTGTTGATCATGTGACTTGTGACAAAAGGGCTACCATTGCAGTTTTGTAAAATAAAACAATTTTGATAAGTCAAAACAATCACCTTATCCTAGCGCCAAAATCAGCGTATTTCCTTTAAGTGAACTTATTTTGGATCCAATTTCTGAAATGAATGGGTTATGCCTCCTTGGCAGGAAACCATATTTAATATGTACACTTTATAGTCTCAGGAGGTGCAAATCTGCAAGGTTAAAAGCTAACAGCAAATATGCCGGTTTTCTTCCTCCCTTGGAATCGTCTTCATCTGGTTGTTACCAAAAAGAAAAGCCTTGAGAGCTCTCTGTTCCCAAAGAAAGGAAATGAACAGATTGAAGTGAATCCAAATAACCTGATTTAGGTCAAAACAGAAAATTTTAGACAGAGATTCTGGGGGAATAAACATTGTTGTGGTGTTAATGAGACAGTGTCTGTTACTAACGGAGGGCCGGTTAAAAGAGGTGTACTTATATATAAACTGATTAGGCTGGTTCCTATTTTCCTGCTGCCACCATAATATTGTGTCTTTGTTTGCACATAAAAGCTTAAGGCAGCATTAAAAAGCACATGTCAGGCTACGATTTGAAAACACTGAACAAAATTGAAATGAAAGTGTGAGAAGCGTTGGGGTTCGTTGCAGTTGAAAGGCAAACCTAACGATACCTCAAGGCAAGCAATTCAGACTGTTTATGGTGAACATTTCTGTCAATATCTATTGAGTTTGTTTATGTTCTGTAATTACTCATGTATTTACAAGTGTACCCTTTCCATTGTTCCTGTTTCATTATTAAAACCCTTAGACTGACTGAGTTGGTTCTCAGTCGTGTCTTTAAGTGCTCACAACAATGTGGCATCATCTGTAAAATCGATGGATACTTTCATAGATTCGTGTGTGGGAATCATTTTCAATCTATGGAAAACACCATCAATTTTAGGCTCAGCTAATTTAATTTATCAGTGATTAATCATTCACTTTCAAATTGATCAGTCTCTTACAATTGCAAAAGCAACTAATGAATTAATTTAAGGAGTCATCTTATCTTAAGAAAGCAATTAATGAGACAATCACAGATCAAGAGACACGCTGAGCAAAGGTATCAGTCAGGTATCAAGCAGCAAACAGCCCAATAGTATTATTCAGGCATTCAACAACAATTAGAGGAAGTATGGGACATAACTAAACCTGCATATTTCTCTATTAGTATTTAATGTACCAACAAAGTCATCTGTTGTCCATGTCTCTCAGCAGTGGAGTAGGGTTGTTTATCAGGAGCCTTTTTCATGACAGACATTTATCCTAGCTAAAATCTCCTGTAACCTTTGGAGGGGAATATGTTATGGTCTGATAAAACTCTTGAGACTGGCATAACACAAAAAACAGCGTTGAGTATCAGCAGAAGAACGCCGTAACTATGCTGAAATAAGGTGGTAGCAGAATCACAACCTAATGTTATTTTTCTTTAGATGGAGCCTAATTTTGTTTGCTTTTTGTAAAGGCAGATGATTGTAAACCAGTCCAGGTTTCATCCAAGGCTGAATAAAATGATTTATGAAATAAAATGTACACCGGTTTTGGAATTGTCTGCTAGAACATGATGCCTCAAACTGTTATTCAAACACTTTCCTTCAGGATTTTCTTGTGAATGAATGTCTTCATTAGTAATGGCAAGTACTTCAGTTTCTGATGCATCCAGACAGCCCAGGACCATTACACTATGTCTGAGTGTTGGTATGAGGTTATTTTTCATACCAACACAATATATATTAATCTTATGTCAGATATAACATGACCCACCTTCCAAACAGTTCCACTTTCATCTAATGAGTTCATACACTATTTTTCTAAAACGTCTTGTGGATCACCTTGTTGCTTTGGAAAAGGAAATGTAACCATGATACATACTAGTGCATCACGTTTGTCTTTGAGCTATAATGATGCTACGTTGAGCATTTGGATGAGCACAACTGACAGAGGAAAAGTTCTCCTGAATATGCCGGACCATAAAATAGTGTACTGAAGCATACCAACTCTTGCAGTACTAGTCAGTGGAAATGATGTGTTAGTGTTAAATTCTGAACACTGCTCTTACCAGGACCATGAGGCTCACAGGTCATAATGGGTTGTTCCAGGTTTTCGGTGACCTCCTCTCTAGGATGAGTCGTTGGTGAAGTCCTAGAGAGTGTTGTGTTCCTGTTTTGGGGAGGAGAAAATTGCAATGTACAACAGATTTTGGAAGTTTGTGTAAGTATTAGCCACATCACTTCTATTGCACTAATTTGTTATTGTGCACAGCCAATTCAAGTGATCTCTTTCACTCAGTGACCGTGAAAAATGGCAACAGAGTTGGAGGTTGCCAACGGTATGCCACACACTGACAAGACACAGGCTCTCCACTACGCTCCGGTCATTACCGTCAGCAGATTCTTGGCTTGGAACAACAGAAGTTTTCGGCCACACTTCCTGTACTGTGACCAAAGGGGTGACTAACTGCCCCCTAGTAATTCAGTCAAAAGTGTTTCCATTGCAGTTTTGCAAAATAAACCAATTTCAATATGGCTGAGAAACCACCTCATCCTAGTGCATGAACGTTTTATCAAATTTTTCTGAAACTGTTGTTTCCCTTAAGCAAATTTATTTTTGCAATCTTAATTTGCATTTTTTTATGGTTAATGGAAATGCAGCTACTAAATCAATCAGAAAAAAATATCTGAGTTTGAAAATGTCTAGTACCTCTAAAAGGACAAGGAGAGCTTAGTTTTCAGAATATCTACAGTAATACCTCACACTAGCATTGAGAGTGCTGGAAACCCTAATTACTGCGCAGAGGTAAAACAAAGTTTAAAATTTGTGAAGCCGCCTCAACTAGACAGGGCAGGGTCTCATTATGTGAGGGGGGAGGTGAAATTTCCAACGGAGACTGAATGAGGGAGAAAAGAATGAGCTGGTGCCGTCAACAAGGGGACTGAAAACAGAGGGTACCTCTGTCAAAGGTGTCAAAGTTCATGGGCAGAGCATGACGGCATGCACCCCCCGTTGCTCCTCTTCCGTCTGACGCATCGCCCCCACCCATCCTATCTCTCTCCCTGCTCTCCCTCTCTCTCCTTCTGAATCTTCAAATATCACTGTGAATATCACTGTGGGGCAGAAATCCCCTCATTGACGTCCTCAGAGCTGCATAATGAGAATAAATGAGCTGGAAGTAAATATGCAGCCTGTGTTCTGCCTCGCCTGCTCTATATGAGACAGCCTATAGGCTTTCATCAAAAATGAAGACAGATTATGTTGTCAGGAGCTCATAACAATGCTGGCCAGTGTTTTATTTATCTAAAGTGGAATTCACCGCCTTCACAAAAGATTTAACCTGTTCGCTCATTCCAGTTTGGATCATTTGTTTTCTCTTGTTGCGGATGTTTTCTTTAAGGGAATACTAAGGCGATGATTCAATAAGCTAGGTTTCATTTGCACTGTCATTTCACACCTACACAAAGAGAACAGCCAACATGTTTTTTTCTTTCTGCACAGTTGGGGTATGAAAAAGGTTTTTGTACCTTGTATCACAGCAGTGGGCCCTGAAACTCCTTCAGCCCCCCCCCTCAGTTGGTGGTTTCATTATTTGCAATATGGGCCACTTAAGTCAGCAGTGATCCCCAGAAGCCACTGCAAAAGGAGATGTATAATTAAATTACTTAGGATTTATTCAAATTCAGAATAAAAAAATAAATAAACTGGAGAGCATTCAGTAAGTGGCTCTGCTTGCAAGGTCAATATGAATTGGTTAAGCAGAAATGAAAAGAGGCATGCAGCTCAACCCAGACTCACCAACTGGAGGGAAACTTTCTTTTTAAAAGCATGCAATATCAAACAGTCCCTTAAGTTAGTGTTTGGGTGAGCATGGTGCACTTTTAGTTCTGAAAACACACACAGAGGTGCAGGGACATTAAATATTGCTAATGTTTAATAGATTTATTGCAACTTGCAATGAAAATACTTTAGTCTGCTCCCACTTCAAACATTTCTGACTGTAAATGTGCTGTCAGGTTTAATGACGTACCAGTAAATTCTGGTAAAACTGATTTTGTTGGGTTTTCCAAGCATGTTATTTGGTACAACACAGGCACTGAATGAATGCCAAAGACTGGCTTTCTTTTCATTCAGTCTAAACCGTGCAGACCTTACTGCTGCCCAGTATGGACAGCAAGGCTCGACTGCTAAAATCCATTAAATAAAACATTCTGAAAATGTATGTCCTAAATAGTGTCATGTGTCAAACTGAAAGTCTGAGTGAGTCCAAAACTGAAAGATTTCTGTATTTAATTAAAGGAAATGCAGAGCCAAAACAAATGAGTCACGGATCATCTAAGATTGGAGAGAATATTGAACATCCTGGTGTATTGTGAAAACAATCACTATATTTTATGCTGCTCTACTTTTTTAATAATAATAACCTGAATGCAACAAAAATGTATGTGTTTGCATGGTATTCCATCAACATAATTTAACTGATTTTATTATATATTTCTCCAGCGGTGGGCACCGATAGCCAAAACCTTAGTTGGTTTAACACTAAAGCTGCTTATGGATTATTGATTTGTATCCCATCTACTTAAATTTTATTATTACGCCGTAATAAACAGTTGTATTGCTGACAACATGCTAGCTATTGCTAAAACACCTAGATAAGTGCAGGTAACCATGGCAACCAGTGAGAGTTTAAAGGTCCACCATCTCTTGATGCAATCAAGATCTGCAATGCTCACAAACAAATAATTTCTCTATACCAGGACGGTATTTAGCAAAAGCTAATGCTAGAGTGCTAACTTCAATTCAAATTCTAACTACCCTTGAAAGATTTTACATGTTCTACTAAGCCCTTAGATATTGTATTTACATGCTTTTTAGTGTCCATTTTGTTCTTGTGTGTCATGATTAAAATAAAGTTATTTGGGAGCAAACCAGCAAGAGAAAATTAGAGTTTTATAATTTATCTGGAAAAATTAATTTAGGGAAAGCTAAATGAACTAGACATTTTCAAAGGTAGCCAAAACCGTAAAGTGCTGAACAAAAAATTAGCTCTGCTATTAGGAGATTAGCAGAAGAGTGCCCACCTCTGTGTCTCTGCATTAAAATGGGATGTGTTTGTATTGTACATGGTGATTTTGGTTACATTTATCTCAAGTTTATGTCAATACTGTTATTGTACAAAGGTTTCCTTCAAAAACAAGCCGGGAAGGAAATTATTCAGTTATTTGTGATTTTCTGCACGCTGCAGGCTACACTGCACAGAAGCATTATGGGAGTTGACACAGAGGTAGAGTGAGTGCATGGTGTGTTATCTGGAGGGAGCTGTGATTTATTACAAGAAGGCTTTCTCCCACTTCTTACCAGGACACGTGCTGCACGGAGCTGAGAATAAAGCAAGAGCATCTCCCATTTTTCTAACAGAAGACATGTCTGTGTGTGTGTGCGCGAGTGTGTGAACATCGGTAGCTTCCCCTCCCAGCCATGCTTAGGAAATGCTGGAGGCACATCTTTCAATTGGTAATTAATATCAGCAGCCGGCTCGGAGAAGGCGTTTTTTTTTTTTTTTTTTGTACCGTGGCAGGTTGCTCTTTGCGTGGCCGTGTTCCCCAGGGACCAGGCTTTGCTCTGTTGGTGGAGCTTCATCGTATGTCTTCGTGGAATCATTTCCTCTTTATGAGAGCGACTGTACAGGAGCATCCCGTTACCCAATAAAAACTGAGAGACACCATCATGTCTGGCTGGAAAGCCGTTTCCATAGCAATCCAAATATTGCTGCAATGAGATTTGAGTTAGGATGGTACCAGGTGGCCGTCAATCACTTAACAAAGGAGGAAATGGGGAATAAGGTTCTACTCTCTTGTTCCTTCAGTAATATAAGTGCGGCCCACTTGATAAAGTGGAGTGCTGTCACTGAATGAGGCGCATGTGGGTCTTTTACAGGCGTGCAGCAGCGTCACTGTCTGTTGAAGCCTATTGTTTATGTGACTACTCAGGTGAGACAATTGATTCCACTGCTCAGCAGAATCCATACTCCAATTCTATCAACCATTATTTCTGAGACTCAGACAACCAATCAACGCAGCAGAAGGTGGCCACTCATAATTAATACGTGGTGCATTAGTCAAAGCAAGCAAACAAGCGTCGTTTTTCACACATGAATCCTTACGGAGTAAAAATCCAATCACATGGACAAAGTGATGGACATGAACCACTGTGGGAAATGAGGACGGGCCTGGCTCGCTACTTGTCTTCTGTGAAAGAATTTACCATGAGATAATTAAATTTCTCAGTGGTTGGATGCAACACAATGACTGTGTGATCATGCAAATAATTGCCTGTCCGCTCATACTAGGGCAAAAAGGTCGATGTCTCTTCAAAGACGAGTGGAAGCTCAAATCCATCTACAGCCATCCATGTTTGGATGTGAATTCATTTCTATATGAACGGACATTTTGGACAAACGTCATCCAGACCCTGATAAGCAGGATGTCTTACACCAGCTCTGGTGGAATGGGGGAAACATTCTGTCTCTGCCCTGCAGGCAATGCAATCATCTCCCAGAGGAGATCCATAGAGGTGGATGGTTTGGTCTGTGTTACCCCCTTCGCTTGCGGCTGCGCTTCCCTAAGGGGGGCCATGTAGGAAGCTAATAGAATCAGGCCCATGGGATAATAGCAGTGTTATTTTGTCTGTTTCAATTAAATGCCCTACAGAGCCACCTGAGATGGGAGTGTGGGGGGGGGCACAGCATGCTTGGTAGCAGGGGCAAACGCTGCCCACAGGGCAATGGGAGGACAGGTAATAACCAGCAAAGTGGCTTTAAAGCGGGGCCCAACAACAAATCAATAAGCTTAGACCCAGAACCCCATCTAACCAAGTCTTTGACCCTGAGGCGAATTAAAGAGAAACACACCAGCAATCAATGGAAGTAATCCCTTTCATTTGCTTCATTGTCTTCTCACGTTCTCATTAGCGTCTGAAGCATTAGGTTGAGTGATAAATCACAAGTTTATGCAGTCACACTCCTTATTGTTTGGTTAGGTCATTAAAAATGAAAAAACAAAGAATTTGGTATGAATACATATTGATCTCTGCCACATTTTCTTCTTCAGCTATTTGGCACTCGAAAGCTTCAAATCAAATCTTACACAGAACATGACAAGCTGAGCTCTATTTTATCATGACCTTCTAAAGATTGACAAAAGGCATTTAGCTAATGTTATTAATTTAGCTACTGTAAGACAGATGGACTTTCTTCCACTTTTTTGATCTGACACCCACTGAAATGTTTATTTGGAGTAATTATTAGACAATTTGAAGTCTGTTTGGTGTTATTCCTGTCATCCATGTCATGTCAAATTGTCCTTGGGTCAAATACTGTAAACCTCACTGGCACCAATTTGTTCCTGACATCTAAGACAGTTTGGATCAAAGTGTCTGAATATTTGTTACAACAGTATTCATTTCACAACATGAGAACAGAAACCAGACAATGGAGTCTGTCTGACATTAAGCAAGCCATTAAAACATGATGCCAGCAGCCCAGTTTCTGCTGTTATTCATCTAATGTGTCTAAACAATGGATGGGCACAGTGTGCTGCCCTGCATTAAAATAATAACATGCTTAAACAAGCTGTTTTATAAAGCCATGGGGCCTGGATACATGCAGAAACCCAAAACTGTCGGTTTGAAATATTAGAGGACCATAAAGACTCAAGCTTACAACATTCTCCCTCAGCAGAGGAAAGGATATGCAGGTTGTAAACGGCCCAGCTTAGTGGAGCCGGGGCCAAATCCCTACAGGATGTCCATGTACCCTTAAATGTAAGAATTAAGGCCTTAAAAGGTCTTAAATTCATTTTAAAATGTAAGATGGCCTTAAATACGTCACAGGTCTTAAATGTTGCCAAGCCAGGACTATTTAATCTTGTTGTGTATTCTATGTCGGTTTTGGGGGCTTTGAGCGGAGTGCAGACCTGCATTATGTTCTGTGACTCGAGGCAGTTGCAGCTACTGCTAACTAGCTGCTACTATTCCCTGCAAATGTATTCTCAGTTGGCTGGACTTTTGCTGTAACCATTCTGTGGACTGGTTTAAGAGTGGCCAGGAGGAGGATGGATTTCGGTGACGTGTCGACAGCTGCTTGTGTGGGGAAAAAAATCTATTTCACATCATGTCAAAAGATTCATATGTACAAAAACAAAGGATATTGTATCTATATTTTTAGCATGCTGCAAATAGCATTATAAACGCAAAATGTAACTCCAAATGGTGTCTGTTAACTGTTAATTAACATTTTTATTAATACTAGTTAAAAATATTTTCTCAATTTCAGATTTCATTATTTCATTAGTTTTAGCTAACTATGATGACCATGATATGATCTTAATTGTATTCATAATGGTCTTAAAATGCTCTGAGAAAGTCTAAAATTTGAGTTGGTGAAATGCTGCACTGCTTTCACCACGTGTTTCTATGCAATTAACAACATGTTGCTCTATTCCCCAGGAGGAGACATTCTGGATCTTGTTATCCATCTTATTAGGATACATGATCTGATGTGTGGATGGGGTGGGGGCAGTGGGGTAGGGTGGGGTGAGGTCAGGGTGTCAGCCAAGCAGAGGGATTCAGGAGGCGGCCAGCAGTGACTCAGGGCTGCTTTATGTCACTGTGACAGGAACAGAACGGGCCGTGTTGGTGTCAGCGGGGATCCAAGCGCTTCCTCCTCCTCCCTGCACTAACAGCATCTCCTTTATCGGCCTCTGTCCACAGCGCTTCACTCGCCCGACCAATGCCTCATACGTTGGAGCCATTATAACTAATTCCTCAAGCAGATATAATCTGTTTAATCACATCTTGCATTTATTAAACCTCATTATTTTTTAATAAGATTAGCGGTTAACAGATTGGGATGATTAGGGAAAGGAAATGTTTTATTCAGACTCGGAAAAAATGGAGAATTGGGGAAAAAAATGCATTTTATTTTGTTTGAGTATGAAAAACTACAGCTGGTTCAGTTGTCATGGCGATGTATGCAATGTGGAATCCAGGGAAGTCAATTAGTAATCCGGCTGCATCTCATTAAGCGCTGTCTGTCTGCAGTGGAGTAGACAAGGTTTGGATTTATTTCACCAGGCCGCGTTGCTCCTCAGAGCGTTTAAGGGTGTCAGACTACGCTGCTGGCTTCAACAGATCGCGTTCTGTTTACAACCCAGGCGTCTGTGACCTGCCGTTACTCCTTTTCTGCTCATTTAAAAACTAAAGAGAACTTTTTCAACATGTGTACAACTTGTTGAAAACTAAAATATGCTCTGATTACCTGGGATGGATTGGCGACCTGTCCAGGGTAACACCCCCCAGGCCCCTGGCTGCCTGCTGGACCAGCATCCCTCCCAACAAGAGACAAGGGTGGAAGATAATGGATGGATGTTCTGGGGGAAGCAACATCATGTTTCTTTAATGTATGTAGGTTAACACAATAACGCTGTTGTTGATGATGTAAGCAGAAAACAGATTGGTTTAAGAATATTGCCTACCCTGAAAAAGTCTTGACCAAATAACTTATCCAAATGTAACTTACAATGTCAAGATGTCTTTGCTATTTAGTTTATGTTCAACTAAACAAAAAATATCAAGTTATTTTAGATTTGAATTACCTAAAGCTGCAGTACGTAACTTTTATAAAAAAAAATATTTTTTATATTTGTTGAAACTGTCACTATGCCGTGACAATATGACATGATACAGATCATCTGTGAAAGGACCGACCTGCTCTGCCTTCTCCTGGTGTTAACTAGACTATGATGTTAAACAGTTTTCATGTAACGTTAAGTTGCTTCTTTGCCATTTGCACAATTAGAAGCAAGTACATGACATTGATATATAGCACTAAGCCCCTCCTACTGGCTGTGACTGCTTGGTTCTGGTTGGGGGCGGTGCATTTCTTCAGGTGGCAATAGCTCAGGGAGGAGGTGGAGGAGATGGATTTTTTCATATCTGTCTCACAGCAAACATGGTGACAGTTTTAAAAAAGCATTTTCTTTGTAAATTTGTATAAATGCAATGATTTGCATCTGCCTCTAAAAATACTCCAAAGCAGTTGCTTCCTTTTCTGTTTTGCCATTCCGATTGTGTCTCTGAGGATCAAGGGTGGAGCACAAGAGGGGAGCACACCCCTAAACCAACCCCCTGATGCACCGAGGAGTGTCTCATAACAGTGCTTTGAATTTCCAGCACCAAGCGACGTAGTGAAACTCGGATTCATCAAAGATAGCACACGTCTTATCACAGCACAGGAAATATCCCGTCAGTTTAACTGGAAAAATGCTAATGCACTCCGTCCAGTTTCATTGTGAGACCTGATTCAGAGTCCATTCACTAATTCATTCATTTACTTGTGGCTCTGGGGGAAGCAAGAAGCCTTCCCATCATTGTGTCTGACACCCAGATGAGATCAGCATGCCCTCTGGCAGCTCAGGGAGACGGGACATCGCTTCCTCATCAGGCAAAATAAAGGAGGACTTTGATGGTATCATCTTGGAGTCATGGCTCCCTTCAACCCCCCCACCCATCACTACACACTGTCAAAGTCACACGACAACAGACTTCCATTTCCCAGTAATCGAGTTTGTGTCTGGCCTCTTGGTGCTCACACCAGGCCCTGATGAAGCCAGCTCTCCCCATCTCCTCTGCCCCCTCCTCTTTCCTGCTTAGAATATCACCCGTCTGACAGTTTGTGTCTTTTTATTTCTCTCTCCAGTGCACATAATGAGAATATGTCACAAGACTGAAAAGACATGATTAGTTTTGAATAATTACTAGGTCATCTGCTTTTCTCCATGTTTGTTTAGGTCAAGATTAGGCTTGGGACTTTTATGAGATTCTCCCCGTATGTCAATGTGAATGTTAGTGTCGCTGTACTGTGACAATACAGTAAATACTTAAAACAAAAATGCATAACATGATCAAACTGTTTTTATTTAAAACATAAGAGGAACATTTATTGTAAATGATCAAGAGCTGTCTTTCCAATGCAATTGGAAAATTTAAACTTTAGTCAATTTTCCAATGTCGACAAAACACAATTTGACAGTTGAGATGTTACCATTAAATCAGAAACGCAATTAAAATATGTTTTCACTAAAACATGTACTTGAAAAACATGCCGTGCCACCATTCTCCTACAACTTCCTGCCATCTTCTTCATGGTTTCTGCCAGTACTAACATCCTTCGGTTGATCAAATAACTTGTGTGATGCAAAAGAAGAGCTTCCAATGTTCTGTGAAATATACTCATTCTGATAAAGCTGGAAAACACCACATTCTTATGCAAAAACATGAATTTCTTCCAAAACTGGCACATTTCCATTAAGCAAATTTATTTTCATAATTCAAATTTTTGCGATTGTGATTGCAAAAATGGAAATGCAGCTAGAGACTGCAGCTACATTTATGTTATCTAAAGCTAATCTCTGTCATTTTCATGTTGTTTCATAGATTAAAGCAATTTTTTTAACAAATATCCATTAACTTCAGTGGTTAAATTTTAGCTGCAGAGAATATTAACCTTTTGCCCCCATTCTTTTGAAATCAGCTAGTAAATCAGCCATGCTACCAGTTAAGTAGCCAGTCGGCTGCTTAACACAGTAGACTTGCAAGCAACAGTTTAAAAACTGGAGCTTTTTTAGTGTCCAGATCTTTAGTCTTTAGTCTTTAGATCTTTAGTCATATGCTATTTCACAAAACAGATGACTCTATATTTCTTCTAGTTAAAGAAAAAAGTGCTACAATATTCTTTCAGCAAGCTGACCTGAAGTGAGCAGAAGCAGCTGTGATATTCTGTCATAATCTGTTGTGATGATTGGACCCAAAACCCAGAACAGGCAGAGATAGTGAGTGAACAGTGACCTTTTTAATGAAAAAATTAAATAAACAGAATTATAATTAAATGAGTGCAGCTGTGAGGAGCAAGCAGAAAGCAGGCTGAGGAAGATAGAGAGAGATGGGAAGGAGAAGAAAACACTAACAGGACCTATGAAAAATTCATCTAAGTGAGATAAAAAATAACACAAGAAATAAATTGCTTTGACTAAGATACCTAAGAACAGACTGAGCTAAAGCAGAACAGAAACAAGGCCTGATTAAAACCAAGAATAACTGAGGTAAACACAGGCAACAAATGATTACAATATTCCCTAGAGAACTAAGACGCCTTCAGAGTATCTAGCAATTTCCAGATAACTATTTTACCTGCACCCTGTAAACCTGGACATGTAGATAGACATAGAGCAGATTGTCAGAAATGTTTCATGGATTATTATTTTCAAAGAATAATAAATGTTGCTATTAAAGCTTTTCAGATCTTTGTAGAAAATGTGGTCTTCACTTAAAATACACAGCCAATAAAATAAACATGAGAAGGGATGGAATCCTGTATCTCTGCCCATCTCATTTAAACTCTAAGCAGATATCACATACAGCCTAAAAAATTCTGCCTCAGCATTACAACACAATTCTTCTTTCAGTCCATTCCAACATGGTCTATTTAAAACCCATGGCGTTGACCGACCTCTGATCCCTGCTGCAAACTCCCAATTATGCACCTGAGCTACCAGGCAGCCAACTCTCCTGTGAAAACAATCATTTTTACTCATTATTTTTGTCATTTTGTCAAAATAATTCTAAACATAACGTCTCCTAGAAAAATATCCTCTGACTAAGATCAATTGCCTGCCTCTGGCACTTTTACTCATTTCATGACTGACTTGGAAAACCATCGAGCAGCAGATCGTTAATTCGCTTGGCAATGTTCGAGTTAAAAAACAGTCCTGGTTTTGTGTTGTACATGACTTTGTAAAAGTATGAACTGTCACATTTTAAAGTGTCAAGTACATTTTTTATTCACACCCCAACTCTGATCCCCCTAAATAAAACCCAGTAAAACCAACTAATTTTCTAAATTCTATTTGAAAGAACTTGTTTGGCAGTCAAGGAGAAACTTGTGGAGATGTTTGGAGCAGAGTTGGGTTATAAAATGAGCTGCAGACTTCCTCTGCTCAGTGCAGTGACAGCTGTGCACTCCACAAATCTTGTCTTTTTGGAACCAGAAGAAGAGACCAGACAACAAAACAATCAAAAGACTGCTTAAAAGAATAAAAACAATCTGCACTGCAACTTGGCACAGGTCATGTAAGGGACACGGCAAACATGTGAAACAAAGCATTCTTGTCAGATGAGACCAACACTGACCATATATGGGAAACATGCAAACATGCAAATGGTCTGTTGGGAAACTGATGCTGAAATGGACTCTGATCATACTGTAGGGTGCTGCTTGAAAAGGTTACACAGTGAAATAAATTAACAGCAATAATTTTGGTTATTTAGCTTGTCACATGAGGAAAAATAAGCTGCTCACTGCAAACAGAAGTAAATATAAGGTACTGGAAGAAAAACTTTAGTAAAGCTGCCAGACATGAGAGGCAGGACTCTAATCCTGAGTATAGAACTGGAGCGACACTCAGATGATTTGGGTCAAACCTAAATTCAGCAGGAAATCTTTGGAAATACATAAAATCCATTAACTTACACATAATAATAATAATAAAATCAGTAAATTTCCAAAAGCAATTACAAGTGTTGTTGCCGCAAAATGTAATGTCATACATTTTTGATTCAGGAGTAAAGATGCATGACAGATAGATCGATCGATCGATCGATCTATCTATCTATCTATCTATCTATCTATCTATCTATCTATCTATCTATCTATCTATCTATCTATCTATCTATCTATCATCCATCCATCCATCCATCCATCCATCCATCCATCCATCCATCCATCCATCCATCCATCTTGCCTTGAATCAGACCCGTTTAGACTAACCGCTGGTGTTTTCCCCCATAATCCTCTGCCTCCCTCTGTTGGACAACACTAAAAATGACTTTTTTTTTTTTTAGGAAACTATGCATTATTTTACATTTTTGGTCTCTGTCGCCCTCTGCTGACTATATTGCTTACTACATGTTTATATCGCGAGAGCGTTAAATGTTTGATCAAAGGCATACAGATTAAAGTCATGTTTTAGTCTTGCCTGGCTGTTTATAGGAAGAGAAGTAAAAAAGCAACAACATGTTACCATTATTATTATTATTATAAAAAATTATTTCCTGGCCTCCAGTGAGGCATCCAACCTGTATCATCACAGTTTTCTTGCAGCTCTGTAATTAGTCTTTTTTGTGCCAGGTCAGCAGTAGGTATTACACAGGGTCAAAAGCCTTGTGATTTAGCACCAGGAAGTGCACATCCTATTTCTTGAAAAATGATGTGCTGCGACTGTTATTAATGAACTCCGGCAGCAGCATCATCCTGTTTTTTTGGCAGCAGTAACATAAAGAACTTTATTTCCACAACACAAGCATATGGAAAGTGATTACTTTGTTATTCATTTTGTTATATATAAATCAGCACACAGCTCAGTCGGGAGGGGAAGATGAAACATATAAAAAAAATGATATACTACTGTCTTCAGGGTGTGTGGATTATTTTAAATCTACACACTATTTAAAAAATAGATGCATTTAATATTTTTCCTCGAAAGTTGAAGGAAACTGTAGAGCTGGTGATGCATCCCCATAGAGAAGATCTCTGAACTCTGCTCTCATCCACTGTGGCTTCACAGCAGCTCAGCCTCCCGCCTTGTGTCAATGCCTGCTCTAATCTCACACCCGCACCATCTGCAGCCAGACCCCCTCCAAATTTGGCACTCGCTTCTCCAAGGGAAAGAGGAATTGCCATTCACACCCCTGCACATATTGACCACTTTTCCAGATGCTGAACTGAACCAGAGGTTGTCGAATAAGAAGCAAAATCACGGAGCTCGAACATGGTAAGCTTCCAAAAAGAAAAAAGGCTGCTGCTCTTTCTTCCACAGTATGTAACCAGGTCCAAATGAAGCACCAGGACAGGCTCCAGACATGCTCTGCTATGTCCTGTTGGCGTTGCCAAAGTGCAGCGAACAGACCGACAGACAGAACTGCACTCACCCTTAAACTGCCTCCATATTGTGAGCCACCGGCTCTCACTCCTAACACGTTGTTGCCGCCGCACTTTCAGCAAACCTTATTTTTTTCGCCCTCACTGGAATTTTATATTTTTCTCAATAGCCATTTCCAGCCACTTTGCCTCCATAAATAACACCAGTAACTGTGAGTTCCTAGGCTCAGGGAACAACATTTATCGCGGTAACCTGATGCAGAGACACACAAGGACAGACAGCGGCGCGTGCACACATAACGCCTCCGGACAGTTTAGAGCGGCCAATTAAGCTAACGCGCGTGCTTTTAGACTGTGGGAGAAAACTGGAGTCCCTGGGGAGAATTCACACGTGCGTGAAGAAAATCATGCAAAAAATAAATAAATAATTAAAATAATTTTGATCCTTTTCAGTGCAAACCTCTAATCTGTTTTTAAATTATATTGCATTGAATAACATTTATTATTATTATTATTATTATTATTATTATTATTATTATTATTATTTTCTAAATTTTGAAACATTAATAATGAAAAAGAAAAAGCTGGGGAATAATCTTACACTTTTATTAGAATTCAGAGTACTGTGGTCAGTAGATAAATAAGCATTTTACATAAAGATATATTTACATAAAGACAATAAAACAACAAAAAGAAAAGTCTTTTCTACAGTCTCTGCCCAGGTAGCCAAACATGGTAACTCAATGTTGAATTATGATCAAAAAGGTTGATTTTTGGTTAAGGGAGCATTTTATTATTGGACAGGCGTTTATCACAGATTAAATTAAGCATTATATGTGGGTTTTGATTCCTTTCTGTACATTTTATTACTTGTATGTAAATATAATTATTGACCTTGCATATTGTTTTGACACAAAAACAACTACAACAGTGGAGCGGTTATCAAATATTATTTGTCGTCTTTCTCACCGGCCCAAACCGGCGCCTTCCTCACTCTTATTTCTGTGTTTTTCAGCTGCTGCTCAGCAGTTTGACCCAAAGCTGACTGACAAGGACTGCAGTGAAACTGTCAAGAAGTGGCTGTGTTACACGCCTGAACGGGAGGAAGGCATCGCAAGGAGCCAAAGTGACGCCAGCCAGAGTCAAACTTGGGTTACCCCAACACAAACTGTTTCTCTGGCTCATACAGTACCAGGCTTAACCTCATGGACGCTGTTCTTCCATGGACAGTAGGCTGGTGTTCTGACAGTCACAAAGAGTCAGAAGGGGGTGCTGTGGTGGTGCAAGGGTAAATAAAGTACACTGTGTGCATTGAATCTATGCAAAACATGACTTTCAATTTACGAGCTGAATTACTAAAAGGAAGGAACTTTTCTGTGATATTCTAATTCACTGAGATGCACCTGTAGCCCGGTGAAATTATCCCCCTGCTGAAACCTTCATTTCATTTTCCATTTTCTTTTGTTGAATAATATTTGAACTTAGAATGGATTCCTCCCATGACTGACTAAATGTTTCCCCCTTTGCCATTCATAATTACAAAGCAGAAATGCAGAAACACACGAACATTTCCAGAGGTGACGACTTGAGTTTGAGACAGAGACTCAAGTTTTACTGAAGTTGCAGAAACAAAAAGACTTCTGACTTGACTTATACTCTAAAGTCACATTACTCGACTTGTACCTGTGATTTGTAACTCGAGTCTCATAAATACTGTTTAGTTCATGTTATCAGGAGTGGAAGCAGGCTGTATGTAAGCCGCAACTGTGTGAAAAGGTGCGCTTGATTTGTAGCCAGAGACATTCACAGACTGCAGATAGGGTTTTGCGTGCTGAATATAAGGAAAGATGATTATTGATAGATATTAATAGATATTAAAATCAGTTAAATTCGGTGTAGAGTCAAACAGTCCTGGTGTGACTTTCAAGCTACAGCAATACAATGTCATAGGCAGACCAGGCTGCATGCATTAATGCATTAATGAACATGACTCATTTTTACCCATTAATAAACTTTACATATATTTGGGTCTAGATTTGAGACTTGACTCAAATTTTCTCCCCAAACACCTGAGATTCGACCTGCACTTTGGGAAAGAGAACTTCTGAACATCTCTGCCCATGTCATGACTTACCCACCCCCATGCTTTAGAACTACAGTTAGAATTGTGTTCATTTTATGCAATGCTGAATTATGCTCCTGTGGTCGTATCAGTCACATGTTGTCATAGTTTTGGTTTTTCAGGATGGAAAGAGTCCAGGAATATGAAATGCTCCACCATGCATAATGATGATGGTCTTATTGAAATGTTTTGGCTCTATCTGTGGTTCACACTGAGATTGAGTATTCTCATGTATCTTCATATCAACTTGCAATAAAACCGAAACAAAGGTGAGTTCATGTGTATCAATAGTGAAAATGTTCTGCTCAGCAAATACACCCATATTTCTTCTGTGCTTATGCGTTCATTACATTATTTCCCTACAAGCAGCTGCTAAGGAAAGCCTAAATTACAATCATGCTCAAACAGTCATTAATTGTGAAAACAACAACAAAACAGGTATGTAATTAAAGCTTCAGGAGAGTGACTCAGTTCGGCTGCAGGCAATGTGTGAGTTAGAGCATATGTTTGTTTGGTTTAATAGGAAACAGCTCGGTTGGCTTGGAGGTTGATTGTAAAATCTGTGGTGACTGGCCGATAAAACACTGCATTTTTGTTGTAACTAAAGTGTTGAAATTGTAAGAAAATATGAACATGTTGCTACTTAATTGGTGGTTAAGGGTTTAGCAAGTAAAGTGCCTTTAGGATTCATTCCAGTATGTTGGAGTTTCTCATGGATCTTTAATGTTGGGGTTT
The DNA here is from genome assembly GCA_902982915.1 of Phalloptychus januarius. Taxonomy (NCBI): domain Eukaryota; kingdom Metazoa; phylum Chordata; class Actinopteri; order Cyprinodontiformes; family Poeciliidae; genus Phalloptychus; species Phalloptychus januarius. The sequence goes on from CADWAE010000121.1 coordinate 973,864, forward strand.
GTCTTGTTGTTCTTTTTTCCTTCACAAAGTTGTATGTTTGATTCAAAGCTTGTCATGTTTCTTAATGTTATCAGACCTGAGTCAGATTTCTAGTTACAAATGTGTGCAAAACTTTATCAATATTCCACTAATGTTGAAAAAACACACTTTTGTTATTGCTGAGTTTCCATTAAATAAGAAATGCAGCTGAAATTATACATGAACAAGTTTGTTCATGAGATACAGTAAGTCATTAAAACACACACCACAGGGGTGCTGTGGTGGCGCAGGGGTTTAGCACACCCACATACGGAGGCCCTAGTCCTCGACGCAGCCGTCCCAGCCTCGAATCCCGGCCTGGCGACCTTTGCGCATGTCTTCTCTCTCTCATTTCCCACATTCCTGTCCACTAACTATTAAATAAAGGTCACTAGAGCCAATAAAACCTTTTTTAAAAAAACACACACGCCACAACACAAGATACACTAGTTATTACAAATAAAATGTTTCCCCCTCTAATCCTGTTTTCATAATTCAGTCTTCTATATTTTACAAAGTAAAAACATTGCACAAACTGATAAATGTTACTGTGTAATTTTTTATAGCTGAATAAAAAGTGGAAGAAGGATCTATGTTGGTGCTGTAAAATAATGTCAATGCATTGTGTTCATTCTATTGTGCAAGTCTCTTCCTTCAAAATAAGATTAGCTTTTCACTAGCTAAGGGGTTAGCACAAGCTAATGCTAGCTATCTTCTACACCCACTTTTTAATCAAATAAGATCAATATTAACAGGGAATATTTTAGAGTCTTACATACTGAATAACAACTCATTTCAATCCAAAAAGTACTAATGATCCAGGTAGAAGTAGAAGAAGAAGTAAGAAGTAAAAAGTAGAAGATCCACATATTCTTCTACATGTGCTTTGGTAGCCTGAGAGTTAGACATTTGTCACTAATGCATGTTTTTGAGTTAAAAACTAAAACATTTCATTCAACACAACAGTGAAATCTATAACTCTGTTGTGTTGAATCAACCCAGGCCTGGATCAGTCAGTATTTGAACCATGAGTAATTTACCAAATTGGTCCAACTATGATTGTTTTTAATGCAGCAGTGTTTAGAGTACGATTACAAAGGGACTTTCTTCTCAAGTTGTTTGAGTGAAGGTCAATGGATTTCAGTTGTGCCTTTACATGTAAGTGTCTTCCTGTTCTTGTTTTCTGCACAAATCAACCCAAACCCCGTTTTCCTTAATTGGCCTCACCTTCATATTAGAATGCTTTGCTATCAAACTGCTCAGGTTTCTTGCACCATTTTTTCATCATAAAGTACTTATTCCTTCACCTGGTTCCCTTTGTGTTGTGTGCTATCAAACATCAAGACATGAACAACAGTGGAAAATTTCAAATGCTATTACGGGAGTGAAGGCTTTGGCTGGCAGCACTCCCGATCAATACATTTGCCATTGATTAAGATTATATATGGACATACTTTCTCCTTCAAGGAACTACGAATTGTCATTTGTATCTACATATACATCTCATAGTATTCTCAAAACATCTTGTCTTCAGCATGCATTCTACTGTCCTACTGTATAATATTCTTTCATTCAGGTTTGAGCATGTGTGCACTAGTAGCCTGGAGAGTCTTGACAGATGCTTATCATAGAATCTTGTCGCGCTGACATGTGTCCATAATGTCACTGGAGCGCTGCTGCTGCAAATATTTAATTACAGCATGGGAGAACAATCATCACCCTAGTTTAGCCTTGCTAATGACGCTGGTAGAGTTCACAATTGTTACAGTGTCAGACTCACTTATCAAGGACTGTAATCTGGGAAAAATATGCAAAAGAGAGCAGCAGAAGGCCTTATTTGATTAATCGGTGCAGCCAGTGTAAAGTGTGTGGCAGGCCCAGAGGGAGTAGACAGTGAGTTGGGAACAAGCGCCGTGGTTGGCTGAAGAAACGCTAGCAAAGCCTGTTGACAGCCCCAACCTCATTAGAGGACTGCAGTAGATGGAGGCAGCTTTTCGCAGCACACTCTGCTGTAATGTGCTTCCACCCAAACATTGGATGGGCAGTGGAGCCTGCTGGTGCGTTGTAGCTATGTCGGGCTGCTAGCAGAGCCAAACTCTGTTTGTACTACTGCTTTGACATTCATTATCCTCCTGCAGACTGCAACCCATGGTTTGGTAGTTGAAACTTTCTACAGTAGAGTAGAGCTATTCTACTGGTAGAATTATTAGCTTAAAACAATTTCTGCTAGGTATAGAAATGCATTAAACACATTCTTTATGGCTAATTTATTATATTCACAACAATAGGGATGTTTCAATGCTTTTCAGATTTTATCCAGTTACAATCACAAACTTAAATGTGTTCATTTGAATTTTAGAAATGAATCAAGTTTATTGTATAGCACTCAATGTTTCAACAGTTTTTCAGTTTTCTGGAAGTTTGTTCCAGATTTATGGTGCATAGAAGCTGCATACTGCTTTTCCATGTTTGGTTCTGGTTCTGGGGATCCAGATCAGACCATTATCAGAAGACCTGAGAGGTCTGGAACACAGACACAACAACAGCAGATCTATAATGTTTTGCGGTGCTAAGCCACAATACATTATGGGTTATAAACCAACAGCAGTATTTTAAAGTCTATTCTCTGAGCTGAAGTGGAAGGACTTTAGATATGTGACTGTAGTTTTAGTGAAAACACCACCAGCAGCTTTCTGCATCAGGTATAATTTAGTTTTATAGCATGAACCAATATGAAGACCAGCCTCACTGGCTAAATCTAGTACATTTAAGTAAAATGTGGACTGAAATGCAAATGCTGGTAGACAAGAATATGTTTGCAAGGACCACAAGTCAAAACATCAACAGTTTCAAAAAGGATGGCGCCTTTATCAGCTTCAATTTATGATGCAATGAAACGAAAGTTGCACAATATGCTTAAGAAAAATCAATACGTTTGCAGAAAGAAGAGCTTTGCAGCTGATCTCCTACCCTGACTGTGGGGTCCCTCAACCGGGTTGAAACTCTGCACCCTTTTTTTGACATCCTGCAGCTGGGGTAATGTCAGCCAGACCTGACAGAGCATTAATATCTGTCTGCTCCCTAAACGGCTGCGATGGGAGTACGCTACATCCAAAAGAGCAGACGGGGCAGTGAAAACAGCACCTGGGTGTCTATTTTTCCCTTCAGCTCAGTGAGAAGGGTAAGGAAATCCTTCATGCCGTATCTGATATCTCAAATTCTGAAATGAAATGCAGTGAAACACAGGAATGCAGCTTTACATGAGAGAAAAATAAATCACCACTAAATAACCTGTTGCACAATAAAAGAACAGTAAAATGAGGAGAGCCAGGCGCCGGCTTTTTGTTTCTCTGAGTGAAAAGTGATGTTAGCAACGCACTAGGATTGCAGGAGCGAACACAGCGATGCTTCTCTACTCTCCAGAGGGGAAAACATTACAGTATTTACAGCCCTTCCTGCCCCCGAGAAGCTGCCTGAAAAACAACTCATGTCACTCGCAGATGGGATCTGGGGCCAGACTGATTGCAATGCAAGGCACAATTATCAGAGCAGGACGGCATACAGAGGCAGAGTGGCAGTTACTGCAAAGTGGCCTCCACTGCCTCTTCGCTGCCGCGCAGGTGAATGATGTCAACGTGCGTCCCAACATGAGGCTGGCGGTGTTTTATGGCTCAACTATTACGGTAAATCTTGTGTTACACTGGGGTTATTATACAATGAAATATTTCACTGTGTTGTCCTTAATGCTGTGTAAACAAGGCAAATAAAATAATAGCTAAACATTGAGAGGATTCCTATAGATGCATCACATATGGCCAACATGCAAACATACTTATGAGTGTGTGATGTATGTGTGTGTGGGGGAGAGGAGTGGGTTTCTGGTACATGAGTCAAACAGAGTGCAGTGGTTTTGTGCTGCTGTGTTAAAGCTGTGGATAGCTCTGCAGAAAAAAAAATCTTTAAAGCCGCTCTGATCGATATTGTTTGTGCTGCCAGTGAATGAAATTCTATTTTGAAAGGAGACACTTTTGGTGGAAGCCGATAGATTTGTAGACGTATCTCTAACCCTGCTACCCAGGTCCACAGTACACAATAAAAAAGAACGTTGAAGGTTTTGAATAATATCCATGAAAATATCTCTGAATCCAGCTGGACTAGCTAACAGACTGCTGCTCCCAACAGCCAGGCAGAGGGTCTGGAGGAGTCAGCATCCTGATGGGGTTTCTTTTCATTATGTACTTCAGATGTGCATTATGGTGACTTATTTTGCTTCACATATGAATATACTTTCAAATTTTATCCATAGGGATCAATAATAAGGCCCACCCTGTTGGGTCTAGCAGCTTCACCTCGTCTGAAAAGGTTTTACTTGGTGATTGACGGGATTCTTTTTAGCCTCTGTCTCAGAACAGAAGGACATTTCTGAGGTCAGGATGTAATTATTAGTTAAGTATCCCTCCATCCATCCCTGACCAGTGAGAACTATTTGGCTGCTCGCTTCACTCTCTCCAACCAACAGAAAGATTTTCACCTCCTTTATTTCAGCTTTCTAGTTTCAGTTCATCTTGTTGAGCTATTGAAATGAATATATCTGTAATATGAAAAAACAAAGGCAGCCCACAAGCAGGACAGCCAACAGACGCACATGAGAGAGGACGCTGCGGCCGTTCTTTAATAAAAGACCAGCACTGACCGAATTTACAGACAAACCGACCTGCTTTTGATTCCAACGCGCTGTCTTTGACCTTGCTCTTATTAGTTTGATGCTCTGTGTGTTTTCACACACACCGTCTCACATTCTCCATGAGCAATCAACACTTGAACTCCTGCTGTACAGCCACTTCCTGCTGATAGTGAAGGCAAAAATGATGTGTCCTGTGATTCTGTTGATTGGAAAAACCTTGAAAATGATGGAAGGAATCTTTGTAATGGATTCTCTTACATTCTGAGAGGGACTCTCTAGCTCTTGGGCTGCCCATGTCCCAAAGCCCCTTGTGCCTCCCAGTGCTTTACAGCAGGAAGCAGCATTGAGAATAGAGAAAGACTCCCAGGCACTGGCTGCTGTGAAGGTTTGAACTGGGTTCTCTGGCTAAGCCTGTCAAAGTCTGGAGTGTGAATGTGTGCCTACATTACTGCAACCCAGCACAGGAACAAAGGGAATACAGTACAGGACTTACATCACATACCTCACAGAAGGAGGAATGCAAGTTTGAACCAAACCAGTGGACAAAAATATCCATCCAAACTTTGCTCAGTTTCTTCACATTAAAACCACAAAATATCTACATGTTTCAGAATTTATGTAATAGATCAACAGAAGGCAGGGATTATGAAACTAAAGGATGATACAGGATTTTTTTTTGCACTTGTTTGCAACGACATTTTTTTTGATACCCTTGAGAGAACAAAGCCATTGTTCAAAGAATAAAAAACTATAAAAAATTGCATTGCATTGACACATATCACTCCACTTCTACAGTCCTTATGCTGGCTCAAGAGCTTACATTTTCAATTTGAGAGCAGGATTTCATATCTTTGGGATGTTTGCACTCAATGTCGGCTTCCTTTCAAATACAATCTGTTTAACTCCTCCTATAAGTGCAGTTTTATTATTATCTGTGCAGACAGCTGAAATAAAATCTTACTGGAACTCAAAAATATGCACTTATGTAAAGACATACACCTCCAACCTGACATGAATAATAAGTCTGGATATTAAGTATTGAAGGAAAAATAGTATTCTTTTAAGGTTATATGCAGATCACAGTTATCATCTCAGTTATCTTAAAAAACAATTAAGATAACTGTGTAGAAGGTAACAGGGAATTATTATTATTATTATTATTATTATTATTATTATTATTTTTATTATTATTTCTATACTGCTACATTGTTTTCTAGTGAAAACACTTCTACATAACACACAATCATAATCAACTAACGAGTGAAATCACCAAATCATTCAATGATAATGACATTATTATTTTAAAGTATCAGTATCAGTGATAATAGCCCTGTATTTACTTTACTTAACCCCCAATATTACACAAACCTAACACACATAGAACTAGTGTCTCTCATGTATGCAATGTTACAGCACATAAGGCACCTGAAGAAAAAAAATTGTTGGACTTTGACTGTTCCTCTGTAAAATCCTGGCTCAGTAGTCTCTAGGAATCTTTAAGATTCACCTGGCCTCCAGCCAGAACCACTGAGCCACAGAACCAATTAGTTCTGTGTATTCTGTTCATTTATTGTAATGAACACATTGTGATAGGCATGTATGAGCTGAACAGCTTCAGCCTACATCTTTTCAATTACTCAATTATCTGACTTTGTTTTGAATGTCCTTAAATGCAGTTGGAATGTGGATTGACTGTAACAACTATAAACACCACAAATATCACTGTCCAATGGTCCAGTCAAAGTCCAAAACTAAGTTCAATTGAGAATTCATCTAATTTTACTGAGCTTGACCTGCTTTGCAAGCAGAAGAGGCTCAAATTTGGATCTTTTTAATAACTTTATGTTAAAAACTGATAGACTTGCGAGACCTGCAGACGCACTGCAGCAAACAGAGGCTCTACCAAATGTTGACCAACTGGAGGGGCTGAATACAAATGCACAATACACTTCTAGATTTTATGTATATATAAAAGATCTGAACCATGTATTATTTTCCTTTCACTTATTTGTTATGCATTACTTTGTGATGGCTTATCACATTAAACTCCATAAAATTCATAAAGGTTTGTGGTTGTACCACAACAAAATACAAAAGAAGCCGAGAGGCATGTTAAATTTTGCAATGCATCACAGCTGTAAGGGTTCCATGAGGCCCTCTGCTTTTGCTTCTTCTCTTTACCTTTGGAATAAACAGAATTATTGAGACACTATTAGTACTGGGCCATGGGGCAAAAATAATTCCTGTAATAAACATGTGGCAAGTGCACCTAAGAATCATTAAAAGTGTATTATCCCTTTAGCACTTTGCCGCCCAGTCATTAGCTTTCGCGGCAGCTCTCAGATGCTCCTCACCCAATAACTGATCATGGTTGCGTGCACACATCACTGTGTCGAGCCCTTTGTCCTCCATTTGCACCGTGGAACTCATTTGCAGCTGGCGAGAAGCGTGCAGTGGCAACCACAAATACACCAATTAAACTGACATTCAGCTTTCTGCTCGCTTGTCTTTCAAAACGCACGAGGGCCCGCACTCTATAGCCCAGTGAGGGAAGTTCACAAGTGAAATCCCTCGATCCCAGGCAGTGAGCAGAAGAAATAATTACTGACCAACACATTTGATTTGTTGGAGAGTTGCATTCCCTTGGTTTAGTTCTGAAATACTCCAGGGTGTGATGCACATAGCTTTCCACACACTTTGTTGCTTGCACTGCAGGTCAGGTTTGGTAATACAATGCATTTAGTCTTGGTCAAGATTTATGGAAAATACTTTGGCCAGTCCTTTGATTAACATTATAGAACACAGAGCATTTCTCCATCTTTAATGATTTAAATATCAAATGAAATCTTGAGACAGACAGATTGACGACACTCTTGTTGGATAGAGAGGGAGAACGATTGAAGACAAACCTGATATGCCCCTGAAATCCGTGACTGAGAATCTTGTTGGCGCTTGGCGATAGGCGAGTCACTCGCAGGCTTTGAATATCAGTCGATGGGATGCTGAAATAATGAAACAAAACGGCAACGGAACATGTATTTATGTAGAGTGCAGCAATGTCATTTAGAAAATATGATACTGACGATGCCCAGGCCTTACTCAGTCAAATTTGAGCTCGCCATAAATGGGCCTTTTACCGCAGATCAATCCTCGGCCTTGGGGTCAGATCGCATCTCTTCCAGCACTGAACAAAAGCCTCAAGCCGTTTTGCTAACTAAACAGAGATCTTCTTTGTTTAACATTCCATGGATGGGGTCAGGTTGAAGTTAGGTTTACACAATGTCTGCAGCAGCATCTGTAGAAACGTAATTTATCAGTACTAATAAATTGTCAAATGAGTAATAATAGCTTTTTATAGCAATGTTCAAGTTGCCAGTTGGTTGTATTATTTAGCCTCACTGCACCTGTGCAGCTACAGCATCGTTATGAGTAAAAGTACCAAACCTGTGTGACACATGTGATGTTATACATGACTGCTAAATCGCATATTTCAACTGGAAAACCTCTTAAAAGGTCATCTTCTGCAAAAAAACCCTTCTTGGTGGTGCAGCATTTTAGCTACTTAGTTCGATTTCAGACAATAAATCATTCTCCCCTCAATTTCACAAGACATTTTCCAAAAAAATGTTTTTGAAACTGAAATAAAGATGAAAATACGCCATGGAGAGTATCATTATTTTTTCATGCTGCGATTAGAGCAAAAACACGAAACCAGCATCAAATTTTAAAAGCAGCATCTATTTTTGTAGAGTCTGAAAGAAATACTGGGAAGAAATATATATTTTCTTTTCTTGAAACCTTATGTCAGCTTGAATGGGTCTCTTCAACATCCTTTGAAAGGAGGCAATTTATTGTTGACCTTGTAACATGAGTTACCGTTTCACTGTAACCTACAACTGAGCTGCTGCTTTCACCAAATTGACATTTATTGCCCTGTTTGGAGGCTGCCCAGTGGCCCAGTGGGTTCGATTCCCGGCCCTGGTCTTTCTGCATGGAGTTTGCATGTTCTCCCTGTGCATGCGTGGGTTCTCTCCGGGTACTCCGGCTTCCTCCCATAGTTCAAAAACATGACTGTCAGGTTAATTGGCCTCTCTAAATTGTCCCTAGGTGTGAGTGTGTGTGTGCATGGTTGTTAGTCCTGTGTGTCTCCGTGTTGCCCTGCGACAGACTGGCGACCTGTCCAGGGTGACCCCGCCTCTCACCCGGAACAATAGCTGGAGATAGGCACCAGCAACCCTCCTGACCCCAATAAGGGACAAGGGTGCAGGAAAATGCACCCTTGTCTGCTAGCCATGCCTCCCCTAGCCGGCTGCTAGCTCCGTTAAGTAGCTTGTTTTAGGTTCGTTTTGGACAAAATGTCTCAAACAAACTCCGGCAGTAGCGATAATGTGAGCGAATAGTCTGCGCTGAAGGAGGAACTGAACATGCCCTGTTTGGATTCTGACTGGATTTTCAGACAAATTAATAAAAATCAAACTTTAAATTAAAGCTTTTGAGCTGCAGCTTTTCCACTCTCATTCTTGACTTTCCCCAGGTGTAATGTTTTATCAATACAATGTAAAGACCTTTTCAGTTTCCTTAACGCGTAGCCTCTATATTTTACTGAACCGATCTGTACTATGGACCCCTGGATTTTAACTGTAGCCAGGACTTTAATTTAATTTCAATTAATTAATTACATAGACCTCAACGTGGTAAAAAAAATTTATGTCTGCTCCTAATGGCCCACGTTGGGTCCATTTTTGCTTCAAAAAAACGATCTGATGAGTCGTTGGAAAAGCATCTCAATGCTAAACATGTAGCAGCAGCACAGACGTCCCCGATGCTAATGTCAGCGTCCACAGTTCACATTTCTAAACGAGTTCCTGAAACACTGAGTGTTTACAATAGCAATCAATCTCATGGTTGAATAACTTAGATAATGTATTTGTTGTTGAGCTCATATGTCTATATATTCAATAAATTAGCAACAAAAAAGGTTTTTGATTTGAAAATATTGCTTATTTTGTTGACATGTGGTTTTCGATTAAAACCACATTTGAAAAAAATCAAAAACGATTTGAATCAAGTCCCACCACTATTGATGAGATACTGTGAAAACCTTCCTCCTCTTAATTCGCCCATCAAACGACTGTGTAGGTGCAACAGAATAGCATGAAAAGTGAATGTGAACATCGGCCCTACCTACCTTGTAATAAATTCAGCTAATAATTATTTGAACAGCAGGGGGCAGTCACAGACTGAGGGAAGGACTTAAAAGTCTAGTCAATAGAAGGTGAGAAAAAAGAGGATTCTGACAAAGAGACTCTATGCTCATGCATCTCTTCACAGTATACATCACATCCTTCATCCCGATGAGCACACACTATACAAAACAACAAGTTAGATATCAAAGAAAATGAAAGGCTTTCTGGGGTGGAAGGGTTGTGAATAGTGAGTGTGAGTTCTATTTACGAAGCAAGACAGCGATAGAAGTGAAAGGTGAAGGAGCTTCAACAGTTACCAAACATCATATATCCACAAGGTACCAGAATAATAATACAGTAATCTAGAGCAGGGCAGAAACAGAAAAGAGATTGATCACCATCTGTTTTAACCAATCAGCATAGTTTTCATGTCATCCATTGTTTATAACATGTATGCACTGAACGGTGTGGTTCTCCCTGTGGGATACTGTCTGCGCCTTAACAAGCACAGTGAGCTGAACAAGAGAGAGAGGAGACTGAGTGGAAAGCCCTGAGCCCTTAATGAATTCTCAATGGAGAAAAGTAGTTTTGTGATCTGTTTTCACATAAACAAACACGCAACATCTAAATAATGATAAGCAACACACACTTCATGTATTTGAAGACTTGGTGTTCTAGACAAACCACTTCATTTCCTCATGTTTCGACTATTATGATTTTAGCTACATCCAAGATCAACAGTGTAGCAGCAGCTTTAAGTGTTGTATTTATCTTGATGTACAAACGACAAAACCAACTGCGGTCCTCTCAGACGTTGCGGCAACAACACAAAGGTTCCTCTAAATTAATTACATTCTAATGACTGATTCATACGCAGCATGGTACTTGAGATATTTTCCAGTCTGGTGACTTGTGTAAAACAGGTCTGAACCTAAACGTTGATCGCTATACCCCCTTTACACTATTGGGTGTTTGTGTTTAGTTTTATGGTGCAGGACGACAGAACGCCTTTGGAAAATAACAATCTTGAATTGATTATTTTGTTTGATCCCCTAAGAAGCAAGGCTTTACCAGATGGATATGTCCGAAAAAACTCATCCACATGAGAACCAATAGTCTCAAACGTCATGTGTCCTCATTGGACATTTGCAGGCAATGCTCACTGAACTTAATTGGATTCAATTTTGATGTTTTGGTGAATGTTTCCATGGAAATCCTTATAGGAGCGTCTGAAAGTCCAATGGATGTCGCAATTGTGCACCGCTGCTACTCTGCAGGATTTATACCACTGCTACAAAAATGCTCCATCCATCCATTTTCCTGCATCCTTGTCCCTTACTGGGGTCTGGAGGTGCTGGTGTCAATCCCCAGCTGTCGTTTCGGGCGAGAGGCGACCCCCGCCACCCTGTACAGGTCACATGCACACGCACACTTACACCTAGGGACAATTTAGAGATTAACTTTGACAGTCATGTTTTTGGACTGTGGGAGGAAGCCGGAGTACCCGGCGAGAACCCACACATGCACAGGGAGAACATGCAAACTCCATGCAGAAAGACCGGGGCCGGGAATTTCAACAGCTCTACCAGCTGCGCCACTGGGCAGCCTACAAAAATGCTAACAATGTTTAATCTCAGTCTAGGCTGCTTTACTCTCCACAGGAGCAAACGGACAGACTGCTGTACGTACTGATCAAATTGCCAAAAGCTGACCAGATGAGAGTTGCTATAAATCTTAATAGAATCTCATCAGACAGTTGATGTTTAGATATAGAAAATATAGGATATAGAAGCAGTTGTTTGAAATATAAAATCTCAAAAAATCACAATTGAGATTTAAAGCTATACACCATATGGCTACAGTTCAGGCTACAGTTCAGAAATAAAACCTGGGATTGCTCTGGTTTTTACGGAGCCCCTAAGGGGACATGGAGAAAAAAAAAGAAAAGAAATCCCGACTTATTATCTCGAGATCCCGACTTTTTTTCTTTATTTTTCGCGGGATCTCGAGATAATAACTCGGGATCTCGACTTAGTTTCTCGGGATCTCGAGAAAGTAAGTCGGGATCTCGAGATAATAAGTCGGGATTTCTTTCCTTTTTTTTTTCTTCTCCATGTCCCCTTAGGGGCTACGTAGGTTTTTGAGTCTTAATGGGGAAGAATGTGGAGTTCTACATTCCTAGCAAAATGTATTTGATTATAAAGAGACACTATTATTGCAGAATAAGGAAAAATGTACTCAAAATTAGGTAAATGACATCTCCTTTCCTAATTTGTTGCGGTCTGCTTTACGCAGTCTCAAATAAGCCGAGGAGGCAGCTGGAGTTCACTGGATTAGTTGAGATACTGTGAGGTGAAACATGCAGGAAACTCAAACATCTCACAGGTCAGACTACAGACTGGGGCCATGACAATGATCGGCCCCAAGAAAATGTGACTGAAGTTATTGTGACAAAGAAGAAGGATCAGACTAACACTATGGGATGTTTTTTCAGCAATTTTGTTCAAACATTTTTTGTTAAATGAGTAAAAATCAGTTGATGTTTTTAGGTGTTTAAGCTGTACCTATGACAGTTTTGAGAATTCACAAAGAAAACGTTTCAAGCACCATCTTTTAGTTTCATGCCTACAAATTTGTCAATAGCTGCTTTTTATGGTTTTTCCTCAAGAGGAATCCATCCAAGTTTTGTCATTTTGAAGAGAAGAATTCCCTTCATGATGAAATAGTTATGTGCAAATAATTAGAAAGCCCCTGTCGTTTGAGCATGACGGTATTGTATCCTGTCAAGGTGAGACAGAAGTAGACATTGATGTAATGTGATTTCTTTTCATAGGAAATAAAGATGATCAGACAAATGTCAGGGTTTGGAGAGGAGTGTGGCAGTTGAGCTTTCTAAGTGACAGAAAGTCATTTGTGTATGCTTCCAGAGTTCGGTGTGTCAACTTAAGAAGATTTTGTCATGACTTTCCAACAGTATTACAATGGCTTTTTTAGGCTAAAAAGTTCAAAGACCAAGAAGACAAGAACCTCCGAAAGGAACAGAAACGTTCGTATCCTGTGTCTAAAAGAACATGTTGATAATACACAACATGTTATGTTCATATCCTGTGGACTGATGCAGGATATGTTTTTTCTGGGACTCCTAGGTTTTCAGGACCTGGATGATCTACTGGAACTAATGGGAACATAGATTCTGCTCTATCAAAAAAATTACATTAAATAAGATAAAAAAATATATCAAATTAAAAAAAATGCCTGCCAACCATGGGACATGGGTGTACAAAAAATGGATGGATGGATGGATGGATGGATGGATGGATGGATGGATGGATGGATGGACGGATGGATGGACGGATGGATGGAGACTACCCAATGGATTTTAATATGGTTTAGATAGCTTTTTATTCCACATTGAGTACAATAATTTCAAAACTGTACTATGTATTTCCTCAGGGAATCTTTTGTCTGAACTGCAAAAACACAAAACCTTACTTAGTTTTGATTAGTTTGTACTGCAAATAAACTATTAAACTAGGAATAAGACAAAATTAACTTACAAGTATCTTTTCAACAAGATTAGGAGTTTCTTTTGAGTCTATAACTGCCTGATATTGATTTAAAAAAAACTATTGTTTCCATTAGCAGATTTCTTTCACTTTTAATAAGGAAAATGTCGTGTTGTAAGTGAAAAATTTGCAAGTGGAATTAGTACTGATTTATTATAGGAGCTTGTTGACTCAAAACAAGCTCCTATTTATGCTGAAAAGTTACTTGTAGGTTAGTTTTGCTTTATTTCAAGTGTGCAAAGATATTTGCACCAGAAACTATATAAAAATACTTGGTAAGGTTTTGTGGTTTTGCAGTGTGCTGGTTGTTAATCTGAAACATCTAACTATAAAAAAAGACAAACATGGAGAAATCTGGAAAAGCAAATATTTTTCCACATCACCACACTTTTGGATATGGGAATAATGAGATTTTCACTTTTTTTATTTTTTAAGTCAAAACAGCTTTTCAATCCTGCCTTTTATTCAGTTACCTTTATGTTGAAGCTTCGTGTCTCTTGTTATCTCTTGTTGACTGTTTTCTTTTGCTGCTGTGTATACAAAGAGCCGTAGTTTCTGTTTCCAGCTGCAGTGATTCAGCAGGCTGTGCATGTTGAGCAGGGACTGTCCTTGACAAAAACAGCTACAGTGATGCATTATGCAAAGTTTAGGGTGATCTTAAGCAAAGGCTTCATTAACAGAATTTAATGGTTTTCTTTTTTACGGCCGCCTTGTTAAACAACTATGCATTTGCTAACACTGTGCATTTTTTTATGATCTTACCCTTCTATGGCCTTCCCATTAACTCGTTCTATTTTTAGAATGAGAGCCAGCTGTTGGTGCGCTCCATCCTGAGTAAGAATACAGATGACATCTGAATCAGGACGAAATAATCTGTTCCTCGCAGAGCAGAATGGGTCATTTAAAGACACTTGACCGCATAGCCGTCTGCTATGACGTCCATGATTATGAGGAAAATGGATTTTTTGCTGAAAACCAAAGAATAATTCATATTAATATCCAGCTGTTCTCACTAACTCACACAGGCACTGCGATGAGTGCTAGCATCAAATATTTGTGCCAGTTCAAGGTGACCTGTCATCCAAAAAATAGATTTTATAGTAATTACAAAAATGTGCAAGAAAATCCAGGGAGCCAAAGCAGAACAGAAAGCATAAACTCCAGGAAAAAGATGACAGGATACTGACAGGAAAGTAACAGAATTTAATGGGAGGAACCAGCGAAGACTGAGAGCAGGAGAGAGTTTAAAGTTTGCAGGCCAGGAGCTTTGCAAACCAACTTAGTTTGAGTTCAAATCAGCGTTCAGTGCAGCATATTTTTTATGATCTTCTTCATAATTTTTTATGAAGCCTCCCACTTCCAACATCTTGTTTCACAGTTTGTGAATGTGTTTTTTCAGTAACTACATCATAGAGATGCATAATCCAAAGATTTGGGAATTACAATTTCTAATGCACTTTGGGAATAAAAAACTGCTCCAATAACACTAGATTGCAACTAATACAGTTAAAGAGGTGCATAGCCTGCACTATTCTAAAGCATGCTAAAGTAAACTGTTAGTAAAGTAAAATATTTCCAAATCATTAAAATTCCTGTGACAGATGTGGACATCCTCTGTCGCAGGAGGATATCCTGTCACAGGACAGAGGATGACAGAGGACTGGTACTGAACGTGATCTGGTACTGATCAAGTTCAGTACCAGAACTTGATCATCAGTTCTGGTACTGACATTATTTAACAGCTTTTTGGTCTGATATAGACTCCATCAGGTTCTCCTGATCTGCCTACCATCTTACAGTTTCACCCCACTGACCAAAACCCAGTGACAAAAACCACACTTGCAGGTTAAAAAATAAAAAAAATTACAAAACGAAACAAAATCATGCCAGATTGCAAAGCCATGTCTTTATTCCTGTAAAATACCACTTGATCAAATAAAACTGTATACATTGTATTCAAGGGGAAAGAAGTGATGAATATACACACATATCTAAACATCCACTGACCAAATTTATAAAAACTTTATTCTATTTGTAAAAAACAAAAAGTTGAATACTTAGTCTTCCAAAAAATGTTGCAAATGGTCATCCCCCAACGCTGCCTTGTGCAATGTTGCCTTGTGACCTCAAGGTACCGTTACGCCCTCAACAGTTGATTTTTAATGGACACCATCAATGGATGTTTGGTAAACCCTCCACAGATTGCAAAGCCGTGCTGCTGCAGGAGCTGAATGTTGCTTTGAAACATAAAAGCCTTTCTACATATTGTGCTGGTTGTTTCTGCCTCTCTTTGATTGCCATTCATTCAAGCTGTTAAGAGTTGTTTTTACTTCGGCTCTGTCAATAGGACTCGGGTCAGGACTCCGTGCTCTTCAGCTTAAAACTTTCCGTCTTTTACTTTCAAACCATTTTCATGCTCTGTGCTTCGAGTTATCCCTGCTGGAAGACTGAAGACCTTGGCCTCAACTAGTTTTTTGATGGAGCAACACATTTTGCTCAAAAATGCTTTATTAATCTTCTGATTTTATCATTTATTTGAGCCATACAATGTCTCAAGCATCAAAGTATGAAAACAACTCTACAAAGTTCTGCAGTAAAAGTTGTCTTTTTTATGATAAATTGCACTGTATCTTCTGTGCTATCCATAGTTTGCAAGCAACACGTCTTGTGTTTTTTTGCTATCAGTGCATAAGACAGTAAGTCAGGTTTTCACCAGCTGGTCAACGTTACCAAACCTGTTTCAGGTCTTGACAAAAATACATTGAGCTCATTTAAAAAATAACAGAAAAATGTTGTCCATGTGTTGTTCCATAAGAACAACACAACTGAGAACCTAGAGAAGGAGGGTGTTAATTTTATCACAACGATCAGGTTAAAATTCTGTCAGCATCCAGCAAGAAATGCTGGTTCCTCACCAACCAACTGCAGTGGCAGACATCTTTATCTTAGGGCTCAGTGCAGTGTTGGTGTATGTCTCATGTTTCTCCACATAATCACTTTGTGCTTTATTTGTGAAACAGAGATGAACTACAATAGCTCATTGGAATATTACAATAGGTTATTGGAATATTATTCTGAAGACATCAGAATAAAAAACCCAGCAAATCCATCTAAACTCAGTTATTTCTCCACTCTGACCCTTATTATGCTTTTCATGCTATATGTAGTTGATGTACAGTATATGCAATTGAAAGAAAAAATAAGATGCTTGGCAAATGTTTGGAAAAATGTAACCAAATAACCCGGCAACTGAGGGGAATTATATGTGACAGACCAACATAAAACGCATATCAGTAGAGTGGATTGACACCTAGGCATGTAATGTAAAATATTTTCCCAATTAAATCCAAAGACGGTATTTAATCAGATAGTCTTAAACACGATCTTCAAAAGTCACAACTAGTGAACAAAATAATGAAAGTCCAACTATTCTGTGAAGAACATCAGAGTTTTCACATTTTTTCTAAATAAACAACATGATGAAAACCAAAGAACAGAACAAAAACGTCAGAGAGAAAGTTGTGAAGAAGTGAAAAATACTTTCCAACAACAGGCATGGCCGTCCAAATAAACTGACAGACCTGTCAGGGAAAGAATTAATCAGAGAAACAAGAATGAGGCCCTGTTGACTCTGGAGGTGGAAAAGGTCTGTCAAGAAGACATCTGTTATTCATGCATTCTGCAAATCTGGCATTTATGATAGAGTAGCAGAAAGAGAAAAACGGAAAAGTTCCGTTTGTAGTTGCCATGAGCTATTTGCAGGAAACAGCAAACATGTGAAAAAGGCTCTGATGAAATCAGAATTCGATAATTGAACCTCACCCTGAACTCATCATCAAAGGAGGGCGGCAGCATCGTGTTGGGAGGCTTTTCGACACCAGGGACAGGAAGCAAACAGATATGAAGAGAAGATGGATAAGGCTAAATACAGGGTGAACACTTCAGGTCTGCAAAGGACTTGAAACTTTGGGGGAGTTTCACCTTACAGTACAAAAACCACAAACATAGGGGCAGAGGTAGCATGGGAGAGTTCAGGTTTAAAGGGGACCTATCGCACAAAATTGTCTATTTGCATGATTTGTATTTCTAGAAACTATCAAAGTGCTATAAAAACAAACATCCAGCTGTTTTTTTGGCAATGAGTTCATATATTTTATTGTCTGAAAATGATCCATTTCCAAAAACGCCATATTATGAAGTCACAGTCAGCATGGACTGCCCCTCACCTAGCAATCGTTCAGAAACCACTTCCTACATCATTGATGGCGGTGCAGGAGGCTCCACTTCTGCTGCTCCACTAATGCTGCTTCTAGGCCTGTACACAGAGTCAAAGCTGTGCAGCTCTGCTGATGTCTGGAAGCATGGTCAGCAAATACTTATTTGCATAAAAATGTCAGAGACTTTAAAAAGTTCAATCTGAGAGAATCTCAAACAGAGAACTGAGGAGGCGAATCTCATTATTTGAGAATTACTTTGAGCAAAAAATCTATACGTTTATGAATCTATACTTTTGGAAAACATTGTTCTGTGATATCTTAAATTAACACTGCATTGGTGGAGAAATTCTCTCTTCTTCTTACCAAAACAGCCTCATTAAGCACAAAATTTAAGCCCTGCACTCATCTGTGGTAAGTAACTGGTGCAATTAGCAGTAAATTACTTCCTAAAAACTTCAGTGAACCTCACTGGATGATGGATTTTTTTTTTTTTTTTTGCTTTTAAGTTTAATCTAAACCACAAACAGTGTTGCTGTGAGCCAGAGACAGTTTTCACAGTTTTCAGGATATTAAACTAATTACGGTTTATGGTTTACACTAGAAGTCTGACAGCAGAGCATTAATTAAGCTTACAAGGTGCCTGAGAAGTTATATTTTTACTACTATAACAAATCATTTGAAATGGATCTGAAAACACTTAAAAACACTAGTGGAATAACTAATGAGCTGGAAGGCTAACAATTTTTTATTGAACCTTTTTTATTTCAGACTTTTTAATGCAATAACATGGCAGACTTTGATACAAAAACTAGATGCTGAGCAGATATTTTCCCTTTCCAGAATGAATTACTGTGTATTGTTTGAAATGTTTCCTTCTCATGTGCAGTTTTGTTCTCAGGACCTTCTCTCACTGAATTTGATCTGTTGTTGTCAGGTTTTATGGTATCAACAGCAAACAGAATCCAAAACTTGAAATGGAAAATCACCTGGTCCTTGTTTTACCTAAAGCATGACATGGGAGAAAATATCAAGAATAACTTATTCTCTGCTAAAAGTTTGTGGTATTTTTAAGATTTTGTCACATAACAAGAACTGCAATGTATTTTGGGGGGATTTTATGTGATAAAAACTTATTGATGTGATTCTAATTACATTTCTCATTTAGTGCAATTAAATAATTGCAAAATTGTGTTTTTTCAACATTAGCAGGATGACTACGTTTGCACACATTTGTTATGGAAATGCATCTCATGTCAGATTTATTCACAGGATGAACTCAGCTGGTGTGTTAGAGAATGGAAGCAGACAAACAGAACCAGGAAGACAGGTTGAGGAAAAAGTGGTGGAGAAATTTAAAATGCTACACAGGTAAAACCAAAATCTCTGAAGCTTTTAACATAATCTGATAACGGAAGAATTAAAACCGAAGCAATGAAGAAACAGCCGGAGAAAGATTTGAAATCTGAAGAAGAGTGGTGAGACAATAAGGCAATAGTTGTGATTCCATCAGTGTTTGTTTTTTTATGAACATTTTAAAGTATCAAATTAGAAAAGGTTTATGGAAAAGACAAAATTTGAAATAACTTCTTTAATTTTGCAGAAAAAAAAAAGATATTTTCTCCAGGCAACTTTTGGTTTTCCAACAAAACAGTTAGTGTGCTAAAAAGGCAACACAGAAACACATCTGCTGAATAAGTTCTGAAAACATGTGTTTATAGAAATTCCATTAAAAGACATAAACGCTCAGATTAAACTAATATAAATGGCTTCTGATAAGTTCACCTCTTTGATCATTTATGTCTCCTTTTTGATTCCATTTCACACCAATGTCATCATAGTCTTTATTTTGATGAATTGTTTATTATTGTTAGAAATACTCTAAACTGGCATCTAATTTACCTTACTAATTATTTGTTTTGAATCCTTTCTAATGGCTGCAGCTCTATTTCCTGTTTGAATCAGACCCTGAAAATTTAACTGAAATTATTTCTCCTAATTAAACCAACATACTGAGAAACCTGCTGGTGGATTTTATCTGCAGCAGTCAATCACATTTCCTGACAATACAATGTAAGTACACTTCAGAAAATGACTTTCAATCATCGGCTGTCAAAGCGAGTTAAACTTATCCAAAGCCAGTAGGAGTTAAAGTACTTTCAGTGTAAAATGTCCCGAGGCGGACGACTCCTCTCATGTCCAAAAACTAAGATATGAAGAGAGAAAAGCTGCAAAATGAGGAAGAGACACAATAAGCAGCCTCAATGTTGCCCTGTGGAGACTCACTGGAAGATCCACATCACTGTCATTTATTTATCAGTCCTAGCATTAGCATTGCAGGACAAGAAAACAATCAAAATCAACTAATAAGAACTGCACGTTAATTAAAATAAGGAACTTAAATCGAATAAAGACATAACGCTTATCAACAGGTTTTCATTCTTTCAGAAGCCTAAAGGAAACCGTTTACAGTCTCATCCTGAGTCCTACTACCTATTTGAATCAAAGTGGGGAAGATTAAAAGGAGGCTGCTCTGCCAGCTCACACAGAACCAGCTGGGTCTCCTGATGTGAGCTTCCAACACTCCTCTTTCTTGGCTTTAAAGACTTAAGGGGTCACAGGATAAACATCTGTTTCTGTGGTCCAGGAGGTTCTGTGGGACTGGCAGGCTGTCAGCTCTGGTACAGAGCTGGAGGTTCTCCACTTGGACCACTTACAGGACTGGGCTGGAAAAGAAGAGGGGGGGGGACTCTGAGGCTGGACACACATCCAGGTGAATGAAGAATCTGAAAGACAGTTTAAATAAACACATAAGTAAAAAATCCAAAGCTATCCATTCCCTCTGGTCTGCTTGGTCTAAACCGTTTAACTGGATCTGAAGTTTTCTTCAGGCCTCTCAGCCATGAATTCTGTCTGTCTGAATACAGACAGAATACCTGTCTGTCTGTATTCTCAGGTAGAGGACAGACAGACAGACAATCACAGTAGTGACTTTTAGAAGACGTTTTAGAGGCAGTACAAAACCAAACCGAAGTACAAAAAAATGAAAATGTGAATTTTGCATAATGTGTCCTCTTTAATATCAATGATGCAACAAACACCTTTGGAATGTAATACAAAAAATCATGCAGCAGAAAATAGGAAAGAACCACAGAGACTTATGATTAAAAAAAAACAAGTAGAGGTTTTTGAGTGCGGCCGCTCAGTCAGGCACTGCAGACATGAGCAAAGAATCAGTGGGAGGAACAGGAGAGTCGGCTGAAGTGATTATTGCCATGATATTTACAGCTTCACATGAGATTGCCCTTTGCTGTGCTCTTGTTTAACCAAGCTTTATTGGAATCAAGTGATCTGATCGGCCCGACTGCAGAACTCTACCTGCATTAGAAAAACTGATTAAAAACTTATCATATCATACAAGAACAAAACCGCATTGTTTTGGTCACTTCTCGGTTTAATATGAACGCAGCTACTTGCTCATTACTTTTTGCAGACACAACGGGGGATTGCTTTTATTGCAGCACAAATAAGTATATTCTTCAAATTACAGACACATTGCTCTGGAGCATTGTTTGAACTTTCATACATTTTGTCATTTGACATCAAATTTGTATGTGTTTTTGTGGGGATCAGTTTCCTCTGCAACCAACTGCCTGCACAAGTTAGTAAGTAGCATGTGGACCAACCTGTGTGTGGTTTCATCTCAGACAGCGAAGGCCTCAGAGGTTCAAAGACGAAAATTTGTGAACAAACAGAATGATGAAGAGCGACAGCAGACAAGCTGTCTGGATAAAGTTGTGGAAAGGTTAGAGCAGGTTAGGTTGTAAAGCAATATCTTCAGTTATGAACAAAGGCTCTTTGGAAGCTTTTGAAATGAGAAGGTGGCTCACGGCTACCTGACTGGTCTGTCATGATTTTCATTTTACCTGCAGTTTGGGAGTTATTTAGAAATGTTGAAAAATATCAACTTCCACCTTCCATTAAACTCCTTTCTAGCAAAGTTGCTTTACACAGTGCAGTTCAGTCCTCTTTACTGCAGTTACATCAACTGAGCCACAATCACAGTTCAACCAGAAAGCTCTGTCATATCAATGGTGCAACAAACACCTTTGGAGAGCAATGCACAAAACAATCATGCAAAAAGAATGTAAAAAAAGGCTGGACACTGAGAGACATCAATGTCATGGACATTACCTTCTTATCCAGCTTTCAGCAGCCTGCACTGCTCATTTACTTTCTTGTTCAGTCCCTCTAGTATTAAATAATTTTTTGGTGAAGGCTTTGCAATCAAAATCACTGATTTTTGTGGCGCTAGATTAAAAATAATCAGAAGGAATGTTGATTTTTTTCCTCATTAACCCCCTCATAATCTAAATCTAGAAGAAAAAACACTATCAACTGATCTGAAATGAGGATGAGATGAAACTCAGATGAAACTTTCTCTGGCTGGCCTCATATTTAATCCCATAATTTGTTACAACAAACTTCAGCCTCTGCCTGCAATATTATTTTCCAGAGCAGATATTCGTTCTAAGAGGCTGGCTGCCGACTTCACACTCAGGAACTCATTTAAAATTTTGACATAAATAAAGAGGGTCTTAAACAGATCTGTCCGTTTATGACCTAAGTGCCATAACCCAGCTTTAAGACGGGTCTGTCTTAAAGCTACAATCTAAATTTCATCTGACCCCAAATCATTTTTTTCACTATTGGCAGGTCAGGACTTTTGCAGACCAACTTAGTTTGTGTTCAAATCATCGTTGGATGCAGCATTTTTTTTTATGATCACCTTATTAAACCTCCCACTTCCAGACGCTTGTTTCACAGTTTGTGAATGTTTTATATATCATCCATTCATAGAATAACATGCACTGTGGGATCGCACTCTGATAGGAATAAAGGACTGCTCTACTAACACTGGACTGCAGCTAATCCAGTTTAAAGTGGTGCATCACCTGCTAAAGCACGCCTTAGTGAAATGTTCCCAAATCTTCCAAGTGTTTGCAACAGATATGGACACCCTAATGCTGCCCTTGGACATCAGTTCTGGTACTGCCGTTATTTAACAGCTTTTTGGTCTGATATGTTGTGTCTTTATTGAGCTGCATACAGACTGCAGATAACTTCAGCCTCATTGCTCTCTTCGGGGTACTTGACTCCTGCTCTGCTCTTCCACTGCCTGTGAGACAGGCTCTCTCTTCTGGGAGGGTTGTGGCAGTCTGCTCACCTCCCGCTTTTCAGTGCTGGCTGAATAACATGTTGTTGTTTTTTTTGTTTACATCTTGAAATAATACA
Source organism: Phalloptychus januarius (assembly GCA_902982915.1). Lineage (NCBI taxonomy): Eukaryota > Metazoa > Chordata > Actinopteri > Cyprinodontiformes > Poeciliidae > Phalloptychus > Phalloptychus januarius. Next base: position 996,827 of record CADWAE010000121.1, read on the forward strand.
TTTCAGTGAAAATGTTCCCAGATATGTTGGGACTTGGGGGCCATTCCTCAAATATATGAGCAGTTCCACTCAGAGCACATGTATCTTTATACAATGACTGTGGCATAGCTGAATATTAAAATTTTTTATAAGTGTTTATTTTTCTTCTCATTTTCTAATTTTTCTTACTTTGTTGATGTATTATTTTGGGGTGGTTGGGTTTGAGTGCTACTTTTTGGGATTGTGTCTGTTTGTCTCTTTTGCAATATTAATGACAGTTGAAAGTTATTCTTGCTGCATGAACATATCAATGGATGAAGAGGAGGGAGGAGATCTCAGCGCTGTAAACATCCAGCTGCATTGACTGGTCTTAGCTGACTGATCAATATGATGGAAGTAAATGTATGCTGATGACTGTCCTGATGCCATTACTGCTCTGTTGACAGTAACTTGTTGTTGAATGTGAATATATATGTGAATACTGATGGATGTTCAGGTATGAGGTCTGTGTCATATGCATCATGCAGGCTGTTCAAATGAATTTACTACTTTAATGTCATGTTTGAATAATGTGACTCTGGTACAGACACAATTATGGACAACATAAGCAGTTTTAAATAGCTTATTAGAAAATGAGTTTGTGGGCTGATGTTTGGGAGAACTGGAAAATAAAAAGAGATTAGACTGATATATGATCCAGGACATGATGTATGATAAAGAATGAACTGAATGCTGGTTGTTGTTGTTTTACTTGGTGAAGTTGCAGAGCAGAGGGTGCTGAATACCTGACAGCTCTGAGGTTGGCAGGTTGGATAGGGAAACAGTGAAGTGTGCTTTGTGTCTTTTCCTTGAGGAGAGGTGAAGAGGCAGGCAGAGGGCGGACAGGCAGGTGAGCACTGCACAAGGGGTTTGGTATGTTCCAGCAGCCTGTTCCAGGTGACAAGGAGAGGGAGAGATTCCGGTACAAGGAAGGGAAACCTGGAGATCAGCGCGGAAGCTAACAGGCACTCGGTTTGAATAAACGTCAAAGGTTCTCAAAAGCAAAGTGGCAGAGCCAAGGGATAAAGAACTAGTGAGGGGGACAATTATTCTCAACAACTAGGGAGACACTTTACCACAGAGAGGCAAAGTAAACTGGCAACTCACCCTCAGCCAGCCGTTTGAGCAGTTTCCCTGATGAGCCTGATGAGCTGCGGCTCTAAGCCTGCTGAGAGGAAGACAAGCTCACATTCACACGCACACCCCCACACCCACACACACACGCTGGGTCTGTGATAACCACAGATATGACATTTAAATACAAACAGAGTGGTTTGCATCATCCTCAACATGTTATTATCCAGCTCAGATTCTGCCAATCATCTTATTTCCAGTTACTGAAAGATCACATCACACTTGTTCTGTGTCTTCCCTTACTGACTAAAATGGTTCCAGGTTTGTGGCCAGGTCCAAAACCTGGGACCTTCTACAAAAGGAGATAAGTAGAAGGTTAACATATCTCCTTTTGGATGGTACGAGTGACCTTTTTTACATTTTTCCAACAGTAGGTAGACAAGAAGTTAGTAGAGAGAAAGGGAGAAGACATGTGACAAAGGTACAGAGGTCAGACAAACACAATAAGGACTAGAGCCTCTGCATGCGGGCGCCCACTCTACCGCTATGCCACGTGACACCCTGATTGGTTAACTTTGAACCAATCGGGTGTTGGGATTTTAAAGTTGATGGCAAAGTATAAAGACCACATGAAGATCATGAGATGAAAGATCTCATATGAAAGGTGTTGTTGTAAGTAGTTTCCTCAAACCATGCAAGGGACAAAACAGAGACATGTGCAGCAAGTTTCTGCTTTTTTATCTCCACATGGTCAAAAACTGCCTGTGGTGGACGAGCTTTCCCCATAGTGAGACATGTGGTCTCAACTGATCACAGAGAAGCTGGTCAGTTGATGGGATGAAGGATGGTTCTAACGATGTAATGTGCCTAAAGTTTGAGCAATCCTGCAGAAAACTTGTTAGATGCTAGAAAAAAACCTAAGGGCAGACACACCATAAGACACACCAAGCCAAGCACCTGTGAAACTCCTCCAGGTGTTGTGTTGGTGATGGTGTTTTATCGTATGTGTGGTTTACAACTGTATAGTGAACACAGCGATCATGGCAGAGAGGAATGACTATTTCGAGTTCACAAGTTCGTTGGAGGAAACACTAATTGGAGGACATAGTGACTGATTGACCAACTGCAACATCTCATTTTATTTTCCATGCTGTTGGAAAAAAAAGGAGAACGGGACGTTAAACTGCTACAGCGTACCAGAACCAGGAGGACGAGTTCAGTGTTTTAGTTCTCAAGACCTGGACAGTTGCTGCTCCAAATTACCAATCCTGTTCACTAGCTGAACAAACGACTTCAGGAAGCTGAGTGGTTGGGGGATGTTATAAAAAAAAAAAACATTAACAGAATTCAGACCAATCACAGATTATTTTAACATACAGAGAAGAGGGAAAAGTTTGCCTGGGAAGTTGCGACCAGAAGGGGTGGATGACATGAGGCTGAAACAAAATCAGTCATGCTTATGTTCTCATTTGCGACATTGAGAACCAGTTGCAGCAGTTTGGCTCAACCATGCAGAGCCGTCTGAGTCTAGGACAGAACTGCAGCCCTAACATAGTGTGTGTGTTAAAACGGCCCAGTCAAAGTCTAAATCTGAATCTAATTGAGAATCTACAATATTTAAAAGATACTCAGTGGCATATGTTAATTAAAAAGTTTTCAGCCAAATAAAGCACTGGTCATTTGCCGCCTTGATATTAGATTTTCATAAAGGAAGTCTTTGACAAGCATCTCCAAATAACAATGGGGAGAATCAATTTACTGAAATTGGAATATGGGATTAATGAAATGGCTTAACCACCTCGCTTATTGTCAGAATTATTATCAGTGCTATTATTTGATAGACTTTTGGTAATTCAATCACATTATAATTTAATTCCTTTCTAATTCAGGGGTTTAATTTCAACCGATAAGAGTCTGGTTCTGTTACATCAGAGTGCAGAAGAGATTAGAATGAATGTCGGCAACCTCTGTCATATTGAATATGCTTTATCTGCTGTGGCTGTGTCCAAACAGCAGGAGATCTGCTGCAGCTCTTCCAGCAGCCTCGGCACAAAGATGTAAAAAACTGGTCTGCACCTGCCCAGGACGGAGAGGAGATGATATCTATCTGCTTTCTCATCGTCTTTATTTCCTGAGATGCTTTGCCTTTAGAAGGCTGACTGTTCTTCAGAAAAAGACAGCTCATCAAGATGAGGTGAAGGGATGGGGCATGATCATGTAATCTCACAGGCAGGAAGAGGCTGAAGAGCACGCTTCCTGTCTGAAAAGCTGCAGCATTCGCATCAGAAAGTGTACAGAGCATGTAAGAAACTGATAAGGTTATGAACCCGTAATGTGTTCAATCAGGGAGAATCTTTGGGAGGATTCTGATCATGTTTCACTCCAACTTTTCATGCCCACCCTGTCCAAATGAAAACGAGTGCTCTTGAGAAATCTCCTACTCATGCTGAAATTGTGCTTTGTGCTTTGTCAAGTATCTAATTGCAGCAAGTTTTTAAATACAGCCATTAAAGACATGAAGTTGTATTAATTAAATGCTATAATCACAGTGCCCCAATGTGTGCTATAATCAACCTCACCATAAAGAAGAACTCTTGTTTCCTGAGTCTGACAGGACTGTAATCAACCAACCCTGATGAGTTCCTGATGAAGATGATGTGCAGCACCTCTGGTTCAGTGTGACAGAGAGAGTAGCTGCCTCCTGCTCAGGCTGCAGCCATAGATCTGTACAAACATTTAAACACAGTTTAATAATTATTTGGATATTATGAGTTCAAAATGGGTTTTGTTTCAGTCAAATTTGTACATAACTTTATTAGTAGTTGGCTTGACACAGATCCAAGCAAACATTTACCAGAACACATCTTGTCAAAGTTTAACAAAAATTAGCCTTATTCTTCAAATAGACAGCTCTGCAGACGGGGGCTTCATTAACAAACCACATGTTAGATCATCTTAATAACCTGCAAATTACCACAACTTTCCAGGATGTATCAGAACTGTTTGCTTTTTTAAACTGCAGCTTTTATCCCCTTTCACTTCAACCATTTAAAATGTAAAAGTCTTGAAATTATTTCTCACTCTTCCTATTTGAGCTCTCTACTACAAAACATAACATCCAATAAGAAAGCTGTCATACTTTTAAGAAATACAAGAAAAAAGTTAAAAAATCCCCAGCATTGTGGCACTATGACTGTAACTGGAGACAATCACTCTGGCATCACACAGTCACAACCTGCAGAGGAAGAGACAAGGAGTGCAACAGGGATTTCATCCGTACTTAATGATTACCAGAATAAACAGAAACACATGGTGACGTCCCCCGAATAAACATGGACAAAAAATAGCAACAACCCAGGCGCAGCTGAATGAGCCTCAGTCGTTGCAGTACTAGAACAGCATCAAATTGCTCCCAATGGTTATTTACTGGCTCAAAGGCCAGGGCTTTTATTTTGGGGCATCATGGTAAATGGCGGTGAAACACAATATTGAGATTTTCTGAATCCTTTTCTTTCCACATTTCAATCAGGCAGCACGTATTGTTGGTCTATCACATAAAATCATAATAAAATACCTCAACTTTGTGTTTGTGAAAGGACAAAATGTGAGCTAGTTCAAGAGGTATGAATATTTTTTAAGTCACTGTCTGTTCACTAGCATCACTTCTATCTAATGGGACTTAGATATGGGTCCTAATGGAGGCCAACAGCCACCATATTGAATGATAGCTTTATTGAAGTTGCAGGCCGTCTCTCTCAGTGAAACAGACCCCATATTTAAGGGCACAACCACGGCCGCCATGATGAATCAGTCATTTTCAGCGGCGATCCCAGCGGTGCGGCTGTTGTCGGACCCCAGAGAGGTCGGCCAGGGGAGTTTAGATGAAGCCACTGAGCTGGGTTGGATCAGGGGCCCCTGGCCAGAACGCTGAAGCCCTTCCATGAACGACAGATGGAGGACCGTAGTGAGCTGCGGCCACGTTCCCTCGACTCAGTCGGCTGCACCGGAAGAATCAACCAGCTGGGCTTTGAATCATCCCAGATCATCTGGCGTCTGTCGCCGCGGGTCCCAGCAGTGAAATCAAGACTTGCTTTTCCAGATGGAAGCGCAGACAATGCACAATATGTCCCAGCAGCACGCTCGGCAGAGCGGCGGGACCCGGGCGGCGGTGGCAGTCTTTTAACTTTCCCCACATCCGACATGCTGCTATTACTTCATCACAAGCTGTCAGTGCAAACCGAATGATTTATTTGATGGTGTTGCTTCAAATCTGCTGCTGCAGTGAACCCCAAAGATCAGGCTGGCCTCTTAAAGCGCATAGAAGAGAGCAGCAAGTATTAATGTCTGTCAATAAATCTGCTGCTTCATGTTTTAGGGAGAAGATTATTGACACTTATGTTCCATTGCTACTTGTGATTTCTCCTCAGTGCCCATCAGCAGTGAAGAGCAACACAACCCCGCTGTGTGTCTGTGTGGGGATTCTGTGTGTATGTTTGGCAATAGAGGCTCAGATTTAACGAGGCACACCTGGCCTTCATTCATAATGAAAGGAGCATTTCGTATTAATTCAGCAGAGGTCTCAGTGTCCAGGGTGATGTTGAACAGCTGTAGAGCTGCCATGATCGCTGCATTATGTATGATATCTCACATTTATTTACAGCCAAAGCACTGAAGTCTTCATTTGTTTTTAACTGTGAACCAAACAAAGACAGGCGTTCGACTAAATGTTGAATCATGAACAGAAAGGTGAAAAAAGAAAAGAGGGGCTTACATGTCTTTGGAAAACGCAAATTATTTTTCACAATGAAGCATCTGGTGGGTGGCTAAGGGGGGCAGCGGGGTGCCAACCTACACGCAGATGCAGATGTGTCCCTTGTGTGTGGATGTGTTTGCAGATGCGTCTCCTGGTTCAGGAATAACTGCACAACCCAAACATCTGCACTGATTAAAGATTAAACAAGGCCCCACAGGTTTATTTTTAAAGTCAGTGAGATTTTGCTGGCTTGCCTCAGAAACCTACAGTATATAAAATATAATTAATATATGAATGTGAGAAGGCTGATGATTTTCCTTAATGTGTTTTTCTTATAGATGATGGACGTCACGTTTAACCCGTAGACAGCTGATGTCTCTCCATTTACTGACTTTCCTTGCAGGTTCTATAACACATGAATGCTGCTGCATTTTTAATAGTTGAAAAAAGTGACAAAATCACAGTCAACCAGAACCAACTGCTTGGTGAATGAGTTTTTAAAAGCATCAAATGAGAATACCTAGCATTGGGTACTGAGAAAATCAAACAGTTTTTGGAGGCATAAATGAAATAAAAATATTTTATTTACATTTTTTTTATTAAACTGCAAAATTAAATACTTCTTTTTTCAAAAAAAATCACAAAACAGTTTTTATTTTGAATACATTTCATAAAATGAGCTGGTAAATTAAATAATTAGATAATTTTGCTCCAGGATTTCATTAAATTTTTAAGAAACTTTCCTTCCTCACCTATACTCAATGTAACACTGAGCACAAAACTGGATATTGTCCTCCAGAATTAGTCTAACTGTCAGATCCATGGCTGTTTCTTGTGCATGTACCAGTAAACAATGAATGAAATGTTTCCAAAGCACCTCCTACCTCAAGCAGAAACTGCCTTAAACAAGCTGAGTGTGAATATGTTGCATCCCACAGACATATCAGCACGGATGGAGGGAGAAAAACAAAAAGTTCGCAACTTTTACAAAGTGAGACAGTGTGAGTTCATGTGTGCACATAAAGATGCCAAATGCTTCCAGATGACTTTCTCATGTGACAATGAACTAAATTAGTATTAGTGATATAAAATGAGCGGTAAGTCTGTGTCCAGATTTTCCCATCCATATGTGTTTCTGGATCTGGTGCTGCAGGTCCACAGGATGCATTTAATGGCCTAATACCACCACATTGTACCTCTTTCAGTTTTTCTATATTTTGGACCTTCAAAAGAGATTTTTACACTTGTTGAATATTCTAGAGATGTCCATATAGAAGTTATTATCAGTAGTTTCTTTCCATCTCCTTCCTTCATCTTGTTACGATGCTCTCAGATTCCTGAATAAACTTTAAAGGGGGGTATAAAATTGTGGTATCTCACACATGCTGGCCAGCTGCAGCTTACTGTAAGGATGGAACAAACTTGCAATCTTTCATATTAATAACTGCACCTGTGAATTTTAAATGACAACTCTGCTGTGGGAAACATGAGTTGTCCTCATCTATCAGAATCATCCATGCAGAGATCTTAATGTTCCAACAAGCCCAGGTTTATGCTTCCAGATCCGGCTGGCGCTTCTGCTGATGTGGCCACATGCTGCGACGCCAGATGATCGTCACCCAGCTGCCCACCTCTGCATTCTCCCGCCTTGTGGTTGCTCACTAATGCTTTCTCTCCTCAGTGAGCGTCCTCTGGGCACATTCAAAAATGACATGCATGACATGTAAAGCTGGTGCAATATTTAATTAGCTGTTTTTATTTTAGCATAGTAGCAAGTAGTGATGGGTCCAGCAACGCCGATGCATCGACGCCGAGCTTGTGGAGCAACACCCCGAGTTGGTGCGCGAATCGCCATAACAAAGTTACGTGACCAATACAAAAACTGTTTCAAAGTTTTTCCGTTAACGGCATGCATCAGCCAGAGGGATCTGTGACCCTTTGCTGTTCCAGATGGATGGATCCTCTGAGACACTGGGACAACCAAAACACAATCTAACGGGTGTTTCTACAGATGGACAAGTTGTATCAAAAAAGCGCAAAAGACTCAATTTCAAAACATCAAAATTGAGAAAAACTTTTTTTTGTGAAAGAAACCCATCAAAAACAAAAAACTCCTACATGTCCACATGCTAACTTAGATTTTCACAATATGATACATGTTGACATTATTTATTGACTGTATCTAAATATATGAAAGATAATATAATTTAAATGAAAATAAATTACTGTAGCCTATGCTAAGCTAGCACTAGGCTACTTGAGCTAACCAGTCCTTACCACCAGATTCAATAAACAGTGTGAAACACAAAGAATTCCTAAAATATATGACAAATAGAAAGTATATATTTTGACTTAACACATTCAGAATAACTCAGTGTGGTTTCAGGACAGAGAAACTGGATGAAATTAAGAGAGTATCAAACACGAACATTTCCACAGAGTGCAACAGAGACAATAGGAAGTGACGCAGTGCATCTTACCTTTCTCTCAAAGGCGGTCATAGCCTGTTCGGTACCTTGAGCAAACCTCAACTCACCCCACCTCTCCACTAGGTTGTTGAAGGCAAACACCTCTTTTTTGTCTGCTTGTAACTATTTTTGAAATCGATGGCATGGTGTTACTTATGCCTTTCAGTTTCTACTGTTTTTCCAAGCACTGCACTCCCTGACCAAAGTTATGTTCAACAAAAATGAGAAGTTTTAAATAACATTCACATATAAGTATTCTCTGTTATTGTAGAGAGATTAAATCCAGATTGACTAGACTGATGTACAGTCATAACTGCCTCCATGAGATTATTTTGCTGATGTCTTTGATTATTTTACACCTGAGTGCTGCTGTGGAGCAAACTGCTCAAACTTCTGCTTTAAAAGACGTTGATTATCATTTAATCAATTTCTTTGATCCGCAGTGTTGAGCTGCTTTACCGTATCAGCTTATTATGATAATCACAAAGAAGGACCTGATCTTTTCTGCACTTAGCTTAAACTTTATTTTTGTCAACCAAATTCCTGAACCAGATGTTGTTTTCCTTCTTTAAGTACTTTATTTTTACCATTAGTGTAAAACTGAATAAAGATGCAACATAAAGGTATTTTTCTTATTGCTTGCTTTTGTTCAGATTCCTACCTAACACTGACAGCATAACATTGTCATAAAGTTGCTAAAATAATTAGGAGTCCTACTCTGTTAACCAGCTTGTTTGGTTGAAATAAATATGATCTCAAAAAGAAATTGTAGTTCATAATCATTCAGGTTGTTCCTTCAATCAGCTCCCCAATAGAAATTTGTTCAAATGTTTCTTTCCTTTTTATTTTTTAGCAGCTCACTAAGATTTAGCTGCTAAAAAATAGATTATCATTTTTGCCTTTTGCAAGTTTCTGACACTGTGAAAATTAGTGATGGGATGTGAATAAAAAATGAATTAATTGATAACATCATTTATCACATTTTCACCAAAAGGAAATGTTTGACTTAATAAGAACCCAGCATAATTTGAACCCAAAATGAAAACTACAACCCCATAAAGGTTAAGTGGTCTATACTGACGTTTATCATTTATATTAATGTATAACCAGGAACATCTCTACTTTGTGGTCAGACAGGATGACAAGCGGGAAGCAACGATTGATGTTTCAACCAACCTTTCCTAAAGCTATACCAAAAAAACAATATAACACTTGAAGTCATTCAGACAGACACCTACTGCAGATTCTGCTGAAAACCTCTTCACAAAACCCCACTTCAAAACAGAACAAAAAAAATCCAAACTGTCCCTTTAAATCCAGAACCGGACCCCTGTGCTGAGGGAGCCAGGAGTGGAGACGGCAAATATGCAGCTGTCTTAAAACACTCATCAAATGTTGCTTATGCAGCAGCCAGACACCAGCAAATCAATGATCCTTCAACTGTTAATCAATCACATCTCACTGTAATTCTCATAAGGCCACAGTAGCTTCATTACAGTTCTACAATTAACTCTGCCAGGAGAGTGATCGGCGCCATGATGCCTGTGATTAATGGGACCATAAGACCAGAAGGGGAGCAGTGAATTCAAATATAGATGTAAATTAATTACAGGATGGGTTTACAGTGGTTTATAGGTTCCGGTTTTGTTGATGTCTAATGATATCACTTAACATCACTTCAGTTGACAATAGTCAGGACGTGAAGTTTATTTAAAGCAAGAAGCCTTGCTGTTAAAAGACTTGAGTGTATTTAACTCCTTCCTTGTATAAACTGTCTTATAACACTATTGCTTTAATAAGGGAATGATGCTATATTAAAATTAAAGCTGTTCTCAAACGGAGGCAATTTTCTGCATTAAAATTGCATAAATCTGCTTATTGATCGGAGATCTAAGCTCTTCGACTTATGAAAAAACTAATAAATTGATGCTGGCACTTGTTTCTCTGGTTACTAGTAAGCGAGATTATTTGAAGAGTTACCAGTATCAGTGTGGAGCTGCATGTCCAGTTGCTTGATGTAGCATTGTTGCTTTCAGAGCGGGACTTGTAATGGGGTTTTCATAGATTTGGTGCTGAATCTCCATAAGGCTGATAGCTGCACATCATCAATTTAATCAACAGAAATAGAGATGTTCCAATATGGGTGTAATGCTTACATTTTAACACACACTAACATTTATATCAAAGTGTGTGTGTGTTAATACTAATAACTGTAGTGATTTGAGTTTTCTATGTGTTTATTTTTGAGTGTCCATGTTGTCCTCTCTTCCCCGTGACTGTTCCCAGGTGTGTCTCGATCTGTGATTAATCTGTATATTAATTATATTAATGACTAGGACCCGACAAAGACACAGAAACATAGTATTAGTCGTATGTCTTGTCTGTCCTGTATCGTCCATCGTGCAACCGGTTGCTACCAGTAGTGAATCTAGCGTTCCGTTCTTCTGTGCTGCCTGGTTCTGGACTTTATACTGCCAAATCATTATTAAAGTCATTATTATCATCATCTCTATCCGGGTCCTCAGCGTTTCTCGCATCACCACTCACCGCAACTCATGACAATAACAATATTGAGAATATCAAACTTTTATTTTTAATTACTTAAAATCTACCATTTAAATGTATTTTCCAGGCACATAGCATCATTATATAGCACAGTCAAGTAGGTCTGTTACCTTGAATTGTCATAAAAATGCTACATATCAAATATGACTTAACTTTGGAATTTATCACCGTACAATTTGGTTTCTGTCACTTTAAAATCTGCTGCACTTTCTGAAACTCCGCCTTCAGAAAGTCATCACAGCATGGCTCCAAATCAAGGCAACACTCCAGGTAGTCGATTTTACACAACAGGGCCCCTTTAAAGAAATGATCAAGTTGTAAAAGTGCAAAGAATAACCTTCACTGATTAATTGTCCTGTTACTATAGTTACAATCAAATACTGTAAGTTTAATCTTTTCTTTTTGTGTGAACACAATTATTACCAAATCTCAGTTATTGTTTTAAGCTCAGTCAATTAAACTCAACTTATCTGTCCAAGACTCCGAATCTGTTAGTGATGGTGAAGCTCCTGACAGAATGAGGGGCCCCAAATGAAACTTTGTTCAAGGCCCCATACAACCTTGCATCGTCCCTGCATGTGTGTACTGTAACAGAGTTACTGAAATACACTAAAAACAAAGAACATGTGAAATTTGCTTGTGTTGTATCACAGTAGTTTAGGTAAGGTAAGGTCATTTTACTTATGTAGCACATTTTCAGTAGCAAGGCAATACAAAGTGTTTTACAGGAAACCAAATAACAAACTAAAGGAAAGAGCAAAAGAGGAAAAAGAATCTAAAGTTGATCTAAAGTATGTAATCTAGGTGCTCCTGTTCAGGGTTGCTAAATAAATATCCTCTGGTCTAAATCCATCTCTGTGTTGGGAGAACAGGAGTCTGAAAAATGGTGTAACAATGTTGATCCAAAAGTGTCCTCTTAGTCTTTAGCAAGTGAAATGGGCAATAAATTGGCTTCAGATCAGGACTGACTTGATCATTTTCAACTTTTTAAGCTTCTCTTAATCATGGAAAGGAAATAAATCCATGGTAATTTCTGTTAAAATTTTCTCCATCAAAAATAATCAATAAAAAACAATCAATAAATCATGAATCTTATCTTCTCGTCCAGATTGAACCCACCTGAATTATCACCTTATCTCTCCACCCACATCTGGACACACTCTGTTTAGTCAGTCAAGTCTTTGCGGTTATCAAAGGTCAAGGAGATGTGAATAATTGAGCTATTCTATATGTGTCAAACTCAAGGCTTGCCATAACTTATTCAAATAAATTGAACTTTAAACATAACAGCTGTGTTCTTAAATATGTATAGTGCTAACTTACATGAATTTGAAGAGACGTTCAATATTTAATTTTGAGAAATATTTTCTGAACATCTTACAGAGAAGAGCAATATTTCCAAAAATGAAGACTAAACAGTTTTAAAAATGACTTAGCATCATTAGTTCAGAAATTAATGATTGCTTTCCATCCAGCGATGTGTAGACAGACCTCTCTAAGCAATGTCTGTTTTCTATTTCCTCGTACTGTTGAAACTCTCATCTACTTAGAGAAAAATAATTAACACAGCTGAATAAAAAATATCTATTGCACCATAAAACAAGGAAGCAAAATGATTTTAAAAGCCAATGTGGTCGAGGTAAACCTGTACAGTAGGGACGGGTGTGAAAAATTTAATACATAAAAAACATGTGACTTTCTCTTCCAGTTTAAACCAAAATTCCTCAAACAAGGAGAATTATTTAATGTTGCCTAAAACAAATCTGAACTCAGTCAGTCAGGTTCCGCCCCTTAGCAAAAGTAAATGAATGATGTTGGTTGGCATTTAGGTTTTAGGGTAATAAGCAGCTGCAACATATTAACATAATTTTCAATGTTAACTATGGGTCTTAGTGCTGTCAATCACCCTTATGTATGCACTGGTCTGACCCTCCCCTTTCCTCTCTGCTGGACTGCAGCTGCTTCCCCACAGCAGAGCCTGATATGAATGCTAAAGCTAGGGCTAGTTAGCATAAGGTCACACTGATAAGGTCGTAAAAAAACTGTTTTCCTGGAATGGTAAGGTGATTCTCTGCCATTAGCACATTTAGCAGCATGAACACTAGATAGACTGACAGTGCTAAGAGCCTCCTCCTGGCTCTGATTGGTTGTTCCTGACAGGAAGGAAGTGGAAGAGCTCAATCTTTTAACAAGTGATCCGATTCATATTATACAATCACACCATTGTAACAGTTGTAAACAAACTTATGTTGTAAAATATAACAGTTTTGTAAAAGATACATACAGCTGAAACTTCTACCTAATTAGAATGCAGATACTCTCAAATGGATTCTGTATCTAATTATTTTTAAGCAATAATATCCAAGACATACTCTTACTTGTCTTAGTTGTATGATAATTTTCTTCTTCTGAACTGACAGTTTTATCTGAAAGTAGTTTTTGAGAAGACAAAAAGATTGCCAGTTTATGAATTGTGTCCCCAAAGCCAAGATGACTCATGACAAGATCACAGCACCTCCTACACACAGTTGCTCACCATGCCACAAATATAGCATTACATTACAAATACAATGAAGGGCCTCACATATTATACCTGTGTATTGTCTTCGCCATCTGCCATACTCTATTTTTTCCTCAGTGATTTATTTTGTTGTGTATTGACAGCTTGTTTTCGGTAGATTCTTAGATCAGCATTTCATTGCTTCTTTGAAAATGGATTTTATAACAAAATGGCCAATACTTCATTTCTGTTATCTCAAGTATCGTATCAGCTGTCATCTCTAACTGAAATGACTGAGTCTATCTTGTTCAGGCAGAGGACAGAGGAAGAGATTCAATATGTCTGATTACTTTTGCTTCCCTTTGCATCCAGTCTCAGTTCAGTGGCACCACAAGAACCCAGCTGTGCACATTTGCATCACTTTTGTCCGAGACAACAACCTTCAAAGACACTAACAATTAACAATCTATAAAAATACTTATGGTCTGCATATGGAAGGTAAATGAGAAATTAACATTAATCAAAGTTATGGTGTTGTTATTGTATGTAGCTCTAAAAGTGCTGTCACCTCCTAGGAGCTGCAGTTTCCAAGCTTCACAGAGCAGCTCTCCCTGCAACTCTCCATTCAACTCCTTCAGACTAGCCAGCAGCAATTAGCAAACACCTGGTGGACCTGTGCATCTGCTGAGCTCATTATAGGAGCTACGTCTCAGAGCAACGCTGGTAAAACGTTATGATGTTGTGATGACTTCCTGAAGGCAGAGTTTCAGGAAGAGCAGGAAATTTTAAAGAGACAGAGGCCTAATTAAAAAGTGTTAAAAAACTGAAATGTTATGTATACATAGTCTTTTTCATGGCATGTATTTTCTGTTGATATTTTCTTCTTTTTGCTTTTTGTTTAGTATGTAATTTATTTTATAAGTTTAGGTTGAATTGCTTGTTTGTCTGGCAGAGGGACAAACAATGGAAATCAACCTTGGCTGTAATGGGGACCATTTATATTTGTGGTAAGTTCATCAATGCACAGATCCTTCATCATCAAATGAAGATAAATGACATGAAATTGTTAGCAGCAATAAGATTAGGGTTGATGAACTCATCAGTCAGCAGTGGTAGGGTCTAACGTTTTACACCTGATTTGTTTTCTGCTTAATCATTTTAATCAGTGCATTGGGTTCAGCCCACATCCTAACCTTATTAGGTTAACTGAGCCTATAACTATAATCTACCTAATAGGAATATGTTTTTCCTTTGTTAATATTCAGCCATATTCCGATTTCAGGTATAGTTTATATTTTTGAGTTCCAGTAAGGTTTTTTAGCTGCCTAAATAAATAATCAAACTGATCTTATGAGGGAATTAAACACATTGTATTTGAAAGACATTTTGAGTACAAACATAACAAAGGTATGAAATGTTCTCAAATTAATTTTTGACATTTTTAACCCTGCCTATGAGCTGGAATGAACTGTGAGGAAGTAATTGGAGGACATATTTTTGAGATATCTTCCAATTACATCTCTTAAACATGTAATTAGAAGATATGTATCAATCCAGTCGTATCAGATACTATCACCCTAATATCAATCCAATATCAATACTTGATATTTAGATCGATACCCCCAATCTTATTATGCACTACTTTGTGTTGGTCAGACACATAAAATCCCTATAAAGTACACTGATGTTTGTGATTGTAACACGACAAAATGTGAAAAAGTTCAAGCTCTGCTCATACTTTAGCAAAGCTCTTCAACTCAACCAGAGGTGTGTTGCTGTCCCCTTTACAAGATTGTTTTTGTATGTAAAATATGTCAAAACTCTGTTGAAACATAAAAGATATCATCAAAGCAATTGAGTTAGTCAAAGCAAATTAGAGTCTGTTTCCGTTCTACTTTGACTTTTGCTTTGGTTCTTTGTTGAAATGCGTTTCTGACCATTGCTCAAAAACAGAGTTCTGCTTGGATGGAACTCTCTTTTATCCTTAAGCCTCAAGTCACAATCAGACGGGTGTTTCTAGGGGCAACCATGTGAGTGTTCAGAACCATGTAATCCTGTGTGCTGGCCTAATGATGCTTTAAAAGCATGGGGTCTTCTGGAAACTCTAAAAGTCTTATTGTTAACTTGCTTCTAAAAAGAAATGTTTTTACTGTTTGTGTTGTGGTAGAAAGCAGAAAAAAACATTAGTAATAAAACCCTGACAAAGACTGGATTTCCTTTTTGATTTGCTGAATATTCCCACTGAGGGACAAAAATGTTATTTCTGTTCTAAATGGAAGAAAAGTCCAGATTTTTCCTCCATTTAGCTCATGAGGTTGGTTCTCATGCATGCACCTTCCAAACATGCATGCATTTTACCTAGGGGTCCTACCTCGGTAAACATGCATGCTTGTTAGGAAGGTGCAGGTTTTTCACTGTGAACATGACATTTCCTACAGTTTTTAGTCTTGTATTGTCTGTGAAGTCCTAGACTCTACTTATGCCATACTGAGGAGTTTTTTCAATATTTGTTCAGGACAGTGTGACTGGTTTCTGGGCTGCTCCACAAATTCTTTGCCAAAACTGATATAAGTGGAGAGCCAGAGCCAGGCCTGCAATATGGTGGCATCTCTCCTAGAAGAGTGGGTGTTAACTCAAATTGGTGAAATTTCTGAAAAAAAAAAAAAAAAACACCAAAAACAAGGAAAGGAATTGAAGATGAGACAGAAACAGAAGCAAAAGGAGAAAAACCTTTTCTGTGACCTTTGGGAATGTCACATTCATGGCATTTCACCAAGCACGGCTATTTACAGAAAAGAAATGACTAATTGCAACTGAGAGATCAGAATCCCAAGACTAATTATTTACTTCAGATAAATCATTACTAAAAGTAAAGAGTTTATATGTAAATTATTTTCTAAAACTATCTTTTTAAAATAAAACTGTGCATTGCACACTTACAGATAGTTTGCATCAGTAGGTCTGTTGTAGGATGTGGCCATGGTTTCCAGGGTTCTGTCCGTTCTCTGGTAAGTTGACAAGTCTGCTTATGAAAAGAGCTGAATAAAATATAAATTATTTTCCAGCTTTTTCTAGCTTGAAGCATTATTATTCCCCACAGGGTATTCAATTTTTCACGAGAACCTCACTTTGCTTTAAAAGCATACACGAGCCAAAAGCTGTTATATGCTGAATGCTTTTGTTTGGTGGACCTAGAAAAAAATTTGCTGACTACTCATAGACCTTATTTTAAAAAAAGAGCAGTGAGCTTTGAAATCAACAAATCCTTCCAAACCAGAGATTCTTTCCAATGAGTTCAACACTTAAAGGTCAATATTCTCATATTCTTTCTCTTTCATTCTGTTTCTTATTCTTTTCATTCTTGTCTTAATGAAAAGAATAAAAACTGCTTTTTTATATTGAAAAATAAAAGTCATCATATCATCTTAAAACTGATTGTAGATCAAACACTGTACACTTATACAGAGCAGACAGACCACTTCTCTCTAAGACACAATCTATTAACAAAATATACCATCCATCCATCCATTTTCCTGCACCCTTTTTCCCTTACTGGGGTCAGGAGGGTTGCTGGTGCCTATCTCCAGCTGTCATTTCGGGCGAGAGGCGGGGTCACCCTGGACAGGTCGCCAGTCTGTCGCAGGGCAACACAGAGACATACAGGACAAACAAACATGCACACACACCTAGGGAGAATTTAGAGAGGCCAATTAACCTGACAGTCATGTTTTTGGACTGTGGGAGGAAGCCGGAGTACCCGGAGAGAACCCACGCATGCCCAGGGAGAACATGCATCTCCATGCAGAAAGACCGGGGCCGGGAATCGAACCCAGAACCTTCTTGCTGCAAGGCAACAGCTCTACCAACTGCACCACTGGGCAGCCTAATTGGAATACTTTAGTCAAAAAACCCTTTAAGTAGGCCAGTACCAGTCTAGTTTACACTAATTTGTCAAATTGAAAAGAACAAGACAAACTAATAATAATCTACATGAAAAAAAACATAGTAACCAATAATTTGTTTTAAGGAATCTGGAATGAAGCTAAATTAGTTTTAAAAACTAACAGCGGTATTTTTCAATTGGTGTGTGTTCAAAAAACCAGTTAGACCATGTCTCCCTCTGCGCCCTGTCTAAATCCTTGAACATGTTTCAATTTTATTGCACAGTATGCTGTTGGAAAGATAATCTAATTGGAAACCAAGTGAGTCACATTGTGTGCTTTCTGAAGAGTATTTTGTAAAAAATAAAAATACAAACAGGACAGATTGGCGAATTCACTTTGTACTTCTTGTCCCATGCACTTTTTGAAATGGTTCTCACACCAGACATTGTTTTGGTCTCAATTTGTTTTAGAATATGCTTTTCTCTATGGTTTACTGCCAAAACCAGAGACTTTGCATTGTGACGCGATTCGGTAAGTACTGGTCGCCTGTGGGTGGAGCTTGGTAAAGAGAGAGACGTACACCATTAAAGGAGTATTACACCTTCTCAGGTTTTTAGACTTAGCTTGTTGAGTTAGGAGACAAGGCCTAAATGGCAAATGAGGAGAAAAAATATCATGACACCTTTTTATGTCTTTTTACCCACTTAAGTTAATTTTCCTTTTCCTGTGTCTTCACAAGAAACAAATCTGACAATATTTTAATCTAGAATGTTTCTTTTCTACATGCACATGACTTAAACATGAGAAAAAGAAAATTTGATTAAACTTATAAAATTGGTCTTCAAAAAAAAGTTTCTTTTTTTACCAACTGACAGCATGGATATTACTTCCATGACAAGCAGAGCAGCAACAAGACAAATGGTGAAGTTTCTCAATGACACTTCTGCAATGAGATGGAGGCTTGTGACCTCCCTATTCACAGAGAATGTGCTCCCTTCTGGCACGGCGGTGTAACTACACCTTAAAATGATCTCCATAGCCCTTTTTTCCATTTAGACCAATACAATTTATTTGTGATTATAGATTAGTGTGTCACCCAGGGTTGTTTTTACCCAATATTTTGGAGTGCATTTACAACCATTTTTTTTCAACATGGTTAAATCAAAGATACTCGAATTTGTCTCAAAAGAATGCTACTGACAAGGTTCTTGTTGTTACACTAATTAGGGTCTAACAGAATGTAAATTAGCTTATTTCCATCCATAGATTTCTCAGTGGAGAACACATTTGTTGAAAAATTGTTTATTTTGTCTTGTATATTTATGGTCTGGTACATACGAGTAGCTAGGGACTGAGAGCCAGCAAGAAAGAAGGAAATAAGGCCAGGCTGAAAGCAATTAACTTGTGTCATAAGAATATGCTGTTCCATTTCTACTCAGAAGGTAGGATTTTCAAATTTCATTTGAAAAAATAAAACGTAACTGCAAGCTTTTAATCAACTCCAACCTCCAAATCCAACAAGCTGTTTATTCATGCATTTGTTGGTTGGCATCCAAATTAATCAGTTTCATAAATGTCACTAACAACTCTGCACAATGTTTAGATGTACAAAATACATACAAACACTGAATGAACAAATAAATTATTTCCTGCTGGTATGATTTGTTTAAGTTGCTTGGTTTCTGAGGACATCAATTTTTAAATTCAACTAATTTTCTACATACAGCTGGAAGATGGTCAAGGTGGTTGGGACTAGTCCTGTCACAATAGTACATTTTTCTTGTCCCAGAAGTCATTCTGATCAACTATAATATTTTTATAAAGACATAATAATGCAGAAACATGTTCTCAAAGATCAACAAACTGTAAATGTTAATGAACATTTAGCACAGGAACTGAAAGACATTTAAATATCCAAAATAAATCAAATGAAAGATGAAGTCTCTCTAAATAAAACTGTTCTTAGAAAAGGAAGAGCTGAGACCAAAGAACCAGACTGAAGATGTTTGTCATCCAGTGTTTGGTAGAAAGAGAGAAAAGAGAAATACAATAAATTATGCAAAGGGAAATTATTGAGCTTTTGTTAAAATCATTATGTGCTTTGGGCTCATTATAATTATTTTTGTGTATTTCTTTCTAAATTATTTTGTATAGACTTAGTTGAATGACCTTTTGTTAATATATTTTGGAGTTTGGATAATTTGGTATTTTGGTAATTAATTTGATTATCTTAATTTATGGTGCTGTTGGTCCGTCTATAAATAGTCTTGGTTTTGACATGTTGTGGAGACCTGCCATTCCACTCGCTCCACCACCACCGGGATGCGTCCTGTCGCGGCGCACGTCTCCAGTCTCTGTAGACCGCAGCGGACGTCTCCAGCCTGCCACGCGGTAATTTTGTCAGCCTTTGTTTGTTTGCTGTTTCATTGTGATTTTGGCCAGGTGGGACCAGTTGTCCTGTTTTCAATCTTTCGTTTGCAGTAGACTCTTTGCTTTAGTCCGGTACTAGCAGGGGCTTCGACGGCCCTGTATTGGGTTGGCCCACTGCTGTACCGTTTTGTTCAGTTTGATCGGCTCAGCAGGTTCACTTTTCTGTTAATACTTTTGGAGTTTTGTTTTTCTCTTTTTTGGGACACGGGGAACTGGGGGTATTTACCTCAAGTTCAAGAAATTTCCAGAATAAAATCATTTTTTTGAACCCTCATCCTTGTCTCGTGCCCTTGGTGGACGCAACAGTCATGCAATAAACTGATTTATTGTTTATTATGACAGGCCTAGTGGTGACATTATTAGTTGCTTGCTTGAATCCACAGTATGGATTATTATAATTAACACTAACTCCTGGGTATTTTGTCTGATGATGCCTTTACTTTCAAACCCCATGGAAAATGTTGTGGAAAGGCTCAAATTAAATTTGAGTTATTTTATAACTCAACTTTACTTTGAGTTGTGGTTTTCAGTTTTTCATAAACTTTATATAATTCTAAAAATCAGCTCGTCACTGCAGCTTTGATGTCTGGTTGGATTATGGTGCTTTGTAATGTTGACTATCTCTACCTCTCTTCATCACAAAGTACAAAACGTCGACACAGTTACTGATGTGATGACCTGGCCTGACTGCCTGAAGCAATTCCCATTAGTTAACATTTATTTAAAGACATTACTTGGACTTCAGCAATTGCACTGAGAATGTTGACTGGTTGTTTTTGCTCACACAGCCGGTTCCTTCTTCTTGTCCCTTTTGCTTAGACTCGATTGGGTAAGAAGGCTTTTGTTCACTGTATACCAAAAAGCTGAACTTATATCACTGAGTGCTTTTACTTCCAAACTAAAAGTTCCTGAGGCTGATCTAAGAACACACACCTGTTTTTTTCATAGCTTGTCATTTTCTTTACACTGTTTTATTTTTCGTTGCGTCGTGGCAGGACTCACTTGAGGAAAAGGTTGTTTAATCTCAGTGGGATTTCTTCCTAGTTAAATTAAAAAAAAAAAAAAAAAAAAACTTGCATGACAGACTTTTTGTCATGTGTTCACAGTCCAGGATCACAATTAAAAAATGTTCTGAGATTTTCCCAGAGTGGAATCTGACTTAGGCAAAACAGTCTTTTTATTTTGTGAAGTTTATGGAATAAACTCCAACAAAAATGTGCAATTTGCTTCAACGTTTTTAAATGCTTTGCTTCTGACTTTTCTGACTTTTCCGATGTTCTTCCTCAAAGGTTAGTTTATATTTATGCCACCATGTTGACTCCCCAGAAAACAAGATGCGTCTCAATGGACCTTCCTGTCTCAACTACTGCAGGTCAGATCTAAACTTTAGTCATAACTTCCTAACCTAAAAATTGCTGCATTTATATTAACTAAATGGACAAATTGAAATGATGAAAATAACTTAGCTTAATGGAAACAAGCCAATTCAGGAAAAAAAGTCAAGTTTTTTTTATCAAAAGTTTGGTATATGGTTTTCAGCCGTATAGGTAGATGTATTTCATAGAGCTGCAATTTCTAAATAGATCTCATGAATCAGGTGAGTCGTGTGATTGGAAAATCACACAAATCACCAGATCTGAGCACATTTGTCATGGGAAGGCAGCTTCAATAGATATAAACATAAAAAAGCCAGGAAACTGGGCTAGCTGCTACTTTCCATGAGTTTAGCAAAGTCTTTTCATTACAGCACAATTATTTTTGGATCATCATTTGTAGAGACAAAGATGACAGCTGAGAAATAATAAAACCGATCATGTAAAACCATAACTTATCAGATCAGCTAGCAAGACCTGTCACACCTAGCAGGGGAAGGAAATTATTTAATGAGGGTGTTACCGAGCGGTCAAATTATAGCTGCAACTGCAAAGATCCATCACACCAGCTGGTAAAAATCAGCTCGTTAAAAATTAATTTGATTATCTTAATTTATGGTGCTGTTGGTCCGTCTATAAATAGTCTTGGTTTTGACATGTTGTGGAGACCTGCCATTCCACTCGCTCCACCACCACCGGGATGCGTCCTGTCGCGGCGCACGTCTCCAGTCTCTGTAGACCGCAGCGGACGTCTCCAGCCTGCCACGCGGTAATTTTGTCAGCCTTTGTTTGTTTGCTGTTTCATTGTGATTTTGGCCAGGTGGGACCAGTTGTCCTGTTTTCAATCTTTCGTTTGCAGTAGACTCTTTGCTTTAGTCCGGTACTAGCAGGGGCTTCGACGGCCCTGTATTGGGTTGGCCCACTGCTGTACCGTTTTGTTCAGTTTGATCGGCTCAGCAGGTTCACTTTTCTGTTAATACTTTTGGAGTTTTGTTTTTCTCTTTTTTGGGACACGGGGAACTGGGGGTATTTACCTCAAGTTCAAGAAATTTCCAGAATAAAATCATTTTTTTGAACCCTCATCTTTGTCTCGTGCCCTTGGTGGACGCAACAGTCATGCAATAAACTGATTTATTGTTTATTATGACAGGCCTAGTGGTGACATTATTAGTTGCTTGCTTGAATCCACAGTATGGATTATTATAATTAACACTAACTCCTGGGTATTTTGTCTGATGATGCCTTTACTTTCAAACCCCATGGAAAATGTTGTGGAAAGGCTCAAATTAAATTTGAGTTATTTTATAACTCAACTTTACTTTGAGTTGTGGTTTTCAGTTTTTCATAAACTTTATATAATTCTTAAAAATCAGCTCGTCACTGCAGCTTTGATGTCTGGTTGGATTATGGTGCTTTGTAATGTTGACTATCTCTACCTCTCTTCATCACAAAGTACAAAACGTCGACACAGTTACTGATGTGATGACCTGGCCTGACTGCCTGAAGCAATTCCCATTAGTTAACATTTATTTAAAGACATTACTTGGACTTCAGCAATTGCACTGAGAATGTTGACTGGTTGTTTTTGCTCACACAGCCGGTTCCTTCTTCTTGTCCCTTTTGCTTAGACTCGATTGGGTAAGAAGGCTTTTGTTCACTGTATACCAAAAAGCTGAACTTATATCACTGAGTGCTTTTACTTCCAAACTAAAAGTTCCTGAGGCTGATCTAAGAACACACACCTGTTTTTTTCATAGCTTGTCATTTTCTTTACACTGTTTTATTTTTCGTTGCGTCGTGGCAGGACTCACTTGAGGAAAAGGTTGTTTAATCTCAGTGGGATTTCTTCCTAGTTAAATTAAAAAAAAAAAAAAAAAACTTGCATGACAGACTTTTTGTCATGTGTTCACAGTCCAGGATCACAATTAAAAAATGTTCTGAGATTTTCCCAGAGTGGAATCTGACTTAGGCAAAACAGTCTTTTTATTTTGTGAAGTTTATGGAATAAACTCCAACAAAATGTGCAATTTGCTTCATTGTTTTTAAATGCTTTGCTTCTGACTTTTCTGACTTTTCCGATGTTCTTCCTCAAAGGTTAGTTTATATTTATGCCACCATGTTGACTCCCCAGAAAACAAGATGCGTCTCAATGGACCTTCCTGTCTCAACTACTGCAGGTCAGATCTAAACTTTAGTCATAACTTCCTAACCTAAAAATTGCTGCATTTATATTAACTAAATGGACAAATTGAAATGATGAAAATAACTTAGCTTAATGGAAACAAGCCAATTCAGGAAAAAAAGTCAAGTTTTTTTTATCAAAAGTTTGGTATATGGTTTTCAGCCGTATAGGTAGATGTATTTCATAGAGCTGCAATTTCTAAATAGATCTCATGAATCAGGTGAGTCGTGTGATTGGAAAATCACACAAATCACCAGATCTGAGCACATTTGTCATGGGAAGGCAGCTTCAATAGATATAAACATAAAAAAGCCAGGAAACTGGGCTAGCTGCTACTTTCCATGAGTTTAGCAAAGTCTTTTCATTACAGCACAATTATTTTTGGATCATCATTTGTAGAGACAAAGATGACAGCTGAGAAATAATAAAACCGATCATGTAAAACCATAACTTATCAGATCAGCTAGCAAGACCTGTCACACCTAGCAGGGGAAGGAAATTATTTAATGAGGGTGTTACCGAGCGGTCAAATTATAGCTGCAACTGCAAAGATCCATCACACCAGCTGGTGACAAACTGTGAAACCCAGCAAAAGAAGTGTTAGTTTTCTTCCTCACACTGTGACATGCCACAACCTCCCAGAGTGGAACCTACAGGAAATTCAGCTCCATGTGCCGTGATTTATCATACCATGTGAAAAAGAATAATTACATTGCTTCATGTCCTGCTGTGTCTTTGCTGCGTTGCACAATGCATGAACAACGGCCTGCAATCTCTACTATGGGCTGCTTTCTGTGGGTGAGGCTTTGTATCATTTGGCAACAGCAAAAACACAAAACAAAAATGGCAGCTTGTGATTTATGTCCTAGAAACATGTTGGAGTAAAAGCAGCAGTAAGACTAGCACCACTTCACAATGACAAACCGACGACTGATCAGACGTGTGGAAGGTCTAAAGTGTTTATTTGGAGTTTTATGTGGGTGAGATTTTTTTCTTCATGCTTGTGAGTCTCAGCAGGCGGGCATTTTTATTCAAATATGCCTTTTAAGGCAATCATTTCATATGCTAACATAAATCTTTCTTGATAACACAGCTCAGCAGGAAGCACTATGAGGAGATCAGTGAGACTCACAGGTGTGGATTATTCCATGTGAAGTGTTGTGGTGTATTGCATTTGTTAGCCTGAAAATAAAAGCTACGGTGCAGAAACTGATTTTCACATCATGTCATTATGTGTTTGGCATCAGGCTAATGTTGGAAATGTTGGAATCAATTACTTTTCCACCAGTGATTTATTTTTAAAATTCTACTGATTTTTTTCTGTTGTATATTGCAGTTTACCTTTTATTTTTCTTTTGTTATTATTTAAAACAAAGCTAATTGAAAAAACAATCAGCTAGCTTAAATCTGAGCATGGGGGAGTCGTTTCCCTCCCTGGGACCGCAGCGCTCACTGTGGTGCCCACAGAGCAGAGCTCTTTCTGGCCCGGACTCTGTGGGTTGTTGTCAATGCTTTCCCATTTTATTGGGCTCACCCAACTTGTTATGGGGGGGAAGCATGATGAGCCGAATCTGGGATGGTGCTATGACCATGCCAGAGGCAAATCTGCCCTCTGTGCCTCTCACGACGCATGAACAACGTGAACATGGAGACTTGAGAAGTTTAACAAGTGCACCATGGGACTGCAGACAGGAGGGAATGCTGTTTTTCAGAGGACAATTTATTAAAGGAAACAAGTTGCCTTAACCAAGCCAACCTGGCCAAATGTTAAAACCAAATTTGATTAGTCCTGTTTGAGTTCCACTTGCTTTCCTGTCTGATCTCTCCCTGCCTGGTAGAATTCCTGTTCCACAACTCAGAGTCCGGGAAAAAGATCTGCGAAAGCAAAACGCTATGCCCTGGTTTAAAAACACATCATGATGCCCTGCACCTGTAATTCATTCAACAAGAGAAATCAAAACTTGCTATGTGTCAAAGAGACCATCACTACCAACCAAGCATCCTGCCAGGAAAGTTTGTGATTCAACAACAGACCATTACAAATCAAAAGTTCAATGAAATCCCAAGCAAACATCTGCTGGTAGAAGGCTGTACAATCTTCCCACAGGTGAAATGAACAAGACAAATTCCTGACTTCTGTCCTGCTCATACACCACACTGATCGGCTGATCCCTTTGGGGCCCAGAAGGTGCACAAACACACATTACCAGTAAAAACACACAGCCCCCTTTGAACCCAGCTTTCTCTTACTAGGAGACATGAGGAACATACTGCCTGGCCCAGGCTTATGTGCAAGGCAAGCCGCATGCTAACTGTTAGACACATCACTTAACATCCTGATTGTGTTTCTCCAAGTCTTTCTTATTTCACTTTTTCTCTCTCTATATATATGTATATAAATGGAGTTTCCCAGTTTTCTATAATTTAATGGAGATTAGCTGATTAGCTCATATGTTCAAACCTCTAAGTAGGTTCTCCCAGTTTCAACCCTATCAACCAAATCCTCATGACGAAGGTGTGTGGGCATTAGGACAGCAAGGTCTGTCTCCTTAATAACCTTTCTGGAAGTTTAGAAGATAAATATTTCAGTCTAGATTTTGATACTGCTATCATCAGTATCAAAATCCTTCTAGATCAATGTTTCCCAACCCTGATCCTTAGGGGACACTGCTCTGCATGTTTAGATGTTTTCCTGCTTTAACAAATCTGATTCAGATAATTGTAGTTGAGCAAAAGTCTGTTTATCAGCCATCAATTTAAATCATGTGTTGAAGCCAGGAAATGCATAAAACATGCAGGGGAGTGTGCCGTGAGGTCTAGGGTCGAATAACACTGTTCTAGATGATTGTGTCTGTGATGCCAAACTGTGAAGCAAAAATAAAAAGCCAAATGCTTTTGCACCTCTTACTGTTACAGGTTCAGCTTTCTGCTCACACTATCATATTCAGCTAATTACAGAGTTCATTCAACAGGCATCAAACACAGCTAACACAGGGTAACAGGACAGATGGAAGACACAGTCTGACAAAAGTCTGGCATACTCACAAAATGTCAGATATTCTCCAAAAGGGTCTGATACTAGATCACAGAAAATGTCATTATGTCCAAAACATGCTGGGAGCCCTGGGTTATTAAATAAATGTCAATTTCCACCCACAAAGAACAAGTGTGAAAGAAAATCATTGACAGCTGTCAGTCTGCAAAGTTTTACAAAGCCAGTTCTGACCCTTTGGGACTCCAGGATTCATAGTTCCTGATCCAGCTATCAGACAGTATTGGCAAATATGACTTTCATATGATCAAGGTGAACTCTACTGTTGAAAAAGAACAATGACCAATCTTACATTTAGATGCAGCACTTTGATGATCTCCCTTACTTCTTGAATGGTGTTCTGTGTAGCAATCAAACAAAAGAGCAAGTTTTTGGACGATGTGGTTTCATTTAAATCTTGGCTAAACATAACGTCCTGTAGTCCTGCAGTCCTGACCTGTAGCCAAAGTTGGCGGTGGCAGTGTGAAGCAATAAAGCATCTGGTGATCCTTTATTGCTTCAGAATCTGGACCTGGTCCTGTAATCGATGGGGGAATGTGGTAGCCATTGGTTTGTGACCCAAACTGAATAACACAATCAACGCTCGCCACACATTCCAACTCCTGATTCGCCATGGCGGCGTGTATCTTAGACTTATACCAGGAGTTGTTTTGCATCCACCCAAACCTCCACCAGAAGCTCATCCAGATCACAGTGCTGTCCTCCACCTGGCAGTGGATCACCAGCTTCAGAGGCTCTCTCTCTCAACAGCTACAGTCAGTATGCCCAGATTCATACCAAGCCTATTTACTCAAATTCCACCTTGCCTTTTTCTTAAAAGCATTACATACTTGAAAAAAAAAATCCAGTAATTTATTTACTTATTATAAAATGTCTTCACTGAGATAAAAGTGGAACTGAAGAAAAAGGTAGAGGTAACAAAGCTTCAAAAAGAGGTCTTCAAATCTTTGTCATATAAAAACCATCTTTTACTGCAAATGTCAGCCACTGTCAAAGGAGTTCATATAATGTTGAAAAGGTACATCAGCTGCAGTTGAATCTATTTTGTACCTCGCAGGAAAATGGATTTGTACATCTTACCTAATTCTACATCCCCATGCTGGTGAATAGGTCGTCATATTCTTTCAACACTCTTCAAAGAAGGCAGAGGTGAGGAACGATGCAGTCGTTGCCATGGAACTGGTATGCTGCATGAGTTTTGAGGATGTCGAACCTGTGATGAAAAAAGCTGTGAAAAGTTCAAGGAAAGTCCGTGACGCACCTGCTGAAAGCAAACAAACTCCTTTTTCATCTGAAAGATTGAATGGAACTGAAATAGAAAACGGCAGAGAGGAGAAAAAGAGAACGGTAATGTACAGGCTGTCAAATTTTTAGGTTTCCATCTATCCCATGGATCCACATTAACCTGCTCAGGGTCATTAAAAGGTCAGGGACAACCAACTGCAGGCAGCGTATGCCTTGACTGGACTAAACTAAACTACCTTGACTTGACTAAAGCAAATGTTTACACTGCTGAAATTGAAGAAATCTGATAAATATCACTTTGGATATCTTTAGCATTTTTTTGACTTTTTCACAACCAGCAACATGAGTGTTCAGTTACTCTGCAAACTCTCATCTGTCAGTCAGGGCTCAAAGCATATTATCTCTTAAACAACCACAGGCAAGATGTGGACTGTGCATAGTATCGCCCATACTGGGTAGTATGGACTATATAGTCCATGCAACATAGTCTATACTACTATAGGTTATATTACTATATAACTCTATATAGACTATGGGCAATACCATAGACTATTTATTACTATGTAGACAATATAGTATAGACTACAATATATAGAGCCTTTTTGTTTCTAGATGTAATTCGCTGGTAAAGGCTTAAAAGTCTGACAGCTTGAATTGCAGTAAAACGTTTTTAGAAAGTGACTCAACTGAATGCAAATAGACTCGCAAAATAAAAAAAAACATAAAGCCATCTATCAGTTGTTTCCAGTTCATAGTACTTTCTACTTTGTTAGTCTTTTGCAAAAATGCCTATAAAATACATTGAAGTATTTGAATGAATGTAAAATGAACCAGTGCTGTGAGAGGTGAATGTATCTGCATGGCATGTGTTGAAAATCTGAATAACAAAAAAAGCTAAAGGCTTTTCAGAACTGGGCTCCCTGCTGCCATGCCTCACAATAGTTTGATACATTGTTTACTGTCCTCATCTACCCACACAGAGATTAGTACAAAAGATTCGGTGGAGGCTGGCCCTCACCAAATGGCTTCTTTTGTAAAGGTTAATGTAAAACAAATGATGTCCTCAGCGAATATATTAGCTGTAATTCTCTAAAACACATCTAATATATTAACCAAAGTACATTTTTCAGCTTCACGCCTCGGTTGATCTGAGCAGCTGCGTCTCTTGTTAAACAAGAGGTGTGTTAGGAATTAAAACCATCAAGTTGTTTCATTTTATTGCTCTCTCCCAAACCCGTCGGTTTGTTTTAACACCCCCACACGACGTTTAATGCCACGAAGAGCGACTAAACATTACAGCAAAGTGGTTCGTCTGACTCAGATATATCAGGATAAATGCAAAATAGAACAGAGAGGAACAAAGCCTGGCTGCTGCACAAAGATTAATTATGTAACTGTATTTGCTTTTAATAATCCAAGCACAGATAGCCCCCGACGCTGTGGATGCAGAGATATTAGCATATGAAGATAGCGGTGCAGACTCTGGCACACATCACGCCAGCTGCTTCACACTTAGATATGATGGCATAGCTGCGATCATGTGAATGTGGGAATATGTTGTGAATGTGCTGCTGGGGAGCCTGGGGTCGGATGTGACATGTGCTGCATGTGATTGATTGCACTGTTATTGCTAAGGACTCTCTTCCGGCTGCCTCGGGGACCCTTTTCGATCCATCCACTGTCTGTTTGTACTGCTGCTCATAAATTTTACAGCCATTGCTGGAACCCACGGGGAGCTTAAACAATTGCTTTATTGATGAATTTGTCTCATACAAGTGGAAGTGCCACACCAAGCTGGCAGGGGCCTTTCCACTTCACCAAAATGAATATTGTAAGGCCTCTTTTTTTAATCCAATAAGTTCATGTAGGTGATGATTGCTGTTGAAACTGTGTCCTGCCTTATTTGTTGTGGCTTTATTTTGTTCTCATCTCATGTTCATCTTTATAGAGGGGTAAAATCATGGTTTATGTTGTTTAGAAAGCTCTAAACTGTTTCATTGCCTTCCCTCTGGAGAAATAAATGTGAAAACATTAAGCAAGAATGGGTTTTGGATTTGGTATTAGCAGATTAAGAGTGCTTAATATGAAAGTAAGCACAGGCATTGTTCTTTGTAATGGATATGCTGCTGTTTGGTGCTGTGATGATGTCGCTGTAACACACTATTTCTCAAAGTATCCTGAGTATTCATCTTGTTTATTCATGCTTGAACTTTGAACAAGCCTCCAGTCACTAGGTTTCAACAGTGCTCAAAATAATCAAGACTGCTGGTTTAAACCAGCAGGTTTAAGCCTACTGTACAGACCTGAGAAGAGATGAAGAGGTTTGAGACAGTCAAAAGAGAGATGGCACAGACTGGCTATGGTTATAGTTGATGCTTTGAACTGGAGGCGACTGTGTATGCCAGCCTTGTCATCCATTGGCCTCATTCATGCGCTTATTTGGAAGGTCATCTTACAGACCAGGTCAGCATGTGAGGGCTGACCTTCAGAGAGTACTGCACCAACGCTGCATCAGTTGTAAAAGCCACACAGTTTGCTTGGTTCACATATGTTTAAAGCTTTGACCTTCTCATAGTCCCAGCTTGGTGCTCAGGAAGATGCCAGGGTCAGACAACTGGGATGCAATGGGGCCCATTTAATTTTGCTGTCTTTTGGTCGTCTTTTGCATCTCCATGTTTTTGTAACTTGACACAGATCACATGCACCACCTTTCACTCAAAGGTAATGATGTGGAAGGTGATCTTGCAGAGCAGGTTCATTTGTACCAGCATGAACACCCATTTTTGGAGAATGCTATACCAATGTCCGTGTCAAGTAAAAAAGCCACACCACTTGGATCAGGGAAATAAATGACAAGTCTCTTTGATTAGTAGACAGCTTTGACCGCTGATCAGCTATACAACAACTCTGAATCAAAAGTTCCAAACTGAATATTGATGGAGGCTCTCTCCTCATTTTCAGTAGGGACCTGCATTTACAGAACTTGAAAATCTGAAAAAAAAAAATCAGGTATAGAAGGTTTGGTTGTACAGTGTGTAGCATCGAGCCACAATGCAGGAGCAACACACCACACACACACACCCACACACACCAATTTCACTCACCACACTTGGTCAAACATCCAGTATGTATTTGGCCTCCACAACTTTAACCTTCAACTATGATAGAGATTTAGAGGTGCGTGATGTACTTAACTTTCCAACTTGTCCTGAACTGAGAGTGCACATTTCCCAAAATGTTGTTTAGGAAAAAATCATTTTGTACTACGAAAGTCAAACCTTGAAACTTTTGGAGGAAGACATATTGACATTCCAAGATTGAGCCGCAAAGAACTGCTGTGGCAACCAAGGAAAGAAAAATAATGAGCATCTGATTTCAGTCAGTAGTTCAACTCCTTATTCAGCAGGCTTTTGTTGGTCATTTGAGAGAACAGTTTACAGTGTGTGAGAGCACAGCGGCAGTGAGGGAATGTAATGCCAGTAGGCGGATTATTGGTGTTATTAGTCATGTGCTGCTGTACAAAGCCACCTAAGAGAACATGTGGAAGATATATTATGTCATTAAAGTCAGCACCTTGAATAGATCAAGGCCGTTTTCCAAGGATTTCTTAAAAGTTACCAAATCAGCAAGCCTCTGTCTATTTTTCCAGAATAAATATTGCAGGGAAAACATGTTTAATTCTCGCCAGGATTCGCTCCAGGTTCCTGGTGAGTCAACCAGGGGATGGGGAAATGGAGTATTAAAATATTTATCAGAGCGTTGCATATTCAGCAGCAGGCCTTTTGTGCATGCTCGTGTGATCTTTCACAACACGTTCACAAATGAAATATTTATCACATTTAAATAAAAAGCCACGTCCCGGGTCCCACCAAGAGGTTGGATGTGTGTGTCTGCGAGCAAGAGGGTGATGCGTGTTGTGCGCCATCAGGGATGATTGGTGTGGAGTCCCAGGCGGCAGGGCTACACCAAGCCTGCTGGAGTGGAGATATGAGACTCACCTACACATCTGCTCATTCACAGGGACAGGAATCAGACTGAGCTGATTTAGCACGCTGTGGAAGCAGAGGGGATCAGACAAGACAACGAGAACACTGTAGCAAAGCTTACTGCAGTTGCGGACTAATGGCCTTCATGAATATTTGCACAGCGCATTAATGAATGAAAGAGATTTAAAAAATTGAACCTTTAGAGTTTTTCAGTTCACTGATTTATTTTGTAATGTGTTGAATCCTGTTGACTGACTTTGAATTTATTCCAACTAGTCACTATTTTTTAGCTTCTTAAGAGTAGGTGATTTTTTTTTTCTGTGGGATTTTGGAATTAATCACTACATGCATTTCAACTGACCTTAAAATTGTGCAAATTGAAATTCCCAAAATAAATTTGCATAATGGAAATATGCCAATAAAAAAAAAAAAACGTGTTTTTTGATAAAAGATTCTTGCACTGGGATGTGGTTTTTAGTGTACTTTGTGAATCTTCAATGTTTATGAAAAGACGAAGTGGACAGGAAACGGTTTGATGGTGTGGCAGGTTTATTTGATGGCAAATCATGCAAATGAATTTATTTTAACAACATTAACAGAATTTAATGGAAACACCACAACTACGAAATTGTGTTTTTTCCACTTTAGCGGAATATTGACAACGTTTTGCGTTCATTTGTCATGGGAAACACAACTAATGTCTCAATAAAACCAATTTTTTAGATAATGACATAAAA
Organism: Phalloptychus januarius; assembly: GCA_902982915.1. Taxonomy (NCBI): domain Eukaryota; kingdom Metazoa; phylum Chordata; class Actinopteri; order Cyprinodontiformes; family Poeciliidae; genus Phalloptychus; species Phalloptychus januarius. Next base: position 1,029,094 of record CADWAE010000121.1, read on the forward strand.
ATCAAAAACACTCAACCTTCTTCCCAAGTTGGCAAACAACTTCACAAATACTCAATCCAGACATGTCTGTCCTTCTAAATGTCATGTGAATTTTTAGCAAACTTTTAAAATGTTGCAAAAAGAAAATGTGAATTAAGCATGTTTCCATCTACTGGTTTGGATCCTGTAGATGGAAGCCAGACTACTCAAAGTGTGATTTTGTGAGAGGTGAATCTGTGGCATGAATGTGGGTTCAAGGCAGTGACAGTGACACATCAACTCAGAAAGCAGGCATGTTAGGTCAAACTCATCACCTGGTTCTCTTGTGACAGCAAAATAACCCAAATTGGTTTGGTTTTAACCTAGCAGTGTTTTTTTTCTAGCAGTTTGATTTATGGAGCAATAACCCAAACCAACGGCACAAACTTAATTAGCATTGAAATAATCAACATGTGATGTTTTATGTACCAAATATTACCTCATCAATGTCAGTGAAAGCCAATCCAACATGATGAAACACCTTTATTTAAAGATGCAGGAAAACATATAACAAGCTGTAAATTACAAATAATAGTTTATCTTTTCTTGTAGTCTCAGAAATATGAATGTGTGAGAATACAACTGGAAAATACATCTGGGTTTACATCTATCACCTTTGACTAAAATCTTGGCTAAAGGATCCGGAGGGACGCAGCCACCTAGCGATCGGCAGTACCTGAATGGCTTTGTCCTGAAAAGGCCTCCAGTTCATTAAAGGTTAATGGTGCATTGATGATAAGTTTAAGTCACCTTTGCGCTTCCTGACTAATGGCACGCTCCTCGGATGCAGACGTGTTTCAGATTGGATGGATGTTCCACTCCTGGAATGAGGAGTGGAGGCCTTGCTGCTGGCCAGCGCAGTCATGCAGCTCTTTCCAGAGGAATCTTGGAAGCCTTTCGCTGACAGGAATTACAACAAAATGCACCTGTTTCCTCACCTCTAAAGACATATCAGTAAATCTTGTGGTAGTGCAAGGATAAATCTATGATATGCTCATAGTCCCGTGTCTCCTCATTGCTCCCGGCACAAGCACTGGATGTCACATTAGGCAGCAGCACTTAGATTTAGAACAGAATAGAAAGAAATTGAATAGGGTAAAATATAATGGATTTGGGTAATATTTGAATAATACCCAAAGGAAAATTATGCTGTTTCTGTAAGAAATATAATAAAAAAAATACTGTTAAAAAGGGGGGGGGGGGATTTATTTGAATAATTGTCTAATAATGTGTGAACTTAGAGCAACTTGAGCAACATTGGTCTTCCACAATCAGCTGAGGCGGCCCCAGAGCATTCCTCAGCATATAGTTCCATTATATGACTCACTAGATCAGATTCTGTTGCCCCGAGAGATCTTTGTAAAGAGTCATGTTCTCTCCAGTTCATAAAAGGTTTTCTAGCTGCAGGGGCCTAAACATGTCCCCCAAAATAATGCATGCTCTGTAATTTATGTAAACAGCCTAACCATTCTGTTTCCACTCAAATTAGCCCTTTATTATATGTAATGATTTCTGCCATTACATTGCCAAATAAGTTATACAGTCCCTGACTAATACTTATCTCTAAATGAAAAAAATTATAAAGTAAAATAATACATATTTCCCAGTGGAACTTGTGTCAGAAGGTGCATGCTTTCAAAAGTTTTCATACCTGTTCAATTATAATGCATTTTATTTCACAATTATGTGAAAATGATGCATACATTCATTGTATTTTGTGGGGATTTTAGTTTCTGTTGGTTTTGCATAGAGTGATGTGGATAGAAACGCATGGAGATATTTTGTGATACTATTGTGACAATGATAAAACAATGTATTATTTCCTTTACAGTTAACTATGTGGTTGCGACTGCATGGGACAGCATTCATATTCCCATAAACACACTGTTCTTGAAAAACATTCCTATTTGAAATAAGCTTCTTCAGCACTGCATTTACTTAAAGGGGCAGTATTATGTGTTTTTCAGGCACATAATGCCATTTTACTGCACAGTCAAGGAACCATCAGTTTAAAAATGACTTACATCAGATATGACTTAAAAACAATTTGACTTCCTAATTTAATGCCTTGAAATTGGGCCTCTGTCCCTTTAAAACCCCCTACTCTTTCTGAAACTCTGCCTTCAGGACGTCATCACAACATGGTTATTAACACTTTAACAACAAATTTACTAGTGTTGCTCTCAGAAGTAGCTCCTATAATGAGCTCAGCAGTTACATCCACTTGTTAACTAGCAAGTGTTTGCTAATTGCTGCTGGCTAGTCTGAAGGAGCCGAGAGGGGGAGATATAGGGGAGGAGAAAGATCATTAGCTTGGAAACCACAGCTTCGAGAAGGAGCTTCATCTCAAAAGTGGAGCTAGGTCCACCCAGGCATTTGAACAGCTGAATGGTTGCCATGGAGATTAAAGGATTTTTGGGGTCATCTGTATGCTGAAAAGCAGTGAGAAAGAGATGGTGAGTTTGAGGTTGTCGGAAAGTGGAACTTTGGGAAGAATCAGATTGATGTCATTTGAGATGAAGATAAACTTCCAGGAGGGGAGAAATACAGTAGTTTCCAGGGTATGGTCTCTTTGTGGGTGTCCTTGAAGAGATCCAGGATCCAGTGTGAGGTCTTGACAGAGTGAGTTCTTGTTGGTGATGTAGAGGCTGCTGTGGAGGGCGGACAGGTGAGTTCAGGTGCGAAGGAATGAGGAGCGAACCGACTCCCAGCTGAAAATCCAGGCATGATTATGGTTAAACTGCAGAGGTGAAGAAGGGACTCGGGCAACCAGTGGGTAACAATCCATGGCGTCATGAGGGGAGAAATCCAGAAAGCCAGTGACTTGGGCTTCACAGGGATATTTCCAAGGTGTCACAAGGAAACACCTGAGAGAGGCAACAAGGATACACAGTACAAGAAGGAACGTCAGAGAAAACATAGAGCGCTAGCTCAGTATGGCACCTCTGTGCCAGTAATGGTACTCTTACCATTACTGGCAAACACTCTGATCATCAAAGTGCTGGCAGCCTGCTCCTCATATACTCCGGGATGATTGGATGATGAATCACAGGTGCTGACCAGAGTCAGCGACACGCCCTCCAAAAGGCGTGCAGCCTCTAGGCACCATCTAGTGGATGAAGAGTGAAGCAGTAGGCAACAGAACAAACCCACAAAAAAACAAAACCCTGGTTTCCAATAAATATGGCTTTTTGAAAATATAAATTAAAATTTATTGAGACAATGATAAATCAATATTCTTGTCAAAAGACATTTTTCATTATAAATGATAAACAAGGACTGCCCAGTGGCGCAGCTGGTAGAGCTGTTGCCTTGCAGCAAGAAGGTCCTGGGTTCGACTCCCGGCCCAGGTCTTTCTGCATGGAGTTTGCATGTTCTCCCTGGGCATGCGTGGGTTCTCTCCGGGTACTCCTGCTTCCTCCCACAGTCCAAAAACATGAGTGTCAGGTTAATTGGTCTCTCTAAATTGTCCCTGTGGGGGTGTGTGTGTGTGTGTGTGCATATTTGTTTGTCCTGTGTGTCTCTGTGTTGCCCTGCGACAGACTGGCGACCTGTCCAGGGTGACCCCGCCTCTCACCCAAAACCATAGCTGGAGAGGCACCAGCAACCCTCCTGACCCCAGTAAGGGACAAGGGTGTTTGAAAATGGATGGAAATGATAAACAACACATAAAATGGTCAACCTTGAGTCTGAGTATTATCTGATAGCAAGACTTTTTTCCCCACTTATTCTGTATATTTTAGTTTTTTCAATCCTAGCAATGGTCTTTAAAAGAAAATCCAAGCAAAACTTTGAAATACTTCGGCCATCTCATCTGGCACAACAACCACACCATGTTCCTATCCAAACAGCCACTGGCCAGGTTTCACTGGAATGAGAGCAGCATTCTCACATACAGTGTAAATGTTTCTTTACTGCTGCCTTTGAGAGTATATATAAACCCCAGTGAAGGACAAATGTGATTAAAAACACAGAGCAGCACAGAGACAGAGGTACAGAGCTCTGACCTCAGATCAGATCATATTTGAAGTTTCTGAAAACGCCACACATTATTGTTTCATATATTTTGTTATATTCAACATATATCTATAGCTACAGTCATATTCAGTAAATTAAAAATATGTATTTCTGTAACTCAATTCATTTGGTAAATCACATTATACAAAGACAATTGTTTTCAGGCTTTCATTTTCTGCTCACAGCTAATGAGATCAGGACTTTTACATCGGATTACATCAGACCAATAAAAACATCTTTAATACATACATTTGGGATTAATGAAATATGTTTAATACTTAAATGTTGTTTTTAGAAGGTATTTTAATGAGATAAGAAAGCCTGGTCTGTTTTCAGATCTAATTGATTTATGTGACTGCATTTAAACCTGGTTTCCTGTGGTTCATATCTGGCACAGGGAATGAGATGAAAGCAAAACAACTTCATAAAGACTAATGATGTGAGTATAAGTGTTGAATCAGTAGTGCTGCTTTCCTTCTTTTCGTCTATTACTTTAGTTGTCTCAATAGAGACCTTAAGCAGGTATCAGCAGTGTGCTATTTCTGACCAGCCCTGCCTTATAGAGTCTGTACCTGGACTCCTATTATTTCACTTTTTATAAGCTGGCTCCATGATTTTGAAGCATAACCTGTTATGATGAGTACGATTCGCTTCAGGTTGTTGCAGATAGTGCTTATGCAGAGAGTGAGAAACAAGATGGTTTCTGAATCATGATTTCATTTATTATGGGAAAGATTTTTGAAACCAGCTTAGCCCTGCACAAAAATGCTTTGCTACATATCTAAATAGTTATATTCTTATGATTCATATGCACCAGCAGCAGCTTGGGTTGATTATTGCCAGACCAGATCCAAGTCAAAAGGCTCTGGCAGAAAATCCTGAAGGAGAATGTCCAGTTGTCAGTTTGTGATTGCTCAAGGACACTTGGGTTGTGTTCAAGGACAACGATCAAAAACAAGCCAGCAGGTTCCCCTCTGAATGGCCAAAAAAGGGACAGCATTAGATTTTTGGAGTGGCCTAGTCAAAGTCCAGTCTTATGTCCAATTATACATTTTAGACAGACAGCTTATTCTCTACATCCTCCAATGGGAATGGAGTAAAACAATTCCGAAAAGAGTAAGTCTAAAGCCTCTCTGCATCAGATACTGACTGCTACAGGCAGCCAGAGGAAGGACTGCAGAATTATGAGCTCTATGTTTCTGGTTTACACAGGCCTGTGAGGACAAATAAAGGCAGAATAGAATAGAATCATGGATGAGTTTCTCTAGATCTTGATGAGAGATCTCTAATCCTAGAAATGTTCTTCAGGTGATAGAAGGCCGGCTGTGTAACTGTCTTTAAGTGACTGTGAAAGTTCAGGTCAGAGTCCAGCACTACTCCCAGATTTCAGACTGATCTCTAGTTTCTTGCTGCCATAACTGAAGCTGTGTGTTATATCTTTATTGTTCCGCTTCCAAAAACCATTTCAGTTTTGTTTCTATTTGGTTAGAGAAAGTTTGACATTTAAGCTAAGCTGCTACTCAATGATTGGATGGGTTCAGTGTCACCTGGTGACATTTTAGAGCTGTGCATCATCTGCATAGCTATGGTAAATAGTTTTATTACTTATCCTAATCTGAGCTGTTGTAGCTCAGATGTTGTAGATGTTCAATAAAAGGAGACTAAAGATGGAGCCCTGGGGTTCCCCACATGTCAGTTTTCTTAGCTCTGATGAAACGTCTCTGTTCTTTCTGTAAGTCACAAACCAGTGAGGTTCTGTGCCAGAGAGTCCAACCCAGCTCTCCATCAGCTTCAGTAATATGTCATTCTGAGCCGAGGTCCAACAGAACCAGCACTGTGGTTCTTCCATATGCATATGGCTCTGAAAATATATAAACATCTCAACTAATGATGGTATGAATACATGGACAGATATTTGAGAGCGACTATAATCTTTATCATATCTTTGATTTGAAAAATACAAAGTGTGAGTTATTTCAGCACCAGCTTAGCCCTGCATGGAAAAAAATGTTTTTAAACAAAGACAAGGACAAAGGAACAAACAGATATGTTGGAAAACAACAGAGAAAAAGCTTAGGTTGCTTCTCGTGGAGGTCCAAGCGTCTCCAGAGACATCTTTATTTATTTCTCTGTTGCTGTTACCTCAGAAGCTCCCTGGGGGGTGGGGGGGGGGTCAGAGCCATAGCAGGCCGACACAGTCCTGCTGGTCTGCAGCTGAATGTGTTGTTATTCTGGTGGGCGAGTGTTGAAAATGTTCATCTTACTGAGAGTTTTGCTGTGGTGTTGAGCTTTTAGGACTGTTTTTACTCCCTCCTATAGTCACACTGTCACCTTCCTGTCTTTTTCCAAGCTGCATATTTGAACAGCGCAGCTGGAATCACAACCAGGCCGCTTTGTTTCAACAAAGTGGCCGAGATCCTGCCTCCGGTGTTTCATCTGCTTTCTTAACTGAGAAATGTGCTGTTTCCAGCACAGTCAGCCTTTCCATTAACCTGCTCTTATGGAGATTAATGTTGTTGTGATTGCTATTACCCCACCTTTTGTTATAGCCTGAGTGGACAGGACTGCAGCAGGGACGGGGAAGTAATGCTCATTTTTACAGCTAAAGCTGCAGAGATCAGTTCAATCCGAGGTCATTTCAGTTCATTTTTATCAAATCACACAACACAGCTGGACGTGTAATAATTTGGTTTATTTGTTCTTTCTTATTTGTCGTTCTTTGATTAAGATCAGCAAATTGTTTGAAATTGGCACTATGAATTGTTGTTTTTGTAGAGTGAAATTGTTTTCTTTTATTCTTTTGTGTAGCCGCCTCTGCCTTGAAACAATAGTCACTGTTCCTCACAGGAGGTAGCTGGCACCAAATTTTACTTTTCAAACTTTTTTTTTTTTGCTGAAGCTTCACATACTGAGAGAAGAAAACTATTCTCAGAGCCAAGAGAGGGAGAGAGAGCGGCGGGCCGTGGGGAGAGCATGCCTTCTTAGATGGGCGTCGATACAGATAATGTCTCACTTCTGACAGCGAAATTTGTTCTTAAGTTTCTGTGGCAGCAGCTCCGCTTCCTGCCAGAAAGCTTTCAAACAGAACGGATCGTCTCCGGTGATTCGTGTTTACGACCCAAAGCGACACCGTTCCCCTGGCAGAGTGGCTTTGTGGGGTGGCACACTGCCAGGCCACAAAGAGGCCCCCAGGTTGGCAGGGGCCACACATGACACAAACGGCAGGAACATCTCAGTAGCTCTGGCCTGCCGTTCAGAAGTTTGTGCAGGTAAAGAAAGGCATCTGTAAAGCCGCCCGCTCAGATCTGAAAACCAGTTGGTAACTGTGCTCAGCGGTGGAGTGAATCATGCCAATTAGTGTCCTCGTGATCCTTCCTTCCTGGAGAATTTAGATGAATGCCGCCATGGTTCTCTATAAGCAGCACTCGCTGAAAATATCAGCATCTGCACAAAGAGGCCATGCAAGATGACTGAGCGGCACTTGGCAATTTACTTTTTTCCCTCAGAGGCCTCTTCACTTCCTCACCATTCATGGGCAACAACATGCATCTGAAATGTTGCGTTTCTCTGACACATTTTCTGGTTAAGACACTTTTATTATTATGTGACATTTCTACAGATGTCTCGCTTTGCTCCACCTCAGTATTGATAGCTTGCAGGATAAGTGTAGTTTGTACTGCAACAGAGAAGAAAAGGCAAAGTGATGGCCTTAAAGAATGTCAATCTTAGTTCAACACTCAATAATATAATATGCTACTAGACTACATTAAGTTAGAGTTTTTCTGTAATGTAATAAAAAGTGTTGCTGATTATTTGTGGGGGGAGGAGAAAAAAGCTTTTCCTGTCTTCATTGCTGTTTTGTTTCTTACTCGTATTACAAATATAGATTTGTATATTTTTTATTAAACGTTTTTTGACAGTGAAATCTGCATAAAACATATTTGGCTATGAATTAACCAACATGGGTTTGTTAAAGAAATGCACAAAAATGAATATTTCAAGCCTTTTTGGCTTGAGGACATAGTAGTAGTTTTTAAAAAAGTGTTAAAAAAAGTTTATTTCTCCAAACATAACAGGCTCAACATTTAATTTCTTAAAATAAGTCAAAAAAGAAAACTAAACCCAAGTTGTAATGGTGATTTAGTTGAGCACAAGTTCAGACTAATTGCTCAAAGTTTATGTTGAGAGAATGTAATGCTGATTTTCTGATCAAATCCTGATTTGCCATTCAAAGAAACGTCACTATATGGAACCTGCTCTGTGAGTTACATCAGCCAGCTGTTATGTCCTGGGTTGGATTATTTTGAGTTCTTTAGACTCTTTCTTTGATAATATCAGTCTTGTTTCTGTTCAGTCCATCTTCGTGTTCTAGTTATGTTTATTCCTTGTCTCTAGCTATTCCTTCTTACTCTAGTTTAATTATGTTTTTTGCTCTAGTTATTCCCTAGTGTTAGATTTATTAGTCTCTTGTGTACTCTCTCTCGCTCCCTGTTCCTCTGCTCACACCTGCAAGCCGTTTCTAATCAGTCATTTGTTCCTTCTTCAGTATTCAACCTCCCCAGTATAAACAACTCTTTCTCAGTTCCTCCTGGCTGGTTTCTCTTGTCTCATCCCGTTACATCCTCATTCCACCCCGTGTTCTCCTCAAGTCTCCTTGCTGGCCTTTCCTTTGGATTTGTGTCTTGTGCTTAGCCCTGGCTCCCTGTGATTTTTGTAAATTTGTTTATTTTTTTTCATTGAACTATATTTGATGCTTCTGTCTGCTGGACTTGGGGTCCATTCACCAAACAAACATCATGCTAGTCTCTGCACTGTAATTTGTTTTTATCTTGCTATGACAAATGAAATGTAGAATAGAGATACTCAAGCCAGGATAAATCAATTGTATTATAAATGTGATCAAATACAGCCCAGAATATAAATCAAACTGTGAAATGGTGTTTGAATTCCAGCTGATGCAAACTTTGGTCTGTTTGGTGGCTAATGGTTAGCTAACTGCAATATTCATTCTGTTCTCAAAGTATCCAAGATGATCACAAACTATTTAATACTAGTGGAGCGTTTACAAGGCCACAACCAGTGAGATACGTCCTTATGAGCTGACTTACAACACAACAGGACAACTCTGCAACTATTTCATGACTTTAAAATAAGAATTACAAACAACACTTAAAAATAGGTGAAACTTGGGTGCTGTGGTGGTGCAGGGTTTAGCACAACCCACATATGGAGGCCTTAGTCCTCAACGCGTCCTGGCGAACCTTTGCCAGGTCGCCAGGCCGGCGACCCTCTTTCCTGTCCATTCACTGCTAAATAAAGGCCAGGAGAGCCAATAAAACCTTTAAAAAATAGGTAAAACTTCTCCAGAGGAATTCCCCCATTTACAGCAGCTTGGTAGTGATTTGTGTCACTGATGTCACTTTGAAGAGGTATAATAATAATAATAATAATAATACATCAGGTCTTATGGAGCTTTTTCAAACAATCAAAGTGAACCGTTTTAATATTTCAAGATATTTAATAAGATATGTTATCTTACTTATACTTCAAACTGATGTGACAGCGGTTTCAATTCAACTTAACTCCATTTAGTTCAGAAATAAGTTGGCTGTATAAAGAGAATGATAAAAAAAAAAGAGTCTGGCCTCAAAGTTTTTCAGTTTGCATCACTATTATTTTTCCAATAACTCTGTTTAATGCCACCAGTCAGCTGCACTTAGCTTCATTTGCATAGTTTGAAATCCACCTTAAGTTTAAAGTATGAACTAAAAAATGGATATATATATAAATGCCAAGCATTCATATATACACAGTGATTCATTTTTAATGGATACCAATAAAACTGTCTTACATGACAGAAAAAGTACACGTCTTTTTTTAAATGAACATTTCAGAACATATTGTTTATATGCATGAGTTATAAAGAGCTTTATTCTTAGCAGAAAATCAAACAGCTTGCAAAATTATACTTAGCTATTTCAGCTGCTGTAGTTATGCCACTGCGGTCTTTGAAGGGCCTTTTAAAGTATGATTAACAGAACCACTGGTGAGGCTTTAAAACTGTGATGATGGGTTTTTTTCCAAACTTTTCAAGTAGCTGCAGAAAGCACAGGTCTAAAAATACAAACAATTTTGGTCATGACAGACCAAAGAACGAGACAGCAGGAAAGGAAGGAAAACAATCAGAGTTTTCAAAACTGCTCAACCCTGCTGTAAAAATACAGAGCTGCATTAAAACAAAGAAAAAAAGTCAAACTAACATCATTAAGAGACACTTAAACCAAAATAGATTAATAAATATGATCCTAACAGATTTTATCCCACTGCTAGTCAGTGAAATGTCTCCTACTCAGTGTTTGATTCAAGTTATGCTGCAGATTATCTAAAAATGTTGACACAATATAAAAAACCAATGCCAGCTCAATAAAAACAACACTGCTTACTGCTTTACAATGGCATGTGTCAAGAGGTGGTATTTATATATAGCAGCAAGTCAACAATTATTTTGAAGACTCTAGTGTGGAAAGAGCGACAAATATGACTTGAGGATGACAGTTTGATGAGAACTAATGCATGATGGACAGACAACCGGATCGAAGCAACTCCAAACTGACAAGACCTGTGGGCTGGTGCTGGTGTTCCCAGGCAGGAGCTAAACCAAAGGTAAAGGCAGGAGAACCGGTGACCTGGTGACCTGGCAGAATGAGTAGCAGAGCCACATCAACCCACCCACTGTGGATGAGCTCCTGCCGCCGAGTTCACGAGAAATATGGGGAATCTGTACACTCCACTATACACTCCACTATGACAGTAGCTTGCAAAAGTGTTCATACACCTTGAACTTTTCCATATTGTGTCACGTTACAACCACAAAACATAAATATATTTCATTGGAATTTTTTTGTGAAAGATGTTGGAAATGATAATTCAATTATGTTAGTTTTAATTTTAAGCACATGTTTAAATATTAGACAGATCAATATTATCTTGAGTAGGCCTCAAATTTAAGTTAACATTTAGTTAGATTTAGCTCAACCAACAGTCTGATCAGTAGAACATTTTTCTTAGACATAATGTGCATGACTTGATAAAATTAGTCTAATTTGTAGTTTCGTTTTAATAGTACTAATTAGTGTCAAAATCATACTAACTTGGGTGTGTGTTATAGGATAAATAATAGGAGATTAATGTTGTAGTATTAAAACTGTTCAGGAATATGATAAAAGAGTTTTGGAAGAAAAATGTGCTAATACTAAGATCCAAAAGCAGTGGTGTAATTTAACAGCCCTGGAAGGAGTTCTGAATTATCTTCCTCCAGCAGCTCTGTGCCACTTTAAGTTTGCAGCAAAAGTCTGTTTTACTTGATGTGCCACTTGGTGGGACAACAGAAGGGGGTCTGCGTAGAGATAACTGTTTCCTGAACCCATATAAGGGTTGGGGTCCTTTGTCATGTGTTTGTGTAGGAGGACACCTGGAGACAGTCTAGGATCTCACACAGAGGTGTGGAATGCTGCTTCTCTCAGGACTCATCAGCCCAGCAACGACAGTCATAAACATTTGGAGCATCTTCCCTTTGAAATTTGAAACTTATTCTAATTAGAGAGCAGGAACCTCCCAGACTGCATAAATTAGAGAAGAGAACACACCTTCCTTTAAAAGTTTCGGAGCTGAAAGAATTAATCAGACCGTTGGGGTGCGGCGGCACCGGCGCTCTCTGGAGACGCAGGTCTTTGTATTTGTGCATTTTTCTGTTTCTTTCAGGTGATTGATGTTTGTCTTGTGGTTTTGAGTTTCTGATTGATTCTGGTGTGTTATTGGTGTGATTTGATGCATTTGTTTGTCTGAATAAACACTGGATATGTTTGAAGTAGAACCGTGAATGTTGTGAACTGCCCTTACGCACCGGGGAAACCCTCAACCCGGGAACAAGAGAGGAGACAACGAGCTAAAGGTGTTAATCATTATCCTCTCACTAAAGACCAACACAATTAAGAAGCATTAAGATGACATGATTCAAAATATATTTTTCAAATAAAAAACTGAAACATGCTGACAACACTACAATTAAAAAAAATCTGTGAAATCTGACCTCATCTTGTTAGTTTGTTGTCTAAATGAGAAGCTGGAGCCGATGCCATGGCGACCAGATGTTTTTCTGCTTGTATGGAGCTTTGCAGGAGACAGTGCAGCTCGCCAGTGGTGGTTCCCACATGACTGCACCAAAAATACCACCCCTCACCTCACACACACACTTTAACACACACTTCCACTCTAAAACGGTGGAGGAAACAAATGCATATTAACGACAGATAAGTAAAATAGTTGTTTTTTTCAAGCTTATATGACAAATTTGTTTGAGTTTACAATTGTTATAAAAAGTTTTCACCCCCTCAGAAGCTTTACCCCTTTTTTTTTTACCAAATAAAATATAAAAAAATCCTTTAATATAAAAGTGAAAACTGATTTCTTCAAAATAATGACAAATAAAACATACATGTATTTAAAATGTGATGGCACCGTCATGCATGAATGTTGAATTCAAGCATGAAGTTGTGTTTGTTGCAGTAAAGTGCAGCAATACTCCATGATGACATCACACAAACAAAATAAAAGATGTAGTAGAACTATTCACGAAAATATGTTTATCCCAAAATGTTACTCAAGTAAATGTAATTCAGTAAATGTAACTAGTTACCAGTGACGTCAGTAACGTGTTAACACGTTCCAGGCAACTCCCCACCCCAACCTGTTGCTGTGTGTTGCTGTTCAACTGACTGAATTAAAATGAAACTATTCTGTTCCTGAGAGTCTCAATGTTGGAACTAAAGGAGCAGCATCTTTAATTGCCATTTTAAAACACATTCATATTCAGTGACTTATTTGTCTATAGAGTCCATATTATGTCACTGTTACCCGATTTTATTTATTTTTTTTTAAGTTTTTGCTTTTCACTGCTGTAGTTTTCCTTGTTCTTATCACTGCCCAGCAGTCCACTTTCAGTTTGTTTTAGCATGTACCTCAAGAAGAAAGTTAAGGCATTAAGAAGACTTTTTCATGACAGAGTCTTTGGGATTTCTCTGGATTTTTATTTATTTATTTGGGTTTCATTTTTTTTCTCTACAGCTTGAAGACGTCTGCTTTCCAATATGCTGTTCATCACTTGTTTTTAGGCTGGTAAGTGCCACATCTTAACCAAGTGAACTGCCATGTGACTGAAAAATATTAATTGAGCTGTCAACGGTGCTGAAAAAGCAATGTAGATCAGTGGAGGGTACTTATGATGCCTTCCCCACAAAAGGCTTATTTTAATTAGGACTAATCTGATATGTTGTCAAACAATGCACTGTTAAGGAATTAATGCAGCAAAATTTGCATATTTTATTTGTTGCTGTGAAGACTGGCAGACAATTCATATGAAGATAGAATATGTATACATTTGGTGGGTTGGTTTTGCCACTTTTTGGTGAGTTTGATTTAATTAAAAAAATAGATATGGAAAATTTTTCACGTCAAAGGGGCAATTTGACTTAAAAAACACTTGTGATATTGTGTCTGGTTGTTTGGTTGCAAATAAATAAAGTTGATGTCATGCCCTTATTGCTGTTTCATACAGTAATTAAAACAAGGGAAGTAAAACTTGACAATTTCAGATCAAAAACATTTTAGGTTCATTTTTAGAAATTAACTGCTCAAGACAGAGCACTGAGGAACATGTTAGAGTGATTGTCGAAATGAACTCTGAGTTTAGGACTTACACCTGAGGATAATTGAAAGGGGCAGTTTTATGGTTTTGTGCTTTGCGTCATGTTATGTGTTATCAAAATATATCTGAAATTTTGCCTTGATTCTTTCATGCATGTTTGAGAAATCCTTTAATCTCCCATGGCAACCATTCAGCTGCGCAAAATGCCTGGGTGGACATAGCTCCGCCTTCTAGATGAAGCTCCTCCTTGGAACTGCAGTTTCCAAGCTTCCACGCTTCTGACTCACATATCAGCTCTCTCCCGTGACCTCTCCTTCAGTTCCTCCAGACTAGCCAGCAGCAATTAGCAAACACCTGATGAACTGAACATCTGCTGAGCTCATTACAGGTGTTACTTCTCAGAGCCACGCTGGAAAGAAAATGCTGCTAAAGGGTTAAGAGGGGAGCCATGTTGTGATGAATTTCTAAGGATGGAGTTTCAGAAGTAACAGGAGTTTTTAAAGAGTCAGAGGCCCAATTTCAAGGTGTGAAATTACAAAGAAAATGTTCTTTTAAGTCATACTTGATATACACATCATGTTTTTAACAACTGAAATTAATAGTAACTTGATTGTTTGTACTATAAAATGACACTATGTGCCAAAGGTACATAGAGTCATTCCTTTTAAGACGAATACCTTGACCTAGCAGTCGTGTCTTTGGACTCTGGGAGGAAGCTGGAGTACCTGGTGAGAATCCTGTCATGCATGAGGGGATGGTTGAACAAAAGTAATGCAACTTAACTAACAAGAAACATGTAGTAACAAGTATTATGTCATACAAAAGTGATATTTACTGATGTCTATAAACATCATACACCAGTGAGTGAGATTCAGATTCAGTTACTTGAGCCAATCTTTACTCATGTTGACTGAAAACTTAGATCATTAAATGAATAAAAAACAGGAGTTTTAATCAAGTAGACATGAAGTAAAGTGTCTCTGCATCTTAGCCAAATAACACATTTTAGAGACATACTGTACAACTCAGCTTATGGCGTTCCATCTGCTTAGCTCCTCTGTTCATTTGCACTGTTTCCTCAGTTCTCTTCCCACCCTCTGTTCTTTCCAAAAAAAGCTTTCTTCATAAACACACACACTTTCTATACATCCATTAGTATAGTTATTTCTTTACACTTTATGACCCATTAAAATATTCAAAGCCAAACACACATCCCTGCTTTATTGGCTAATAAAAATAGCTTGTTGCACATGCAGGGCCTGGCACAGCAGTGAAACTTTACTAGCAGAACTGAATATCCAGATTTGGATTTTTGTAATTTTATTTTATATTTATATTTATATATTTATATTTTCACAAATGAGCTGACTGAAGTGTAACTGGACCACAAAACTCTTGAGTAACGTGTTCAGTTAACTTGATTACATTAGTCCAGAAACTAAAACCCACTATTATTTATTACTGGCACTTATTACCATAAAACTTCTTATTAAGAGGAGAAGTAAAAGATTGATATAGAGTTCCTGTAATATTTCAAATGTATTTTGAAAGAATTATCTATTGTTAGAGAAAGTTTCAAAGTTCTGTAGAGATGGAGGGTCAATCACCATGGAAACATGTGACTTTCTTCTCAGTGGGCGGGGCTAAAGTGAAGTCATCGATTTAGCACACTTATGTGGATTTATAAGAAAGCTCATCAAATGTGATGTTGATCCAATTATACATCAGGGAGACGCAGCTGTTTGAAATACAGTTGATTCAAATTCCAACTTAATCCTCAGTAGTTTGGGGTTTGACCAAAAAAAAAGTTATGTGCAGTTTGTTAATATCAAGTTTATTTTAAAAGCACATCAACAACAATGTTGACCAAAGTACTTCACAAAGAGTAAAGCAAAAGCCTGATCCATTTTGTGCCGTAATAAACCTTTTTTTGTTCATTTTAAGAATGAACCAGACAAACAGCTTCAAAACTGACTCATGTTCTGCTTTGACATGGTTTCCAAATGAATGCTATAATTATAGCATTGAATAACATCATTTTATTGGTGAACATCTAACAGCTTAGTTATCACTGCACTTATTATCACATGAACAACTTTTTTTGTCCACTATAAGACAATAGACTCAGTAATTAAACTGACTGTTCTGAAAACGTCCTGTTATATAATTTCTCTGTTCATGATGCCAACAGCTACAGATAAGTTTTATTGGCATTACGGCAGATGGCCCATTCATAAATGTGCTGTACCACTGGTATTTTAAAAAAATCTTTTCCAAAGACTTCCAAGTCTCTGAGGTTGGAAGACCTCCATGCCATCACCCTGATCTTTAGCAGATTCAAGTTGGAACTCTGACCAGGTCACTTTAAAATGTTAAAATTACTTTAAAAAAAAAAATTTAAAAATTCTGGAAGAATAAAATGATTAATTTCAAACCAAATCTCAAACACATAGATATATGTTTTGAGCCAAATTTCATGTTAGACTCCATTCTGAACAAGGCAGTTCCAACCAAATCCAATCATTTGCATGTCCATAGTGGGACTCTATGTATCCAAATTGTTAGCATTCCACCTCATAACTTTACTGTGTTCAGCTTTTTTCTGACTTGTGGTTGAAATTTCTCCTGCAACTGTAGAAGAAAATGAGTTTTTTTGCTTTCATGCACACAGCATAAAATGAAGCTCAGTGGGCTCAGAAGGTGAGTGGATATAATCACCTAACAGCAGCGGCAGTAGAGTCGCAGGTCAGATTGGTTTGGTTTCTTTCAAGCAGGATGAAATAAAATGACCTCCTCTCTGGTTCAAAGAGAAGCCTCACAGCCCTCGCTGTTTGGCACATCTGTGCTTCCGTACTCCAGGTGAGAGGAAGTGGGTGGCTCATCCACTTCCTCTCACAGGCCATCCTGTATTCAGCCCGTATCTGAATATCTAAAGACTAAAGACAACTGCTTTATTCATTTAACCCAAATGCTGGTGCTTGCTTTTAGGATTGGTCATTCAGTCTGAATAAACTGGCTTTATTTTCCTGTGTATGAATGTTATTATCAAAATCCAGATGTGAATGAAAGTTTTATCAGATAGCATAATTCATTTGGAGCTAAATATCACAAAAAGTACAACCGTTTATTGTTTTTCTCTTACAGTAAAGCCTAACATGTTTATACCCCAGGCAGACTTAGGTTTAAAGTAATCTTTTAATTTCAACATATTTTTTCTGATGGGCAGTAATATGTGGCCGATCCAGGTTAGATGAGATGTAATCATATCACATATCATGCACGCAAAAATGAGTGGAAGTCAATACAAAGTACTCAGATCAATGAAAATACAATGTGTGCGTGTGAGCGTGCGTTTGGCTACGTTAAGAGAGGTAGCCAAATGCAACCTCTCTTAAGGTAACCAAATGCTACCTGTCCTATGGTTGGCTCTGTTGGCTACCTTAATCAGTTCGTTTAGGAGGAAGTGAATGTGGTTTTGGAAATCCATCATCGGTCCAACAAGTGTTTCCGGTTGAATTGTACTGGGATAACACCAAGGCAAGGGCATCTCAGCCTCACCACTGGAAGCGTTAAGGTTGGAGTCCATTCTACACTACACTACACTGCACGACAGTGAAATCATGATGTCATGGTTTCCTTATAATTCAGATTCAAAAATTGATCCAAAGGGAAATGAAATGTCGTTGTAACTCTTATTAATTCAGGTTCTTCAGAGTTATAGTAGATTGTAATGGTTGTTGGTAGAAAAGATCTCTTCTAGCAGCCTGTATTACAGCAAATCTGAAGAAGCCTCTGACTGAAGACACTCTGTTTTTCCAAGACAGTCTCACGAAGTGGATGGTCTTGGTTATCCACAATTTTGCTGGTTTTATGAAGAATCTTTCTTTGCATCATCTTCTCCAGAGGTTGGACAGTCGTCCCCAGAACAGAACCGGCCATCTGTATCAAGTTGTTGAGCTTTTTTAGGCCCCTGGTTCTGATGCTGCTGCCCCAACAGATGATGGCTGAAGAGATGATGATCTCAACAAGACTTATAGAAGAACTGCAGCAGGTTTAGCTTCCTTATAAAGTCCAGACTGATCATCTATTCACAATAGCACTTCTTAGAAACTGTACATGTCAAGACAAAACAATATTTGATTTTGAAAGGGCTATAAAGACCCATATAGTTGAAGTTGAGAAATTGTTTGAAGAGAACTTTAGCAATACAGGTACATTCCTAATGCTCAATTTCCCAGGCAAGAGAAGTCATATTATTTTAAACAAACTAAAACAAAAAAACAGGCCTTTGGCTTTTTTCTTTGGTTCTTTGGTTGTTATTTTCTTGCCATCTGGTATTTATAAGCAGCATGTATAACCTTAACACGGTTGCTAGGCAACATTCAAACAGGGCAGCCATTTCCTAGGTTCTTTTGTGTTTTGTTCTGTTCTGTGTGTTCTCTCTGTCTTTGAAAACAGAGTGTCTTCAGTCGGAGGCTTTTTCAGATTCACTGTAATACAGACTGCTACAGGAGATCTGTTCTGCCAACAGCCATCGCAATCTACAATAACTCTTTGAGGAATCTGAATTAATGAGTTACGACATTTAATTTCACTTTGGAGTCAATAAAGTATTTCTGAATTCAAATTCTGTATTTTTAAATGGCTGATTAATATTGGTAAATTTTAAATACCTTTAAACCTTGAGTTCTCTGATAAATTGAAAAGGAGGCGTCATGAATGTAGAGCAGTAGGAGAGAGAAGGAGCAAATTTAAACTATTCCTTTCATTTTACATAAGCGGTAAAATGAGATTTTTTAGTAAACAAATTGAACAAATACACTTTAAGAGAGGTAGTTGTGTATATATGTTATATATATACACAAACAAATTTATATATATATATGTGTGTGTGTGTGTGCATGTGCGTGCGTGCGTGGCACTGTGTTTAATAGGCCCTGTGTTTGATACATTGTAAAAAACATTTTCTTCAGCCAGGCATCTTTTTTACAAATTGACTGCATTGTATCACAGCCAACATTGAATCAGAAGATTGAGTTAGTTTTTATATAGCTGATGTTAAACGTGTTTGTGTGGAGAAGAATTACACATTTAAAAACTGGATGTGAGTGATGACTCTGACATCAGACAGCTTTCAGCACATCTCAGCAGCTAATGGAAGGTCTAAAAAGACAACACTGATGTCTCCAACGCATTGAGATATTATGAATAACATCAAAATGCATTTAACTCGCCATCTTTTTCATATGCTTATATACTGTAGACATGCCTGAAAGGCTCATATCTGCTCTGTGTGCCAGTACATCAGTTCCTGAGCAGATCTAAACTAAACACATTGTGTCAAATGGCGTACCCTTTACTGGTTGTAATCATTTATTATTCCTCCGGTGCTTTATAGACAGTCTTGCTTATTCTTCCTTCAGAAAATGACCAACAAAGCAGATGTTTTAATTGAAAGTGTAGCGTATTAAGCTATGTGCTATCCTTAATGTAAATAGCACCTGGAGCGTTATTCATTAGTTCTTAAACTCCTGGCTCTTATTTCCGTGCAATCAAACAACATTTTCCTTGCAGCAGATAGAATGCGAGGATTGAAATTCTTGGCTTACAATTTTTTTAGATAGGATGAATTTTTGTCATTTTCCAGAAACAAAGAGTCAGATTGAAAACTGAACAAATTGTACTGTACTTTTCGACTGTTTTTTCTTTGTTTATTTGCGTGTGTGTGTGTGTCTGGTTGTATAGCTGCCCACCTTTTGAAACATTTACAGCAAGGTGTTGCATTACATCTTTTCTTGCTTTGTATTGTACAGGCCTGGGGTGTACTGGTAGAACAATCTTAGTCTCACCAATGGAAGTTGCTAGATGGTCAGCTTTACACCTGGCAGCAGCAGCAGCTATGCAAGAAGAGCACAGTTTGCTGCCAAGCCCGAAGCTTTAGAAACGCACTCTTCCAGTCAGAGCTGGAGCTGTTGGTCTCTCTGGAATCCTTTATTCCTTCAGGTGAATTTTATCTCCTCACTTATTTTAGTTTTCTACATTTTTTCTGACTTCTCTCCTCCTCATCATGTCCTGTCAGATGTTTGGTCTTCTCCTCAAAAAAAGTGTAGCGAGTGCAAAGGACACAGGACTTAAAAAGTCTTAAATTAGTGTATTTAAAATGAAGGTCTGAAAATGTCCTATACTCGTTTTTTTAGAAATGTAAGTTTGCCTTAAATACTTTATTCACCGTTTTTAGATTTTGTCGTTGCATGAGTATTTAGTCTAGAATATTTTTTTCAGGCTAAAGTTTGACTCAGACATCATCATTACGTTCTGTGACTAGAGGCTGTTGCTGCTACCGGTAACCAGCTGCTGAGATATCCTCGCTAGCTAACTGGCTGGGTTGTTTTACGTCTGTCATGGGTAAGTGCAAATTTATCCCCATTTGATTCTAGAATCCAGAGTGCAAAACTGGCAGACATGACTAACTGAGATGGGACAAACACAAGTCATGTTTTCATCCAATAGGGATGGAAAATTTTAGTGAATTTTTCAAATATTGCAGAAAATAAAATACTAATTACGCGTGTTTCCGTCTGCTGATTTGAAGATAATCAGCCAGGCTAAACAAAGCATGATTTCATTAAAAGTTGATGCCATGCATGGCGATAAAAAAAAAAAAAAGATGAAGAAAATGTTTCCATATTTGTGCTTCTGGTACAGTAAATCACAAACCCGCAGTGGCTGAGAGAATCCCACCCAGATGCTTGGACTTTTATGTTGTCATTTTGATAGACGCGATCAAAACCCATCCATCTAAAATGAGAAAGTTCTCCACAGCAGAACCTATTCAGGCAAATGTGCTTCTATCTTCCGTTTAGTGCATTAATTCTTTTTTGGAAAATCTGGAACCAATTCAAGTGAACATTTACATGAAACTTTTGGGGACTTTTCAGAGTTAGAGGTTTTATTGGCTCTAGTGGCCTTTTTTGAAAGTGACTAGAGAGGAGAGTGGAAAATGAGAGAGGAGGACGTCATGCAGCAAGGGTCACCAGGTCGGGACTTGAACCTGTGACAGCCCCATTGAGGACTGAGACCACCACCCCACCTCCATCAACCTTTCTAAAAATACCGATAAAAAACCTTCATGGAAAAATAGAAACACACTTTTCCAATGTTTAGTTGTAAAAAATGTATCCTTTGCCTTTCATTCAGTAATCTCCAACTTTAAAACAAAAAAGCAAGACAGACTAAAACCACAGCTGGAGACGTTCGCTAGCAAAATGAGGTGAAAGAAAATTATTTTCCTTTCCATCACTAAGTATCTCCTCAGAGGTCATATTCTTTCTGGATTTCTCCGGCAGCAGCAGTAGTGAAGTCTGACTGACAAAATATTTTTCAATCATAAGTTCAAGAGGTGTAATTGATGAAGGTGGCGTTCTGTTTTCTGCTGCAGTGCACACACTTCCTGAATTGTATCCTTGCACTGCGCTCCTGATCAAACACTGGAGCTGTTTGCAGAGATGCAATGTTAAATATTTGGTTTTCAGCATATTCATGACACACTGAGTGAGATCAGCACAGAGTGCAGAGCAGAAACCCATCCTTCATCAAACCCAGATGCTGATTTCAACATATAATCCTGACATTTTGCCCATTTTCTTGTGATTTTAATTTATGTTTATTAATGTTTATTCTCTCTTTCTGAAGAACTTTAAGAAGGTGTGTTTTCTTCTTGCCTCATATTTTGATTTATTCTAATGTTCTGGTATCAGTTTAGTTTTTTCAACCTGTTTTTTGAATGACAGCATAAAAAGCAGTTGGATAACATATTCTATTTAGAACCTGAGCAGCTTTCTAGAAATGTTTGAATCCTTCTTGTCGGTGTCAACCCTGTAGAATGTTTCATCAAATTTATTGTAATTGGTTGATTTACTTGTTTTTTCATGGATTTTATGTCTAGCAGGTTTTAATATTTCTGCTACATTCATTTACATTCTAATCAAGATGAACAGAAAAGTTTAGATAATCTCAATAAACAAACTGATATTTTGTGATTTGGGGAAATTTTAAAAACGTGGAAAAACTCAAGGCTTCTGAATACTTTTGCAAAGCTCTTTAAAATGTTGACTAGGTGTGGGCTTTTCAAACCGTTTGTATAAAAACCTCTAAATCTGAATTGAAGAACGATGCACATTCCCACTGCTGCCGTTCACACATTAAACCACAGCTAACCGGCTGTTAGCATTATCAACCCTGCAATTTCTTTGAGATGAGCAAAACATGTTAGAGTAATGTTTGTGTCTTAGTTCCCATGTGCAAACAGATTGTAAAGCTTAAACCTGAGAAGCTCAGGTTTTCTTGTAAGGAAGATTTATTTGTCTTTTGACTCCTCACATTGTGGAGGTCAGCTCTCATTTGAAGCTATAAATATTCTCTTGGTTGGTGAAGGAAGCGCAGCAGGCCGGGTGAAGCTGGTGTTTGTGTGTTCAGCATCGCTGCATGCCTCATCTTCCAGCTCGTGTTACCTGTAGATGACTGTGGATCATATGCAGAGCGAGTTTATGTGATAGTGTCCCAGCTCCGCTGACCTTCAGGTGTTTTTCCCTCCACGCAGCGTTCTGAAGCCAGCTGCACCCCCAAATGACCCTAATTAATGGATTTTTTTACTGTCTATGTATCTTCCCCATCGCTCCAGCTTCCTGTGACCAGAAATATTAAATATTCCACTCTCCATCATTTCCGGATTTAAGGCAATCGTGTACAGCTCCTGATAAAAGAAAAAAATAGTAGGGGCAATTATCGGTGCAGCGACTCGAGGATTCATTTAGTTCGATGACTGACAGTTGGTGAAAAATGAGACTGAATGTCTGCTGCTACCAGCCCATGTTTCACTGGCCGTTTAGTTTGGATACTTTTCCTTTCTTTTCTTTGACAGCATCATGTGTGCTGCTCAGAGTTTTAAAACAATATGTCTGCGTTCAGCAAAGTAGCAATGATTCAGTCACAGACCAACTGGATCTCTTTAAATCTGGAAAATCATCACAGATCTGGTTTTTGTCAGATCTGTAGTGGGATATGAACAGCAAGGTCAAAGTCATTTGCATCTTGGCAACAAGCATTAGAGGTGACTGATCGATACAAAATATTGATAATATCAATACCAAGCTAGATCGGTATCTGATAAGATCAATACTATAGTTTGAGGTTTTTTCTTGAAATTTTAGTTCAGTTTTCTGTCGTCGTTTCTCCATGCTGTCTCACAAACATTTTGTGCTGATTTGCTCTCAAGTAATAATTTTATGCATTTTTATTTAGAAAATGCACACTAATGTTTTTTTATTGTTTCTGTTTATCATGTTAATGTTATTAAAAGTATTTTGTAGATCCACATAAACTTTGTCTAAATTCTGTCATTCAAAAAAAAAAAAAAAAAGAAAAACAGCTGAAGGTCAGACATTTGATATATCAAACCAGAAAAATAGATGGTTTTGGTTCTGGTATTGATATCTGAGGGTTATCAGTAAGCATCTCGCTTCCATCCGTCGCATCTGTTGGAGCAAAACACTGAACTCCCTGCTCTGCTCTGTTGGATGCAGTGGCAAACACACTGACTCCTTCCATGCTGCTTGTTGCTTGTTTGTTTGGCCTCTAATAACATCGGAAATAAAATGTCAGCTCATCAATGATTTTATTCTTCTCTTCCAAACTTGTGATCTCATAATAGTCGTTCCTCTCTGCCCTGATACTGTCCTGTTGCAAACCTCACCTATTTACACCAAAACATCAAGACACACGCTGCAGCAGGACGGGTTTCACAGGAGCTTGTCTTGTAGACCTCAAAGGATCTGTGATAAAACGAACGTCCCTAAACCACATTAGCTCAGTCCAACCAAGCTGGAACCTTTAAAATACTGTTTATCAATGAAAATGTATGGAATCAAGGAAAAAAACATATCCATGTTGGAATGGCCCAGTCAAAGTCGAAACCTAAATCAAGACTTTAATTGATGTTCATGAATGCTTGTCATCCAATCTGACTGAACACACTGAGTCCAATCTCTAGATGTCCAACCTCTAGATGTCCAACCCAAACGGCTCGCAGCTGGAACTGCATCAAAACTGCATTAACTATTAACTCAAGAGAGCTGATGGAAAATACACACAAAAAATATAGTTTTTCTTCAACTTCACTATTATGCACCACTTTAGTTTAATGCTTCACTAGTATAACCAAACATAGAGAACCAACTTCTAATTTATGTTTTTTTTGTGATTATTTTTTTGCTCTTTCTTTTGGTTTGTTGTTTAGTTTGTATTTCCTTCTAATTCATATGAAGCACTTTGAACTGCCTTGTTGCTGAAGATGTGCTATATAAATAAAAATACCTTTGAGTTGGTCTGTCTGTAAATCCCAAGACAATACACTGAAGTTGTGACAACACAAACCTGTACGTTTTTTTTTTGCAAGGTACAACATATCAAATGACATTAAACGCATCACCAGGGGTTACAAATCTGCTCTAAAACAAATCTGCTGTGCTGCTGTTGCATATGATCGGTAACAAAGGAATCAGCTTTGTTATTTACAGCATTCACATCCAGAATGCAGGAATTAGAGCCTTGAAATGTAAGGAGCCCTTATGGCTTAATTGGACAATGCGTCCAAAGCCGTCTCACAGACATGTGTGGGCTAATTCCTTGTTCTATTTACTTCCTATGAACAATGCAGAAGAAAATAAAAGGCGACTGTCTTTTATTTGCATTTGAAGGAAGGTGCTTTGAACCTACAACATCTAAAACTTCAGTGTTTCTCAGAGCAAGTAAAACAGGTCAACCTTAGGCTACGGAAACAAAAGAAGTTCTTTAAAGGATGCCATGGCGACAGTTTGGTGCATTCTATTTTAAGAAAATTCGAAGACTGATGGGGAGAAAAGAAAGCCAGGGCATCGATTAAAGACAAGAGTGGTGGATGATCACAGGATCATTCCTATGGTGTAAGAAAGAAAAAAATCTTCTAACATCCAGGAAAGTGAGGGACCCTCTGCAGGTGGTAGACATATCATTATCTCTGCCTGCCATAAAGAGAAGACTTTCTGTGTGCAAAGACTGGGGGGTTCACGAAGAGGTGCAAACCGTTCATACGGTCTGAGAATAGAAAGCCCATATTAGACTTAGGTAAGTCTACACTCAGAATCATTCTTTTCCCCCGAATAAAGCAGCAGACTCACCATCTTCTAAATCTCTTTTGGTCACAGTAACTTACAAGGTAAATGTCTGCTGTAGCTTTGCTCCAGTGGGATTTGAAAGCACCGTTTTGGTTGAGGAGCCTCTGACCTGCTATCAGCAAACTGTGGATTCTCTGGAGTATAAGTGTCAATGTTCTCACACTGGCTGGTCCTGAGACTTATAGTCCAGAGGAGAAATTCACAGATCCGATATGAATATCTGTATCAGTCCTAATATCAAAAACAAATTCTAGATCTGATATTGGTGACAATGTGCCCAATCATTGGGGCAGATCTATTCAGTCTAATTCTTTGCTTTGTGCTCTTTGTGATGTCGTGCTTTATTTTATTTTATTCTTACAATTCCTAATTGCACTTTCCGAACCATTTGAAAGGTTTGTTGCAGTTTATTTTTACATGTTTGACACATGTAGTTTACATGTAGTTTTAGTCAGTTTTTGTTTATTTATTATTTATTGTACATGGCTGTTATTCTCCTAGTTGAACTGACTAAAAGGTTTTTTTTTTCGTGTTTGATCAAGCTTGTGAAGCTGTTGGTGTATTATAGTGTGATGTACTGGTGCAGAGTTATCAAATAAATCTAATTCACCACATTTGTGTTTAAAAAATGAAACGTCTTCAGTCTATTCAGCACCGTCTGTCTGTCTGGGATCAGCCGACACTAAACCTCTGATATCTGCATCATGAAGGATTCCTGTGAGGTTCTAATGAAACAGCTGGTTGCTAGGTGGAGTGGAAGGAGGAAACCATGAAGATCAGCTGGCAGAGACAAAGAGACAGAAGTCTGAAATAAACCAAATACAAAAACTAATCTGGAAAATGTGATACTGTTTTGTTAAAATAAAGAAATTAACTAATTAATTAATGTTTGTGTTTTAATAAACGTGATTGCAATCTGCTGCCAGGAGGAGGTGGGGTTGGAATTGGGGGATTAAATTGAGCAAAAACTCAGTATGATTTCAGATTGTTGCATCATCAAAGACAAAACTAGGTGACATGTAATTACAAAGGAAGGAGCGCTGAGGCTGCTGAGGGTGCTGAGGCTGCTGAGGTGCTGAGGGCTGCTGAGGCTGCTGAGGCTGCTGAGGCTGCTGAGGGTGCTGAGGCTGCTGAGGGTGCTGAGGCTGCTGAGGCTGCTGAGGCTGCTGAGGTGCTGAGGCTGCTGAGGCACCGGAGGTGAGGTGCAGGCTGTTCCCCTCTCAACTGACTAGGTTTATGCTGCTGGGATGGAAGTTGGGTCACCAAACATTTGGTCAGACATTGCGATCTAGTTTGCTGTGTAAGAGGTGTCCATTTTGAATTATATGAAGACCTGATCAGATTGTACCAAGCCTCTTTCACAGGACTAAATGTTAATATGGTAAAATTATACTGTGTAGTTGACATGATAGTGAAGGCAGAGATGAGGGAGAGCCAAAATGCGAAGGACGATGTGGAGATTTATTTAAACTTAAAGACCTGAATTTACACGGACAAGTCAAGCTAACAAACTACAGACATAAAAACACACTAGAATCCTGACCCAGCCAAAGGAATGACTAGAACTTAAATTCAATGTAAGACAGGTGAGGGGGAATGCTGATCAGGTGGAAAACATGAGCTAAATTACCAGAGAGAAGGCTGAGCAGAGGAAACCGACTAGACAAACAGTACTTGAAAAAATGCAAACAAAACATAAAACCTAACATCTCCAGGATATTAGGCAGGGTCAACACAAATGCAAACCAAAACATGGATACCATAATATAACAGGTCTCTTCAGACCTATTGTATTATGGTATCCATGTTTAACGATAATCATGATAACGATAATCAAGGCTAGAACAGAGTGCTGTCCTAGCCCTGACCCTCGATAGGTCTCCCTTATCTAGGCAGACCTATATCAGTTGGTCCAAACTGTAAATGTTGAATATAACACTAGCTATTCAATTAACCTATACAAGATTAACTGAAACAAAATTTCAATCTAAATAAAACTAATGGAAAAAACAAAAAATGACACCAGGACAACTATGAACCCAAACCCACAGATAGAACCCCACCACAAAAATCACCAAACATCCAAACATCATGACAATAATGTGCTAATGTCAGAGATTCATCTTTAACATGTTGATGTTGTTAGTTCATTCTGGAGGACCAGTTTGTTCACTGCGGATACAGTTAGCCTTTCAGTTGCTAAGTCGTTAGCATAAGCTAGTGCTATATTCAACATTTACAGTTTGGGTAAAGTGCTTTTCATCACAAATCATATGATGAAAATGTAAAGCAGGTGTTTCATCCACACATCCACAGTTTGGGCAGAGAGTTAGCTATGAAGTTAAACGATTCAAATCCAGTAACATGCAGCTCTCCTTCCCTAAATGTTTGGACATTCTCCTTCAGGATTTTCTGGAAGGGAGGAAAATGCATTGTTTCATCAAAATGTCAAGTTGGTCAATGTCTTTTTTCATTTGCATTTTATTGCAATAGAAATTAAATGTGCTAAAGGGGAGATTCTGGTGTAACAAACTTTCCCATCCACTAGTTTGCAGTTTGTATCTGCTTTGCCACAGATACAAACTGAAATATTTCAAAGTCCAGACCTCGGGCTCAGAGGTCAGGACTCCCTCCATTTTTCTGAGATGTAATGCGTGCTAGCTTGAAACACTGACTTTCTGTTTGTTACATTTGACAAAATATGTGTTTTGTAGCCTGACGGATTCGCTCCAGACCAGAAAATGAAGCACACCTAATTCACATTTTCTTTTAAGTAAATTTTCTTTTTGACAAAAAGAAAAAGTTTGCTCAAAATTGCCACGACAACTGGATGAAAACATAGCTACTGCTGTGAGTAAGTCACTGTAAAAACACAGGGCAAAGGTTTACAGTTCAATCAGTCAAAACCTGGAGGGGCTACAGAGATGGAAAAGCCTTCCTTCCTGATCCATTGATCCTCCTCCAACGTCCAGCACAGGCAGCCAATCAGCTCATCTGATTTACAGCAACATCAATTGCTAGTGACTGGAAGTCAAGGACTATTTCAGTGGGTGAACAAAACATTTAATCTTTTTGTTAATTAAGAGGAAACATGCACAGACATAATTCCGCTGTCTGTCCATGTTTGGGAAATAAAAAACTTGTAATGTGATATTCTGATGATCCCAAACACTTGCTGGGGGAGAGAAACAGAATATTTTGAAAGGTGTGGGTCCCTTTAAATCTCTCCACATTTTGTCACCACAAAGACCAGGAAGACTAAAACATGTCTAAAATTTTGATGAGTTTGAAAGAGAAAAGGCAATTAAAGTCCTCTCACCCTGTCAGTAAGCGGGCAGCGCTGGCAGTGAGGGAATCATAGACCCTTGTAGGTCAAGCTGAGCTGAGGGCTGGCAAAATTCATCATTTGTATTGTTGGCAGTTTTATGTTTTTTCATTTTTGAAAGAAAAAATAGTTTTGATTACAACCAAAAAACAACTTGCTTTTGAAAAGAAGTTTTCTTTTGAAAAGAAACTTAATTTCAAAGAAGTTTGAAAAGAAGTATATATATATATATATATATACACATGGGATTCTAATAGTGATTACAGAGGAAAATCTAACGACCAAACCATGCACAAATAAAAACCTTTTCTTTCCTGAGTGCATTAGTTTTTCTCCAGTGGTCAGCAGAAGCAGGATTCCTCCAGCAGGATATTAAACAAAACAAATAAAAATACAATATTTTATCAATCTCCTTTAATTCTAATATATATTTTTTCAAATGAATCCTTCTGTTGGAGTTGAGGTCGGCGCAGTGGAACAATAAGCATCCCGACATGAGCTGAGTTCTCGCTCCAGCAGTGGAAATAGCGGGTGCCCATAGGCTGGTGGCGCATTGTGTGTGTGTGTGTGTGTGTGTGATGGGTTTGCTTTTCTTTTTCACGCGTCACCAGTGGGCGCTTCTTCCTGCGCACATCAGAGCCCGGGGATGCGCGCAACGCGAGCATCGCCTCAGTCAGTCAGCCGCGCCGCAGCTGTCCTCCCATCTCTCTTCTCTCTCTCTCTTCCCCTCTCTCTTCTCTCTCTCTCCGTTTCTTTCCTTCCAGGCTGCATCGTTTAGGAGCGCACGCGACGCAGCGGAGGAGCTCGAGGAAACGCGTCGCTCCCTGCGCCCCCCTCGGATTCCTCACATTCCCTCCTGATTGTTGGATTATCGCAGGCAGAGAGGCGCTGCGCTGCGCTCGTCCGATCCTGTCCGAGTCGGCCGGCTGTGATTTCTTCTCCTGGAGCAAAGAGCGCCTTCTTCCTTTCTTTTTTTTGTTCTTTTTCTCTCCCCACCAAAAGAGTTGCAGTGTGTTGAGAGAGAAATGCTTCTGAGCCACTGAATCTAATGGATACTGGACTTACAACTCAAGCAGGTTGATGAAGAGGAAAAAATCTGCATCATAGCAGCTGTAAGTGTTCACTCTGATATTATCACTGCATGCTTTAACTCCCAACTGCAAGATGTATGAGAGAAAGTCAAAACTATAAGTTTGCAACTTAATTTCACACAAAAGAGAGCGAGAGAGAAAAACTACCTCTAGACATGAGTTTCATTTTCATTTGTGAGAGAAAGCACATGCAGGCGCAGTGCTGAATGCTACGTTTCTAGACGAGCCTCAAATGGTTTGGATGGTCCTGGTGGGGATTCTCACTGCTGGGGCTCATTTCCCTCCATCTAGGATGGAGTCCATATGGTGGCGCTCTGCTCAGTCAGACAGACCGAGAGAGAGAGAGGCGCAGCATCAGGACCAGAAGCTCCCAGTCAAACTTAGCAGTTCACCATCAATTCGCTTTTACAAGACGTTCACATCCAGTCGGATGGAGAGTTGAGTCGGTCCAGGTCTGGGGAAGAACAGGACGCTCTGGTGAATGATTTAGATTGAAGCCGGTTTACATCTACAAGTTGTCTAACAATGTCATGACCCCTCATCCACCCCCCATCACTCCCCTTCTTTAATGAAAGTAATAATGGTGGAGACACAGAGAGAGGGAGGGGTGGAGGGGGCAGTAATTAGGCAGATCACTTTAACAGCTCAGCACATTCATTCTGGGGAAACCAAATATTTACCCACCACTGGGTCTGACTTTTTCTCCACCCAAACAGACAGAATGGCGAGAAGGAAGAAAAAAGGAATGCAGCCGACCGCATCTTCAAAGTATCCTCCTTATTCAGAGGGGACTGCCCCCCCGCCCCCCTCTTTCACTCCTCATGTTTATTTATAGATCCTTTTTGCACATATTTGGAGAATAACAAGCAGCAGCCAAATGAGAGGTGAAACATGCCTTTTCTGTCTTTAAACCATGCAGGGAGTTGTACTGTAATGCAGCAGCATCCAGCATGGCAGTCCATGTGTGTGTGTGTGTGTGTGCGTGTGGGGGTGTGTGTGTTGGGTGAGTTTGTGCTGTGGCACCATTTGCTTTCAAAAGCCCCTTTTTTTTGATTGAACCAGAGAGGCAATTACAGTCTACAGTCAGTTTTCTTTTCTTCTTTACCCTCAGAAAGCTGTGAGATAAATTGAAGAGAATAAGAAAGAAAAAATAGTAAAGATGCAGCTCAAGTGTGCTGCTCCTGGTTTCTGTCCTCCAGTCGTGTTTAGTGGCTGGATGGATCTAGGACGGCTGTATGGGGGGGTTGATGGAGAGCAGCTCTCCCTCTCCTTTGTTATAAGTGCACTTTACTCTCCGGCCCCCTGCGTTGGACGTGGGTCCTGCTCTCTTTCAGGGCATAAGGAATTTCTCTCGTGGAGAAGCACACAGCTGGATTTGTGGTGGAGGATCCTGGCCAGATGTTGAGAGTGATAGTAGCAATCACATTTCAGAATGCTGAAATCTGTCAATCTGTCATTGTTTTCTGTTTTGAGGTGGAACAGTATGGACCAACAGCCATGAGTAACGATGCTACACTTCACAGCATCGAGGAATTTCTGACAAGACGTTTAACATGAGTTAACTGTATGGAGACACATTTGTTCCAATTGCGCTTCAAAAGTGAAATTTCAAAAGAAAGTATCAATAAAAGAAAATGTTCTGAGAGTAATTTACAGCACGTATGTAATAACTGAACATGCATGTTCGTATGTTCAGTTTGCTATTGTTTTCAGATTATTTTTTCAGATATTATTTTACAAAGTTAGATTTTTTCAACAAGCTTTTCTACTGCTGGTAAAATATGACAGCAAAACCATTTTCTTTTCATGATCCTTTGTTCTTATTTTGATATATTGGCAAAAATACAGAAAAAATAAACTCTTGACAGAGACAAGTGTAAAAAAAGCTTATATTGCTGTACTGTTCTACTCTTATACTGATGGAAAACTGACAAAATTGTTGAAAATAAAAAAGGCCAAAGAAAAAAGCAGGTATTACAGCAATAGGAAATGTAAATGTATATAGTTGCTAAAAGCAATGAAGGTGTCATGGTGATGATATGATGAAACAGATTATCACAGAACATTTTACTGGTTTCAAATCATAACCTTTTTAAAGCTTGTTATACTTTGAGTTTCATTTCCAAAGCATAGATCAAACTTATTCTGTCATATACTCCAAGTTGATCTCAGCCTCAGCTGCCTTACACTTGCAAATATATCAATTTCCTATTATTATTTTCTAAAAAGCTTCACAGTATAAAACTGTATCCTCAAAATATGAACAGAAGAGTTCAGGATCATTATAGATATAGAAACTCATTCACACTCTAGGCTAATTTATTGTCATGGTACAATTAGTATAAAATAAATTTTACATGAAAATAAATTTGTTACATGATCCCTTATAGGTTGCTCTTTTGATACGGTCCAATCAGACGTCCTCCAAATGTCCAATCAGCAGTCCTCCAAACTACCACAGCCATACGAAGCAGGACACATTTCAAACAGACAGGATGCTTTCCCCTGAGCTTAATGTTTCCAAAGAGAAGATGCTGCCTTCTGTCTCAGTAATGTGTAAACATGACTGACAAGGCAAACAGCGATCCACTGACGATGTCTAGAAGTGTTTGAAAAGTTGTCAGGGTTGTCTCAATAGGCTTGACACAGCATGTCTTTCTGAACCAAAGGACTTAACAAAAGGACAAAAAAAGGAACATTTTCAATATATTTTTCTGGACAAAATAAGAACAATAATGATTGGACGACCGGGAATGTTGCTGTTTTCTGAAAAAAAATCTGTTGGAAATTCAATTATGCTAGTTTTAACTTTAAGCACATGTTTAAATATTAGACAGATCAATACTATCTTGAGTTGGGCTCAAATTTAAGTTAACATTTAGTTAGATTTGTTGATTAAACTGGATCAGATTAATCAACATAATCTGATCCAGTTCTTAGATCCAAATCAGCCCGTTTTGATATTCTAGGTAAGAGGACAGCTCTGAGCCATCAGCCTCCTGCTGTGCTTGGAATGCAGCAGCATCTGTGCTGGGACAGAAGGAGGGGGTCTGCGTAGAGATAACTGTTTCCTGAACCCATATAAGGGTTAGGGTCCTTTGTCATGTGTTTGTGTAGGAGGACACCTGGAGAGAGTCTAGGATCTCACACAGAGGTGTGGAATGCTGCTTCTCTCAGGACTCATCAGCCCAGCAACGACAGTCATAAACATTTGGAGCAACTTCCCTTTGAAATTTGAAACTTATTCTAATTAGAGAGCAGGAACCTCCCATAACCTCCTGCATAAATTAGAGAAGAGAACACACCTTCCTTTAAAAGTTTCGGAGCTGAAAGAATTAATCAGATCGTTGGGGTGCGGCCGCACCGGCGTTCTCCGCGTCTCCGTATTTGTCTCTGTATTTGTGCATTTTTCTGTTTCTTTCAGCTGATTGATGTCTGTCTTGTGGTTTTGAGTTTCTGTTGATTCTGGTATGTTATTGGCGTGATTTGATGCATTTGTTTGTCTGAATAAACTCTGGATATGTTTGAAGTAGAACCGTGAATGTTGTGAACTGCCCTTACGCAAGGGGGAAACCCTCAACCCGGGAACAAGAGAGGAGACAACGAGCTACAGGTGTTAATCATTATCCTCTCAATAAAACATACAGAAGAAATAAAAGTATTTAAACATTTTAGTAACTGTATTCTCCCAACAAAAGACAGAGTAAGGAACGGGGGGGAGGAGTGCAGCCAGAGGGTCAAGCAAGAGAAGCACGATGTAGCCTCAAAGAAGCTAGCTCCAAGCTATCAGTTAAAGCTGTCAGCTAAAGCTATTGGCGTCAACTGAAACCTGCCGAGCGACTGAACTGTTTCTTGTATTTTACTAAAAGTGCGGGATCATGTCAGATTGACTTCTTTGAGCTTTACATCATGTTACAATGTTATTCCCTCATCAAAAACACGTCTGCAGAGTTGCCTTTATTTCTTCATGCATGTTTGAGAAATCCTTTAATCTCCATGGTCACCATTCAGCTGCGTAAAACACCTTGAAGGGACCGGGCTTCACCCTGGAGGACGAAGCTCCTCCTCCCAGTTGCAGTTTAGTTAGCAGTAATTAGCAAACAGCTGGTGGAACTGCAAACCTACTGGGTTCATTAAAGGAGCTACTTCTCAGTACACCGCTTGGTAAAAAAAGTCATATTTGATATTTACAGCATTCTTATAACAAGTGAGGCTAACGTAGCTACTTGATTGTGTTTTAAATGCCATTATGGGGCTGGAAAACACATACTACGTCCCTTTAAGTAGCAAAGTAACTCCAGCCTCAGTTGCTGCCACAAATCACTTTGGTCTGATTCTGTTTGGGTTTGTTTCATGAATGACAGTAAATGTTCTTAAAGCCTGCCAGACTTTATGATGGAAAGCGAACACTATTATCCGTTCTATATTATAGGTAAATCCAAATCAATTGGTGAAGTTGGGAAAAAGATCATTGCTACATTAATTGCTTAGTGACACCGTATCGCCATTGGGGCCCTTCACCTTCATCACACCTGTAAAGGTTGATCATCAGTTCCAAACTGAATAGGGAAGCTTTTGTTTTATGCTCTGCATTTTGCTGCACTCAATGTTAATTTTGTATTTGTCGCTCGGTCACCTGGCTGAGAGGAGAAAAAACAGAAAAAAAAGACATCTGTTTATTGTGCATTCTTCAGTTACTGGCCAAAACCCAGAGCAGCTGTGTATTCAGATTGTGTGGTGTCTCCTTGTTTCCCAGGTTCTCCTTCAGTGTGATTGGATGGAGATGGCAGCAGATAGCCGTAAAGACAATAACAACACTGGAATGGGTGCAGGAGATGCTGCACTGAACCCCCCCACCCCAAATCTTTGCCAGCGGTGTTCAATTTGCTCAGAATGAGGCTTTATTTCTCCCCAAGCATGATCTGATACGTGCGTCTTTCCCAGGTTTGTGGTGCTTCTGTGCATCCTGTGATTGGAATGCAAACCTTGAGCATGTAGGGCGCTTTGATAAAAAAACTCTCCTTTCCTTCCTACCTTATTAGATTCTTTTGCAATTATGCTGCCCTCAGGGGGGAAATGGATGCCTTTAACCACCTCTCCTATCAATTATGCGCCAAACAACAGCCCCGCTAACCAAGAAGTCATCTCATTTACTCTGCAATGCGTTTAGCCAATGACTTCCATTAGGTTTAGCTTCTGTGGAGGTGAAAGTGCAACGCCTCATTACATTTGGCACAGCAATCTTTCGCTCGTCATTTCAGCTGAGAAAGCTGAAGGGGAGGGAAGAAGGGAGAGAGAGAAAATGCTACCGCATCTTCAGTGCAACAAATCGCAGAGGGCAAAATTTTATTTTTAGGCTTTTCCGTTATTTCTGCAGACGGAAATTAGGGTTCTATTTTTTTTCCCCTCAGATACGTGAAAGCTTTGGGTGCTCCTGCTCTGTAATGGTTAAGGCTGTCAAAGCTTTTTGAGAGTGAAAAAATGTCCTAACAACTACAAAAAGATGGACCTCAGTGTGAAATTGAAATCTGCTTTAGAAAATATGAATTCATCCCTTTATCCAACAAGTTTTTTTCATTTACATAATACAGATACACAAAATACTCAAAGTGAAAGAAGTCCTTTTAGGGTTTTTTACATCCAGGGACTTACATTCATTGTATCAGCAGATACTCTTTACTTTCGACTGTTTGATTTTCAAGGACATATTTTCCCAAGAAAATTTTCCTTTTATCTTCTTGAAACTTTCAGGGCTGAAGGGTTGGGATGGCAAGGATGGATCATCCAGAACGAGGATGGTCCTTAGCGTTACATTCAAATGTAAAAAAAAACGTGACACACATTTCCCCCCTCTCTCCTGTAGCCCCCTCAAAGCGTGTAATCCAATGCGATGGCTTTTTAGAGTGGCAAAACTCCCACTAAATTTTTGAAAGACACCACGAAATCCACTCTGAATTCGGCTGCGCCTGCAATTATAGGAGACGAGAAACAATTACTGGCACCGGGACAGTTAAGCAAAGCCAACACTGGCCATTAAGTTATAATCAAGCAAATGGCGTGATGTTACCCTCTTCCTTTTTTTACTGTGCTTCTAATACGCTGGAAGACTTTCCATACCATGATGTTCATGATGTTTCACAACCAGTAGACCTTTAGACAATAGTGAGCATTCAGTATGTAGGTCTTCGTCAAGTATTCCAAAGATAGCTCTGGGTTAATCCACACAACGGGGTTGTGTTGTACGGATAAGGGGTTGTGTTGAATCCTTAATCCTGAGAAGCATATCATTTTCCACTTACTGTGATGTAGGTCAGACCTCAAGCAGCCCCTCCTTTTCGTTCTCTGAATTGCACTCTTAGAGTCTTCCATTTCACAGAAAGAGACTGAACCAGTGTCCACTGGTTCCAGTCATAAATAAATCATGGCTCTGAGTGGTGCTGAGATTCATGAGAAACAGATTTAAATGTCAGCAAGATTGCACTCACTATGATGATGTTTAGCTAGCTTATGACTAAATGTCACACATGTGGCATCATCAACATAACCTGTGTGTGTTTTGCATTACATTATAATTGAGCTCTCATAAGAGGTGGTCCATTTTAGATAGAACTTGGTAAAGATACAGACTTTGGGCCTCAAGAATGCATGAGGGGTGTCTGAGTTTAAAACTAGATGGACCAATATAAAATCTGGGCTGTTATTGATATCCATTATTAATATTGCTGTTATGGCCGATAACCAATATTTAGAATCTGAATGTCTTTTATTGTCATTGTGCACGAAGAAAACACACCAAAATAAAAAAAGGTACACATGTATATATGGAACAAGCTGATGCCTTTGAATGTTTTGGTGAGTTTAAACAACAGAAACTTAACGGTTAGAAACAGTCCAAAATCAAGAAAGAGTTCAACTGGCTGCAGGAGCCTCCTGCCGGTGCGGACAGAGCAGATGAATTCCTCCAGTTTGAAGATGAATGGTCTTCTCAATCCTTAGAGGAAAAATGATTCTTGGTTCTGGGCCTTTTTCTGTAGCTCACCATCACTTTGAATCCTGGCCTGTGCAGGACGCAGAGCCATCATTCATCAAATCAATTGAAATCCATGTGCACACATCAAAAGTCTAATAAATAATAACGACAAATGTATTAAATATATTGCAAAGATTTAAAATGTCAATAAATATATAGTGTATAAGTACATTTCAATTGTTTAAATAATGTGCACTATATTATTTAAATAAGGAAAACAAAAATACAAAAAATGCTGTGGTTTACATTTTATTTTTAAAAAATCCTCAAACATTTTGTGTTTAATGGAAACAAGAGAAACATAAAATGTTTGACAAAATAACACATCATTCTGTCCATAGTATTTAATAGGGCATGATTGGCCAGTGGTGCTAAGTAGCAACAAAGGTAACCAGCCCATAGTATTACGTGGAGCAGCTAAGCTAGCAGAAGCCAACAAAACAATCACTGACTCCCCAGTTGTTTTGAAGACAAGTGCAAAGTCTTTTCTCCTCTCCCAGGTCTTTGATTCTCCTACTTTCAACACATTCAGTTTTAAGCACTACTTCATGGAAGTAGATTGTCTACCTGGCTACTTAGAACGCCTACTTGCAGCAGCAACTCCTCTCCAAACTTCCCTGAGGTCTGACCGACACAGAAATGCATGAAGTTCATACTACGAGAGAGAGAGAGATCTGCATGGATTCAATATGCATCAGGTTATCTTTATGACCTCACCTTATATCAATTTTATTGATCAAAACTCATATAGTTATTCAAAAAAAGTAAGAAAAATTCGGGTTAATGGCTGATATCATCTGGGAGTGTTCATTAGTAATGTAATAATTGCATGCTTTACTGACATTATGCAGCCCTATTAATAATGTGCTTTGGTGTAAAGGTCACATTGACTTATTTGTAAGTTTTGACATTGTGTAGAAAGAGAATCTCTGCAGCATGTAGCTCAGGCTCTTATGTTGTGGAAATTAGTTTTTAACTAAACCTTCAACACTAATTAGCAGCCACGTTTTTTCCCTCCCTTGTTTATTCAGTGCTGCTTCCTTAATAACGTCTGCTACCACATGTGTAAATCCTCATTGTGCTGTTTGAATCAAAAACAAAAGTTTGGCTGACTTAACAAGCAATGTGTTTCAGAGTCAGAAAATTCAGAATAACACCACAGTCTCCATTTATCTGTGTTTTGCTATGTATGTTATTATGTTGTTCCTCTTTGTTGCATTGGAGAAAAAACTCCCAGCAGCATACAGAGCTTCAAGTGGGTCAGGGTAGCAGCATGCTATAAATGCTGGAGCATAACATGTTGCCTCTTTTCTTATATGAGTGGTGCAGCACAAATATTACAGGTTTTCATAGATATTTACTGACCTCCAGCATGTTAGAAAGAAAGAACTGCTGATTTGTGCTGACAGATACTTTCAGAACACAGAATGAAATGCATTGGAAGGGTTTAAAGTGAAGACACTTTTGCTGGGGATTTTAAAAATAGAAAAGAAATGCACACCTTAATGACTTTTGTACTTGTACAGTTTCCAGCTAATCTATCTGAGCACTGAGAAGCAATGGAAGGTTACTAGTACAAAGTCGTACCAAGGTTTTAAAATGTTGCTGTCTCAAAGTGGAAAAAATATTCCATCATATTATTTTGTTGGTTTAATGTCCTGTTATTAAATGTCAGAGAAAGTGCTAGAAAGACAATAGTTGTCTCTGCATGGAAGACAGATTAGCAGCTGAATAGAAATAAAACTGATCAACAGTTTTAGCAGTACAGTGGCCCCTGCTTATTTGCAGTTCAGTAAGAGCCGGTTTTTCCTGTGGAATGTAATTCAAAATTATTTGCGTTAAACCACCTATTCCAATCTTTTAATAGAGCTTGGAACACAAGTGGGCGTTCAGCTTTTAGTCATTTGTCATGCTGAGCCCACGTCCGTCTCCTGGTGATCAGCCTTTACCTTCACTGATCAACTTTGTTACCCAGGTTGATCAACCTAGTTACCAAGTAACAATGCACACAGGTTGGCTTTTCTCCCAAGAGCAGAGATAAAGAACAGTCGCGCTAAGACGTTTCCTACCATGCGTCTTAATAAATACTACGTTATATTTGGTGTTTGAATTATTAAAATAGACAGTTCTGAGTGTTTTTAAATGACAAACAGGTGGATTATATGTACTAATTAGGTCACTGTTGAAGGATATTTATTCATTGGTTTCAGTAATTCATGAACAGTTGTAGTCCCTAAACATCCTATGAAAGCCACTGGATCCACCGTATTTCCAATGTCAGAACACACTAACAGTCAACATATGGAGTACATATATTAGAGAAAGAGACAACACTAAGGAGATCTAGACAAGATACAAAGTGGTTGCCAAATGACAACAGTCACAGGTCATTATACACATTTTTATGTTAAACGTTTGATTCAAGCCAAGGAAATGTTACTAAAGATTATCATGCTGTGAGAATGTCATGCCAACTCTCAGCCACTAATGATCACCATTGCCGAAAGCATCCAGGGAAGATTGCAGCTTTTCTGGTCCACTGCTGTTTCTATGTGAATTTCTAGAAGATGTTTCCCTGATTTGACTGACTTATGAAAATCCAGAAATTTAAGCCAGTAAAACTAAAAAATATTTAGTTTTTAAAAGTAACAATGCTAGACAAATAACAGAAATTGTTTTTCTGAGGCTTTAAAGGTTATTTCCAAATACCACACAGAAACAAAGGTAAATCTAAGCTGAGGGGAGGAGATGGAATGTTGTAATTTAGATGCAGTTTGATCCACATGGAGACCAGGGACAGGACCGCCTTGCTAAAGATGTCCCAGTGCTGGAACCAGTAGGAATATGAATCTACAAACACACACGTGTCATCACACCCAATGTTGGAAATTAAATGCCCCAT
This sequence comes from Phalloptychus januarius, assembly GCA_902982915.1. Taxonomy (NCBI): domain Eukaryota; kingdom Metazoa; phylum Chordata; class Actinopteri; order Cyprinodontiformes; family Poeciliidae; genus Phalloptychus; species Phalloptychus januarius. The sequence goes on from CADWAE010000121.1 coordinate 1,068,390, forward strand.
ATGCCGAGCAATTGCATCACGCTGCCATTCAGCCTCATGCATTCATACAAACCCTCCCAAATTCAGCTCTGTGTGCTGCCTGGTGCATCTATGAAGCATCTTCTGTCAGGAGACTGACAACCGACAATGTTTCATCACTTTCTCTGGTAAATCTCCTTACAAATAGAACACTATACAAAACCAGCTCTGGTTTGCAGGTGCATCAGATTTTACACCCAAATCATGCTAATCCTCATGGGTGTAGTAACAAGATTAATACTTTTTTTTTGCCGAATTGCAACTCTTCTCAACTTACAGGACATAATGGCATGGTTTAACCTCTTCAGACATTTGAATGATGTTTGTAGCTGACTAGTTTCTGGTTGACCAATGACATTGAAGGAAGGTCTACGTTTTAACTTGAGATGAGTGAGCTTCAGTCATCAGCATTGCTCTGAAACTGCAGAAGGAGAAGAATGTCTGTTTTTCATCAAAAATATCAATTGAAGTTTATGGTAGCCTTAATAAAATTGCTCTTTGTATGATTTTAAGTACTGCGACAGACTGGCGACCTGTCCAGGGTGACCCCGCCTCTCGCCCGAAACCATAGCTGGAGAGGCACCAGCAACCCTCCTGACCCCACTAAGGGACAAGGGTGTAGGAAAATGGATGGATGGATGATTTTAAGTATTTCCAGTGATAGTGTTTGACGTTACTTTGAAAATATGTTCTATTATTAAATTGAAGGACTTTGAAGTTGAATGTTCATTCCGGTGAATAACATTAAATATGTTTACAATGCAAAGTAAAAAGATAATCTGTAGGCACTGGTTTATTTTTGTTTTTCATGAGTATAAACTCTGACTCTCATGAACTGATATTAAAAAAACATATTTTTCCCATCATTTCATTGCTGACAGAGAGTCTAAAATAGTTCAATAAAAATAATCCTGTTCTTTACATAGAAAATCAGGTCTGAAGGGTTAAATGAGCATGTTCTAACAGGATGAGTAGCAAAATTAGCTTCATGTTTAAAACTGTTTCACATTTAATCCTTAATTGGGTAACAATGATGACTTTTTTTTACTTACAAAGCCATCGCTCTGCTAATGTTTTGCCGTCTCTGGTTGTCCTGTGCTACTTGTTAGTCTAATCATTTTTCAGATGCGAAGAGAAAAGCAGCAATGCTGTTGGTTAATAGGACACCAAACACATTGTTAAAGTAGGAAGAGGCGTTTTGTAGAGTGCTGGTACACAGTCTGCCAGCTCCTATTAATAGTCAAATTGGGGGAGAGAAAAGTTTTTTTTGTTTTTTTTGAGGTCAATCATTTCCTTTCCCCTCGCTCCTCTTTAAAGCTGAAAGAATCTGCTTGTTAGGCGGCGCGGGAAGCAGCCGCAGCAAAAGAAAACGCAGCTATTTAGCAGCTGCTGCTTCTTCCGCATCACCCAGAAAAAAATAAAAACGGCACCGCCGGCTTGTAGATCCTCACGCGCTTTTTGTCCGCTCGCATCTCCTGTTTCTCCTATCGCCTCCTCAACATTTCCTTAAGATTCTCTTTCCCCTCAAACGGTGAAACTCAAAAATAATAAGAAGCAATTATGTAACTTAGTAGCGCTGTAATCATGTTTTTTTGTATGCTTGTCGTATTTGGATCAAAATGTCACATTTTAATCACACCCGTAATTACTTTCTCTTCAGATTAAATTCTTTTATTCAACGGAGAGCATTCCATTCAGAAGCAATTGGATGAGAGACTCATTAGCCCTCGGCAACTAAAGATGATGTTACCATGGAAACAAATTGTTCTGCTATCAATCACCGGATGCCTTGCAGGTAAGACATCTTAGCACATATTGTATTTCAGTCTCAGTACATCGCAGCTTGCTGTCATGGTTGATGTCACCAGAACATTTCCTCTAAAATGTGTCTGGGGTATATTCATTACACACCATTACTTTTTTGCCGCTTTTGCGTTTTCTCTGTGGCGTAACAGTCTGCAGAGCTGGGTAGAAATATTGGCCCCAGAATGTTTTTATCTTGTTTCAATGTGTCTAATACCTTTTTAATTTCACATAAAAACAGACTACACATGGTAAGGATGTATATAGTTTACATAAATCAAAAACAATTTTTAATAATCTGGACAATTACAATTATTTATTCGACATGTTGGCGCCAGGCTAAGAATTTTTTTTTTTCAGTTCAAAACAAAATCATATTATTACAAGGCTATAGTCACAATCATGCAAGAATTAACATGCTTTTTGAACTGCACCCTAAATGAAAGTCTCTTTTGTAACCAGGACGGTTCCTATAACATTCTTTAAAGATGAGACGACAGAATCAGAATAAATTCTAATAACCTGAGAAGCTGCATCGAGCATAAAGGTTATACTGATTAAACTGAAGGGATTACATGGACGTACGGTCTTCCAGTGTGATGTCCTTCACCATTCCTCTGGTGTCCTGCTGCACATTCAGAGTCCACTGCGCCGACACCTGGGACTCCTGTTCCCGTTCCTGTTTATGGTCTGTCCAGATCATTATCAGGATCTATGCAATGAATCCAGCCTCGCGTTTTAGACCAATCTACTTTCCAGCGCGCCTCATTCTGCCCTTGCCCAGCCACCTGGGGATTCAAGGAGGAGAGGCACAGACACTCAACCAGAATGTCAACCCTTGTTCAAATGACATTGTAGCTCCCAGTGAATGTTATTCAAATTGGCTCATGAGTAATTCACGCTCTTCGCCCAAGGGAGAGACAGATCCAAGCGGTCTCTCGCTCTCCCCTGCGGACGAGCGTTTTTAGCAGGGCCTCGCTCTCTGTCTGTGGGTGCTGGTTCTTATTGAGTGTTATAACTGTAAAATGCTGCTTTTATCAACAATCTGTAATGACTTACTGAAGTGTTCAAGGTTCTTAAAGGGGCAGTGTTAAGTATTTTCCAGGCACATACTGCCATTTTACCATCAGTTGTTATGAAAATGTTATATATATCAAATATTGCTTAAAAAAGTTTACTTCAATCTCCGCCTTCATGAAGTCGTCACATGAAGGCGGAGTATTTAACGCTGGTAAAACAGCATTTTACCAGCGTTGAGATGCAGCTCACCAGATTCACAGTTCAACCAGGTATTTGCTAACTGATGCTGGCTAGTCTAAAGGTGCTGAATGAATCTTTCCATCCAGGCGATTTGCACAGTGCATGGTTGCCATGGTGATTAAAGGATTTCTCAAACATGCATGAAAGAATCAAAGCGGCACTCTAGATATATTTATATAATATTGCCCCTTTAAATATCTTTGCATTATTCCATCCACAAACATGCCATTCATTTATTAGAATTTTAAGTGGTAGGCTGGCATAAAGTCGTGCATAACTACAGAGATGGAGGAAGCAGAATTTGTGTTTTTTAAATGTAGAAAGGACTGCATTAGTCAAAGAAGTGCCCAAGAAACTCATGTTGACACTGGAGGAACCACAGAGATTCAAATTAGGTGGAAATATCTATTGACAGTCACCTTTTTATCAATTTTTTAAGAACCTGTTTGGCACTAGTGGCCTGTATTCAACAGCAATCTGACAGGAAAGGGACAGAAAGAAGGGTGGGAAAGACATGCAGGTGTTGAGGTCTGTAGCTCCAACCAGCCAGTGTACCGCTGGATGCCCCTTTACATTACAACTATCATAGTCACTGTGGTCTTTATGGCACACAGGCAAGAAGAAAGACAATGTTGGTAAAAACCTTATAAGAAATCCTGTTTCTCCAATTTAATTATGTTCTAGAAACATAATAACAAATAAAAAATTGTCTAGATGCCAGATAAATGGAACAAGGTTCTCTGGTCAGGTGGTCCAAATGTGTGACTTATGGGTCGACATGACAGCACAATTGAGCTCTTAGGATGAATTCAGCCCGGCTCTGTTCCGCTTTAATCAAACTCCAGTTTGTTTCCCTAGAATGTCTGCTTCGTTTGGGGAGGAAGGAACATATTATTGATCTCTGATGCGGACCAAAAAACTGAACTCTGGTACACCTAAAAACCAAAGTCTCTATTTGGTTGAAGTGAATTCTGGCACGGTCCAAATGCATATGTGACCTGGAGAGACCGCTCCAAGAGCAGGAAGTGAACTAAAGCACAGGGCATTCTGGGTAAATACAACCAAAACAAACAGTCTAGAGGGAGGGATGACTCATGGACTTTTACCAAAGACAGAAGAAAAATCCTACAACCGCTAAAATTTGTAGCACTCCATTTTTGTCTACATTTCATAAAGAAAGAAGTTGCTCTCAGTATCTTCCTCTGAGGTTTTTATACTGTTTCCTTCAGTGGTTCTTGGTGCAGCACCATCACAGGCAAGGAGGGGAATAGTTTTTCCAAAGGGTGTGGTTGGTTGGAAAGTGCAGAGTGAAAGTGAAGCTGAAAATGGAACAAACGTTCCAGTAGGACTGAATGAAAACACTTTAAGTTCAAACCTAAATGGGAATCTATGGAAAAAGTTTTTAAATGAACTTTTATGCAATCTGACTCCATACATTGTTCTGCAAAGATCAATGTATGGAGATGTGGAGACACAAATTGGTCCCAATATTCATTCAAGTGGAATATAAATGCATATTCCATTTTCCATATTTTACTTTGTGAAAACATGATGAAAATTACTTTTTGTTTTCTTCCCACTCCACAACTGTGCACTACTTTGTTTAGGTTTGTCACAAAGTAGTGGCGAAATGCAAAATAGTTTGTGATTGTAATGTAACCGTTGTACAGTTATGGTTAACCGTAAGGCTATCTTCAAATCTGCATTAGATATTAATAAAAATGTCATGAATAATGTGTTTGTATTCTATTTACATAAATCCCAGCCCTAATACAGAAGTACAGTGCTAGTTGCTGTGCTAGAAATTAGAAACCAGAGAATAAATGTACACATTTTACTGATTATCACTTCAGAGGTTCATCTCTATGTAATAAATTCAGGCAGTTTGCTGCTCTGCAGCACTTACAATTGACATCAGCTGTGATCTGAGGAGTTTTTCAGAGTTCATCATTCTCAACACAAGACATTTTTTATGTTCTGCAAACATGTTGTAGACATTTCTTGTCAGAGAGAGAAAAAAATATTGACTTTGCCCAGCACCCGCCCAAAAAAATTACACCACCCACCAACTTGTGCTTGCCAGACTCTGCAGGAAAACTTATGGGAGCATAATTAGAAAGACTGAACAAAAAAAGATTTGTTGTTGGAAGCATTGCCTGAAGAATATGTAAATATATATACTTATATATATCTATATATTTATCATGCAATTTAATGCAAGAAAATGTACAGAAGTAATATTAAAACCTGTTTCTAAGTACTAGAACACTTTCCTATTACACATTTCTTTCCTTGCTTGTTTGTTTCTGTTTTCTACCTGTAGTCTGGTTGTGTGTTTTTTTTTGTTCCAAAGCAACCCTTCCCCCTCCCCTTAGCAGCAGTCAGGGCGCATTGTCCTGTCTGACTTCTCAACCTGTTTTGATTTGGTGACACATTTTTACCACGTGCAGAAACTTCTAGCCACATGCCTCAATCTGCTAGCAGTAGGATATTAATTAGACCTTCTCAGGCCGTCTGTTGGCTCCACGTTGATTTAGTACCAGATTGTGTTTCACATCCCTTCGCTTTAGGCTGCCTGCAGATGAGTGCCTCTCCTTATGGCCCTTTATTAGCTTGTGTGCCTGTAGTATGACGTGGAAATTTGTAAAATAGACATTTCATACTTTGACTTACTTGCACATGAAGGTTCACTAAATAGTATGAAATTTGTGAAAAATGCCTGCGAGCTTGGTTCTCTTGTTGAGCGCTTAGCTTTAGGCTTGAGCTGCTTTTGTTGTTAGATTGTCTTGAACTGATAATTAATGATAAACACCTTTATTATATTATACCAATCAGTCGGCTGATTGGCATAATCAGCAATCTCACAGATGCCAGCTCTGCAGACTCATTATACTCATCTCTTAGACACCTCAGCTAAGTAAACATTACAGATAACATAATAAAGCATAAATGACATGTGCTGCTACAGGTTCTGCAGGTGTCCGTCAGAAGGGGAAGACGACTTACACTGCAGAAAAGATAACATCTTACCAAGTAATTTTGGTCTAGTTTCTACAGTAAATATCATGACGCACTTGAAATAAAACAAAACTAGCAGACAAGTAACTTTTCAGCAAGATATAGGAGCCTGTATTAGGTAAATAACTTGATCTGCTGACAGATTATTTTACTTCTCACGTGTGAAATAAATGTCTTGTCATAAGTGAAATAATCTGCCAGTGGAACTCGGACTTTTCATCAAAATGTGTAATTATTCACTAAAAGAAGCTGCTATCTGTTGCTGAAAAGTTATTTGTAAGTTTGCTTCATTTTCAAGTGAACTAAATGTTTGCACTGCAAACTTGACCAAAAATACTTGGTGCGATTTAGTGGTTTTGCAGTGGAGGCCCAAATCGTAAATTAAATGTGACTCTGTTAATCTTTTTACCTCTATGAAGTGTCCAAGCATCTATCTGTCAAACAAAATAGTCAGTTTTACCTGTTATGTTTTTATAATTACAAGTTAATTGCAAGAAGCTAATGCTAACTAATGTAGCAGAAATGACAGGAATCAAATCAATTCAAGAATACTTTATTTGTCCTGAAGGGAAAATAAATGTTGTAACTCAAATGATAAAGATTTCTTAAAAGAGCTGTTGTAGATGCTGCTGTCTGTGAGTAGGATCTCCTGTGGCAGTCTGTATTACAGCACATCTGAAGTTTGATCTGACTGAAGACTTTCTCTTCTCATGTAGAAGATACTCAGGGTTAAGTGTAATGTTTTTCATTTTAAAGGTTGTTTCTTGCAAAGGAAAGCAAAAAATAGATTTAAAAAAGGAAATAAAATATGACTCCTTTTGGTATATTTTGCAAAACTGCAATGGAATTATTTTGTCCACTTTTGTCTTCAATTATTTTGCATTACATGAGTCACATGATGAGCAATCAAATATTAGTACTAGCAAAGTAAATTGCAAACGATGACACGGAGCAGTTGGAGGATGATGCAGCTGAATGTTTTTAACGACTAAATGCATAATCAAACTATTTTCATGTGTGATTTTATTACATTTTTTGTTTAATGGAAACAGTTGCAAAATTTTTTTTTTTCTCTCAGTCAGATAGTTATGCAGCTCAAGCCATACTTACCAACTCACTTCCTGAAGACGTGGATTAGAAAGATTGATTCTGAGACTCACAAGTCTTATTGAAGTCAACTCTGAACTTTTTGTTGTAGTGACTTAAATCATATTCAAATATCCATTTCTGTCTTAACAGATTTTATGAGTTACAAACAGTTGAATGTCAACTCGGGAGGTTTATTACAGCTCAACTACATATTATATATTGTGGAAGCCATATTAAACTTTTAAATATGTTACTGAAACTGCTGACGAGAAATCAGTTACAATCTAAGTGCATCTTTCAAACAACACATTTCCTCGTTCTATTTTCAAGAGGTAGTGGCATTTAAAAACTTTAGTATTTGAGGTTTGAAAATCTAGAAAACTACTGCATTAGACACAATTTGTAACGTGTGGAATGTTTTTAATCATTTCCAAAGCTGCTTTTTTACTGAATTTTGTCCAAATCCAGTCATTCCTTCTGACTGTCTAAGTTAACTGCATCACTCTTTTCTCAGTGAGTGCATGTTTGCATTAGCATTTAATGCCTGGTAATGGTGAGAGGGATTTACTGAGCTTGCTGCAAGATAAACAAGCGTTGTATACAAGCAAGAACGCAGCCGGAGGACGGCTTCCTGCTGGATTCTTTGCATATCTTTTCAAAGAGCAACACATTTTTTGGAAAGACAGAAAGAGACGTAGAAAGAGACTTACTGTATACAGAGCTCTGAAAAAAAGGCCAGATTGAATGATTTAGTTTTTCTGAAAGACGAACTTCTTTGTTCTGACATTGTGTGTTCTTCTGGCACTTTCTCCTTAAGGGTCAAAGAGACAGATTTTATGGCTTCTACAAGTAAAAGACTTTTCTTTTCTCTGCAGTCTGTACAGAGGATGTCATATTTCAAGGGCCAAGATGGAGGACGGAGCCTGGCGACCTCATTTTACCAATCAACTCCCCGGACCACCAGGCGACTATCACCTGTGAGGCGGAGGGGAGCCCCCGGCCTCAGTACAGGTACGCCACCGCCGCAGCTAACTCTGCACCGCCACGTGATGCAGAGTGGAAATCAGTTTCCCATTTTAATTGCTTCGATGCTGCCCGTTGCTTCTCTCTGTCTCCATTGGAAAATCAAAGACGGCACTGGAAGTTGCTTGTTAATGACTTCTTCAGAAAAAGTATTTTCTACTACAGAGAGAGATAAGGGATGAAGCTTGGCTTCAAAGAAAGAATGGCTTAATTGACCGTCCATCTCTAATTGAAAAAAAAGAAAGCTTATCTATTTGGGGCTTGTGATGTGATGTCACAGTCAACTGTGGTTGATGAATATACCCACAACTAAAGATGAGCAAGGTTAACTTTGATTACAGAAAAAAATTAAACTGCCACTTGCATTGAAGATTTATAAATTGGCGCAGGGCTTGAGAAATCATTAGATGAGAACAGGAAATCCTTGTGACTCATTTGCACCACCGATCCTTTGATACGACTCTGGCTGTTCTCTGGCAGAGCATCGTGAATGAAACTGGCAGCTGTCTGTGGGCTCTTTTTTTGTGGTGGATTGTGTTTCGGAGCTTGGTCAGCAGCATGTAGATGCGCAGCAAGCAGAGTAGAGAGCCAGTAACCTTGTGAGTGACATTCGGTTAAATGCTTACATTTCCTATAATGCATTGGAGCTGAAAACATGGTTGAGGCGCTGCGGCGGGGGGGCGGAGGTGGGAGTGGGAGAGTATCATTATACCTGTTGTGCAGCCTGAGCCTTCCCAGCGATAAAGGAGAAACTGTCACTTGCTTTATTTCACCCACAGCTTAATTGCCGCTGAAGCTCACTTGTGTTGTTGCAGAGCTGTTTTTCTTTTGATGTTTTAAAGGGATCATTCAAAATGGTCAAATTGAGTTTCTGATTAAAGCTTATAAGCAGTTTCTCATAGCTCATTTGGAAGCTTAATGTTCTGAGTTCAATCAGCCTTAAAGGCATTAAAGGTGAAAATTGTCCAAAGTCCTGCAAATGTAATTGATGTTCCCTTCCAGTGGTGGGCACGGCTAACTAGTTAGCTTTGCTAACCTCAAAAGCACCAATCATAAACATAAAGATTGATGCTAGTGCTATGCCGTCATGGCATTTAGCAGAAGCTAATGCTAAAGCACTAAATCCTTCTATGTTGATGACAATCATGAGTCAAAAGGAGAAAGTGAGGAGTCTCTCAAAACAATCCACATACTGTATGTGAATTATTTGAATGTATTTATTGAATTAACACCCCTGGATGAGTGAACAAATCACTAATCGCTCAATAAGGTTTCTTGAAATAAAACATAGAACAAGAAGAGAGGAAACAGAGCTGATGCATAAACAGTCTGCATCCACTTTAAAATAACAACATTATTTAAATGTTGAACAACTTGAGGAAATTAAAACATAAACTTAAATATAGATGTTGGACTTTATTCAACTGAAGATTGAATAAATACCTAAGTAAAATTAATGTTTTAGAAGTTAAGATTAATTTAGGAAAATCTATATACACTAAACATTTTCGGAGTTGGCAAAAAAGCCAAATGCTAACTGAAAATGTAGTTTTGCAATTAGCACATTAGCAGACTGGCCGTCCAGCAGAGAGGCAGACATGCTATGTCCCACCACTCCTCTCCAAGGAGTTAGCAACTGTTCCTAAAAATTCAGAAAAGGAAATTTTTTTGATAGAAATATTTAAAGCCACTGCAGTCCAAGCAGAATGAACAGTTCTGCTTCCGACTCAGTCAGCCCAGATTCTTTTTTGAAGAAACTTTCTGGATCTCTGAGTGTCTTTTTCAACACAGCACAGTGTTTTGGCAGGACCAGCTTTTGGGAGAGGAGTCAGAACAGGATTTGGGTGGAACTATGGCAATGAGTTCACAGCAGGGGGAGGTGGAATCAACAATCCTCTTAGTGTGAATATTGGAAATTTTCATATCAATAAAACTGTATATCAACAATTTGGGAAATCAAGAACACACTCATGTTATGAGAAACTTGCTTATTATTTTAGGAAAAGCCGTTGTAATCCAATTCAAAATTCATTTCAAACACTCTTTACTCACAGAGGGAAACTAAATGTTGTAACTGATCAGATTTTCTTCAAAGAGTTTTAGATTTAATAGTCTGTATGAAAGAAACCTCCTCCTGAAGACACTGCTGTATCTATAAAGGTTCACTGAAGACGATGTTCAGGGTTGTTTGTAATGTTTTTGATTTTATTAAGAATCCTTTTGTGCCAATAATCTCCAGATGTTCCAGTCGTCCCCCAAACAGAAGCAGCCTTAACCTCTAAAATGTCCCAACAAGTCTTTTAAAATGAGCATCAGCCTTTCAGTCTAAGCATTCCTCTCTTATTAGGTGCATTACATCTTGTTGGGCCGATCAATAAGAATTAGAGAGAATGTAACATTTCTTAATAACTAGAACAAGTGCTCTTAATTTGTAGTCTTTGTTGAGATGTAGGCTAGGCTGAGCAGAATGTGATCACAAGTTTGAAGGTAACCCAGATGTATTGTCTTCTGAAAGGCCTCAAAGTCATTCCATACTGTTGATTTGAGAGCTGTATACATGGTCATTACTATGAAGCAGCGTCTCCTAGATTGCTAGGAGTAATCAGCAGCTGTGACTGTCCCTGTCTACCAAAACAAACATCTATTCACTGGATAGAAAACCTGTCAGAACTACAGGATGAAGATGCTGGTTACACTTCAGTCCTTAGACTAAAGAGAAGTCTTTGTTTCTGCAACCTCAGTTTTACTTAGTCTAATTTCATAGTTAGGCCAGTGTTTGGCTTGTGAAACTGAGCTCAGTTTGTTTAATCAGCTCTACGTCATGATTTTATAAGAGGCAATTGCTTTTACTGAGAGGGCCAGATCTAACTAGCTAGTCAGCGCTAGCTCTCTACACCCGACTCTAAAACCACCACTGGGTTTGCATTTGGTGGTTGTTTATAGTGAGTGAAAATAGTGTTTGCATAGCGTAATCCTTTCTGATGTTTTCCTCAGGTTAGACATGAGCTTCAGCATGTTGGACCAAATAATCTGGATATATTCCACATGAAAATACCAGGAAAGAAATCTACTGCAAAAAAATACAAAATAAAAGAGAAAAGAGTCTCCCTTTAAAAACACAGAACCAGCCCAGAATGAGCTGTGGCCTCTACCAGAAAGCAGAGCTCTGACGAAACAGCAGATTATCGCTGTTAGAGTGGATTATCACATGAAAGCTGCACCAATCAATATTTCATATGAACAATAGATCAAATGACATCATGTAATAAGAAACGGATTGCTTGCTGTGACATACCAAAAGAGATTTATTGGTGGCTTGCAGATCCCATTAGTTTCCTCAGAGTGAATTGGTGTTTTCCATGTCATTGTCTTAGTTTATGTTCAGGCTCCACCTTTGTCAACTTTGCAATCAACAACAGACTGCAACTCAATTCACATGACAGCAACAAATATCAGAGGCCCTCATAAATAACCCCTGATTTGCTCACCCATCACCAGCTGTGCAGACACAAGCAACACGCTAGCGTTTAGCTGCTAGTGCACCAGCTGTGTTTGTCTGCAGTAGGTGGAGAGCAAAACAAAAGGGGTTGACATAGGAACATCCTTGTCAGGTCACAGAAAAACGGCTCCCACTGAGTGTATAAGCCAATGTGTTTGGGTGTAAATGACAGAAAACTGGAGAACTTGTGATTTTGAAGTTCATGTCCGTCACTGATTTTCCTTTTTTTTTTACTTGGCTTTGGTTTGTGGAGCTGCAGAAAAAAACAACATAACTCAGATTGGCAGTCGTCTTCTAGGTCAGCAGCTCCGACGCTTGGAGTCACTGCCCTCAATTATGAATATGAATAGAATGTGAGACCAGGTTTAAAAAGGACAAATTGATGTTAGAGTCAGCAAGCTCTCATCACGTCAGATTGGCATTTCTGGTAATGCTTTTAAAGACACGAGATTTTTTTCTGCCTGTATTTTAACTTTAAGGAACCATTCTCTCTTTTTCTGCCCTTATTTTGGTTGCATCACTTTTTTTGACACTGATTGTCCTTGATGTGTTTCCCTTCAGGCAAGGAGAGGACTTCTTTTCTCTTCATCCTTTTTTGCTCAAATGCGAAAATAAAGCACCAAACGTCCTGCAATTTATTTTACTGATGATTAAATTAAAAGTTCAAAATGTCCCAAACAGGATGAAAGAAATGCCTTGAGGAAGTGGACAAACTGTGACTAGTAATAGAGTGGAAATGAAATGAAGGCAAAATGGTTCAGCAGCTCCAGATGCAGAACAACCAGATTCCACAACAGCTTCATCCCTCACGCCATAACACCACTGAACTGCCATTAGTTTAATCTTTTGTTATATATTTTACATTCATACTTTTATTACTTATTTATTTATTATTATTGGAGCCTTGCAACAAAATACATTTGGTTGCAAAAGAAACAACAAGCGAGCTACGAGCTATTTTAAAAGTGCAATTGAGTGACAATAAACTTTGTCTATATCTATGTCTAAAACCAGTAGAGAATAGACTGCACATGTCAGTTAATGTTGATATTAACAGACGTTTTCCTACATTTTATTGCTGTTATTTTTCTTACAAACATTGCTTAGTAATTACAATATATCATGAACATTAAATGATAGAAAATATGACATATTGGGGACAAAATTATGTAAACGTCACTGTGTAGTGACGTAGTTTAGCAACTATGTCACTAAACACAATGGAGAACTTGACTTGCATTATTTTAAGCTATACTGAAATATATTTGAACTTTAATAAATGTCAGTGGCTGTTTTCTTGCTAGCCAGTGTAATACCTGAATCCCTTTCAGTTTGTGCTGGTTTTTACATTTCATTGCCTTTATGTCAAAGCCTTTTGTGGAAAAATCTAAGTGGAATCATGTCAAGCAAAGAAAAGTCCTTTATATGCTAACTTAAGCCAATGAGTGGAACATTTTCCATTAGCTGGGAGATGTTTCTCAGGTACCTTTTTCATATTAGATTAACCCAGTTAATCTAAATTATGGTTAAAACTATGAAGTAGAAATTTTACATTCCCAGCAAAGTCTGTCAAGTTTCACCTGAATAACAATGAGAAAATATTACAATATTTATAATAATATAGTGTAATTCTGATTGAGTTTATTTAGCCAGTTCAAGGCGATAGTCATCAGTCAAGTTGTTTTTGCCAGTTTGTTCACATCTTCTTGTTCGAGTCAAGCTAAATGATCTTTGAAGGTAACACACCTCATAGACAGCTTTATTTACAGAAGCTGGAAACAGCTAGCTTACAAACCGAACCATGCTTTCTCCCTCCTGACGTGTTGATCAAATGACCAACTTTGTCTGAAATCACACCCAATCATTTATGTCACTGTCATAAATGGCTTTTCCTCTTCTACTGGAGCAGACTTCAAAACGTACGAAAGACGAGACACTAACCAGTTTTTTCCATACATGCTAGATAGACTACATGACAGTGTGACATTATCTCCATGGTTACTAATGGTTAGACACATGCCTTCTTCATAAAGCAATAGTTGCTATCTTTCTGGTCATACTTACTAATACAGTATATGAACGTTAATCTTCTGACCTTGTAAAAGTGTTCGCTGTAAATCAGTGGTTACGCCAAGAACACCGGTCATTATGACTGACGGCTGCTGTCCATCACTGCTGTATTTCAGAATAACTTTTGTTTAAACAAATAATTTGCTTTTGCAAAACTTTCATTTCAGCATAAAGTCTGTTTTAGCATAAATTCTATTTCAGCATAACTTCTGTTGCAGCATGAAATCAGTTTTAGCATAACTTCCATTATAGCTTAGCTTACGTTGTGACTTGTGTTGTAGTGCTGTAGCTTTTGCGATTTGTTGACCTTTCTGGATCTCTATAAGTTAGTAGACCAGAATAAATTTTTACTATGAAAGATTCTTATAAATTCATCACACAGAATAATAAAGTCTCTATTTAGATACGTTTCTAAAATCTGTAAATCTTACGTTACAATTAACTGTAAATAACAGAATGAAAAGTAAAGTGATGCTTCTGATGCATCTACAAACTGTGAAACAAGTCAACAATCCTTTTTGTCAATCTTTAATCTTTGTGTTCCAAAACAGAATAATAATCTGTTCGATGTGTCTCCCAGTATAAGCCTGGCTATTACCACTGAGGGTATAAATGTTTAAAATTGATTCTTTTATTTCTAAAAAGGCTTGGTTACCAGACTAGAAAGAGACTAAACACTGCATAAGTTGGGCCACTATTTCAGCAGCAAATGAATCCACGTTTAAGTATTTACAGCAGGGTGCAACATGTTCAATGCATCAATATAAAATAAAACAGAGTCCACATTATAATACGTTTCAGAATTATCCACAGCCCTTCAGACTTCTTCACATGTTTTCATTTTACAGTTACAAAATATGTCAGTGGGGTTTTATGTAACAGGCACACAAAGTTGTGTGGAAGTGGAAGGAAAAGAATACATGGTTTCAAATTCAGTTTTTTTTTAATCAAAACAAATTGGAAAAGTGTGGCATGCCTTTGCTTCCATCCCTGTGAGTCTACAACTGCAAATCTTACAATTTAGATTTTTTACTTTTTTTTTACCACATCTAGACACTGAAAACAAAACACCACAATCACAGTCAGATTGGCCCGAGTGCATCTGCAACCAGCCGTTTTCAAGTCTGATTGCCAATTTGCTTTTGGTTTGGACTTTGAATAGGCCACTCAATCACAAGAATTATAGCTCTGGCTATATGTTTGGGGTTGTTGAACTTATAGAAGGAGAACATGCAGTTTGCAAGTCCTGAATTACTTGCAAACTGCACTGAAAAAAATAATTGTGCACTATTGTCCCTGACTTGTCAAAGTTTGGGGTTGTAAGGTGAAAAAATGTGAAAAGTTTAAAGGGACAATGTTATGTAAAATCAACTTTTTTGAGCTTTACATCATGTTACACTATTCCCTCATCAACAGTGTTGCTTGGAGTGTTGCTTTTATTCCTTCCTGCATGTTTAAGAAATTCTTTAATCTCCATGGCAACAAATCAGCTGTGCAAAATGCCTGGATATACGCAGTTACTCCTCCTGCAGCTTCCAACCTTTCACCTCACAGAGCAGCCCTGCCCCACCACTCTCCCACTCAGCTCCTTAAGACTAGCCAGCAGCAATTAGCAAACACCTGGTGGACCTGCTGAACTCATTATAGGAGCTACTTCTCATGAAACGCTGGTAAAAAGGTTGTTAAAGAGTTAATAGAGGAGCCAGGTTGTCACGACTTCCTGAAGGCGAAGTTTCAGGAAGTTTCAGACATTAAATCAGACATTTCAGGTCCAATTTCAAGACATTACATCTCAAAGTCAAACTTCTTGTAAGCCAAATTTTTAAGCCATATTTAAGCCATATTTGAAGCTATATATATATATATATATATATATATATATATATATAGCATTTTCAAAACAACCACTGAAGGTAGCATAGGTACTTGATGACACTTTGTTGCTGGAAAACACATAAAACCGCCCATTTGATAGTTGTGAATACTTTTCCAAGTCACTGCATTAAACCATGTTTATTGTTATTAATATTTTTGGTATTTGTGACAGTAATTCAGCACCTACACATGGCAATAAATCCATCTTAAGACTCAGCTGAGTAGAAAGCAATACAGCCCGACTTCCTGGAGAAGCCAGGGAAACCTCATTCTCAGGATGAGGACGATGGAAACCAAAACTGGATGCTTTCTCCCTTAACGACAGAATTATATGATGCCGATGCAGAAATGTCCCGTAGCAGGCCGCTGAACAAGAGCAAAAAGCAGCACAGTTCATCTAAATATTGCGGCACAGATATGATAAAGCGTTCCTAACGACGGTTCTTTTGACTCGCTTGTTGGCTCCGTTCCACTGAACTTGTTCCGTCTCTACCCCCCCACTCTTCCCTCCTCTCCCACTCAGTGACGGTGCGAACGCTCCAACGGGGGAAAACCCTGACAGTTCTTCATTTGACAAATTGTCCGCTGCAGCAGCGGAGCACACTGCAGGGCTCTGAGCGCTGCTTTATGAATACACCTGTCACTGTGTTTACTATGAATCTGCTGTAACGCAGCAGATCCTTGATCCTTGATTCATAGGATCAAGGGCAAGGCGGTGATTGGAAAGTGGGAATAAAAAAAGTCCTCTGCCTGGTGTCTGCAGTGTAGTTAGAGTCATGTGACTCTACCATAGTCCAAACTTTAAAGGTTTCTGCTGAGGAGAAACAGGGAAGACGTGGTTTCAAATATCTTTGTGTGTTTGCTGGTGATTTCATTTTAGCACACAACCACATAACATCTCCAAAGCAGTTTTCAAATGGAATTGATTTTTATATTCTGTATGGTAAATTGCCTCTTTATGCAACAAGAAAATCCGTAGGCTTGTTAAGATGAACTGTTGAAACCACATAGGTGCTGATTCAACTATATTCTACATTTAGGAATTTGTGAGAAGCAGAATGCTCTCTCACTCTCTCTCTTGGCATTTACTAGGCATCCATCTTTTCTGTTATGTTTTAATTTCAGTAAAAGCATTCATTTTCTGGAACAAAAGCTGTGTAATTACAGTCGGTAGGTAATATCCTGGCTGCTGACTGAACAAGGTGTGTTCACTTGTGATGTATATCTGTCAATATTTCACTAATTCCACAGGATTTATGAGATGATGCACATTCCCAAACACCATGGCGATAAGGAACAAGTTTGGGAATTTTCATTGTTACACTTGGCTCGAAAGTAAAATGAACATCAATTTATGTGAACTCTGCAACGATAACCTACTAAACATAATTGCAGAGAGCGCCCTGGCCAGCAATTGAATTTCCATTAACAGCTCTAAAGCTCTGTGTGTGTGCATGTCTGTGTGTGTATGTCTGTGGGTTTGTGTGTGGTCAGTACTGTCTCTGTGGGCATCTGACTTGGAGAAAACCCAGGTGATCCACTGCTGCTGCAGTACAATTCCTGCTCTATCTGATGAGGAGAACTCATAAAAAATTGATGGGAGCCTCAAGGTCACCCGGAGTTCATTCCCAGACGGGTCACTTCAGCTGGACTGGGTTTACTCTAAAGTAGGGCTGTGTGATTAATTACTTTTGCAAATTAGTTTTAACAGTAGCTCCAAACAATTGAAAAAAAAATAACCAAATACATTACGCTTACTGTGACTGAAGACTTGAAGCTTTAAGCTAACTTTAAGACTCCTTGCTAGCAGGTGCATGTAAATGCACTTGCAGCAAGTGAGATATATTTGGAAGCAAGGAAACATTGTTTTCTTACATTTATATGTTTGAATATGCTAAAAGGGACAATAAGATTATTTGTGCATTATGGCATAAAATGTAAATCTGATCCTCAACGAGCTTCAATTTTCCCCCTCAATAAAAAGAAGTTCTAAGTGCTCTCTGACGGAACTAAAATTTGTTGGGGAAAAAAAAAAAAAAAAAATGGAAGATTACTTATTTTAAAACAAAAAAAAAAAAAAAAAAAAAAAAGACACCCAAATTTTGAAATAACACATTAAAAAGACAGAAAAAAAAAACATTACAGTGAATGATTTAATCAAAAATAAAAATTAATGTGCACCATTACAGAATAGTGGTATGCTTATGTAATTTAAAACGGAAAAAACACAACAGTACTCTTAGCTGAATAAGTCTGAGTAGTGGCACAAACAGCAGCATTTGATCACTTGTACAACATTATGGAACAAAATAACAAAAGAAACCAGAACGATCAGGACCTAAAGAGAGCATTTTGAACTTTTAAGTTTCTTCGGCAAGACATCTTCTTACAAAATGCTAAGATGTAAAATGTAAACCTTCCATGTCTGTAAGAAATATTTTGGAAAACCACAAGCTACATTTTTATGTACTCTTCCTTGCTGCTTCACTAAAGTTGGTTTTTAACGAATGTCAAATTCCCTTTTTAATGGAAGTTTTCTGACTAAAAACAGCAACAAAAAAAGCTCTCTCTGACTGCAAATAGAGCAAAGTACAACCAGTGAGAAGCGTTCCCTGTCCCTTTAACAAACGCTGGTTAGCTCTGCAGTAACATGACAGTGGCTTTAAAATGTCTCAAGAAGAAAAACAGTTCATTGACTGAGGTGCCATAGAGAATATAAGCCAGCGCCAGTTTGACCATCACTACTTCACAGAAGTATGCGCATGGCAGACGTTCAAGTGTTAAAAGGCAAACTTTGTTTTGTTCTGCTACCTGTCCTTGCATAATGATTTGAGCAAAGGCGCTCCGAAACTCATGCACAAATCCTTAGAAACACATTCTGTCCACAATATATACACAGAATAAAGGAAAAAACTGCTCCTCCTGTTTGGTGATCATCCACAACGTTTCACAGCAACATCACGTTACTGCACGGTAAGAACCTGTCAGCGGGATACTTTGGCTGGAAGCTGCTGCTGTCGAAGGCTGAACAACCACTCGGCTCCGCTCCGACTCAGCCTGGTCAGTGTGGGGTCAGTCCGGTAAACGATTGTGCGTGTTAATCTCTCCCATGTTACACTGTGAGAGATTACATACATGATATATGATTCTTCACAAAATTCCTACAAAGATTGTTAAATGGCTAAAAACTCATGGATGGTGTGGTGGTCTCTCCGTAACCTGATCCATGTTCTTAGATGGGTCCAGAGATGGGCTCTGCTGCTGTGTTTAAACCATTTTCAATTGGTACTAAGAGACCCAAACTAGGCCTTTAACACTTTCCCAACACTATTACACCAACGCTCCTAACCGGATCTGTTGATAGAAGACAGAATGGATCCCTGCTTTCCTGTCCTTGAGTCAAATTCAAACCCTACCATCATCATGTCATGGCTGAAATTCAAACCCATGAGACCAGGAAACTTTATTCCAATTTTTGGTCGTACAATTTTGCTCATCCCATACAAAATTGTAACCTGAATGTTCAGTTCTCTGACGGGTGTGGCACCTAGTGGTCTTCTGCAGCTCTACCATATTTTCTGTAAGGTTTGGTATATTTTGTTTCAAACTTGTTGTCTTTCTTGCATCTTGAGCCAATCTGACCTATGACATTAGCCAGATAGTTTTGTCCCCTTTACTGCTCTAGGATACTTTTGTTCTCTGTTAAACCAACAGATAGTCATGTTTGTTACTTAAATCTGCTATAGTCCTCATTTTGATCATTAGCTTGTCATGTTCAGGTGCCGAGCTGCATTTAGTGAATGCCATGGGACTGGTTCATTTGCTATGTGTGTTAACAGGCCATTTAATCTGTCTAATGAACTTGCAGGTGAGTTGATGTCATGTTATTAGTAATTGGTTTTATTATAAGACATAAAATCCAGACTCCAAACTATGGAACTGAACCTTTTTACTACTAAAACTGATCATTTAATGTTGATTTACTTGATCTACTTAATTTGCATGTGTGAAAGTGAAAAACTGACTAAACATCAGCATCCACATTTATGTATTCCAATAAGATCATCATTATTTACTAGGCACATTAAGGGTCACGGGGTTTGACCAAAGTGCTGTAAACTGCATTCTCTGGTACCAACCCAGAATTAAAACAAATGGAGAGAGACGGATTAGATCTGTGTAAAATGCAGCTTGTGAGAACGTACAAAAGCAGAACGTAAAATGAGTTCCCAGGGAATCAAGTGGCAAGACACACAGTGTGCTAAATGCAGTTGGACGTGAGGGAGAACAGATATGTCTAGTTGTTTCAGAAGTGTCATTAGAGAGGACACCTTTAATTTTACACAGTTTGCCACGTCGGATGTGTCACTGAAAAGACACAGTCTCTTCTACTGATCATCCTCAGTCAGAAAACTGCTGGAGTAGCTAAAGTAGCTTTTAGTTAGACCTGTTTCAGAGCTGGCACTTAGAATCTAGCCGGGCCATCTGGCTGCACTTAGACAGCTCTAGATACAGGCGTGAATCGCCCCAGATTGCCTCAGTCTTTACTCAATATAACTTCAATGACCATTGCAGTAAGTTAAACCATCTGGACAAAACCTGCTATTTTTATATTGTAGTGTTCATGTTTATATTGGATTATTGAATAATGTATCCTTTTTCCATTATACATACTATGTGTTTATTGGGAGTCAGTCATTTTTGCTGATCTCAAGGTCGTCTTTTTTTTCTACTGAAATTGATGATCACCTGATTATCTGGGCATTGTCAGCTGGAGCTTCTTCACTGCAAAAACACTAAATCCTACCAAGTGATTTTCTTTTGTTTCTAGTGCAATTATATCAACACATTGAAAATAAGACAAAACTTATTTTGTCTTTGAAATAAATTTTGTAAACTTAAAGGGGATTGTGTTAAGTCAATTTCTTAACATTGATGAAAAGTACTAATAGCATATAATTTAATTTATAGTAAGACATTTTCCTATGTCTTAAGTGAAATAATCTGCCAATTGAACTATTACTTTTTCATCAACTTTAAGGAATTATTGACTTAAACCAAGCTCCTATTGCTACTTGCAAGTAACTAGAAACTAGACAAAAAATGTTTGGTTAGGTTTTGTGTTTTTGCAGCATTCAAGTATTCGGCATTCTGAAATGAGTGAATCTTCATTATTGCAGACAAAACGTCTGCATAGTGTTTCATGAAGTTCAGTAATATGGCCTCTTAAGACCATATTATGGAGAATATGAAATTATTATCCATATCCAAAAAATCAATGGCAACCTGAGTACAGATTAAATTTCATGTCCAACTGTATGAGAATAGAAAGTAGGTGATCTTTGTTTGACATCTGAATGCAACACAAATACTCTCCATGGTAACAGTGGGACTACCAACCTGATGTTACACCCAGGTCACCTTCTCAAATGCTTGTTTAAAACGTGGTCAAATAATTCTATTTGAATAGTAATAAAACACACACTTTTTGGTGCTTTTCAAGACATCCACTTGAAGAATAAACTGTTTTTGTTTGTTCCAACTGGTTTTGTCTTACGTCATGAACTACAACTGTCATAAGAGAGAGGGTGTGAGAAGGAGCTGTAAACCTATCAGTTTGCTACATAGAGATTATGAAATGAAAGGTACAGCATGTGGTTTGCAAAAACACAGAAACTAAAGGAAAAGAAGGCTGTTAGGCTCCTATAAGTGAAATGCATTTATCCATTTGGCCTGGTTGTTGGGGTTAAACACTCTTCCCCCAGATCCACCCAGAAGAAGTTGATAACAGTTTCCATCAGCATCGTGAAGTTATCCTTTTCAGGCTGACTGATCAGCATTGACCCCCAGTGCAGAAGACTGTTAAGCAGAGCCTGTATAGGTGAAGCAAACTGGGTGAAGCATTACCTGGGCAGAGCAGAGCTTCATCCAGCAGAGCTGTTAGGGGAGGCTATGGGAAAAAATCCCAACAAAGACTCTCTTTGCTGCAGCTGAGTGCTACAATCCAAGATGCCTGTGGCCAAGGATTAGCAATGCCTGGTGTGGAGGTGTAAAGATGCACGTCTCCCTTTGTGTGGCAAATGTATCGAGCAGAGACTGTCTGCACATTTATGTCTCCCACTGGAATGAATCGACCCGCTCCTGGGATCTCAAAGAAAAGTGTCAGTTGGATAAAATAAACCATTATCAATTTGTTTCTGAATATAGCATCCAAAGATGGAGAAGCAGAGAAGTGGAAGATAGTAATAAAGCCACATATCAATCTCTCTGTTTTTAATTGATCAAAATAAAAAAGTTAACTTAACTACGTTAACAAATAATGGATGACTGCAGTTTTCTGTTTAGCCATACTGTTTCCATTTTTTGGGGATGGGTTCTGTTACCATTATGTGCTTCTTTGTGTAGATCAATCACATTCAATATGTTAAAGTTTGTGGTTGCAACATGACAATATACAAAAAGCCTGGAGGGGTATGAATACTTGTGCCAAAGCCTGGAACTGACCCAACACCACATGAAAGGGAGGCATGTCCTATAAGTCTCAGCAGTTTGCTTTAAAGACTACATAAAACCGATACAGAGTGTTTATAACAAGCCGTGAAGCCATCCAAAAACAAGCCAAGGAAAAAGAAGTCACTTTAAATTGTAGGGAACATCTTAAAAACCTAGCAAGAAATCATCTAACACATCGCCTCTAAAACAGTTTGATGCAGTGTGATGGTCTGGGCCTTCCTGGTCTCCTGTGACACTGCTGAATTACAAGTGGTCATTGGCGATTTGGCAGATGACAATGGCGCATAGATGAATTGCAGAGAGTCCCAGAGGTCTGCTTCACTTTTAAGGGAGGGCTCCTCACCGCGGCAACAAGCTCACTCAATATGAGGGACGATTTTACTCTCTCTGCTGGGATTCTTTTTACTAATTGGCATTTAGTAAATACTGATAAAAGGGAACAACTGAACTGAAATAAACTGAAATGAAATGGCTTCCAAAGCGTGTCGGGTGGGCGGCGTTCTTATTGTAGCAGCTAACTTTCCTCATGGTGTGTGATCTGCCCAGGCTGTCTGCTTTCATCTCCCATTAAATTCAATCACACTGGGCTGCTCCAAAGCTAACTAGCTATGCATCCTCTATTTTTTCCTCCTGCTCATATAATAAATAATCCCTTATATTGCACTAACAGAGGGTGAAGTTCTCAATGCAGGGGGGGAAACCTATTGACGTCACAGACGAAAAACGGACGAGCGTTCCGTTGTAAATGTTGATGTTTTCACATGTATTCTTGAAAAGCTGATGGTTATGAGAAGCAGGGAGCTGTTTGAAAGTATCCCTGTGACAAAATCAGTCAAATTAAGTGACTGTCAGCGACTGTTAGATGAATAATGCAAGATACAAGATGAAAGACTGCTTTGTCTTTTGTAGTCTGTTAGGCAGGAAACTGGGCGGATTGGGAGGCAAGGGAGAACTGGCTTTAAGTCTGCATGATGCATCATTCTAACTGCCTGATAGTTTGCCTGGGAGGCTAAAAATGATATTGATTTTTTTCCCCCCTTCTTATCATCGGAGTTTCATTTCGCTGTCCCTTCACCAAGGGAGACTCGCACCCGGCATTCCAATAATGTTTGATTTCTCTCCGATTCTATAAGGAGCGTGAGGTGTAACTTTTCATCTGTGTTAATGCTCAGAGATAAAGCCCACTACAGCAAGCAGGTTCCATATGGGATTTTTTTTTTTTGTACCGTCTCCTCCTGTCAAAGTCGAAACAACAGATCACAGATTCCAGCAAATTACACATGAAGTACTATTTTATTGTGAAGCACAATCATTATTCAATGCTTTTGTCTCTCGTTCCTGGCAGTGATTAATTGCTGTCACTTCTAGAACTTGGCATGCGTGAGAGACTATCTTGTGACCTTTTCTAAGGGAAATGGTCTGCAGACAATTCAATGTGAAGGTGTCAGAGAGCAATACGTCAGAAACACAAAGGCACAAACAGAAACTAATTAGAAAGAACTCAGAGAGCGCATAAATCTGCCAAGGCTGCTTGGGTCCCTCGGATTTCTTCTGTTAATATCACAAAATATTTAGACATTTTCATCTCCGTTCAGATTCAAATCTGCCTCCAATTGCACATTCCGACAAAATTACAGCCAGTGTAATCATTTTTCAAGTATGCACGGTGATTGAGTGGGAAATAACAACCCAGCTACTTACAGCAACGCTGGTTGTCAACTGTTTCCAAGATATAGCCTGCAACTCTTGGTTGAATCATTCTGCATATGCTATGTGCTCAAAATGTCTTGTTATAATGTTTTATTTTACACCTATCTGTCACAATAATATGAAATATAGCAGTGAGACATAATTGCATGGTGTATGCTAACAAAATGGTCACACAGCAGTATGTAGTGTGGGTTTTTGATGCAGTCATCCCATCAAAAACAAATATTGCTGCAATTGGTAACAAATAATTGACTTAAAATCATCCAAGTTATTTTGTGAAGGTGTTTAAATTGTCAATTTGAACAAACCTAATAAAGAACTTGCAGATGTGAGGACAATTCTGCTAATGCACTATCAGCAGAATTCATCTTTTGCCCATTGCTTTAGCATTTTTGCTAACTTTGAAAACCTTCAGCGTACTTAGCTTCTCCTAAATTAAATTGTCCTTATTTATTCTAAAGCCCTAATTTATGTGGCTGCACTTTAAGTTGAATAAAGTTTGACATCTTTGTTGAAGTTTTGGTTATCACCTTTTAAGAATTCCTCAAGTAGTTAGAAGCTTTTATTTTGAAGGTGGTAAAGACAGTGTAGGTAGCAGTTCTGTTTCCTCTCCTCACATTCCCCACCAAAGATGCGGTGGAGCAAATGGACCGAATGTCGTCAGTTCGGTACCCAGAATGTTTAATGGTTTAAACTCAACAACTGTATAACTGAATCCTTCCTGAAGGTCAGCTGTGCTGATAAAGGGACCAATCAGATATGTCTGGTATACGTGATACACCATGTATCAGTGGTGTGTCAGTGATACATGATGAGTGTTGACATGGCTTAAATTGGTGTTTTAGCGTGTTAGCATTAGCTTCCACAAATTAGTATGTTAGAGTTAGCAGAACTTACATTCATGTTTAGTGCTTTGGCTTAATTAACCTTCTAGTTAGCAGTGTCTACCACTGTTAACTTGGACAAACTTAATTACTTGTTACCAACTGAAATAATCTATTTAAACTGGAACTGCATTCTCTGTTTTTTGTTTTTTTTTTGGTGAGAAACATAATCAGTTCACTGTATACTGATTATGAATGTTTCAGCTTCTGTTTCATTTGTTTTCTTAGGTTTAAGTACAAGAACTAATTTAGTTTAGAGACAGCAACTCAACTGATCAAATCCAAACCAAACCTCTCTATTAGGGCTAATTAAAACTGGGATAGAACCAAAGCTAGAGGACAAACAAAAGCCACAATAGCAGAGATGGTTAGTTTATTTTTTTAATTTTGCCATAATTACGGCTGGACCAGTGGAGTTTTATAAGCTCAGACCAGTTGGATCCAACTGTGACATTTTCTGTCACCCTAACATGGCACAAAAACAGTTTACACGACCCTTCCTTGTAATTTGAAACCCCTACTCTTTATTACTCACCTTTTATCCTCTCAGCATGATGTAGGCAGGCCGATCAAACGGATCTCTGATAAACGCTGAGCGCTCATCTCCAGGGGGAGTTCAGCCACTGATTGTGTTTGCGTTTTTCCAGATGGTCACTAAACGGAACGCTCATTGATCTGGGGAGCGACTACCGGCGTCACATGTCTGGGGGCAGCCTGATCATTAGGAACCTGGACAAGGACCAAGACAGCGGGATGTACCAGTGCACAGCTTTCAACTCGCTGGGCTCCATCCTGAGCCGCAGAGCCAGCATCCAGTTCGCATGTAAGTGGCGCCATGTTTGCAAACACTTTTTTTTTCTGCCATGACTCTGACAAAGTTATGACAGTCTGGCATCTCTTTTTACCTGCAGTATGTCACCCTGACATGTGTAAAGTGCTTTCGGCCCACAACTTGTTTCCCCCTTTTTTCCATTTCCATTCACTTTTCTAATTTAGATTGCCTGGGAATAGATTTTCACAAGGGGGCATGGTAATTGAGTGAAATGTCAGATGCAACAAACACAAGGGGTATTCTCTGACGTTCTCTGCACCCCATTGATTCTCATTAGCGGTTCAAACTCTGACAGCCTCCTTGCCTCATCTAAACAGACTCATATTTTTGCCAAGTTGTACTCAAGCTCTCGTTATCTAGACTTTAAAGCAGTCAGGCATGGATAATGCTCAAAAAGTGTTTGTATCTTTGGACGATAATCACCAGACACGTCTTTGTGTATAATATCTGATTGTGAACAAGTTGAACTCTGACAGGCTAGACTGCTGCTCTGGCAGAGGTAAGAAAAAAAGACAGGAATCCTGAGGCGTGACGCCGTGGAGTGGGGGGTTCTTCCTTCCAGACCAGCGCCTATAGAAGCACCGCCTGTTTCTTGATCAAGCCTGCTGACTATTGATCTTGTCCCAGGGATAGGGAGCCTTTCACTTCCTCTCGTGAGATGGACTGCCATTATCCCTACAGCTCAGTAATGAATCTCACTTGTGGGGGACCAGCTGAGGAGCAGAGCTGCTTGACATTTATTGTCTTGCCTAATGCACGGTGAGGGAGGCCTGAAAGATCAGGAAGGCTGATACTCTGTTTTCCCCATGTAATGAGGCAACTGCCCTGAGATAGAAATGTCAATCCTCCTGTTCTGCCTTGCCTTGCCCTCAAAATCCCGCTGCAGCCAAAGCGGTCAAACCCAGATTATTTTTACAGCATGCCAGACGATCTTTGGATTATTTGATTGTTTTCCCATGGAGTAGCTATGTCAAATAAAAAAATTATGGTGATTGGTTGTTTGGCCTCTGTTGTGTACAGTATAAGGGATGTAAGAAGTGATGCAATGCAGGTTTGTTATTGTTTAAATTTAGGTTATCTCTAGCTAAGCAACTTCTGTGACAGACTGGTGACCTGTCCAGGGTGACCCCCCCTCTCGCCCGGAATGTTAGCTGGAGAGGCACCAGCACCTCTCCTGACCCCAGTAAGAGACAAGGGAGTACAGAAAATGGATGGATGGATAGCTAAGAAACTTGCCAGCGGCAGATTTTTTTAAATAAAGTTTGATTTACAGAATATTTCAATTTTATTTGAAAAAATAAGAAAAAGCAGTTTTTCAAGTCCACCATTCCAGAAAGCATAAAATGTTATAATTACAGGATTGGGGTTTGGCCAGAATGCACTGTGTGGTTATTGTACATATCCTGTTGTTAAATTAGTCTGCTTCAACTTTGGATGCTCTTCTTTTAGAAAAATCTACAAAGACATCTTAAATGTACACTTTTTCTGACATGGTTGTCATGAAGGGAAGCAGTTTCTAGCTTGTTTCCTTTGAGCAAAAAAACATGCTCCTTTCAGCTTTTGAAATAGCTGAAAGGTTTATGCACTGGGATGAGGCGGTTTTGCAGCTGTTTTGAACTTGGTGTGTCCCGCAAAGTTGCAATGGAAACACTTTTTTTTCGCATGGCACAAATAACACCAGTTTATTAACAGCAGGGATGTGGTTATTTGAAGGCACTGTCCTCTCCAGAGGCCACCACAGATCTTACAGCAGCGCATGGCTCATAAAAAGTTGAGTTTATCATTCCAAAGTGTTGAATACACACCCCTTCTGTAAAATCACAGACTACTTCCCCAAAACGCACCACATGGAGCAAGTGGGCGGAGCTTGTTGCTCTGACACCTGAACAAGACGCTAACGTCTCCTGAAACATGTGTCTCACTTATTTACATCCGTCACATCCATCATTTTTAATCTGTGAACAAATTTATTCAGATGCAATTTTAATTGCATTTCTTATTTAATTGAAACATCAGAATAGCGAAATAGTTTTTTTATTGACATTAGCAGAATACCAAAAGTCCTACACACATTTGCAATGGAAATGCAGCTACTGTAAAAAACAGATTAACATGTCTTTCACAACCTATATTTGCCAGTGCAAAAATAAGGAAGTATCAGCTGTAATCCGTATGTATACAACTTGACACTTTCCTAAAGGCTGCCAACGTTTCCCAATCCAGGATCTCCCACAGAAAACAGAAGTTGAAAGCTTCAAAGCTGCGTTGCTCTAGATGGTTCAGCCTTCCTGTTGTCTACTGAAAATCTTTGCTGCCTCTCATTAGACCCTCAATTCTTTAAAACAAGACTATTTGTGAAAAGCAGGAGGAAGATGAAGAATAGGAGTTTCCTTGCACTAACCATTGCTTGAATGGTTTGCAACAAAGTGATCAAAGGAAGGAATACTTGTAAAACTGTTGCATGTTGAAGACAAAAGGTCTGTCAAGTTGAAGGCAACGAGAGTGAGTTCAGGTTTTTCTTTTTTTTTAGTTTTGTTGTTACTTGGCAATGTGAGTCAAGCTTGTTGATGTGTCAACTCATTACAAAGAATATATTTACAGTCCTTTAGGTACTGTGCAAAAAATGTCAGTTATGTGTGTAAACATGACATGATATCTGCAGAGGCTTGTGGGTGGATGGAGTATGGAGCAGCAGTAGAAACCTATGATTAAACTACTGAAAGAAACACACCTTATACCAAATGTGAAGCAGGACAGTGGAGGGCTTGATTTGATTAGTTTGGCTTGGTGTCCTGCCATGGATCCTGGGACTTTCTGCTCATGGACCCCTGTATTAAACTTCTTAGAATCTTCTGGAAGTGAATAAGGCCCAACCGTCCTTCCATCAGTTGGTACCTAAATGGACCTATAACTCTGAATTTCCCCTCTGACAGTAGGAGGTTTTATCTGGCATTAGCTGTTGAGGTTCTAGTACATCCTAATTTGATTGAATTTTCCAGATTCATTTATGCCGTATATTTGTAGTTGATTCGCTGATTCGCTGCCCCCGAATCAGCTTGGCTGAAGAATTCTGCCGGATACGATACATTATAACAGGGAATGTCTGTGCACTGGCGCCTTTGCCCAGACCAATCATCCTGGCACTGTGATAGCCTCCCTCTGTAATCTCTAGGCCAGCCATTCTTATATGGCAGAGATTGATTCTGCTTACAAAGGAATCACTGCAGCTATAGTGAGTTTGGCCTCTAGCTTTCAGAGTTACAGTGTGTGGTCACCTGACTCCCATGAAGCCCATTACTCTTCTGTGCAGAGTCTACACAACCACCCCGGACCCCAAGCACTGAGCCTGGCAGCATCTTTATCCCTTTTTTTGTGCAAATTTGCACAATCTAGGCAAACAAGTTGACTTTTTCTCTTCTGCTAAGCAGAAGTTAGTTCTTTGATTCACCTGCTTTTAAAGGCATCACTGTTCTGATGATCAGCCGGCTAGAAAACCAGCTATGACTCAGAGTTCCTCAGAATCAGACGCATCGTTAGAGGAGAGAGAATCAGTATTTATTAAGGCAGCCTGCTGAGATCAGAGGGACGTTACCTCTGTATGTGTTTTAAGCACGTCGCCTCCTCCTGTTGCCTCTTGCAGCCCAACCATGACTTGGCTCCATTTGAGTCCGCCGCGGTCAGCATAGATCTGCTCATTAATCTTAGCAGCAACTCTGTCCCACTTCTCTCCATAATCTTCCCTTCTCCTAATTTCCCTTATCGGTCACACTGACTTTCTTTTTGTTTGTGTTTGGAAGGCTTACTCCAGGCTGTTAGCCAGGGGGTGCAGACAGGGAGCAGAGCGGACTGCGGCGGCTCGCCCCTCAGCCCCCCATCCGTCATGAATGAGGGTGGTTTATCATGCCAGGTTATTTTTTTTTTCATCCTGTCCCTGCCAGCAAATGCTCATTCATTTGCAGGCAATAGATAGTGCTGAGAGTACTGATGGGGAAGCTAATGCTTTTAAGTCCAAGATTACACCACATTTAATAATGATGTTACTTATTGCTGCTGGCTCTGCAAACTGTCATTTGTCATGCATTCCCCCCTTGTGTTCTACCGGCGTTTTCCTTCCTCCTTGCTAATTTTATCCCATTTCAGTCTAATCTCTTCCCTGCAACCTAAATTGCCATGTTGCTGCAGTAAACATCAACGAGGCAGGTCCATCTATTTCATCAGCACCCTGACGTCTTTGAAACCATCAGCTGCTGTCAGGAGGCGCCTGCGGGGCAATCACAGACGGCCTGTTAAAGTCTCAATCTTCTCCTTTGTGTTTCCATGAGGGGAGTTTAGGGAAAAACCTGCATTGTGCCGTTTCTAAAGCCGACTTTATCAAAGAAACCAGGATGAATAAACTGTTCAAACACTGTAGCAAACGCGGTGCTATATGCTACCAAGGGTTTTAGCTTTTATTAAGCTGCTGACAAATTCAATTGTGATCTTTTGTGATTCATCAGATCTTGACAGCTTCAAAACGCAGTCGGTGAGGAGTGCAGTGAACGTCCGTGAGGGCCAAGGAGTGGTTCTTTTATGTGGCGCTCCCCCACATTCTGGAGGTAAGAGCTGCCACCTCAAGCTGCTGCTGTTTGTGTACTCTTGTTTTGGTTTTAGAAATACCCAAAGGACTTTCCTTGTTTTACTTTGACATTTGAGGAATAAAAAAATTAGTTTTTATTTTATTATGTAGTGGGCAGCAGGACATTTTTACCTTATGTAATAATTCAACAGTTTGACAGTATTTATGCAAATATTATACATTATATTCTTAAACCTGGTATGAACCTCTTGCATGTTATTGTTTACACCTGGACATTTTTCGCATGCCAGAGGGCAGAAAGAACAAGTCTGTTAACCAAATAAAACCTGGAGATTAGCGTATTAATTTAGTTAATTTAGTGCTATGTGCCACAGCAAAGGGAGATATAACGCAGGAACACCACTGGAGAATCATTCAAAGCCACTTGTATTTTTTTTTCTTGCTGTCTGTGTCAGCTGTGCTATACACAGACACGTGGCCATAGCAGACACCAACGGTGCTATGTGTTTCAAGATTCAACTCAGAAAACACTTAAACATTTCTCACACAAATTTGTTGACTTTCCAACTATTAGTTATTTCAACTATCACAATAAAATTCCAGTGTTGGAATACAATTTGGACACATTGTCTTGGTATAAAGAGAACATTTATTTTTATTTTAAAAAGTATATAAACATGCGTTACTTTCCCCTTTATGAAATCTTAAAAAACATGAATTACTTCTGATTACTTCAATTCTTCTAGATGGCACAAACATCTGTTTTTGTCTAAATGTGAGCATATTTTAGCTCCAAATCTCATTGTAATCAATTTATGTTCTATTTTTATATCAGCGCTAGGATTATACTGTAGAATATTTGCATAAATGCCCAGAAACTGTTGAATTATTACACAAGATAATAACAAGAAAGTTTGTTGTTATAATGAGATTCTCTCCTGAACTTATTTCTTAGCTCTGGCAGCTCAACGCTTCTGTATCAAACCTGGAATAAACAGCCAGAAAATTCCATGATAGCTTTAAAATAAACATACTAATTCAGCGTAACGTTGTATGTTTTAGGATGTACATAGCAACGCAAACATAAGCATATACCCATTCATTCATAAGGTAATCTGCAACTAAGCTTAACAGCAAAACACAAATACATTTCAAAACCTGTCTTATTTTTCTTTATGACCAGAAAAACTTCTAAAGGAAGGAAAAGTGTGAAAGATAATGTTTTTTGCCAGTTGACCGGTAATGCATAGCAGTAGGTGCAGGAGGGGCAGAGCTGTGTTACTTTATGCTTCAGAGTGCTGGTCACTCTGGAACTTTGTCAGGCATCGTTCCACAGACTTGTAGATGTTTAGGGTTCGGGTTTTTGACTGGACTTTTTAGTACATCTTCATATCAATAGCTAACAGTATTGCTACAAGGATTTTGATTTTACAAAACCAATCACAGCTTGTATGCGGTTTTTTTTGTCTAATTAAAGAAGAATGTTTCTCAAATTAAGCTCAAAGAAATTGTCTTGTTTACTTCCTATGATTGTACCATGTGAATGTTGAGAAATCCTCTCCTGAAGCTGCAATAATCAGGCGGTTAGCTTACCATTCCACAGAGGGTGGAAAATAGTAAGCAGGTATCCAGGCGGTGTGAAAATGTGACAAAACTGCAGACAGACAAACAGCACCTCTAAAGTTAAGTCATTAGCACAGCGTATTGATCTGCTTATTTGCTAAAAAACTGCTTTGTTACAAAGGAATTACATTCTGAAAAGAAAAAAACATGCTGCCCACAACTACAGCCTGTCACTTTCTAACTTAATGTTTGCAGAAATGTTAATTAATGAGATTAGGGGTTACAAAGTTGGAATTGACTGTTTATTAACTGTTTTCAGTGCTTTCCAAATGCATTCATGCATTTTACTGCATGAATGCCATAGTGTTGGACTATGTAATAGAGTATGAGTTGATGGAGCTAACTGGAGGACAATCATGGGAGAAAACGAAAGACATGAGACTGGAGCAGAGGTTCAATTCCCAACAGGATTACAACCATAGATGAGCGCTACAGGGGAGGAGCCTGTGGGGCACCAGGCTTACCAGGCTAGGTGTAGTTTATTTTAAATAGGGTTTTTTATACAACAGTGACAATAAAGACGGACTAAGCTAGGTTCATAGCAGACGCTGAGACCAGTTGGGTTGTTCCTGCACCTGCTTGTTGATCTTCCAAGTTATGCCCACAGAAACACAGTGGGCAGTTGAAGGACTACCCAACGCCACTATCACACTGGGCTTAGCAGGTTTTCCTTCACACAAACCTTTCAAAAAAATTGCTACTTTTTTTGTTGGTACATTGCATAGAATCAACATAAAACACCTCACCTTTTTGTGAGCATAACATGACAAAATGTAAATTAGGTCATTACCAATCATTTGCAAGACACTGCAAATGAGCACAGAGCTCTTAGCTGTAGACCTACATGGGGCAACATTTCAGAGAAGATGCCGTCCATGTGACTGTGTTCTATAAATGAGAGGCTACAAATAAAAGATTAAGTTGCACCCCCACCCCCACCACTCCCCATATCTACAGAAAACCGAGGACAGCCACAATGGCTGCTGCCTAGCTTGTCAACCTCTTGATACAATAGCTTGCACACTGGAACAACCAATTTCTCTCACAAGAGAACAGTTTGTCGCAGTGCATTGTACAGCTGGTCTTTGGGATAATAGGTCAGAGTACTCTGTGTGAAATACAGTTTGACAGCTTCCCTCTCTGACACGGCTTATGCGCGACAGGGTGCTGTAACTGTAGTTCTTTTGTGTTTACCACATTCTCAAAAAGTGACTGAAAGTAAGGCAGTCTCCCTCTGTCACTTCTCTCTCTCTCTCTCCTGCTAATTCTTTTTCCCCCCTTTCCTCTCTTAAATTTGAAAGCGTCAATGTGCCTCATAACCTTGCACTCCACTGAACTGTATTAGACACCTACAGCACAAGACGTTTCTTTGGCTTCTCATTACGCTTGATTGACTCTGAATTGTGGGAAAAGCTCTCTCGTTTTCCAGCCCATGCAATATCGCGCCGCACCAGATGTGAAAAATGAAACGCAATAGAGAAGTAATTGCTATTGTACCGCTTCTGTAGTCCGACAGTTTTTTGTTGACTTACTTAAAAGAGCCTCTTTGCACTTTGTCTGCACAAAGGCATTCGTGTTGTATTTCAGCGGCTGCCTGACGAAGAATCGCTGTGTGGCGTTCCTTCGCCGCTCATTACAGCAGCCTGGTTCACAAGGGGGTTATGCTGACTCTGAGCTATGTGGCTCTCCTGCTTGCCTAATCAGAAGCAGCTTTGTATCTGCATCGCTGCGCTCAGCACGGACACTTCAGCCGGTCAAAAGCCAAGAGTCTCCCCCTGCCTGGGGTTTGATGTTGGACATGATGGACAGTTATTACACCCACCTATTTGGCTCAGATACCGCCCCTGAACTGAAAGATTGTCCAGAATGCGTGTCCATTCTGGACAATGGCAACGTAATTCTTCTGACAGGTCTTTCCTCTTTTTCAGTGGGGGCTCTGTAAAAGAAATGCTAACATGTTCTTATCCATGTATGTGAATCCATTGATTTCTCAATTAATTTGTTCATTCATGATGCCTTTAAACTGAGTGCTTGGGGACCAGGAGAATGGAGGCCATGTGTCAGGGGAGGGCCACTGACGCGCTGTAATCCAGTTTGTTTCGCTCTCTTTCCTCTGTTCTCCGGCTTTTTTTTCTGCACTGATAGTTATTGCATTCTTGGTATCTCCTTCGAAGGACACCTGAAAAAGAGGATAGAAATAATGTCATATGCTAACATAAGGCCAAAGAGGAGTTCTTTTGATTCAGTTATTCCATCTGTGGACACACACTGCACTAAACTGTTTGTGTCTGTGCTCAGAGCTGACATTTGCGTGGATCTTCAATGAATACCCGTACTCCGTCCAGCAAGACAGCCGAAGATTCATCTCCCAAGAGACCGGGAGCCTGTATATAGCCAAAGTGGAGCCCTCTGATGTGGGCAACTACACTTGTGTGGTGAACAACACAGTCACAAAGCAGAAAGTTCTCAGCTCCCCAACACCACTGGTCCTCAGGAGTGACGGTAAAAACAATTACAACTTTTCTCAGTATGTGTCTATTTCTGTATTTTGTGGCATCCATTTGTTATAAATTTCACCATTGCTGCAATTTTATTTCCACTTATTTTTAACAAACAAGATATTAAAACTG
This sequence comes from Phalloptychus januarius, assembly GCA_902982915.1. NCBI lineage: Eukaryota > Metazoa > Chordata > Actinopteri > Cyprinodontiformes > Poeciliidae > Phalloptychus > Phalloptychus januarius. Next base: position 1,102,813 of record CADWAE010000121.1, read on the forward strand.
TCAGTAGCTGCTTTTCCATTGACCATATAATTGTGCAAATTGGAATTACAAAAAAATCTGTGTAATGAAACATGTCAATTTTGGAGAAAGCTCAAGTCTTTGATAAAACATTTTTGCACTAGGATCAGGTAGTTTTTATCAAAACTGCTATGGGAAGACTTTTTTCACATCACAGGAGTCATTTGATCAACAACCGGATGTTACCACTGGCAGAAGCGGCGTTTTGATGACTTATGAACAAACTTATTCATGTGTGATTTTAATTGTTTCTTACCTATTGGAAACAGTGCAATTGTGGTTTTTTTTTTTTACTTTAGTGAAATATAAACAGAGTTATGTCCACATTTGTAATGGAATCATAGCTATTGTTCTATTAGGGGAAATTAAAATTTAGACGTCATAGTGATCAATGTAAACACCAGGCTTTAAGTGTCATGTTTGCAATGAGCAATTAAATCCCAAACATCCAATCATTGTTAACATGGAGATGGTAAATAAAAAGATGGTGTGCACCACCAGTAATCTTCCTCTGTGAAACACATTTCTGTTATAAAATTAAAGCATTGTAAAATTAATTTGTTTTGTATTTTCAAATTCTATAAATTTTACACAAACTGCTCCTTGCTAAAACTTTAATATATTTGTTTTTAGGACAGTGGAAATCCACTGTGGCTCTCTGACAATTATGATAATATTGTTTTACTTAAAAACAATTCCAATCCAGGCAACATTTGTTTTTTGGGATGAAGTTCTCATCTCAAGGTAGCCTGTCAAGCTCAAGTTTTTTCTTTCATTTGCACTAAGCCTATGATAACACAAGCAATCTGATTAAAAAACAGCTCCAAGCCAATGTAAGATTTTACAATCAGATTTTTTTCAGCACTTAGTATGGTTGAAGCTCACTTTTTTAACCATTTTCAGAGAGAAATAAATCAGAATTTCTTTAGAGGGTTTCTATTGAAAGACTGTTCAGTTAAAAAATCTCTTAGTGTCTTCATTTTGTTTCAATTCAATTTGAATTAAAATAAAAGGAAGCTACTAAGAGATTTTTCTGCTGCAGACTAGTAACTGAACAGTTAAATTGTTTTCAATTGCTTAAGCTGAAAAAATTGCTATTTCTCCTGGTTCTAAAATAATAATTGATAAATAATTTATAATAATGTTAATTTATGACGTTATTTCATTATTATAGTGATTTCATACATATACATGAGCAAAACTGTTTATGTCTATATATTTCACTAGTAGGTTTTGAATTTCTAACTCAAAAAAAGTATTTTTGCCGTTCCAGTCTGTGCAGAATTACACAAGCTTGACAAGCTAATGTTAGCTAATTGATTACTTTGGCTATCTGCAGGTTAAAAAGTGTGTTTAGCTATTCTCCAGCTACTCATAGCTAGCCAGCCATTGTTTTGAATAATTGTTTTTTAATAAAGAGTGAAAGATAATAGTCCTTTAATTTCAACATCAAATAAGTCAAAACAGCCATATTTGCCTTATTTTAGAGGTGTAGCATTCTTTGTTTAGCCAGCTAACAAGACATTAAAAGAGCTTTAAGCTGCTAGAATGGTATCATGGATTTTTTTTGTTGTTCTTTTGCTGTTTTAAAACAGTAGCTTTTAAAATGTTGCTAAGTTACTGCTAGCCCTGCGACAGACTGGCGACCTGTCCAGGGTGTACCCTGCCTCTCGCCCGAAATGACAGCTGGAGATAGACACCAGCAACCCTCCTGACCCCAGTAAGGGAAAAAAGATGCAGGAAAATGGATGGATGGATGGAAGTTACTGCTAATCACCCGAATTAGTCTGGGAAATGGTCTCAGATCATAAAAGATGACTACAAACAACATGCTGTACTTGTAGCTAAGAAGACAAAGCACATTTTAAATTCTATTCAAATTGACTTCTACAATGAGACCCTGCCTCTTTGGAAACATGTCATAGAAATTATATCTGAGTTAAATGTTCTTTTAAATTATCTCTTTGATGCATAGCAGACTACATTCACTCCTAGTAACCAAATCTGTAGTGGGAATATTCTTCTGCAATATATCACAGTAAAATCATATAGCAGGGCAAATAAATAGCACATGTGTTAAAAGAGTTTTAAAAAAATCTGTATGGCTGATGTTTATCTTCCACCACCTGCAGCATGTTTAGCAATGACATACAGCCACTTATAGGCACTGCAGGCTTTGATGACCTAGAAAATGAAAAATCTATGCCTGCATCTCAGAGGATTATCCACATGTGCTACACTCCAACCAAACTGCTAAATTGACTGCTGGTAACCACGTAGTTTTCACACGTTATTACTGTTAAATCAGAACAGATTATTACTTATTATTAGCTTTGAGGCCTCCATGAAACAATACCCTCATTCATCACCATTCATTCTGCTTTTTAATATGAAGGCACACGCAGGACACCAAAGCTGCTCTTGCTCCAGGGAACCGGGTCTGAAGCTGGTAATAGCAAAGGGCATGCTGCTATATTTGCAACAGCGGCGTGTGGCCCTTCCCAGTCAAATGAATATAAATAAAGTCCTAGATGAAGTTGCTTTCATAAATCTCTGCAAGTAATCTCCACCAAGCTAATCTTTTCAATGATGTATTCTCTGAATCTTTTATGACCGTCTCCTTTATAAGACCTTCAATGATCACTTTGCTCCATGACCATAAAGGCTTTTTGTGCTAGCTGTCCCACTCTATCAGTCCTCTGTGTCTGATCCAGACACACAGGGCAATGTCTGCAGTCTGTAGTGCTATAAAAAAGCTCGCTGTCTGTTGTGCTCTCTGTTTTGTAGGCGTAATGGGTGAGTATGAGCCCAAAATAGAAGTTCATTTTCCAGATTCGGTTCCAGCTGCAAAAGAATCCGTGGTCAAACTGGAATGTTTTGCTCTGGGAAAGTAAGTCCAGCTTTCTTTAGTGTGTTAAATGAACAGTAGATTGATTTCCAACATAAATAAATTAGAGCTATTTAAGCAAACTTGGCATGTACTTGTTATCTGATTTGACTATATATATATGACCAGCTTTGGCCTAAAAATAAAATGAAGTATGTATAAATGAAAGTTCTCTACAGAGGATGAAAAGTCTGAGTTTGCACACTTTGAAAAATAAATAAATCACAAACTTTGTTCTTATCTACTTTCCTTCTGCTTTGAATCACACTTTGGTCACAGTGACAGAGCTAAAAGCCTGGAAACTTTTGTTCCTTTTTCTTTTTCTTTTTGCAGCCCTGTCCCAGAAATAAGCTGGAGGAGAACAAGTGGTGTCCCTTTCCCCAGCAAAGTCAAAATGAAGAATTCGAATGCCGTGCTTGAAATCCCTAATTTTCAGCAGGAAGACGCTGGGATGTACGAGTGCATCGCAGAGAACCGGAGAGGCAAGAACGCTGCTCGAGGTCGGATTTCTTACCATGGTGAGACAGAAATCAAACAATATTATTCTAGGCAATCCCTTTGCTTCTCTAAATGTGGCAATATATGTTAGAAAATGTCATATACTTTGAATCCGATTTGGCTACATTTATTTAAATCAGAATACATTTGAATAAAAATGAAGTTAGTTTTTGAATATAATTCAAAAACTAATTATCGCAATTGGACTTTAAGTTATTGAACTGATCTATGTCTTTGCTTTCACCACAAACTTTATGAAACATGTACATCAGTCCTGGGTGTAATTCAATTATACTACTTTTCCTCACAATCTGGAGGCATTTGAACCACCTGACCGGGCACTTTGTAATCTTCTCATCATAAGTTCATTCAATCAAATTAAACAATTAGAGAAACCTTTGGAATGTCTCCACACATCCATTCCTGTGAACCCAAAATCTTTCACTGTCTTCAGACCTGAACGTAGACTTAACCCCCTTTAAGTCAAATATCAAAAGTAAATTAATTTTCATTAATAAGATCATTTGAGAATATTTGATGTATTTATGAGTCTGCAATTTTCAAAAATATCTGAATTCTCTGTAGTTCAAGAATCTATAGTTTGTGTCGAATAATTCAGTTAAGGCTTGACTAACTGAATTATTATATTACAATTTTTTATTCTTGTAAATTGTAAGGTGGTCCTATAGCTGAATAAGCTCTGAAAACCCTCAAGTTTTGTGTTTTCACAAATAAAACAATGGTTTAAAACTCCCAAACTATCTTAATAGATGTATTTACAATGTAGAACTTAGTGCTTGAAAGGCAGCTTTAGTTTTGTCAGTGGCTAAAAGTTAGCTAGTCTTTAAAAGCTGTGGTCGTACTTCTCATTGTGGTAAAATACCAGAATAAGGCAGTGGTCTAATAAATCCCAAACTATTAAAGAATGACTGTTTAATGTTGAGTTGAGTTTACATGTTTCATAACCATTTAGCATAGAGCCTGAAAGGCAGCTTTAGCTTTGTTAGCGGCTAACAGTTAGCTAGTCCTTCCAAATGGCTTGCATCTTCTTTGCTGTGTCTTCATTCATTTGTTGAACTGAGTTCCTTAAATGCTTCCACAGACATGATTTAAAAGTAGTGAAAGCTTCTACAATAATTTTGCAACTAACAGCTCTTAGAGATGTACTGGAAGTCTTTGTTAGTCGACTCAGCTCAACAGGAAAGCTTTTTTAGCTCAAAATACAAGTCTCAAACAAGCATACAACTTCATAACAAGGGCCTCTATCAATACTTGACACTCACTTCACCTGCCAAAGTTGGTGGATAAGACTTTGCAAAATGGACTGCTGTCCATTTTGGACTGCTGTCCTCAATGCAGCATCGGGCATTGCCAACCCTGGTACTCTGGATGTCCCCTAGAGCAGTCATAATTAAAACACGTTTGAGCAGGTAATCCTCTCATTTTTTTCCAAGCTAAACCTCAGTGGCTCCAGACAATAACAGACATGGCTCGGTCCATCGAGGAGAACCTCTTCTGGGAGTGTAAGGCCAATGGAAAACCAAAACCGTCCTACAGCTGGCTGAAGAATGGCGAGCAAATGGTGGCTGAGGTATGAGGTTTTGTTGCATTTTCACTCCAGTTATTCTGAGGAGATGATGCACAATTACCAGCATTAAAAAGTTGGATAATAGTCAGCAATCTATTCCTCCACATGTGCGGAGACGGTGCTTAGCCGAGTGTCTCGCCACACTCGGCTAAGTGTGGCGAGACACACTTAGCCACACTTAGCCGGCTAAGTGTGGCTACGTGCTTGAATGTGTGTTACGTGCTTCTCAGAGTTTGCATATTTGCAGAATGGTTTCATGACTTGATGGAATAACACATAGTGCATGTATAAACTAAATTATAAAATAGTTTTATTTTTTAATTGGGGTTGTCACAATCCAACTTAATCAGAATCCAATTGAACGTTTCAGAAGCTAGGCTAACGTGCTCTTAGCAAAATATCCAAACATTTTCATAGCTACAACGTTTGTGTGCTGTTTAAGTTGTTGACTTAAAAATTGTTGAATTTGAAAACAAAAAATTTGTTACTGCATCTACCACCACTATGCCTTATAGACGTGGCAGTCATTTTGGATTTGAAATCTGAAGCACACAAGCTTTAGTTACCTATTTCCTAGTCATTGCCTCCCTTTCTGAATAGTGCATGGGTACTAGAATCCAGAGTGTGGAATATATGTTCTGCTTGATCATAACAGGGTATGTTACTGTTATGGTGTGGCCACTATCTAATTTTACCTTTTTTTTTTTAAATGAAGGATCAGACACCCATTTACGAATAACATTTCAGTGCTCCATATGTTCCCTCCAGTCCTTAGGTACAGTAGGGCAAGTCATTCACCTTAAAGCATCCAACATGTTAAATTAGAAATTCTTTATCAGTGCAGACTGCAAAGGGTGGTCTGAGTTTAGATGATTATTGGGTCATTGCTAAGATGCTAAGAGTTACTGTTCCATTGATTCAGCAGCAAGACTATGTGGAGGTTGTACACATGAGGTTGAAGAACGTTAGTGCTCTGGTGGTAGAGGTTTTGGGCATGTCAACAAATAGTAGAAAGGTGTATCTGGTAAATAAATCGGGTATCATTAGCAGCTTTTCCATCAATGTCTTTTTAATGATGGAAATGACAAAATTCAAAACAATTTCCCTCGTTGAGGCGGTTTTTGACTTTACTGAAAAAGAGTAGATGCATTAAAGGGAAGATGGAAACAGGTTTGTTCGATAAATGTATCGACAAACCTGAGAGATAAAACTAAACAGCCACTACCGCTGTTAGAATCACTGCCTACCACCAGGCTTAGCAAGTTTTCTAGAGGAAACCTTGCACATGTAGCAGTTTGAGAACCTTTAGCTTGACAGAGCTCTTACTAAGCGGCTGGATAATGGAAGGAAAATGAAGGCAAATGCACAAACACTGCCTTGGGAAGAGAAAATAACCAGTTCAGACTCATTTCAAAGAGATGTAAATGTATAGAGCCTGTATGTGTATTTTGATGTTTCTAGTAAGCTTATAGCTAATTTAGCGTGGTATATCGACTGTCATATTGTGAGAGTATAATTAAAGTAGTCTTGTTCATCTTCCCCCTGCAGCAGTCTGGATCCCTCACCAGCTTATTTGGTTAAAATCACTCGTCGATTGGAAATGCCATCTCAGCATTTCCAGTCGAACGTCTTACAGAAAGTAAATGACATTTTAATAGACTGTGTGTGTTTTTGCTGGTAATTCCTAATTTCTGTGCCTGATATTCGAGTTTTCAGTTTTAGCAACTCGTCGTCTCTCCGTGAGACGACGAGTTGGCCGCTGTGCCTTTTGGACGTAAGAACGGCAGCCTTTGCTAGAGATATGCAGAATTATGTTTCTTTTTGCTCTGCAGGCCCGAGTACAAATCGAAAACGGAGCCCTCTCCATAACCGCGTTAAACCTATCAGATTCCGGGATGTATCAGTGTGTGGCCGAAAACAAACATGGCAGTGTTTATTCCAGTGCCCAGCTAATGGTGTTAGGTAAGATTGCTTCCCTTCTCCTGCTCTCATTCTGCTTATCTTTCAGTGCATCCGATCATCTGCTTAGATAAGGAAAGCTGCCTCGCTGTATAATGTTCCTGAGAAATCAGTCTGCGCCCTCATTTGATGTCAGTGTGGGTCTCTGCCGGGCGAAAGTATAAATCTGATAGAGTGTCTCATTTTACTTCCAGTCGTTTCGTCCATTGATTGGCGATACTACGAAGGCAAAGCCTCGTGGCATTGTGCATGCTTTCTCATGTAGACCCCGTATCGATTTATTTGCAAAGCTTTGATGACTGGCTCCATGAGAAATTCAATTCTCTCTCTTGGTAACCCTTGATGGTCCTAATGAGGGCCCATCTCATCATCACGCTCCAATGTGATGATGAGAAAAAGCTGCAGGATGAATTTATGATATATAATATGATGCTTATCTGCAGCTGAAGAATGAAACTGCACAGTTTTGTAATAAATCTTAATTAAAAGCTGAAATTTTGAAAATGTAATTTGCATTTAAACCAGATATTTCCATATACCTAACATAAAGACTTTAATATTTACCCTGACATGATTTGTTTGGCTTGTGTTAGTATTGTAAATACTTATTATTCCCTTTAAAATAACCATTAAATGATTTACAAATCAATTCATTTTTAATGGGAGTATACAGACTAAAAATGATTTGCTGAAACAGCTATATAGTCAAAGCAATAATTAAGCCAAACCTTTAAAAAAAAGATAAACATGTTGCTTTTTCTACAGAGCTGCAATTTAGCCATCTGATTCATTTGCAAAGTTGGAAAACATTTTAGAACCAAATGCATTGAGGTTTGCAGCTACAACATCACAAAATGTGTGAAAACTTCAACCGGCATGAATATGTGTTACACAAACCCTCGTGTTTTCTCCTATATTCTTCCCAGCCTCACCGTCTTTCTGCTCCTTTACGTGCAGCTTCAGCTCCCAGTTTCTCCAGAAGTCCATTAAAGGCCTTGCTAAAAGCCCGCTCAGGCAGCGAAGTCACTCTGGAATGCAAGCCTCAGGCCTCGCCCCCAGCAATTAGCTTGTGGAAGAAGGGGAACGAGATTCTGCAAAGAACCGAAAGGTAGGATGAGAGTCCAAACGCAGATTTCCAGCAGCTCTCATTCACATTCACGGCAGGCCGGCTCACTTCAGCGGCATGTTTGGCATTTGTGCTCCTGCATAAAAGACGAGACTAATGAGGGGAAAGAGAGTGGAGGAAATTCATACAAATAGTAGTTAATACACTGCTTGCTCCTTCATACGGAAATTGCTGGATATGAGATATGAAGATGCCAGGTGCTTGTATCAACTCTACACGTGTTAAATAATTAGGACAATAAAAGTGAACAAGTTGCTTAAGAAGGAAGAGTTATTATTTTGTTTTTGAAAAGTGAAAGAAATTGAAGCATGCCCCTGCAATTATCTCCTTTATGAGTTGTTTTAAAGCATTATTGGAATGACTGATGGAACTAACAAAGCTGCAGAGATGAAAACCTGCAGTCGATGGGAGGGCGCGAGGGGCCTCACAAGGCTGGAAATCTCTGCATCTCGACTAGCAAGCAACGTCAAACAGCAATTTCAGTTGCACAAAACGAGAGCTTTGTTTATTTTCCTCACTCGTCCCTCTGCGCATTGTTGGATGATATAAAAGTTTACAGAAAGCAACAAAAAAACAGAGACAAATCACAGACAGGTTTCTAAAATCAGATGCATCGTCAGATCAATCCGTCCACGGACGTTCGGATAACCCTAACCCTACCCTGCTGCGTGTGCAGGAGAAGAAAAGCACACGCAGCAGTTAAACCAGCGGCCGCACCGGCTTGAAAACAACTCTGGTTCGCTGTTTGAATCGCTCATTTTAAAGAGTTCAGAGAAAGATGAACAATGCAAGCAAAGAACCACATCCAAACAGGAAGGCGAAGCCACGTCTGTAGCTGGAGATAATTGGTACACTGTAAAAAAACATCTGTACAATTTACAGTAAAAGAAATTCTAACATACCAACTGAATGCAGTTGGTATGTTAGAATTTCCATGTAATTCCTGCTACTGTAGGAATTGCCATAACTCAAGAAACATAAATTTGGTGGAATTTTTACAGTTTTAAATGTAGAAAACACAATCTATTGTGAAAATCTTAGAAATGACAAAGTTTATAGAAAAATGCTGTAATACTGGCAGCAGTTAATCTGCTAACCAGCAGGCTCTAACTAATGGTGATGCAATCTACGGTGTTATGCACCTGTACTGTACATACACCTGTATGCTATGATTTTTACTGACTTATTTTGTGAACAAGCTTATTCACATGATTTGAATTTAATTTCTGATTTATTGGAAATGCAGCAATTGTTAAATTGTTTTTATTCAACATTAACAGAAAATAGATAAGAATTTGTTCACATTTGTAATGGAAATGAGGTAAAAGTTGGATATAATACAAAATCAGACTAAAGACGATTTTAAAACTTTTAAATTGGTTACATGTCTAATTTACTACCACATATGAAAGTGGTTCAAATTGGATTTTTGGGAGGTGAAAAGAGCAAAAACATTGAGCGCTATCTGAAACTAGCCTTGGTCAAATGGGATAGAAAGCCTCTGGGTGCATACATTTTCACGATTTGCATAAAATTCACATTCATGGAGTGACGTCTGAAGACAACTGCTTGGTTTGGACTCCTTTTAGGTACATCGAGCAAAAGCAGATTACAAATGCGCACCACCCTGTTCTGATTTAGATTTTTTTAAACATTGTGAAAAACCATGTGTTAGTTTTCATTAAACTTCACAATCATGCACTACTTTCTTTGTGTTGTTCCAGAGCATAAAGTCCCAGTAAAGCACATTCAGTTACTTGATCAAATGTGAAACTTTCAAAAGTTATGAATACCTTTGTAGCTGAAAAGCAGGATTTGCTTTTATTGTTTGTGATTTATGAATGCCTTCTTTTGCAGGATGTCCACTTCCCCCGATGCAGCTCTATGCTACTATGTCTCAGAGTTTGGTCTAGATTGATATATTTGTTTTAATTTCCCACTGTGTCAGAGGTTTCTCTCTGACCTGAGCAGTATAAAGTCTTAAAAGCAAAATTTTTTATTCATTATTATATTTAAGAATGCTCTTTGTGAAGTGTATTCTTTACCTCATAATAGGTCCCAGAGTTCAGCTTTTCACCCACCTTTAAAAGTTTGATTCTGTGGGATTCCTGGAAAAGCTTTGAAGTACAATCTAGGTCAAAGTGCTGTATAATCGTTGTTTTACTCCATTTTTTTTCACAATTTTGACAGAAATGTGGTATAAAAAGACACCATGCATGGCACTCAGTTTTATCTAAAAACAGTGTAAATGTCATAAATTCAGAACAAATGAATGGGCGCAATTTGTTCAATGAAAAGAAAATGTGCACTCTTAAGCTTGTTTAAAGACCATTTCTTCCTCCCACAGGATCACTCTGCTGCCAAATGGAACTTTAAAGATTGCTAACGTAACCAAGCGGGACGCAGCTAGCTACACATGCATCGCCAAAAACCAGTTCGGAGTAGCAAGTGCAACTGGGAAGCTCCTCATCACCGGTAAGACCTTCTCTTAACGCCAGGCGGGTCTGCATGTGCTCACTCTCCAGAGAGCTTTAAAAAAAATGAAAAAGATAAGAAATATATTATTATATGTAATAATATATTTTTCTGACACAATCCTGCTGGATTGTGTCAGACATAAAGGACTGAAGACGCTGGCTTGTGTTAACTCAGTGGGAGTAAAGTCAAAAGTCGCAGACGTTTTGACTTTTACAAGACAACCAGTGTGTGTTCACTCAAATTTAAAAGTTCAACCAGCTCAGATCAAACTGGTATTGACTTAAAGGTCCCAGTGTGTAGTGACATTTGGTGAAGTAAGCCTCTCACTGGAATAAAACCCAATGCCTCAATAACTCAATAATAAATGGGAAAAAGTATGAAAAGTATATACACACACACACATATTCTGAAGGAGATAAGTCAAAGGCAGAGTCTTTCGGTCACTGTGTGTTAGTTATTCTGTTTTGAAAGAGCATAATTCAGATAGATTTATTACCTCATTAGCTGGTCATCAGGTGCAACAGAAGATACTTAATGAGTCTTTAATATGAGCCAGGTGTGCAGAATAGGAAGGCCTAGAAAAAATGTTTGGACGTTGGACATCAGAGCTGGAATACATTGACCAGAGTTAATGAAGAACAAGACTAAATGTTTTCTAAGCTGGAGAGCTGTGTGTGTTTTTTGATGTATGTAATTGTTGTAAGCTGGTTTTTGACCAATTGTTGTCCAGCGTTTTGAGGCCCTGTTCACACTAACAAGGACATTTGCTTGTGTGTTTTAAAGTGTTGAACCTAACACTTTAAAACACATTCTTTAATATGTTTACTGCTCAGTCTGTGTGACTGACAATACATTTAAAAAGAGAGAGAAATGTGGACAATTTAAAGAAAGAGTCATTCCAGGTCAGTGACATGCGGTGAGGTTCATAGCTGGTGAAGCACTGACTGACCAGCCAGATTTACAAATATAGACCCTGCATGTTGTTGTTTACATACAGAAATATTGCTCATGCCAGGTTGCTGTGCCAAAAGGCAGTTCCATGTTTCATCAGTGAGCAGAGAGTCCAAGCAGAGAGTAAGTGTGAGCGCAAGACGTTTTGAGTGCAATCATTACAAGTTTTGAGAACAAAAGACATGAACTCCTGCTCTCTGACAGAATATGTGTGCTCTAAGATTATGGCAGAAAAGTTTCCCCATAGTGGATACACTAGTGGATTCCTGTAAACTAGAAACTTTTTTCATACCTAAATCCATTTATGTGGCTGAGCAATGGAAAATGAAAAGAAATAAAAAAGAAAATACTTTAATAGATATTTGCTTAGAGCACTTTAAAGGTTACCAGAAACCTCAGAAAACTAATAAGAAATAAATGACTGAAGTGAGGTTCTTTAAAAAATATTTTAAAAAATGTACAAGTAGTTAATGTCTTAATGGCTAACTCTCTTGGTGGGTTCATTTAGCATAAATCCATATTAGTTGGACCGTGAGGCTAAAGCTAACAGCTAATCTGACCACATGGGATTTTTACCATCTTAAAACAACTCTATCCTTCAAATCTTCACAATGGTTCATATGAGTAAAATTTTATGAAACTTTCCTCTTGTGTCATGTTAGCATTGGATATTTATTTACAGAGAAACTAAAAATAATGTACAAGAGACCTGCAGGAGGCTGTGCACCATCAGTTAACGTCTTCTGTGAAACACAGTGAGAGAATGAACTTTTGAAGCTGTTTCCGGTCAAAGATCCTGTCTCATATAAAAAGTACACTTTGAAAAGAAAACTCTAGTGAAATTTAGGTGATCGCTATTTTATTAATACTTTACATCAGTGGTGTTCAAAGTGGATCCTCGAGGGCCGACATCCTGCGTGTTTTAGTTCTCTCCCTGGTTTAGCACAGCTGGATCAAATGATGGATCATTAGAAGGTCTAAGAACATTGACAACCTGAAAACGTTGTTACTACCAGCAGACAGAGAACTGAAGCATGCAGGATGCCGGGCCTCCAGGACCCACTTTGGACACCCCTGCTTTACATGTTCTGTTCTTGGTATGTGTTTCACATTAGTGACAGTGCACCGCCTCAAATCTCCATTTCCTGTGAAAATAAACTCTGGTTTTGGTCGTAATAAGACAAACAGATATAAAACAGAATGAGCTGTCAACAGTTATAGCTTCAGCCTGTGAGACCTGCTAATTTGGATTTCTGCTAAAAAGAATAAATTCCTTTTTAAAAATCTGACATTGTCCTAACGGAGTGTTTTCACAGTACTTCATACGGGGTTCTGAAGGATAAACATATAAATTGCTGATTAGGACGCTTTTAAAAGTTTGTTGCTGTTGCATTGATGTTGAATGTCAAATGAACAAATGGTGAACCAGCGGCAGCTTACTCTGCAGACACACCAGTAAAACCATCCTAATTGGATGGGAATATGTTGTAGGCAGTTAAATTATTTGGTTTAATACCCTGGTGTTCTCATTTGTATCTTTTAAATATGTATAGTTTTACATATCAGAAGTATACTGGAGTCATTTAGAGAATCCTGGACTTTTATAAAAACCACTCTTCCCTCAGATCCTTACTATATAAGGATATATAGATAATAACCTGGTTATGTACATTTCCATTCTTGGAAAGGCTTACAAAGAGAAACCATCCATCATACCCCATACAGGCCCAATTATTGCTTTGTGTAAAGTTATTATTAGAGAACAGCTTATAGGCAAATGATTGGATTTCTCGCAATTCTTGTAAAATGAAGGTCCGTTTGTTGGCAGGCAATGGCCGGAAAATATCTTGATTTTCTTCTCTCTTTCCTGAGTTATATTGCATATATACTGTATATATAATGTTTGCAAGTGGTGTTTATTGCCTAATAAGCACAGCTGATATTACACATTCCATGAAATATGAGTTAAGTAGCAACAAACACTGTCCTTCGTCTAGTTAAAGGTCATTATCTAAGGCGGTCATTATCTAAGATGGTGGCATAACATATTTATGTAGCCCTGCTGGCCAAACCGTGCCGTTTGTAACCATCAAATTTATTCTCATTAGCTTCTCATTCTTTTCCTCCACTGACAGCTGAACTATTTAACGTCACAGGATTTAATTACTGTGACCTTTCCTCAAAGTACTCTGAGGTCTCCAATCTGCCACAGCTGGGAACTCACCCTGCTCTCTGCATGTCTGTTGCTAGAAACGGTAAATACAAACTCCAACCACGGCAAGAAATCACGGCGTTTGTTTAGGCGAGTGTCCGCCAACAAAACCAAAAACAATTGGTTTTGTTGTGAATTGCGGTGAGATGGTGGCGGGGTATTAACATGCATGCACTGTCATCTGTTTGTCTGGCCAGAGCCCACCAGAATCACCATGAGGCCCACCAACATGGAGATTATTGTTGGCGAGAGCATCGTGCTGCCCTGCCAGATTGCTTCTGATCCAGCTCTGGACGTCTCCTTCTCGTGGGCATTCAACGGCCAGCTCATCGACTTCCAGAGAGACGGTGACCACTTTGAAAGAGTGGGTGGGGTAAGTCGTTCCCAGGGCATTTGAACTTTGTTACTTCCCTGCTTGTTTGGGGTTTAATTGGGCTACGGTACGCTCCACTGCGTAGCTAAGGGCCTCTTAGACACCAAATAATACCCAAGGAGGGAAAGTTATACCAACACAATCGCTTTTAAAAAGCTGCTCAGTGGTCAGTGGTGAACTGCACAACAAGGACTCTATGGTTTTGTTTTATAACAGTCATTAAAATCTGACAAAGCTTCAATAAAAGGAGGTTGGTGAGAGATTTTGTTGTCAGTTACCACCTTCAAATTTTCAAAATCTCCTAGATAATCATTGTTACCAATTACATTTCTTCCATAATAGGGTCTATAAATACATGTGCATAATAAAAAAAGGACTCTAAAAAGCTCCTAACTTACTTATTTCACTATGTCTTGGGTTGAGAAAAAGAGAGAGCAGTTGTCATTACACAGCTCCACAGTCGTAGCGATCTAAACAGCTTTGATTTTATCCATAAGCACATCAGTAGCAGTGCAGGAAACAGTTGAAGGATGATGCCCCAGCATGTTTTTAATGACTTATCGTGTGAAAAACTTCATGGGAGATTTTAAATTGTATTCTTACTTAATGAAATCGGTGCACTTGTGAAAATGTGTGTTTGTTTTTTTTTTTGTTTTTTTATATTAGCTGAATATTGAGAAAGTTTCGAGCACATTTGCTCGAAACAGCTACTGATACAGAGAGCTAATGGCTAACTGAATCTTTGGTCAACAAACATCTTCCAGACTGTAGAGTTCTTTGTGAGTCTCTACAGTAAATCAGCTTTTAGGTTTCTCTGTGTGGCTTTCAGACATATTTCAATCACCAGTCGTGTTTGCTGGTGTATTTATCAGATGAAGTCACCATGAGGTCTATGTCTATAATTCTTACCTTCTTAAACTGCCATGTGAGCTTCCACATCCTAACACCTCTAAAAATACTGGAAAATGCTGTTTTAATTACAAAGCGACCTGATTAATAAAGTCTTTCTACTTTTTCATCCTTTCAACTTCTAATTCCTGAACGTCATTTTCTTATCATCTCCCTCTGCCATAATTGAATTTGGTTACCTATTTATGAATCTTGAGCCCAGAAATAATTAAGTAATGAGTCGCCTTGCTTTTCACCAAGGGCAAGCCTGACACCAGTAAAGTGTTCATTTGAAATCTTTATACCTTCAAAATAATGACTTTTTAGTTGAATGTTTGTTCCCTTTGAAGAAGGGCAGAGTTAATTGTTCGACGCTTGTCGTTATATAAATAATTACTCGCTCACTCGCTCTCATTTTGCTTTATGCATCGCAATATATCAATTAGCGCCAGTCATGTGCCAAAAGGTTGATATCATATTGGGAAGACCCGGACGGTGTTGCGGAATGCCAAGCTGCACGTCTTCATTAACGCAAATAGCAATTACTGGTGACATTGAGCGGTGCAATGGTTTAATGAGATATAGTTTCACCCAGAATCTGTCCACAGAGATTATCAGGACACCGCTTAAAAGCTTCTGATGAATTAATTACCATAATTAAAAGAAAACCTGCCCCCATCACTTCCTTCCCCACTAAGACAAGAGGCCTCGCAAGTCATTCCTGGCTCCCGGCTTGTCCAGGTGGCGACTGACACCGGAGTCTGACACAGTGCATAAAAGCTGTCGGGTATGGGCAAAGGAGATGGAGAAAGAGTGCTGAAGGAGAAAAAGGAAGTAGAGGTAGAGTTTTTCTCCCATCGCCTGCATACATTTGGCTTTGCTCTCTTTGTCTGGAGTCCCTCAGAGAAACAGCGATCCACCTTCCTCCCTTTCACTGTCGCGGCAGAGTGGAGGTACAATGACTAAGCCACCAGGCTTGATGAAATCTGCTGCGACTGCGGCGAGTCTTACCTGGTTTGGCCCCAGGTGACTGGCTTCTAAAGCAGCAGACCTCTTTTTTTTCCCACAAGCTGACACGCTTTGTGACAGGAGGTGACTTTCAGAGGGCGGATACCATCAGCAGTCACAACAAGGACACAATGAAATTGTCCGGATAAAATCTGTCCCCGTGAGATTATGTCTAACTTTTCTCTTTTTTTTACTTAGCCTTGAAACAAACGTCATCTCTTTGACTTTTTTAGCGTAAATGGACTCATCCCTGCCACAGGGTCCTTTTCAGACTGCATCAACATTATTTTAACAGGTCCAGATCATGTGATGCATGCGACTCACCGCAAGATGGGTCTAAAAATATCTTGATGGCACTCTGACACAAACATGCCTAGAGACGGCACGTCGCCCGAGTTTTAGACAATGTCATTACGTGCCAAATGCCTCCGTGGTTTGCTCCTGATTCTTTCATGCACTAAAACGTCTAATGTTAGCCGAGTAATGTAAAACATCTATCTTGAAATGATGATCTTAGATATGTCTGTCTGTGTTACATTGTTATGGAGCCATCAGAAATATTACCTCTGTGCCCTGACCCTGATATATCTGATTTCTTATAGAAGTTGGAGCCAGCTGTCCAAATACCCTACAAATAACATCCCCTGGATCAACGATGGCATCTTCTGTCATTGCAGCAGCCACTGGCTCTGTTCAGTTTACACGCCTTCTTTTAGAGATTCAATTGCTGACATTATCATCAGCAAACAAGCAACTCATTCTATTCTAATCTGCAAGAAGCAATGTTTTATTTAAGTTAGGGCTTCCATATATTTACATCAATGTTTATTCATGTGTATTTTAAGTATCGCATCCAAAAAAGTTTATGGAAATGGCAAAATTTGAAATAATTTCCTCAAATTGCTAAGCTAAGCTTCGTTCTAAAAGGCTGAGTGCTGGTTATCAACAACCAAATGCTACTGAATCATGAGGAGGTAATGTCTTAAACGTTTTTCTTACTATAAATTTATATACTAAAACATTCCAAGGAAGGGAATATAATTAATTGCTATTGGTAGAAAACACTGTGACAAAGTTTAGAAGATACTAATAACTTCATAAGGATGGGGTGACTTTGCTGAGTTCAGGCTGCAGTTAGCAGGTAAAACACATTCCAGCCGCTGGCTGAGCCTGAAGACACCTGGCCCCGTTAGCAGAGCGGGGCCAGGTGCTTGAAGCCCCGCTAGCAGCTAGCTCTGCTAACGGGGCTTCAAGCATATTTCATAGAAATCTAATTTTGGATGAACTAAGTGGACAAATTAAACTATAAGGACTACATTCTCGCCTAAAAACATCTTAAAACAATTTTTGTGTGACACAAATTCAGTCCGATATGATTAGTTTTTTGTTTGACTCCCCCTAGTGGTCTGGAGCACTTCCGTTTTGTGGAGTGAGTTTGGTGTTGTTTTTATTATTTGCAGCATTTCTCCCCCTTGCTTCTTTTTCCTTTCATTGCAGCATTTGTTTTGTTTGCATTTGTTTTTTGTGTTTGTGTGTTTGCAACTCATTTTGCCGTTTGTGCCTGTCTACCACCGTAGGTTTTAATCTCACAATTCTCATTTTACTCTCAGAATTCTGACTTTTGATCTGACAAGATTAATGTCAGAATTGTTTTTTTCAGTGTCCCTAGTCTTTTTCTGCATAAAGCAAGCCAAGCCTATTAGGTGAATCTCCTTCTCTTGTTCTTGGTTATGCTGGAAAACATCTGTTGTCAGTGCGTTTTCCTACATGGTAAGCATATGCTTGCAGCTCATGTATAATATTTGCTCTTTACGCTGGGATTTACATCCATATAATGCTTGAGTTTCAGTTATCAGAGAATAATGATTGCCAATTAGCTAGAATGTGTTTGTTTAGTGCGCCCTGCGTGGAGCTGGTAGCTGTTTGCAGGAGGGCGAGCGGTCCGCCATCGCCTGAAGGACAGCCAATAGCTTTATTTGTGCAGACTGCATCTGCCATGTTGTTGTTTGGATAGAGGCGGAGAAAAGAAAAAAAACTGTGACATGATGACTCTGAGTTTTTTTTAATTCTAAAACTTTGTGCCAAAAGTCTGCTGACATAATAACGTCTCCCACTTCGCCTGGTTTTCTTCCCCTCCTGCAGACTGTATCAGGGGACCTGATGATCCGCAACATCCAGCTGAGCCACGGAGGGAAGTACGTGTGCGTCGTCGACACGGACGTGGAGAGCCTGTCCACCTCTGCCATCCTGGTTGTCAAAGGTAACCCCGGCTGTTTCCAGCGGCCTGTTTGCACACACCAATTCGAGAATAACCTTGTGTGTTTACTTAGAGGTAGAAGTCCTTCCAAAGTGAAAGACGTCTGACAGATTGGTGAGAAAAATCTGTCAGACAGTATTTTTCTCCATGTGGGGAAAAATACTGTGTAGGAAAGCAAAAAAAAATTAAAAAGATGGACGTCGCCAGAGCCCAACTTCTGTCAGCTTCAATTAATATCATATAAATACTCCTGAAATGTTCAAATTGACTGACAGTAGGACGGGCAGCCCTGGGTAGAGTTGTGCTGCAGTACATTTGTTTTCTGCCTGCTGCATTGAGCACAGTGAGCAGGCTGAGCCCAGATTATCACACTGACAGGCTTGTACTTAATAAACCTTTATAGCTGCGCCAGATGCTTTGAGGAGACGGTGTTTATCACAGAAAATGACCATAATTAGCTCATTTGCACATCGGAAAATGTCATGGAGAACATTTGAAAAGCAAGGCACCATGGAGAAGAATGACACATGGTCACCAGAGTGTCCTCAGTTTTGAATAAACAGCCCACCCAATTTGTCAAGACAACACTTAGTTCACACACAACACACACACCGTGAGCTCACACCAGATCTGGTTCTTAAATGAAACAAAAATAAAAGCCAAAATATGTTTGGTGAGAAATTTGCTTCAGTATTATTGTAATAATTGGACATGTTTAAAAAATTACAATATATATTTTTACAGTAATTTATATTGTATATGCAATAGTCAAATCTACATTTATGCAGCTTGCTATTTTTTCAGAATGTTCAGAATGTATATATAGTTTTAAATTGCAACATGCATAAAAAAGGGTTCAAATTTTGCGTCCACGTTGTAAATTATCATCAAAACATGAGACGTTTTTCACCTCCATTTTTGAAATGCATTTTCTTTATTAAATTTAAATTTTTTAAACTCTAATCCTGCTTCTCACAGGGTTAGCATTCTAAAACATGATTTGGAAATAATACAATTTGTAAAACTCAGTATTAAAAAAAAGCTAAAGTAAAATCTGAAAAAATAGTAAACAGCATCAATGACATTTTAAAATCTGTCAAAACTTATATTTTGATTAAGAATTTTTCAGTCTCATTTTTGAAAAAAAAATTTCACATTTAAATTTTTGAAAGGTGTTCTTTTCTTGCAGTAATATTAGAGCAAATTTCTACCATAGATATGTAAATGGCTAATTTTTTTAGCTTTCTTGAAATGGATGAACACCTTTTCTTATTCCATGTTTTTTGTCTCCAGGTCCTCCAGGCCCTCCAGACAAAGTCTCAGTGGAGGAAATCACAGACAGCACAGCCCAGCTGTCCTGGACGCCCGGCAGAGACAACGGCAGCCCCATAACGGGCTACATCGTTCAGGCTCGCACGCCGTTCACTGTGGGCTGGCAGGCCATAGACACAGGTATCCCAGTCGGCTGTCCTTGTTGCATTCAGAAACAGGATAATTGTGCAGGTGTTTTTTATTTTTCTGTCACAATATGATTTTTTTTTTCCAGTCCCGGAGGTTGTCAATGGCAACATGCTAACTGCCACCGTGGTGGGTCTGAATGCCTGGGTGGAGTACGAGTTCAGGGTGGTGGCTCGGAATGTTGTGGGCCTCGGAGAGCCGAGTCCATCTTCGGCCAAGACCAGAACAGAAGACGCTAGTATGTAAAACCATCTTCAATTCAGATTGGGTGTTTGCATATTTTAGTCAAATTATAGTCAGACAGCTTGTGTGGGTATAATTTTTTTCTGAAGACAAGTGTATGAATATTTGTGACTTATACTTTAGAGAAGAACCAAAGATGTTTTCTAAATGTGCATGATAAAATTAGAGCTCCTTCTCTGGCTTAAGACATCTACAAAAATATGGGAAATATTTTTAATCAGTTCCAGGTCTAGAAAAATTGAGAGGTTAGGGCAAATAATAATAAGTAGCACCTAATTATCACCCTACTTGGTTAAACAGAGCAGTGACACCTTCTTGACAAAGAGAAAAACATTTCACAGCAGTTCCAAAAAGAACATTTGAGACACTCAATTTATTTTTAGAAATATTTTTGCACATACAAACTATTGTGACATTTGTAGAAATTAACATTAACCTCAAACTTCAAAGAAGCACCAACAACAGAGTCTCAAATAAAAGTCTAATTATCTGCTGCGACTTTAAACCCACAAAAGAGGTAGAGGGAGAAGTGAAAGATCTTCAAATCCAAGTTAAAGGGAAAATGTTCCGGTCAGTCAGAGCTCCACTCAGCAGCCCTTTAGTTCCTCCATCCACTCTGCACATTGAGAAGCTCACATCGCTGTCGGTCGATTGGTCTGTTTCAACAGCTGCCACAGCTGGAGGGTGCGGTTTGTATTTTCCAAAGCAATACAAGATCGTCTGATTAAGATAAACATTTTTCTTTAGAAAGTCTAACCTTACTGTTTATGGTCAATAATCCTCCATAACCCAACATTCAAATGCCATGCAGAAAGACCCCATGCCGGGAATCAAACCCAGGACCTTCAGGCAACAGTTCTACCACTGTGCAGCCCTGTAACAGGTTACAGTTTAACCCTGCTGTTTACTGAATTAAACAACAGGAAAGAAAGACATGTTTTAGCTTTAGATGTAAAGCTAAAACATGTTGGAGTGTTGCCTTGATCCTTTCATGCATGTTTGTGGCAACCATTCAGCTGTGCAAAATGACTGGTAAAAATGTTGTTAAAGGGTTAATAGAAGATCCATGTTGTGATCATTTCCTGGAGGCGGAGTTTCAGACAGAGCAGGAGTTTCTTAAAGAGACACAGGCCCAATTTCAAGACATTTTTAAGTCATTTTGAAATATGACTTTTTACAGCAACAGTTATTTAATGGTGCCATAAAATAGTTCCACATGCTTGGAAAACACATGATACCGCCCCTGTATTGTTCTACAGAGGATTAGTTTGTAGAAAAAACATGATGGTATCAATATTATGGCAGGTAATAACTTAATCTACTGACATTTAGCAGGAGTTAAGCAGACATTAACTAGGTTTAATTACATCTAATATGTCATTTTGACAAATTACAGTGTCCAGCTCATGAGTAGAGATGATTAGTTTTGTCAGATTAGTTTCTGACAAAATTAGATCTTAAAAATACCATTTTCCATTTATTGTTTATATAAGCAGTGTAAAGATTTCACAGATTCCAAACTGTGCACTAAATAGTCTGTATTCTAACACTAAACCTACTGCGATCCAGGCACTCCAGCCAAAAAAGCTGAATTTTGCAAATCTGGTTTGATCATCAGCATCACAGACTTAACTTGAATGAGAAGTATTGCAGTGCAAGACCCCTGAAGGTGGCAGCGGAGCTAAAGGCGAGGGAAACAAGAGTGCATGAAACAGGAAATCCAATAAAAAACTTGTTTTTCATTCAACCCTGCTTGGAAAAAAAACACCAATAGTAATCCAATTCTAACAGAAGTTACTAAAGCAGGGCTGCTCATACAGACTGAGTGGTCATTTTTTCCCCCTCCACAATATGCTACACTGCACAAACAGGCAAATGGGAATAGGAACATAGTGAGCTGAGTCAAAATGTCATTTGGAAAGATATTTTAAATGTTGGCTTTCTGGGCTCGCACCGTGACATTTGGCCAACGTCTGTAATTCGGAATTCAGCGGAAGGATTGCGGGACTATCTGTCTCCGGCTGCCTCGACACAAGGCTGCGTGTGCATTTCAGGCTTTCCGTGGAGCTTTGTAAACTGCGTTCTAATTGCTTCCCCCTTTGGGTTTTACCTCTCAGTTCCTGATACAGCTCCCACTGATGTTGGAGGTGGAGGCGGCACAAAGTCTGAATTAGTGATAACATGGGAGGTAAGTCATCTGTCACATTTCTTACGCTTCTCTCTGTCAGCAAGTAATGGTTTTGCTTAATTGTGCAGAATTGAGTGGAGCAATTTTATGACCTACATTAGAGGGGAGACACCCCTCATCTGGCTCAGCTACAGAGAGCTAATTCTCTCTCCAAAAAGAGAGCACTTCCTTCTGAAGGGCTTTGCACTTTAGCTACAATTACCAAACCATGCAGCAGGAAAAGATAAGGTAAAAGGTGACCGAGGAGACGGACGGAGAAAGTAGGGATATATCTGTTCCTCCAAAAGCCCCAGAGGCGAGGCCTAGTCTGTTTCTTTTGCCTGTATGCGTTTTAATATCACTATAGTTTTGTGTTTCACTCCCAGCCTCTGCCTGAGGAACTGCAGAATGGCGACGGCTTCGGCTACGTTGTGGCCTTCAGGGCAGCCGGCGCCGTCACGTGGACGCGGGCGGTGGTCTCTGCGCCCACTGTGTCTCGCTACGTGCTCCGTAACGACACCATCCCGCCCTTCTCGCCGTTCGACATCAAGGTGGCGGCCTACAACAATCGAGGGGAAGGGCCGTTCAGCTCCATAGCCACCGTGTACTCGGCGGAAGACGGTACGCCGGAAAACAAGCCGTAATCTTTCTCTCTCCTTACAACAGCGACCTTGAATAGTGATGATTTTTTTTTTTCCGTCTGCTGTTATTTCCCTCCTCCCACCCTGCCTCTCTCTGAAAGCGCTGAATGTCAACTTGATATTAGTTATCTTGCTGGTAGATTACAGGAAATCCTTGCAGACACTTACCACACGGCGCTGTCAGGGAGGTATCCCGTTAATTGAATTTGCTGGGCAGATAGTCTTCCCTTATGTCAGTCACAGATCCCATTAAACAGAAAGCTCAGGAAATAGCTTCTCAGTGAGAACTACAGGTCTATCCAGCGCCTTCCCCTCTTTTTGCTGTTAATGTGTTTGATTGTGTTGGATGAGGCTTTGTGATCTTCACTGCCGTACCTGCTCTGTTCCTGCAGTCCCCAGTGTGACTCCTAACAGGGTGAGGGCCCGCAGTTTGTCGGCAGCAGAGATTGAAGTGATCTGGGAAACTATCCCTTCCCTCCCAGAAAGAGTTCTTGGATATGAGGTATGACTCATGGACATATACTTCCTGCATCCTATGATGATGAAACATTTCTCTGCATCTTGTTTGTTAGATTTAAAGAGGCAGTATCAAGTAAGATTTTTTTTAGCTTTACATGATGTTATAATGTTATTATCTAAGCCAAACATACATGGAGTGTTGCTTTGATTCTATCATGCATGTTTGAGAAATCCTTTTATCTTCATTGCAACCATTTAGCTCCTACAGACTAGCCAGCATTAATTAGCAAACACCCAGGGGAATCCCACATCTGCTGAGCCCATTATAGAAGCTACTTCTCAGTGAAAAACTTTGTTAAAGGGTTAATAGAGGAGCCATGTAATGATGACTTCCTGACGGCGGAGTTTTCCTAAAGAGACATATTTGATGTAAACAGAATTCTTTGGAAAAGACAAAATACTGCCACTTTAAAGAATCCTTTCTTGTTCTTTTTCTCTTTTTCTGTCTTCAATTTAATGTGTGTCGTAGAAGTAAATCATTAAACATAACCTATTCTATTGAGATATTATGCAATCCACCTGTGCAAAGTGGTTCATATTTAAGATGTGGATGGAATAATATTTGTTCCTTTTTACAGAGTATATAAACCTGAAAGGTGTCGTGTTTCATTTACCCCTAAGTTACATGCAAACATGTGCTTTAGAAGTCACCTGCTTAGGCAAGGCAACTTTATTTAATATAGCACCTTTCAGTCAAAGGCAACTCAAAGTGCTTGTAGACAGAAGTTTAAAACATGTTACATTAAGAAGAACACATCAAACAGATTAGGAGTAAACCAGTTTAAAAATGAGGTAAAATAAATAGGTTAGGAGTAGGGAACAGCAAAGACGGCAGTAGACCCACACTGAACAGGAAGCCTGTTCCAGACTGTTGATGCATGAAAACTGAAGGACAGTAAACAAAGTCCACTTGCTGATCTGTGAGGATCTCAAATATAACTTTTTTTTTTTGCGCTGGAGTTTATATTATTTATTAAATGCAACCAGACAGACTTCTTATCAACAGTCAGAGTAAATGTAGCACGCTAACAAAAAGAAAGCATCAATAAAGGCAATGGCTTTTTGTGGAGCATTGACTGCAACTGTCTGTTTGGATGTGGAGCTGGTGGGACGTGATGCACTTCACTGATGGACTTCAAATGGAAGGGACACAATTTGGATTTTTGTGGGGAGTGAAAAGATCAGAACTTTTCTCTCCCCCCAGGCTTCATTCCAGCCTTTTCCATTCAGGCTGAAAAAGTCAAATATGGGTTGAAACTTTGCTTTGGGTTGTATTTGCCTGTCAGGTGAACGAAGCTTTAGAGAACATTAGAGAATGATCAACATTATCAGGAACAGTCAGATCCATACCAGCCCAAATTTGCATATTGGAGCCACTTTAGTTACATTCATTTGTGGCTATCATTACAGCACAATGGTGCTGGAATAATTTAAAATGGACATCACATTTTACAGAGTTTATTTCTACAAAACTCTAGAAAACTCTGTTATGGTCTGGATCTGGAAACGTAGCAAATTAAAGGGAAGCAACACATGGCAGGGTTTCCCCCAGAAAACTCGCTAAGCCCGGTTTTCACCATGTTTTTCTATTAAAAGATGTTCAGTAGACAGGAAATGTAAAATATTACTGTGTAATTATATGTTACTGGAAAATGCTATTTAAACCCACAACTAGTCTTGAAAACATAAAATCAAAAACTCCAATTAAAATGAATATCAATTATTTGCACTTCTGTTTGATCCAAATTAAGTCAGTGGCTCCACCAGGCCACTCAGAGCATGGGGCTTCAGGGGCCCCATAAATACTAATATGTTAACACAGACCACAGATATGTAAATGTAACATTTATTTATTGACATTATGAATGGTGTTAAAGGAGCTGGCACGTTTACTTTGTAAAACAATGAACAATATTTAGCTAGATTGTTAGCTAATTGTTACCCTAGCAACAATTTGTTGCTTTGAGTTTGAGCTTTTATTGTTCACAAATACAAATCAGTAAACTGTAACTATAACTGATTACTTTTTAGGTTGACCAGTTAAACTAGTCCCCCTCTCCCAGATTAAATCTGACACAGAAGCTGTTAGAGATGCTGACATGTTTAGCAGCATGAGGGGCCCCTGAGGCCTGGTCCAGGCCTCATACAGCCCTGGACCAGCCCTGCATGATGAGTTAAATCCACTGCACTGCACAGAGATGCGCAACAAACCGGAGATTTAATGTAATGCAGCTAATTTGGCTTTAGCAACTCTTCCATTTCGTGTCAGAGTTTTTAATAAGAGTCACAGAAACTGTTCTGGTTGCTGGAGTTTATGGAACAAGATTGTCAGATCCCCACGCGACTGCGCGCATTAACACTATCTGACTAAAAAGACAACGCATTTGGCATTGTTTGCTCCTTCGTGTAACCGGAAAAATACTGCTGCTAATAATAATGAAATAATATAAAATCAGAGTGATGCGTGACTACGAGGGCCGTAACAACTCACATACTTTTACCTCATAGTTAACACTGCTTTGTGTTGCACTATCACATAACATTTTAATTAAATACATTGGAATTTGTCACAACATACAGAAAAATACAGGTAGGTCAGCAATTCTGCAGGACACTGTGTGGTTCTTCTTCATCTGCAGGTAGATCTACATGAACATTTTGTGTTTGACTTCATAAATTTGGCACACAACAAAAGCCCTGCAAAAAGAAATGCAAACCCTTTTTTTTTCCACAGATGCAAAGCGACCCTGGCTGTTTTTATTCCCCCATGGCGCACTCTGAATACTTGTCACCTCCGGCCCATCGCATAAAGCAGCCTTGTTGCCATAGCACTGGCCTCATTGTCCTTTCTGACCAGCAGACCTCCCACCATACAGCGACAGACCTATTTACAACATAGGTGGAGTGCTTATGCTGAACCACATGTTGGATTGCAGCTCCAATTAAAATCCAGATCAAGTCCTCTCAGGCGGATCATGTTACTGTAAATGGAACTTTGCTACTTCTCATTTGTTGGTTTTAACTAATTACAAACTGGGAAGACTCTAAATAGTGAAAAATATATGAGTGAGTATTCCTAGAAGAACAATAGAAATGATTATTTATTTCATTTTAGCTAGTAACATCATAAAGTAAGCCAAAACCTTAAATAATACCTGGAGTTAAACTTGGTTGTGTTTACTCAGATTGATTTTTTTTTATTTAAGATTGTCCCATTAAAGGTATTTGACCCACCAAAGCCCTGGTTTCTAGACCCGGATGGCTTACAGGATATACATTACTAATTTACACTCCACTTGTGAAAAATGTTTTATTCATTTCCCTCCCTCTTTGTCTCTTCTTCTGAAATACAAACAGTATCTCACATGTGATGATATATTTCTTTAAATTTTAATACCATAATCAAAAGCGCCACTGAAATTATGCTACAGGATCTGAGCCACATCTTTTTTTTCCCTCTTCCTTCTTCTCTTTTTAGGTGATGTACTGGGAAGACGACACCAAGCCTGACACTGTTGGCAAAGTGCGGATAACAGGGAACTACACGCAGGTTAACATCACGGGGCTGAAAGCCAACACGGTGTACTACCTCTCTGTGGCTGCCTTCAACACGGCCGGGCCCGGACCGCAGTCACCGCCCATCAACAACACCACCAGGAAACCACGTGAGTCATGCAGGAGGGGCGGCGCCGCTGACTTTTCCACAACTTCTTTAACAACATCTGATAGAAGAGCTTCCTGAAAGCTCTAAGGTATTTTCACATCAGATAGTCCGGTAGACTTGGTTCAAATTGGAACAAAATTGCAACATTGCAACAGCCAGTTGGTTCTTTTTTTTGTGAGTTAATAAAAATCACCTAAAATCTGACAAAATCCGAATATCTTGTGAAGATGTTTCACAAGATGCAGCTAGATGCATTTCCTCTACAGTGAAACATTTACTACCCTGGGCTGAAAGGCTGCTCAGCGAGGAAGAAGGTGCTACTCCAAAAGAAACAAAAAAAAAGCAAGATTGCAGTTTGCAAATGTACACAGGCCTTCATTATCTTGTTACAAAAATAAAAAATGTTTAACCAAAATGACCAAAAAGATGGATGCTTGTCTCATCCCAACTGTAATGTACGAGGGTGGCAGCATCAGCCTGTGGGGCTGTTTTGCTGCAGGAGGAAATAGTGCACTCAATAAAATAAGTAGCATCATGAATGAAGAACATTATGTGGAAATATTGAAGCACATCTAAAGCCAGGAAGTGAAATTTCAGGTACTTTGGGTCTTCTAGATGGACAGTTACACTTGGCATGCAGCCATAATGGCTATAAAGTGACCTATGGACAACAGAGTCCATATTTTGCCGTCATTCTGATGGAAAAATTGTGGGTAGATCTGAAAAAGCGTCTGAAAGTGAGCAAATCTTGAGAAACTCGTTTAAAGAAACCAAAAGGTTTTGACCCAAGTTTCTGACCAATACTTAGGAAATGTATGTAAACTTCTGACTTTGGGGATGTTAATCAGTAAATCTCTAATAGACTCTCATTATTTTGGCATCTAGCAAACAGAAATGTTGTTAATTCTGACTGTAAAACTGGAGATGTTTGGTCTGATTTAACTTCAAACAGATGAAAATAAGGTGTTTGTCTTTTTATTGGTGTATGTAAACTTCTGGTTTAAATTACAACCAGCTGATTATTCACGTATATTTTTACTTCTGATTTCCTTTTCCCAGCGCCAGACAGGGCTCCGCTCAACATACAATGGAGCATGATTGGCTCCTCGCTAACGCTGCACTGGGACCCCGTAGTTGCCACGGAGATCGAGTCAAAGGTGACCGGATATCTGGTAGGTTCCGGTTCGTTCCAAACCGCCCCCTGATATGTTTTTTTAATCAGTCGCAGTAGTTTAATTTTGTAAACGCCTGGTTGTCCAGGTGATGCTGAAGAGACACAGATACAACGACATCCACACCACCTTCACCGACAGAACCTCGGCCGAGCTCAGCCTCTCGGCCGGCGACAACTATCTCATCCAGATCAAGGTTCTGAGCGAAGGCGGCGAAGGCGTGGGCAGTGAACCCATACACATCCACAAATTAAGTGAGATAACTTTGCATCCCGTCCCGTTTTTGTTTTGTTTTTTGTTTTTTGACCGGTACTGAAGTTCAGTTGTGGATTTATCCGTTCAGACAGGAAAAGTAATTTTGCTTCATTGAATCCGTTTCCAACAACGTGTAATAGACTTATTTTCAGCGTAAGAAAAGCAACCTTTTTTCCAAACGCGTTCACTGTGTCATCCATCTCTGCCATTGGGTTATTATTCCTTGTTGACTGGCTGCACAGGGCTGCAGCATATAAAGCAGGGCTGTGCTCCCGTCTCGCTGCACAGCTACCTTCTGAGGCAGCTTTGGCATGCCGCGCTCCTCTTTGATGTGGTACAAACTTTATCTTCCTCTGGATGCTTTAATAGCCTCTCCTGTTGAAAGCCTCGTCTAGTCTAGATATGGAGAAGAAAAAAAATCACTTTTGCCTTTTGATTTATGGTGACTTGTTAGATCTAGAGGGTTGTTTTATTTTTTTGAATCTAGATGGGATTAGTATTTCTGGTTCTTCTCCAGAGTGACCATACAAAGTCTTAAATTTGTGTATTTAAAATAAAAATCCTAGGATGTTTCCACAAAACCGCTGCCTGAAACCTTCATCTTCAGATGTTGATTGGGAAAAAGTTCAATGTTTAGAAGGCACTGCCAAGACACTTTGAGTCAGCTGCAGTTGTCATGCCTGCCACTAGATGGCACTGTGATTTTAGCATATTGTAATACTTAATGTATCTGCTTGTGCCTACATTGTTTCTGCTGTTTCCCGAACAGCGGAAACAATGTTGCAATGTTTCCCATGCTGGCCGGGCTGATCTGAGTTTGGGTTTGTTGCTATGCATTTGCCTCGTTGGCAGAGCTTTGCATGCAACGGTTGTGTGTTCCGGGGGAAAGTTTTTGTTTGTTTTTAGTGTTGATGCTCGCTGACTCTGGTGTGGACGTGTAAAGTTCGTCTGCATCGGCGTTAGAGCACATCCAGCTGTATTGCATTCGTCGATCTTCATTAAAGGAAGATCAACATCATCCCTTCCTGGAGTGGTTATTATTCCGCACCGTCACAATCCATCCGTGGGCTCTCATAACAATACTATCAAACGCTTTTGACCATTAGCTTCCAGTAAACAGTAATCCATGTTCCATAAACTAAGCACTTATGTAACATATATTCTGTATCAGAAATTGAACAGGTTAGGTAGCACAATGCTAACTGTAATTGTTTTTGTCATTATCTGCCCGTGTAGAATAAGTCGGACGTTCGGCGCCTGTGCACTTCCTCACCCCCAGGGGGACGTCGCAGAAAATATTTAGGTCTTAAATTCATTTTTTAAAAATTAAAAATTGGTTTAAATTTGTTACTTACAGGTTTAAATTGTATCATAAAAAGACAATCAGGCAAAACTTTAAGTCGCGCACAGACATCTTGATTGCATTCTGTGACTCAGGATATTTGAGCCCACTGCAAACTAGCTGCTAATAATCCGTTGCTTTCTAGCTAGCTTTTTTGTGTCTCACTCTATCTTGGGTCATGGGCTCGACAGATGGGGTCACATGGGCGCTTCAACATTTGTTCATTTCTGTTGCCAAAAAGTACGAGGCTAGGTGAACCCCAGAAATTTCACAATTTTTGCTATACTATTATTTTCATACAGTAGGATCCTCAACACTTATGTAACCCATTATTGCATGGGTTACATTTAAAAATGTAATCCCTGTAACATTATTACGTGTCACATGTAATAATGTTACATGTAATAACATTGCATGTATATAATATTTACCCCTTATATTTTTGTTTTTTTCTGGTCTTAAATATCCCTCAAGAATTAATACATTAGTCTTAAAAAGTTTTAGGTTTTACTTGCTCAAGCCTCTTAACTCTGCTGGGTTTGTGTTGCAGGCATGGGAGCTCGGGGTTCTGGAGCCAGCGGTCTCAGACGCTTGTCTTGCTCCTTGGTCCTTACTGGTGCATTCTTATGCTCCGTCTGGTGATGTCACGCCTGTCTTCTGTCATCCCTTCATTCAGCTTAAACTCCCCAAGATGGATATAGATCCAGGTTTCAGAATGGGGAAACGAGCCAGACCACACTGAACTTCGTTTAAATAGCCATCCAAAAGACAAGTGATGAATCACTGGCATGATATTTTTTTTTTCTTGCTTGCAACTTCTTCCTTTGACAAAAAAGTGCCACCCTCTTCGAGATTTCATTTTAGAAGTTGCTTATACAGCCCGAATTAACCTTGGTTCATGATTTTAGAGATGGAATTGCCTTAAAATCCACTTTGATGAAACGGTCCATACCAAAGTAGGCAATAGTGGCTGCTTCAACCTTAAACAAACATGTTTGCAAAAATATAATACATTTCTCACCACAATGCAGTTTCCATATTAATCATTGGTTGTGCCCATAAATTGATTTTGTCAGGTTGACCTAACAGCATTCATTCAGAGCATGTGGTTCAACAAACCAAGGTAATGCCTTGGAAAACTATTCACACCCTTTGAACCTTTTCAAATTTTTTCAGAAGATCAACATCTGTACATTTTTACCAATGTCTTATTTGACAGACTAAACAAGTGGAGCACAATAAATGGAAGGAACTTGATTAATTGCTTTCAAAAACTTACTAGTGATGCACCGATATGAAAAATTGGGTTGATATCTGATATTAATATTACTCGGGCCAGTTGAGGATACTGCTAGCAAGCTGTTAATAAAGCCTTGCTTGCTAATTTGATGCTTTGTGTAAATGATGGCCAGTTGGGCTGGATGATAGTCGTCTTTGCCACCTTCTCAGTTCTGTTGGAGCCCATTCAGTGTTACGAGCACTTTGGGCAAAAAAGTTCTGCACTACTGCATTTAACCATAAAATACGTAATTTTCTTGCATTGTCATAATGCAAGTCTTAAATTGCATTCATACTGGTCTTAAAAAGTATTATATTTGCTCCACTTCCCAGTTACGCGCTGCTTTGTGTTGGCCTATTTCATAAAATGCGAACAAAATTATATTAATGTGACAAAATAAAAAAATAAAAAACGTCAAGGGGTTTGGATACGATTGCAAGGTGGTGAAGTCATATCCATTGCAGCTATGAAAAGCTTTCCCAGGCTTTGTCAAATATACGAATGCTGCATAATTGATCATCTGTGCCTGAAACCCACTTATCTCTGACGACTGAAATATTATTAAATCTGTTAGAGTCACAGGCTTGTGAGCTTTAGACCCCTTCCACAACACTCTGATAGATCTTGGCATTTTGCTCTCCATCTCATGCTCCTCTAAATAATTAATGCCTATCACACTCTGCATTCTAAGTCCAGTGGGGGAAGAAAAAGAAGAGCAGACGTGTGGTGTAGCTACATCGAGCCGATCTCTCGTGTACTGCTCCATCTCTGCATGGAGACGGCCGGCGTTCTACGATGAGCACCTGCCACTGTGCACAATGGACTGCCAGATAACAGTGCCTTCACTAAAACTTCACCCCAGCATTTTTCTTTCTTTCTTCTCCCTTTTTAATAGAGTACAGAAGGATTCATGTTGCGACAGGGGAATTGTTTGCTTTTCTGAAGAGTATCACCAACAAAAGACAGGAAGCTCGGAATGTAAGAAGCAGGCCCTTATCAGAAATGGCTGATTAAATTTTCATCGGGGCAGGGAGCATCTTTGATGAAAAAAAGGTCGGCTGATTCACAAAAGCTTCAATAGATTTCAATTTTCGGTCGTAGTGTTTACGACTTGTGGGATAATAAATGTACAACTCCATCCGTATCATGATTTAGAAGCTACTAATGTATGGGGTAATGGCAGGTCTTGAGTGTAAGCGGTGTGTATGGCGTGGCTGTCTAAAATCACAGCCACCCCCACATTTTACCTCCATAAAATGTTGGGGTGGGTGGGGGTGGTCTATGTGTTGGACTCACTGGGCTGAAGAGTTAACACAGGAACATTAGCACTCTGCTAAGGAAGCCCCCATTTTCCAGCCTGTCCTCATCCCAACTGGAGCTGAGGTGTGACTCGTCTGGTCCGGGCAACGTTAGCCTGGTAGGATGGACGGTTGAACTTTGAAAATTGAAAATTGTGCCTTTGTATAGTCCTAAACTTACAGCCTTTTTTTGTTTTTGTCTGGATTTTGAACTTTCTAACCCTCCCAACAAACCTCAAACAGTCAAGCAGAAGCACAAGGACTTTGTCGGCAACTGGAGGTTATCACGCGAGTGTCTGAGCAAGTGTTGTTGGACACCAGAGGAATCATAAAGCTCCGAACAGCCGACGTGATCAGGCTGTTGTATCTGCTCCTCTGACTGGATTCATAAAACTCTGTGCTCGTTGATTAGACTCCTGCAGACCAGTCAATGGGTTATTGATTTTCCCAGCCCATTATTGCGGCTGTCACAATTCGGCCGTTTGACTGACTGATGACCGAGCCCTTATGCACCTGTTCTGTTGTGTTACAGTCTGTAGTGTTTTTAATGTCCTCCGCCATTTCGACGTCCTCTTTCCTTTCTGACGACTTTGAAGTCATTCTTTTTCTTTTATTGTTTTTACTTTGAACAGAAAAAAAATCCCTTTCCAGGTAATTTTCTCAGATTTTTTTTGGAAGCTTCCTTTCTTTCCATTTAGAGACATATTTTTAGTGTAGTGGTGAATTGTGAATTGGAGCATTGACTTGAAATCCACTGTCTAGTTGACTCTTTTGAGTTACATGTTAAAACAAACCCAACAGTAGCTGTGTCTCCATTACAAATGGGAGCAAATGTTTGAGCTTTAGATGCCTTCCACAACACTTTGATAGAAACAATGGCGTTGTTTCCATTAAATAAGAAACACAATCACAATCACAATTGTATAAATGTGTTTACGTGATTAGTCATTAAAAAATCTGCAGCGCCATCCTCCAACTACTTCCTGTTGTCTTCTTCATGGTTTGTGTCAGAGCCAACACTGGTTGTTGATTATTTGACTTATATGAGGAGGAAAAAGTGTTCCCATTGAAGTTTGGAGAAATAAACAAATTTTGATCCGTCTAAAAACCAACCTCATCATAGCACCAAAACGTGTTTTTTTGAAATTGTCATTTTTATATAATTCAAATTTATTTTCCAAATGTCAAATTGCACAATTCTAATGGAAACACAGCTACTGTTCTCTTACAGTAGTTGAACTGTTTTTATTATTGTCAGTAGTATATGAAGCCAGTCACACTAGGACTTAGAAACTGTAACATCCACCTTTATAATCGCTTTGTCCATTGAAGTCAAGTTGTTGTTTTCTTTTGTTTTTTTATCTACATAAATGTTTTTGAAAGATTTGACAAACTGACAATTAATCACACTAATATTACTATGCATCTTTGAATGTCTACTTTAATTCAACCCTAAATATTAATTTGCTGCTATATTAATAACCAGTATCTTGTTTTATGCAATATGTGAGTTTATTTTCCAAATATCACAACTGATAGTAAGCTTTATAAACCGTCATCATAGGTCAATTAGCACCATAATATTTCTGTTTTTGTAGCAGAGAGTTTTTCACTAATGCATCACTACATCAAGTTACCAACACAAGCGGAAACACAGCAGAACATGACAATTTGCGTTTAACCAAATATTGTTTGAATTGCACGGTTTGAATGATTTGTTAGTCAATGTAGAACAATTCAGTCCAAGTTTAATCACCCAAAATACAACTACAGGATAAAATATTCAATGTATCAACATTTTTCTCAGTTGAAATAATTCTAATGGGGCCAAATTTACAACAGGTGTTGACAAGTAATCAACCAAGTGTAATCCACAGATACAAAGAAGTCAATGCAGAATACTCCACTAATGAAGATATGGGTAAACAGAGGTCACTGTTGGACATATGAGGAAGTAGATTTTCAAAGAATGTTCCCTCCTGCTTTATGCAAATTGGATGGTTTTTAGAAAAATAAGTTCATTAGCAAATATTGTAAAGAGTGGTAAAGGAAGTTTCACAAACATAAATCTTACTGTTATAAAAAATAATATCACAGTACACAGTGGGGCAAAAAAAACTATTTCACCATAAACTAGACATAGTCAGATACCTCTCAAAAGATTTCTAATAAAAGTCAAACACAAATAAAAAACCTAAAGAGTCGTCCTTGAACCAATGAGAACTTTCAGAGAGAAATAAAAGGTTAATTTTTTATATGAAGACAATAACTAAACAACGCCATCACACTCACTGCACAATGCTGTGTTTAGAGATAAACACAGCATTTGTTTCATCGTTTTGGATTTTAATCTCAAAATGGGTTAGTAAGTCATAGAATCTTTCCCTCTCATTTTTTTAATTATCCAGTTGACCCAAATACTCTGTTGTACGTCTTCTTGATGTTATGTCAGTGGTTCTCAACCCTGAAACATGGGCAAAGAACTTGAGGACTATTTATTTCCTTACTTCAAAATACGAGTCTCAAAAATAGACATAACTGAAACAGAAATAGTTTGGCTTTTATTGAGAAGATAATTATTAACACCTTTAGCTCGTTGTCTCCTCTCTCGTTCCCCGGGTCGAGGGTTTCCCCATCCGTAAGGGCAGTTCACAACATTCACGGTTCTACTTCAAACATATCCAGAGTTTATTCAGACAAACAAATGCATCAAATCACACCAATAACATACCAGAATCAACAGAAACTCAAAACCACAAGACAGACATCAATCAGCTGAAAGAAACAGAAAAATGCACAAATACAAATAATAACCGGAGAGCGCCGGTGCCACCGCACCCAACGGTCTGATTAATTCTTTCAGGTCCAAAACTTTTAAAAGGAAGGTGTGTTCTCTTCTCTAATTTATGCAGTCTGGGAGGTTCCTGCTCTCTAATTAGAATAAGTTTCGAATTTCAAAGGGAAGATGCTCCAAATGAGTCTTGAGAGAAGCAACATTCCACACTTTTGTGTGAGATCCTATCTCTCTTCAGGTGACCACATAGCAAAAGGCCCCAATCCTTATATGGGTTCAGGAAACAGTTATCTCTATGCAGACCCCCTCCTTCTGTCCCAGCACAGATGCTGCTGCATTCCAAGCACAGCAGGAGGCTGATGGCTCAGAGCTGTCCTCTCACCTAGAATATCAAAACGGGCTGATTTGGATCTAAGAACTGGTACAATTATCTTCTACTGATCACATTATGTTGATTAAGCCATGACTCTAAATCTAACTTAAAATTGAGTCCTATTCAAGATAATGTTGATCTGTCAAATATTTAAACATGTGCTTAAAGCTAAAACTAGCATAATTTAATTATCATTTCCAACACTTTTTAGGATCACAAGATCTTTTGCCACATACTCTAAATCCACATTTTTGGACATTTCATGGCATATCTGCTTTTTGTTTACAGTTGTGAGTCAAGCCATGTTTTACCAGACCTAAAATCAGTAGAGGTGTACAGTCCAGCAACCAGATGTGGTCAGTTTGTTTGATTAGCTTCATTTTATTTTCCTTTGTTTTCTGATATTAATTTTTGCTAAGAACAGCTCAGCATCAACATCCCACACTGTACAGTTTTCTGTTGTGACTCGGCTTCAAAGCCTTTTGATAAAAGTGGTCGACTGAATTTCCAAAGGGAAGTAACCTAAGTGTCAAATAGTATGCTAACATGTTCATATTTTACATTGTGCAACTGTGGGCAGGATTTTTTTTTGCTGTTATTTTTGTTGAAACATAGTTGTAGTTAAGCCTACTGTCTTTAATATCTTCTCATGCTCAAATAAGAAAAAAACTGTTTTTTCTTGGCCTTGTGCTTTAATTAATGCTACAAAGTACAATCTAAAAGGAAGAAAGTGATCAGTCAGCTTCATGGATTAAAACTAAAATGATCACAGAGAAGCAAGATGTCTATTAATATCCACAAGGTCCTACAGATAGATTTGCTTCAGTGGTTGGAACAGAAGAGACAGTGTATAATGTATATAGCTTGCATATGATTTTTAAAACATGGCCATCAAAGACAACCTTACTTCTTTTATATAGTGTGTTCTCTGGCTTTAATACTGATGTATTAATCAATGATCTCTGTGAGATACTGACATGTAGAGTGGCATTTTCATATTGAAAAGTATTGTCTTGTATACTAAAATTGTGCATGGTAATAATTGTTAATTTGTGTTTTTTTTTCTATAACTGTAACTTAGTAAAAATGTTTATTCCAACCAATGTTGCCTTTCTTCGTTAATGAGAGATAT
This sequence comes from Phalloptychus januarius, assembly GCA_902982915.1. Classification (NCBI taxonomy): domain Eukaryota; kingdom Metazoa; phylum Chordata; class Actinopteri; order Cyprinodontiformes; family Poeciliidae; genus Phalloptychus; species Phalloptychus januarius. Next base: position 1,139,393 of record CADWAE010000121.1, read on the forward strand.
ACCTACAGGCTGCAGGCAGCCAGTCTATGCATATTAAAGAATAAGTATTTATGGAACAACATATAGGTCCAATGTTTGGTGGAAAATAATTAGGCTTTGAAATTTGCTTGTAGAAAAATGCAGGGTGGGAATACCTCTGCTTCATAAAAAAATGCTTCATAAACAATAAACAGTTTAAAATCTATTGACTGAAGCTCCATTGTGGTCGATTAGGCCGACTCTGCAATGAAACTGAAACTGGGTGTTCCAAAGAACCACTTCCTGAAGCGCTAACCGTTCTGATAGGCAGGCGATAACAAATGTTACCCAGCTGACAACAATGCTGTGTTGTAGCACATCAATATGGCTGGATTTAGTGCTTTACTATTAGCTTCCATTGAATACCATGTTGTTAGCAAAACCAATGTTTGATTAGTGGCTTGGGGTTAGCATAGCTAACGTTCTAGCTGGCAGTGCCCACCACTGGAAGACTGTCTAGACAGTCACTGAGTTTTTTCAAAAAATACTAAATCATACATTTGATCATTATTATTGTATAATAATACAGGAGCCTGGAATTTGAAACACAGGATCTGGAACAAGAAAGCTGCTTTCTTTCCATCAAAGGTAACAGATTGGATCAGAAAAGTGGAACAGTGGTAAATGTTTAACTGAAATTATGTCACATATTGTTGATATTTCCATGCCAGATTATTCTTCATGCTGTGAAAGATCAATACTTATGTCATCACATTAGCTAACAATTACTAGGATGTTTTAATACATAACCTAATAAATCATCTAAGGATGTAATATCAAAATTACATTTTTAAAAACATTAGAAAACACTCTTTTTAAGATAATAATATTTTAAATATTCATTGTTTTTACATTGGTTAATGACTTGTGATTTTGTGGCACTTTGAGATTTACATGTAGCATGATAATCAATGAAATTGTATTTTTATTATTATTATTATTACATTTTGGCTTATGGGAGCTTGCTCCACCTCACAAACAGTCAGAATACCTAGATTGTGATTGTGTAATTATCCATATTACAGAGGCATAACGCAGCTGATAAATAAAAGCTCTCTTATTTGAAATTGATTAAAGCATTTGCAGTTCCAGGTAGAAAACACATTGAATATCAAACCCCCAGCTGATTAAAATGCTTGCTTATGTCATATTCTCTATAAAAAAAGATCTATAAGCTAGATCCTTAAGCCTTGCTGTTAAATAATTCATTAACCTTCACAGGGAGGATTTAGCAGATACCAAGTGAAATCTAATGAGTTAATGAGATGTATTAACTGGGAACACAGATGGGTGAGATCACTGAATGCCTGATCAAACTAAAAACACCTCCCATAATCCACAGCAAGAAAAGCTGCAGAAAGCGGCTTCTTTTGGGATTGGCACGTCTCTGAAAGCGGGTCCCTCTTTTGAGTCCAAGAGATCTGAACAGGATTGCGTTATGTCGCGGCGGTTTGTAGAGCAAAGGAGTGTTTTAGAATATAATCACTCGATTTATCAAAGCACACTGCACTGCCTGTTTGGCTCCATCATTAGCGATGCTCCGGTTGTGGGGAAATATAAGTTTCATTATTGCTAAGGGAAGCTTGTGTTGAGGCTGTTTGATTTAAGCTAATGTGATCAGTATTTTGAATGCAAACTTGTAACCGTTTCTGTGAAGATTTTATTAATAATGCTTCATACTGTTCATAAAAAATGATTCTAAGCACAAGGGCAGGATGGTTATGTAGAGCGATCCTTACAGTAGGGGCGTGTAATAGACTGTCTTCCAACTGGAAGCATGAACGTTAGATTAATTACTGCTTAGCAGACCTTCAGAGTGAGCCTGCTTGTTTGTTTGCATCTCCTCATCCATTGTTTGTACCATGCTTCTCCATGTATGACAGCCAGGTCAGGCTCCAGCAGCCCCTCAACCCTGAGCAGGAAAAGCTGGAACTGAATGAATGGATCAGTGCTGACAAGGACAAGCTAGCTAGCAAACGGTCTGGAAAAGGGTGTTTTATCCCAATTAGATGACTGTGACAGGCTAAATATGACTTTATGTTTCTGAGAAAAATGCAGCATGTACCAATACTTTGGAACTGCAGTGGAGTTTCTTGGGGCATCTTAATTCATAGCCATAAAAAGCTTTGAATTAAATTAATTTGTCACTGTGTCTTGACAATATAGCATGAGTCAGATAATCTTTGAAAAAAGCTCTTTTGCATCACATCTGAAACAACTAATCAGAGCCAGGAGGAGGGTCTTAGCGCTGTCAATTATGCCCATGTGCTCTTAGTCAGTTTCTAGAAACATGGTTATTAATCCATGAGTTGTTGTTTCATGGGGAATGAATAGAGTGCAACACAGAGGTACATTTCTGTTTTCTAGCTTAGTATGGAGCCACATTTATCCACCATGCAATCTGATCAGGAAGGGAATGTTAAACATACCAGCACCGCCAGGCCCTCTAACCACCAATGATGGAGGCGGGCGGAGGGTTGGTTTCAATCAGCAGCCCACTGGTTACAAGACGAACTACCACCATCACACCACCTTTGGCAAAGAAGTGCAAAAGGTAAAAAAAAAACAACAATAATTCCAGACCTCAAACTTCATGCACAAACACAAACACATCCAACTTGTACACAGAAATATAAAGTGAACTCCTGGTACTAGCACAGACAACAACCATCCTCAAATAGCTGGAATCAGGGAAAACCCGTCAACCTCCTCTAAACAAGTTTAGAACTGTCTATTTTAATAGTTCAAACACCAAAAGTACCTTCATATGAATTATTGCACAATGGAAACCATTTAGCATCACCGCAGAAGCTACTATGACCTTCCTGGTCTCTTGTCTTGTGGATACAGTCAATCAATGTCAAGGGAAATGAATAGTACTCCTACAAATGGCAGTCAGCAGCATGTAAACTAGCATTGCAGCTAAGTATTTCTGCTTCCCAAACTGCATTTTCTATTGAATAAAAAAATCTGTGCATAGGTGAATTTTCCATGAATAATTAAAATCATTTATGGAAATTATAATTTGGTGGGAATTTTTTAGATCAAAAAAGTTTTCGATCTAAAAAAGCTCAACCAACTTTATGAAGTTGCTTAGTAACTTCAAACACATGGTGACCATGGAGACGGCTCCCTTTGAACATGAAGAGACCTCCAGCAGAACGCGACTCTACATAAGAGGCCTTTGACCGCAACTGACAACTCAAACAAAAACTGGCAACCTTCACTCAACAAGTCCCCATAGCAACCATTGACACTATCTATATCTGCTGCTTGCTTAGGAGGGAGTCCAGAAAAATGTAACCATGTCGAGTAAAGTTTTGAAAAGGTGAAATATTAAGAACACACTAAAATACACACAATGAAAAGGCAACAGGTCACTTCTCTTCAACAACAATGTGTATACATTGATGAGAATGGACTTACCCTGTGTACAGAAAGAAAAAGAAGAAGAAATATCATTCAAAATGGATTATTGTCGGTTGCTGGGTGTCCATGACAAAGGGATTCAAAACTTTGTCAATATTTTAATAATGTCAAAAAAAAATACAATTTCCCAATTGCAGTTTTTCCATATAATAAGAGACACAATTAAAATCATATGGATAAGTTTGCTCATATGATAAGTCATTAGAAACATGAAACATGCTGCGTAATGATGCTCCTGTTGGTTATGTGAATCATGATGTGGAAAATATATTTCCATTGTAGTTTTGCTCAATAAATAAATTTTATATGACCAAAAAAACACTTCATGGCGAGATATTTTATGAAAAAATTATATATATATATATATATATATGTATATATATATATATTTATTTATTTATTTTTTTTTTTAATTGATGTGTTTCCATGTAGCAAATTTATTTTTGCAATATGAAATTGCACAATGGAAACGCTGCTACTCTGTAGGGGCACCATTACCATGAGGGACCATAGAACCAGGTCCTCCATCGTTCCTATAACACTGAACTCATTCTTACATTTCTGAAGCGATTGAAGGCAGCTGGGAACCAAAAGGACCAGATACGTTGCCATCGGGGACAACGTATCTGCTGAGATGCACAACTGGTTTTAACAACAACCACAATTTACAGTTCTACACCGTCCGCCATACTCCCCCCTTCCTGAGCCTCACTGCGAAGTTCTTCTCAGCATGACAGTAGAAGGTGTATAATCTCCCCCATATGTCCAGATGCCGCTCATCCAGGCTCTGGAGGAGGACTGTGACCAAATCAATATGACATCAATACAAGGATGGATTCATGACTCCAGAAGATTCTTCCCACGGCATAACGTTGCCTGTGATGTTGACGAAGCACCGTGGCCAGAACCAGCTAGACACACAGAGGCAGACCACTCAGTGAGACCTTTTTATCTTTCTGGACTTCGGTTATTGCAAAAACCTGACATCAAGTGAAATAAATAAATTCCTTCATCTATACAAAATGTGCCATACTTAACTTCATCTGACAAAATCATACCATATGACGGATGTGTTGGATGTTTTGATAAGAAAATTGGATTTTTGTTAGAAATTGTAGTGTTTCGACTAAACTGTTGCCAATTATCTGAGGTGCTGTGCTAATTGTGCGAAGTGTCATGCCTTGTTTGCAAGCGTATGAAAAAAAAAACCTCAATACATACAAACTCCCCAACAATGTGAACACAAATTAATTTCTAATCAACATATTTTCACTGGTTATGTTTGAACATTTTCACTCAAAATGTTTTTATCCTTCAGATGAAAACAGAACGGCCTTCATTCATCAGTTAACCTCTGCCTTGTTTTTCAAAATCAGAAGATACTGATTAGAGAAAGAGTGGTGTCTGAATGAAAACTGTGAAAATTATCATTCATATTCTCTGCTGGGAAAAAAGGTACATTCATAGGAATGAAAAAAAAAACACGACTGCAGGTTGAGAAAAAGCTTTTATTGACATCCTTGCAGTGAATCGGGTTAGAAGCTTCAGGAGGTGGTGTCGCTTTGTTATTCATCTGCTTTGAAAAATAATTCATACACATTTATTTAATCTTTTTTTTCTTTTGTTTTTTTTACAGAAATGTTATTTTCCTACACATGTTCAAGCCTGATAGGTTTCATTTTCTCTGCTTGCTGAAGCTTGCTTGGTTGTGGTCAGGGCCATCTGGTTACCTCATTCCTAAATAATCAAAAATCAATTGGACACATTCTGTCCTCAGAAGAGACGGAGGGACAAGCGTTGTGCAGTTGATCCCAGTGAAGAGAGTTTTGGCATTTTGGACTTTGGCTTCAGTTATTAGAAATCTCTCACTGAAACTGAAGCTGACTTTGATTATTATTAACAGAGTAAAGCTTCCAAATGGTAACCAGCCCTGCCTTGTTCTAGCATAATGATTTCCCTGTTCAGAACAATAAAGTCTGAAAATTGACTATATTTGCTGTATTTCTTGACATGTTTTCTTCGTGCCAGATTACAAGAAACCTGTGGATCTGAGAAAATGTGCATGAAAATTGAAATTGAAAACACATAAAAATATGTAATTCTTATTTATGTCTTGGGTTGAAATAATTGGAATCACATTTCATCCATACTGTCTGACTAATGTCATTATTGGTGTGAGCAACCTTAGGTGTTGCAAAGAAATTATCATTTACATTGAATATTTTTCACCTTATTGCCAATTATCACTTCACTGATGATACTGAAAATAACTAAATGTTAAATTTCCTACTAACGGCCAGAAAGTAAATCAACAATCAGAAAAACATGGAATTTTTTATTTTTAATTCCAATCAAACAAAAATTGTCAGATTCTTGTCACCAGCAGATGTTTTGTTGGCTTTCTAGTTATGCCAGTTGTGCTACCAGGTTAGACTCAATAGCACATTGAAATTAAGCATGTTTGTATGCCAACAATGGGTTTAAGTTATTCACTTATACTTTTACATATTCAGTAATTTTTCATTTTACTTTTAAATGATGGTAGATAATGCCTGTCTGTTTGGTTATTTCATCCCTTTTTCTGTTGAACCTTGAGTTTGAAATGACGTTTCTATCTATACAGTCTGACTGAATGTCAGATAACTAAGGATGCACATAACTCTGTGCCGTAAAGTAAATATCCCTTAATTCTTTCTTCCCACATATCTCTTTTATAAATACCATTCAAAGACTTTTCTAAGCATCAGCAGCATTTTGTGTCTGGCCATTATATAGGCTCCATCAGTGTTCAGTAATTAGGAGGGACCCTTTTTTTTTTCTTTTACAGACAACAAGAACAGGGACACAGGAGGGAGGCTTAGAAATTAATCACCAAGGTTTATTAATGAGGGAATACCGGCCTTGTGTGCCCAGAGAATAATATGAGAAAGAGCGTTCAGAGGTTCGCTCCATCCATCACTGTGGAAACAGCATCCAGCCACCAGCCGGGGGAAGCTTTTACCACCAGCTAGCAACACGTTAGCAGCCTTCGCAATCTGTATTGTAGGCACCAGCGCTGAGAAGAAAATCCTCACTTCAAGTAGCATATCATTCTCCCAATGCAGTTCCTGACCTTACTGTTTGCTTGCTTGGCTGCTGCATGCATTGGGGATGGATTTGGCTCTCAAGGACTTTTAAGTCTCGTTCGCCGAGCGCTGCCAGGCAACTTTTACTTCCTCTAAATCCTAAATCAAATGCTTACAAGTCCATCCACTGAAGTGCGACATATGCATGTCACAGGGCTCCATAGTCCATCAGAGAGCAAAGGAGCAAGAGCCAAGAAATGAGCAAGTGCTTAATTTCCACACTGCTTCGCTTTAAGAACGTGACCATCTGGATTTAACTAAGCAAAAATTGCAAAAGCCTCACGCTGCAAATGTGCAGCGATGATTAATATGTTTTCAGCTAACGTGTTATTTAACCCAAAATGATGCATAGAAGAGATTTTAATTGCTTAATAAAAATAGCTAGATGATGGCCTGTGGTATTTTTATTATAGAAGGGGCAAGATTTACTGTCTTGTGTAGTAAGAACAAACAGATACTGCTGAAACGGCTAAAAGGGAAAGAATAAGTATCTGCGCTGTAGTAGTGAACCATTGACTCAGTGGAAAATGTGGTCGGGTGAAAAAATGTTACAGTTACAGATGAAATAAATATTTGAAGACATCTAATTAAAATAATTCACTGTATAAACTCTTAATATGTTTCATTATGAATCCCCATTTCCTTATGCAAGCCACATATAAGAATGACTGGAACTAAACATCCATAGAGTTTAAAAAAAACCTCAACACCTAATCAGAATTAAAGCTGTGGTATGTAACTTTTATTAATATTTAATCTATATTTGTCAAAACTCACAATATTTTGACAGTATAATTTGAGACGATTAATCTGAGCTACTCTTGCTGTCTGCAGCAATGCATCACTCCCAACCAAAAACAGTCAGAGCCAGGAGGAGGGTCTAAGTGATGTCAATCATTTCATGTACTCGCTGCTAAATGTGCTAATGACTGAGAAGACCTTAGCACTATTACAGGATAACCGTTTAATAGCATCATGCTAAATAGCACTAGCATTCACAACAGGCTCTGCTAACTGCAGTGTAACAGAGACCAACGGAGTTGGATGAGAAGAGGGATAAACAGTAACTAATTAGCACTGGGAGAAAGCAGAGAAATATTTTTTTTTTCCAGTATCACAGATTATCTGATTCATACTATTTAGTCTTGTCATACTGCCAGGTTCAACAAATATGGAAAAAAAATGTAATCCAAATTACATACTGCAGATTTAAAGGATTAATTTGCAAGAGACCAATAAGTTGAAGCAAATGTTCTAATGTGAAGGGCAAAGTAAATATAATAAGCATGTTCAAGTTTAACATGGTTGAAGCCAGACTTATCATCAGCATACCTGAATTATTTTGGAACAGCGAATTTTGTGCTTAGTACCGAGCCCCTAAGGGGATATGGAGAAAAAAAAAAGGAAAGAAATCCCGACTTATTATCTCGAGATCTCAACTTTTTTTTTTTTTCGCGGGATCTCGAGAAACTAAGTTGGGATCTCGAGATAAAAAGTCGGGATCTCGAGATAATAACTCGGGATCTCGAGAAAGTAAGTCGGGATTTCGTTCCTTTTTTTTTTTCTCCATGTCCCCTTAGGGGCTCCGTAGCTTAGTGTATTTTAATAGTAATTAAATTGTAGAAAAGCACAATTTAAAGTGTACTAAGAGTACAGTGTTTGCAGACAACATGCTTATGAAAATTAGCACAATAAAACAACAGGTACACTTTAGAGGACATGTGAAAAATATTTCAGTAAGGACAGAGTATCGTTTTAATGCAACGTCACAGAATTCCAGTATTACTCCAGACAAACTGACATTTCTCCTTCCTAAGAACAATTAGACGACAAACAGGACAAGAACTGAAAGGAACCGAAGGACCAAAGGCTGCTAACGTGGTGCTAGCTGGTGCTACGTTTGCTTCAAAATGCTAATTATCTTCGTTTAATAGTAAGCAGTGCATTAAAGACATAAACAAATTTACGTTGGTTTCAGAAGTAGTTATTTTATCAATTTTATTGTGATTTCTATGATTATTATTATTATAGCAATCATTCAATTTCATGTTATAATTGCATGGAGGCTGTTTGTTTTCTTCATAAACTTAACCTGGTTTTACTTAAGCTCAGTTTGCCAAAGAGACTTTGATATTGTGGGGCTGTTGTTAGAACTTGTTCATCATTGTTTTTATATCCAACATATTTTTGTAGCCTAAGCAAATGAAGATGAAAGAGTAAGCCAAGGAAAACCACCAGACCACCGTCCAGTTCCGAGGATGAACCTCCACATCGTCTTCATGGTGGAGGGATTTTTTTTTTACACTGAGCAACTGGTTACATTTTTAACATCAGCAAAAACAGGCGTGTTTCCAATACTAAATGCTTAATAAACATGATTTGATTGACATAATTTATTCCCCTGGTTAATCTACCATTTCTCTTTCATACATTTTATTCATTGTTAGCTTTCAGGGCCCTGTGATGGACTGGTGACCTGTCCAGGGTGAACCCTGCAAATGTAAGTATGTTTGAAATATATTAAAGAATTTTTTTTCACTTAGGCAGGAAGTAAAAGGCAATGCATAAAGTGATTCAACTGGCTTATTTGGATCGTAGATCTTGTGGACTTTTTGTTGTTGTTTTGTTCCCTCTCTGGAAGGAGTCGGGTCTGGGGCTTTCATTTTTTGATGACAAAAGCATAAAAATATGTGCAGGACAGCAGCTGCTTTGGGTATTCAGCCATAATATATTACAGCTTATTTGGTCAAGGACAACAGGAGAGAATAAAACTTAAATACACAGGAACTTTATTTCAGCCAAACTACGCTAACTGAATGAGAAGTAGTTTATTTCGTACCTGTCACATTCATTAGGACCTTGTCTGCTGTCCCTCTGCGTTCTCTGGAAGACCTGTGCTCTGTTAAATCTATCATGTGAATAGTCAAAACAACTTCATGAGTTGATTTTATTTAAATATTTATGCAGCGGGGCTGTGATGATGAAAAAACACAGCCTCACTGTGTTGCATCACAACACTGTCATGATGCAACAGAAAGTATTCCTTTTTTCTTGGCACTACAACATTATGTTTCATTATTTTACAAGTTCTAATGTCATTTAAATCTAACCTGAAGCTGAAATCTCAACAAAATAGTTTAAGCCTCAGAAAACTGAAGCAACGCTGGCAAGAAAACAACAGTCAGTGAGCAGACAAAGCTGCATTTGTACAGAAAAACACTAGTGAAAATCAATGCTGTCAAAGTTGCTTTTGCAAACTGTTGGATCATGGGGTGGACTCCAGCTTTTCACCCACAGATCTCCCTGTTTGGTTTCATGTTATAAATAATGATCGAGTTTACAGTTAGATTTGAACTATTGAACATGGCAAAAACCAAGCTTGCATTACTACAAGCATGATATGACATGCAAAACTTCTGAAAAGTCGCTAAATAAAAGTACAAAATGCCACGCTATCAACAGTGCTAACCCTGCCCGGTCAACCCCGCTCTGCCATAGGCATAATAAAGCATAGAGTCCTCATGGAGCGCTATTGGCTATTGTCTCTGACGTAGGGCCGTAATCTTGTAGCAGCTGACCGCTGACCTCAGCTTTATGCTTGGCAGGTATCAGGTATCAGCGCCTTTCTTTAATTAAATGGAATACAAAGTAAATAAATGTTTAAATAACGTATGCAATAGGTGCATCCATGATCAATTAAATGTATATTACATTTTTTCATGGTTCTAGCTCCAGCAGTATTACCATAAAATCATTTTGTTAAATTCAGTGGGGCTGTGGGCGGGGCTGACACTGATTTGTTGAAATTAGAGTTAGCTAACTAGCTTAGCCTCATTCCTTGAAAATCATGTGGCATTTAAATTAATTCTTCCTTTTTATCTACTGTTTAATCTGGATGACAATCTCCTGTTTCTATGTCTTCCTACTGTAAAATCTGTCTAAAGACCTTCTGAGAAATCCTCTGTTACAAAAGGCAGCCATTATTTTCAAAGAATGGGGCTAAACTAGTGGAGTTCAACAGATTATTGTAAGGCCCGCCCACAGCCCCGCCCATATATGGACAGGCCTGACAGATAAAATGACTTGATACTGGGAGAAAAGGCAGACACATTTAATTAATTATTTGTATCAGCTACTATAGGATTTAATTTTAATGACTTAATGACATCTTTAATAAATTATTTTGTCTCTTAAATAAGTTTAATGTTGTATTTATTTATTTGATTTTGTCCCTTATGGCCTTCCATATTATTCCCTTTTATCTTGTTTTGAATGTATTTTCACATAAAACCACTAATTATAACATGTTCTAGTTTTAGGATTTGCAAAATACTTTAAGATGAATTCATTGTTTGTATGTTGAAATAAAAATTACACACCTTCCCTAAAGTTCATGTCAGCAGGCAGAGATGATGATAAAGGTTGAAGTTGTCAAATTCCCCAGTTACGAATCTGAAAGATTCTGATGTGTGCAAAATCATGTTGAGTTCTGCAGGGGAGTGGTTTTCTTTTCATCCACATGGTGGCAGGCTGATGGGATCCAGCTGGTGCTCATCACCAATCAGGAAGGACCTTAAATAGGAGCAGCTTCCCGGAGACAGATGCCAGATGGTTCCACTTCTACCGTGGTACAGTCTAGCGCTCTCTGCTGTGTTAAAGTATTCTAAGACTTATTTCTGTCTCCTCTCTCATCCTCCTAGAACTTGCCCTGACCTCATTCGGGTACAAATACCCTCCTGGATCACCCGGTTCTCGTTGCTCCTGTGGGTCTCGTCCAGGGATACTTCCTTGAGCTCCTCCAGCTGCTGCCTGTCCACCCTCAGTCTCCTGCTGGAACTCCTCCACCTGGAAGCCCCCCACAACCTTCCTCCTCTGGCCCGGCTCCTCTCTGCTGCCACTGATCACGTCTCCCCAATCCTTCCCATAGCTCTTTCCCTGTTCAATAAATCTGTTAAACTGAGTTGTGTGTCCGTAGTTGTTGCTTGCCTTCGAGTCCTGATAAAACCCCACCATGACAGAACCATCTGGCCAACCGGACTCTGCAGCACAACTACGGACCGCGCTTTCCGATCAGGGTGTCCTATTGGGCAAGCACGATGCTACAATTAATGCTGTGTTGCAGCAGCAGAACTCCATGCTTCAGTATTTACATCAAATGACTAATCAGATCCAGACCTTACAGGATAGGCTTCCTCCAGCTAACCCTGCTCCAGTTCAAGCACCCCTTCCAGCCCCTGCTCCAGCTGCTTCCGCACCTCCTCTGTCCTGTGATGCCATCACGCCCACTCCTGAACACTACTCAGGTGAGCTGGGGAAAAGCAAGGGTTTCCTGCTTCAATGTGCTTTAGTTTTCCGCCGCTCTCCACGTTTATTTCCCGATGATGCCTGCAAGATTTCTTTTATTGTTGGTTTATTAAGAGATCGAGCGCTTAAATGGGCTGAGACAGTAGTTGATGAAGAGAACCTCATATATTTTTCCTATGAGGATTTTATTGAGCTCTTCAAACAAACATTTTGTCCCAAGCTTGGTGAGGAAGCTGCCTCTAAAAGAATCTGGAATCTAAGGCAAGGGAATAGATCAGTGGCAGATTTTGCCATTGATTTTCGCACCCTTGGAACCGAATCACGTTGGAATGAGGCAGCTCTTAAAGGAGCTTTCCAACATGCTTTAAATGAAAGATTGAAAGATGAGCTGGCATGCAGAGATGAACCTGACTCCCTAGACGAAATAATTGACCTGGCCATCAAGATTGATAACAGAATCAGAGATAGATCCCGAACCTCAAACCTCCGGCCATCTCTGCCTCCCCTTATTAGGAGGGGTTCTCCTATCCAGAAACCACCAGAACCCATGCAGTTAGGCCGAGCTCGGCTAAGTCAAGAGGAACGGCAGCACCGTATATCCTCAGGTTGTTGTCTTTACTGTGGCTCCCCTCAACATTTCATCTCCTCCTGTCCTGTTCGCCCAAAAGTCCTGGCCCGCCAGTAAGTCTGGGGGTCCTGGCGGGCAGATCTAAAGAAAATGATGACCTCCGGTTAAGTCTTCCAGCTGTTCTCACTGTTCAGCATGATCACTACCCCTTCCAAGTCTTGATAGATTCAGGTTCTGAGCAAAATCTCATACACCCAGATCTAGTTGCGCAATATCATATCCCGGTCCATGCATTACCTTCCCCGTTGCAGGTGGCTGCCCTGGATGGTAGTCCCATGGCCAACATAACCCACCAAACTGACCCTGTTTCCCTCCTTGTCTCTGGCAATCACCAAGAGCTCATTCAATGCTTTGTGTTTCCCACTAAGGGTGCCCCTCTAGTTCTTGGGTTTCCCTGGCTCTGCAAACACAATCCCCACATCAACTGGGCAGAGGCTCGCATTGACTCATGGAGCTCTTATTGTCTTAACCAATGCCTGCAATCTGCTAAGCCATCCTTGCCTTCAGAGCCACCCCAGCCCATTAGTGAACCTGATCTAACTAATGTTCCTAAGGAATACCATGACCTCCAGCAGGTATTTAGTAAGGATCTTGCACAATCTCTTCCCCCTCATCGTCCATATGACTGCTGTATAGACCTTCTCCCGGGAGCCCCACTCCCTTCCAGCCGTTTGTTTAATATCTCTAAGCAAGAGAGGCAAACAATGGAACAGTACATAAATGACTCCCTTAAAGCAGGTGTCATTCGTCACTCTTCGTCCCCACTTGGCGCAGGCTTATTCTTTGTGTCTAAGAAAGATAATACCCTCCGTCCGTGTATTGATTATAGAGGGCTCAACCAAATCACTGTAAAGAATAAATATTCTCTCCCTCTCTTATCCTCAGTTTTTGAACCTGTCCACCAAGCCTCCATCTTTTCCAAACTCGACCTGCGCAATGCCTATCACCTTATTCGCATTCGAGAGGGCGACGAATGGAAAACTGCATTCAAAACCCATATTGGTCACTTTGAGTATCTGGTCATGCCTTTTGGTCTCTGCAATGCCCCCGCCACTTTTCAGAACCTGGTCAATGATGTTCTTCGGGACTTTCTCAATATTTTTGTGTTTGTTTACCTTGACGATATTCTCATTTCTTCTAACAGCCTGGATGAACACCATAAGCATGTCAGGTTGGTCCTCCAAAGGTTGTTGGAGAACCGGCTCTTCGTCAAGGCTGAGAAGTGTCAGTTCCATGTTTCTTCCATCACCTTCCTCGGCTATGTGTTTGAGGGTGGACAGGTGAAGACGGACCCAGCTAAGATCAAGGCTATAGAGGAGTGGCCTGTTCCGAACTCCAGAAAGCAACTCCAGCGCTTTCTGGGGTTCGCTAACTTCTACCGCCGTTTCATCCGGAACTTCAGTGTCACTGCAACTCCCCTCACTACTCTGACTTCCACCAAACAACCCTTCAGATGGACCCCAGAGGCTAACCTTGCTTTTGATGAGCTAAAAGAAGGTTTGTGGATGCCCCAATTCTTATTCATCCTGACCCTTCTGCTCAATTCACAGTTGAAGTTGATGCATCCGAGACTGGTGTGGGGGCCATCTTATCCCAGCGTTCTCCCAGAGATGGCAAGCTCCATCTGTGTGCCTTTTTCTCCAAGAAGTTTACCACCACTGAGAGCAGGTATGACATTGGTGATCGGGAGCTTTTGGCCATAAAGCTGGCTCTTGAAGAGTGGAGACACTGGCTAGAGGGTACAGAGCTCCCGGTCATCATCTGGACAGACCATAAGAATCTGGCTTATCTCAAGTCTGCTAAACGCCTGAACCCTCGCCAGTATCGTTGGTCTCTCTTCTTTTCCCGCTTCAACCTCAACATCACCTACCGCCCTGGTTCCAAAAACACCAAGCCAGATGCCCTTTCCAGACTCCACTCCCCAGATGACCCATCTGAGGCCTCTGGAGCCATACTCCCAGCCACTTGCACCATTGGGTCCCTCACCTGGGATGTGGAGAGAGCCATCCAGGAGGCCCTACCCTCTGATCCAGACCCCGCAGGAGGTCCCCCCAACCGCCAGTATGTCCCAACCTCCGTCCGGGCCCGCGCCATCCATTGGGCACACTCCTCAGGTTTCTCTGGCCATCCTGGTATAAGCCGTACTATTGGCTTTCTTCGTCGATATTTCTGGTGGCCTTCACTTAATAAAGATGTCATTGAATATGTCTCTGCCTGTTCCACTTGTGCTAGAAACAAGACCTCACATCGCCCACCTATTGGTCTTTTACAACCCCTGCCCATCCCTAGCCGCCCCTGGTCCCATATTTCCCTGGATTTTGTCACTGGTCTCCCCACATCCAAACAGAAGAGTGTCATCCTCACCATCATAGATCGTTTTTCTAAGGCTTGTCATCTGGTCGCCCTCACCAAACTCCCCTCGGCTGCAGAGACCGCCAAACTTCTTTTCCAACATGTCTTTCGCCTTCATGGCATCCCCACTGAGATTGTCTCTGATAGAGGACCCCAATTCACTTCCCGCGTCTGGCGGGACTTTTGTTCTGTGCTCGGTGCGCGACCTTGCTTGTCTTCAGGGTTCCATCCACAAACGAATGGACAGTGTGAACGGCTTAACCTAGAACTGGAAAACACCCTGCGCTGTTTATGTGCCTCCAATCCCACCTCTTGGAGTGTCCACTTACCATGGGTGGAGTATGCCCATAACTCACACATCTCATCTGCTTCTGGGTTATCTCCATTTGAGGCCTCGCTAGGATTTCAACCATCCCTTCTGCCTTCATCCTTCCCAGATAATATCATTCCATCAGTCAAGAATCACATACAGAACTGTCAGCGTATTTGGAACCAGACTAGGGCTGCCCTTCAAAGAACTTCGGCCCAAAACAAACGTCTCACAGACAGGAAGAGAGTTCCTGCTCCCACTTTCTTACCCGGGCAAAGAGTTTGGCTATCCTCTAAGAACTTTCCATTAAAATCTTGTTCCCGCAAGTTGTCCCCAAGGTTTCTAGGTCCATTTATTATTGAAACCGTCATTAGCCCATCGGCAGTCCGCCTTAAGTTGCCTTCTCATTTCCGTGTACATCCAGTGTTTCATGTCTCTCAGATCAAACCCTACTTTTCTAGTCCTTTGTGCCCTCATTCCAACCCACCTCCTCCCGCCCGGATTATTGATGGGCACCCGGCCTACTCCGTCCGTCGCATTGTGGATGTGCGTCCTCGTGGGCGGGGTAGGCAGTACCTGGTTGACTGGGAAGGGTACGGTCCTGAGGAGCGGTCCTGGGTTCCGCGGTCCTTTATTCTGGACCCATCCCTCATATCTTCCTTTGAACGCTCCGCCGCATCTTCTTCAGGTCGGCCACCAGGAGGCGTCCGTTGAGGGGGGGAGGTACTGTTGAGTTCTGCAGGGGAGTGGTTTTCTTTTCATCCACAGGGTGGCAGGCTGATGGGATCCAGCTGGTGCTCATCACCAATCAGGAAGGACCTTAAATAGGAGCAGCTTCCCGGAGACAGATGCCAGATGGTTCCACTTCTACCGTGGTACAGTCTAGCGCTCTCTGCTGTGTTAAAGTATTCTAAGACTTATTTCTGTCTCCTCTCTCATCCTCCTAGAACTTGCCCTGGCCTCATTCGGGTACAAATACCCTCCTGGATCACCCGGTTCTCGTTGCTCCTGTGGGTCTCGTCCAGGGATACTTCCTTGAGCTTCTACAGCTGCTGCCTGTCCACCCTCAGTCTCCTGCTGGAACTCCTCCACCTGGAAGCCCCCCACAACCTTCCTCCTCTGGCCCGGCTCCTCTCTGCTGCCACTGATCACGTCTCCCCAATCCTTCCCATAGCTCTTTCCCTGTTCAATAAATCTGTTAAACTGAGTTGTGTGTCCGTAGTTGTTGCTTGCCTTCGAGTCCTGATAAAACCCCACCATGACAAATCATCAGGTGGCTAAATAGTTTTTTTTAACCATCTTTTAATTCTGAGGTTTTAAGTCATTAGAAAAAAAGGCGAATGCTTTTTATTCACTCCATCTTTAGTTCTCTGTCCTTTCAGAGCTTTTTCTCAAGTACCCTGCGACCATTATCGATCCGCCGGGGTTTTGTCTGGTTATTCCATCAAAAGTCTCTTTCATCTCATCTGTCCATACATCTGTCATTAGATGATTCTTGGTGCAATCCAGACATTTCAGGAAGTGAAACACACAAGTGAATCTTTCTCAGTGGTGATTTTGTTTCATCCGTTTTTAGCTTAAGACATGGCACTGACTGGAAGCTAACTTATTATATATAGACTCTAGGTAGGCTGGATAATGAGCAACTACTAATAGCCTAACTATGAACATTTTTATCAAGTTGTCTGGAGGGAACGAGACATTTTTATGTTTGTTTAAATTAACTACTTAACTGTTAGAGTTGACAATTACGTTTCATCTTTAATTGCACCAGTATGTTTTCTCACTAAAATCACAGCTAGTCTTTTCTAAAGCTAATATGCAGAAGACAAAATGTCTACAATGAACAGGATTAATAAAAACTTAAAAAATAGGAAAGCATGAACAAAAATACATTTACAATTAAATAAATCACAAACTTCGATTTGATGAACCAACATTAAATTGTGTGTCACACACAGTCACACTTCACATGTGTGTGACTGTGAAGTGGAAGTAGATACACTGTTGTCAAATTTCTCCAGGGGTGGCATTATGTACAGTATTTTCCAGCCACATACCGAGTCACTTGTAGCACAATCAAGTAACTATGTTACCTTCAGCTGTTATAAAAATGCTCTACATACATATCAAACATTAAAGAAATTTGGTGTCATAATTTAACATCTTCAGATTAGGATTCTGTCTCTTTAAGAAACTCCTGCTCTTCACCTTCAGGAACTCATTACCACACGGCTCCTTTATTAACCCTTTAACAACATTTTAACCAGCGTTGCTCTGAGAAGTAGCTCCTATAATAAGCTCATAGTTGCACAGTTCCACAGGGTATTTGCTAATTGCTGCTGGTTAGTCTGAAGGAGCCGAGTGTGTGAAACTGCAGCTTGAAAGTGAAGGTGAAGGGACCCCTTGTCCCAATAGTCTGGAAGGTGGGATTAGGTCCACCAAAGTGTTTTGCACAACTGAAAGGTTGCCATAGAGATCATAGTATTTCTCAATCATGCCTGAAAAAAAATCAAAGCAACACTTGAGGTATGTTTTTGATGAGGAAATAACTATAACATGATGTGATTTTACATGACACTGCGCCTTTAAGAAACTTCTACTCCTTCAGCAAGGCACCATAACAATGGTCAGCCACGATGTTGTTTATAATCGTTCTTTAGAACATTGGACTGAGAAGAAGAGATGAGCACCATCAAAAGGAGAGTTTTATAAACGTATGTGCTTAATCTGCTTTGCATAATTCCTTCTACCACCAAACCTAAACTCAAACATCACAATAGCAAGACAACAATGTATCTAGGAGAAAATTCAAGTCATATCTGTTGAAATACAGTTTCATTGTTGTTGTGTGATGTATTCTGTTTACTCTGGCAGCAGGTTGCATCTGTTTCGTTTTCATTCTGTTTTATTTGCACTGGTCTCGCTTGCTGTTAATTAGTGTTTTCAGTGTTTCCAATTAGCTGCTTATAGCTGGTAAACTGAGAGAGATCCTTGATTTAGTTGGAGACAAACAAACCATAGTGCTTACATGTGCTAAGTAAAGGGGAAGAAATGTTCAACGGACACACAGCTTTGTTTATATTCCATAAGTTGCCACGCACATTCACGGATAACATAGTGGACAACAGCGAGCCTCTTCTCCTGCCTGTTGTCCAATTAGTCTTGTTTGACAGACTGATCCTCTTCCTCAAGCACAGCTCAGTTGGCACAATTAGGAATGTTTTGCGCTGCCTACACAATCAGGTGGACTTTTGGATGCAAATGACAAACGTTACA
Organism: Phalloptychus januarius; assembly: GCA_902982915.1. Lineage (NCBI taxonomy): Eukaryota > Metazoa > Chordata > Actinopteri > Cyprinodontiformes > Poeciliidae > Phalloptychus > Phalloptychus januarius. The sequence goes on from CADWAE010000121.1 coordinate 1,157,838, forward strand.
ATTACTGTGTGGTGGCACAAACCGTGAACTGCCTGTAAGTTACCCCGGCAATTTGGTAATGGCAGTTTCATTTTCACATACAAAGAAATGCATCCTGAGCCTTCCCTCTGAGTGAAACGCTGCTAATCCCATTAGAAAACATGGGGAAAAGGTGGGATCCTAAGAAGAACTGAACATGTGAAGTGAAGCTTAGTGTTGTAATCCATTTGTTTACAACTAAAACAAGACAAAATATACTTATGCGTAACATTTTTAGTGACGTTGAAGGAAAACGTTAAATTGAATGAAAATAACTTTGTTTTTGTTTTTTGGTGCTGCATTTCTTTCATCCAAGGGAATTATATTTTGGTCAGTGGGATGTTGACCAGTGGGTTTTGGTCAGTGGGATGTTGACCAGTGGGTTTTGTTCAGTGGGATGTTGATCAGTAGGTTTTGGTCAGTGGGATGTTGATCAGTAGGTTTTGACCAGTGGGATGTTGATCAGCGTCTATCTTGTTTGTCAGATTTAAGCTGAGTCTATACATAACTGGAAACAAATACATTTTTATGAATTTTGGCCTTTCATCCACACTACAAACAATTTTCTAAACAATTATTTAGAAAAACTCCAACTAACGTGGAGATCTGAGAAAACGTCATATTTGTGTTTGTGTGTTGTTTTGGGAAAACTGTGATTTTGTGTTCCACATATTACAGTCTGTGGCAAATAATGGCCAATATATCCACATACTTACTTTCACATGATTCACAATTGACATTGTTATATGTTTTAAAAACTTTATATTCTAAAAATTCCATTAAAATTAGTTCAAGCTTCATATCTGTTCAAAAAGAAGAAGCTTTTAGCACCATATTTAATTTCCAGCAGGCTGGACATGATGAAACAATTTGATTGGATGCCAGCTTTTAGCTGTGCACTACACTGCCCCCTATGGGCTTGGCATGATACTCGGGGCAGATTGCTGCTGGTTCACGTCAATGGAAACCTTTTTGAAAACAATCCCACGAGTACGATAATATATTATAAACGATGTGGTAGAAAACCCACTTCACATCTGTTTTTAAAAATATTCTCTTTAAAAGTCTGATGCAATATTCAAATTTTAAATTATTTTCATTAGTTGTTAGCAGAAAATCATGATTAAGAAAAAAAGGCTTGAAAACTTTAGTCCGAGTGTAATTAAACTACATAATGTGTTTCATTAAGTGAGAAATGTTCCTGAAAGAAATTTAAATAATATTCTGATTTATTGAGTGGATCTATAGTCACTATCATTTACTTTACCAGATGAAGACCAATGCTTAAGTCAACAGAAAAGCTTTGCAAGTTACAGTGCAATACCATAAAAACTATTTTAATACAGCAGAATCTTGTGTCACAAGATCTCATAACACCCCCAATCTAGACCGGACCAGCCAAGACTTCAACTGAATATAGACACAAGTAAAAAAAAGGTGTAATTAACTTAAAAAAGGAAACATCAGCTTGGTTGAAAAAGAGGTTGTAAAAGCATCAGCAGGGTACAGAACAGATATAACATGTAAGATCAACTACACATAAAGCAAATGGAGGCAGCATGTCAGGAATATTTTTTCAAGAGTCCATCTGCCATGGGGAAACAAGAATATTTCAAAAGACAGCACTTCAGAAGAAAACCTTAATACCATTCACACAGCCGGCGAATAGACAAGGACGCCACATGAGCAGACAAAGAGAAAAGATGTATCAAAAAAGGAGAAAGTGGGTAATTGCAGAAACATCATTATGATGCAACAGGCTTCTGCTAAGGCAGAGGAAGAGGTCCCTCCATTTACCTCTCAAGGAACTTCTCTGTTAATCTGAAAGTAGCTTTCATTTGTCATCATGTTACAAAACCCAATGGGGATCAAGATGAATGCTGGATTGTCTATAGATTGCTATATGGATTTTTATATATATCTTAAAATATATAAAATTATTCCCAAACACACACAGGACGAAAAACCAGATTTCAAACAACTGAGAATTTTGTCAGTTTCCAGCAATTAGCTGTAAACAGGTTGCGGTGTTCATACTCCTCTATGCCAGAAACAGCCTGGCTTTAGTTATAAAGTGATACAGTTAACTACAGAAAGAGGAGGCAGAAGAACAAGTGTTTTTATTTAATTCATAATAAAATACCACAGGTGTGTTATCTTTGATGTTTATTCAATATTTGGAAGCATTGCCAACATAGACTGAACGGTTTCTTCCACTTCCTTTGCTGTCATTGCTAAAAATCCCAGGCAGAACACAATTCTTACCACTAGATGATCGACGTAATCATTCACTTCTACTATTTGCTAATTGGCTGAGTAGAAAATCTAGCAGAGACAATTAAAGTGAAGGGGAGAAAGCACAGACAGGGCTGTAAGTGGGAATATTTTTGAACAGAGATGCACTAGGAAGCAATGGTTAAGCAATGGTCAGGCACCATATCAGTTTGGAAACTACAGTATATACTGCTGCAGAAACTGAACATTTAACATGGGAATCACGTGGTGGCGTGTTTACTTTGGCTCTCCCACTCAATAAAGACTCCACTGATTTAGCATAGCGCTTCTCCTTCAAAATTGAAGATGTGATTTTTTTCAGGTTTTTTTATGATAGAAAGGAACAACGTTGGACAGGAAGTGTACTCGTATTGGGGATTTTTATTCTCCTGTTTATCCAAAAGCAACTTTGTGTCTGAAAACCTGGCTCCACAACCATCTCTCTGACTACGAGTCGGTACCCTGGAGCCCTGAAGCTGGATAAGAAGTGATACACAGAAATTTACTATGTGTACGTTTTTCTAACTCCCATTACAATTTTTTCCCCCTTCATGTGAATCTCATTCTGTCGGCTCATCCTGCAAGTTTTCGCCTGCAGTTATGTTACTTGATGTAATATCAATGATCAGTTTCTCTGTGTATCCAACGGAGGCAGATCTTATGAAATGGGAAACAACTTAGATGTGTAAAACCATCACATATCCTGTTTAAAGTGATGTAAGTAGAAAATGATTTTGTGCATTTAAATGAACTTCTTATACAAAGTAGAACAGGGTGGAAGTTTATAAAGCAGATCAAGCGTACACTTACAGTTCTTTATGACATTTAGAGTCTGCAAAGATAAAAGTAAGAGCAAATATAATTTTTTTGTTTGATTTGAATACTCATTTCTGATTTAAAAAACTGGAGATGGTTCAAAGAAATTCATTTATCAACCAGAGATCATCTGAGTTCTTTGGCTTGCTCTCATCTTTATTTTCAAATCTCCTCATTATCAGTTCTAGGCCACCGTATAAAAAATAAAAAAATAAAAAATGAAAATACATCTGGTATCACTCTGAGGCAGTCCGGTTTCTGTTATTCTAATTTATCAGAAGGTCATAGAGTGAAGCTTTCAGATGGCTCGTTCAGTTGGTTTTAAAGCTGACAGCAGTCACAGTCCACTGCTGCTGGCCACAGAGCTGCACCACAAGGGCAAATTGGGGTTAAGTGACTGTGTCAAGGGCAGTTTCATGGTGGCCATTTGGGAGGAGAAAAAAAAAAGAGAAAGAAAGCCTTCCTCTTTCACTTCTCTGGCTCAGATTTTTCCCCTTCCTGTTCTGGGAATTAAACTGTGCAAAGCTCCTGGTTGGACCTGGCTCTGGCTCCAAGGACGAAGCTCCTCCTTGGAGCTTTGGTTTCCACCTAACAGAGCATCCCTTCCGCAAGACCCCCTCTCTCAGCGTCTTCAAACTAGCCAGCAGCAATTAGCAAACACCTGGTGTAATGCAACTTGCTGAGCACGTTATAGGAGCCGCTTCTCAGAGCAAGGCTGGTAAACATTGTTAAAGGGTTAATAGATGACTTCACTGAAAAAAAGAAGAGACCTTCAGCTTAAAAAATGAAGTTAGTTTGTTACATGTAATCAAAGTAAGTTTCTCAAACTTTAATTATTTATATTTATTTAACACAACAACTTAATCTCAATATATTTATGTGGATAAACTTATTTTGATCACTTGAAGCAAGTTAACTCATCAGCTGGATCAGCAGTTTCCTTTTCCTACGGTTCCTCCTGGCAGAGCTTCAGAGAGAACAGGAGGTTCTTAAAGTGGCAGAGGCCCAATTTCAATATGCTGAATTATAAAGTTAATTTCTCTCATATTTTGTAATATTTGTTATATACAGACGTTTGCAAAAGCATTCATGACTCTTGAACTTTTCCATATTTTGACTAAATACAACCACAAGAATACAACATATTATTTCATTGCAATTTAATGTGAAACATCAACAGAAACTGGTTAACAATTATGAAGAAGACAGAAATGATTCAAAATATATTTTACAAATAAAAATCTTAAAACTGTAGAATTTTCTTTCTACTTTACAATTGTATACTAGTTTGTGGTGGTTTTCACATTAAATTCCAATGAAAAATATGTATGTTTGTGGTTATAATGTGATAATATATCCATCCATTCATCTTCTTCCACTTTGTCCAGGATCGGGTCGCGGGGGAAGCAGCCTAAGAAGGGAGTGATAATAATGAAAAAAAATTCAAGAGTTATGAATTCAAGAGTTATGAATTGTTTTCCATGCCTTTCTATAGCAACAACTACAGGTAACAGTTACCTGATGACACTATATGCCTTGAAAACACATAACACTGCCCCTTTAAAATAGATCAGAAGTGTGTGACATATGTAATAGTTCCTCTCTCCATTGTTGGTGCAAATTACGCTGCAACTGCATCACAATTAAACTACGAGGGGTCACTGGGGATTAAATTAGCGTAATCATATGGAATGTTACTGTGATGGCCTTTTGGCGAGAGGGCGAGAGAGAGCAAAGCGTTTTAGTTCGACCAAGCGTGTTGTTGCTGAACCTCAGAAATTCTCAGTTGCAGCAGTGGGATGTTTGTGTTGGTACTCACCTCTTGGCTGGGGTCTCTGGGAAAAAATAGCCCCCTCCTCCTCCCGTGTATTAAACCAATATGTTTTCATCAGCTCTGGCGTGTTTTGGAATCTTAATTAAACTGCGTTGCAGAAGCAGCTTTCTGCTCACAGGTTTCTGATGCCCAGTGTCAGAGCTGGTTTAAGCCGCCAGGCTTCCTGACTGACACTTCAGACTTTAGGAAACCTTGGAGCAATCTAAACATGGGCTGGAGTAATGATGGACTCACCGCTGCCCTCAAGCGTAAAACATCACCTGCACAAATTAACTGCAAGCACCAGCTGTACAAAAAAATTTAAATGAATGCACAAGAGCCCTTATCTTTAAATCCTATGTTTATAAAACTGCGTTATGGTACTAAACCACAAGTAAACAACCGATGAGGTATGCTAATCATCACCTCGCTATTGTTGAGCTTAGTATAAATCTAGAAGTTATTTAAAGATACACAGTGTGTTATAAAAGTACTAGTAGAGCAGAGTTGTGGAAGTGGAATGAAAATACATGAGCTGTGACATTTTTTCACCAAAAATATCTGAAAAGTGTGGCGTGAGTTAGTAAGCAGCTCAGCCTCTTTATGCTGTTAACCAAAAGCAAATCAACTGCAACCGATTATGAGGTGTTGCTTGTAAAGTTACACAGTAAGAAAATGGTATTCAGCCTGTCATACAAAACAAACATCAATGCTTCATTCAGAAGAGTAGCAGATATTTACCCTTGTTTATTTCATTATATTATAATTTTTGCTTTAAACTTAAACATCAAGAAGGTGCATAAACTTTGCCACTAGCAAAAATATGAAAAGAATAAATGTAAGATTTCCTGGAATATATAATTAAGCTATTGTTTTGTCAAAATAATTCATACAAAGGATGAATATTGAATTGTTTTATTAATTCATTTATTTAAAAAATCCACCAGGAATATTACACATGATGCAGCTCAGGGTGGATGAATAAACACTGAACTTCATGTATTGTGTATCATTTCTGTTCCACTTAATGATGTGCTATTTTTGTTGGTCTGTCAGATTAAATTCTCAAAAAAATAACTCCAAAAATAAAATTCCAAAAGGCTTAACAGTCATGAAGACTGGAAAAGGCACTGAAGTTGTCTGAGTTTGGCATCCACACAAGGAAACCAGTTACTGTGCAGAAAAGGGAAGTGACAGGTTGACATGTTAATGCCTTCTGCACAATTAAATCCCAATTAAAATGCTAAAGGCTGTTCTTCACACCAGCTGCAACGAATCCGGTGCTTTAAAAGGCGTCCAATGGCGTGGCTGCAGTGGACATACTTTTCCACTACAATGTATTTTGTCCATAGATTCATGATTGATGTGGCAGTAATTTATCATCAAGCAGCAATTTATCAGTCAGCTTATTTTCCAAATTGATTCATGTGTTATGATAGTTTTTAAGAATTTGTGTTGTGAATTCTGCCATAAAACATTTTTTTTATTTATCCATAAATGCATGCTTGAATGAAAGATAAATTACTTTGTAATGCTGCATTGTGACAACATGTAGACAGTAAAGGACAAGTAGGTGCGCTGTCCAAGACAGATTTTTGAAGGCGATGTTAATGCACACAAAGAGTGATCTCATTTTTTAGACCAACACATATTAGTACATAATATGAATATATAGAAAAATGACTTTCAAATAAAGGCAAAAAGAAAATGTTTGCCCATCGTTGTGAAAACCTTTAGTAGAATGGATGGAGGTTTGTGGACAGCATTTTACATGAACTCTCAGTTTTGACTTTACCATTTTTGTTTTTGAATGTTTTGAGTCGAAACTTTCAATTTTAATTCCTTTCTCTAGAGCTTTTTTTTCCACATGTCAGCTGAAAACAAGAGTTCTCATTTTCCTAATGTTCCTGTATTTTTGCATTGTATGCATTATTTTGTGTTGATCTGTCACCTAATAACCCAATAAAAACCTTTTTTTGCTATGTGACAAAATGTAAGCAAATAAAACAGTAACAATATTTTCAAGACATGTCACAGTTTAGAAGTTGAAAAATAAACAATATCAAAATATCAACTGCAACTCAAAATGTTCTATGATTCAAAAGCAAAGATGAAAAACTAAGGATTCAAAAACATACACAGATGTTTTTTTGCTGGAAGCCTTATTCAAACAGCTATCATAGCTATACATACACGGTCATTTTCTTTATTTTTTAATGTTTTTTGAATTGGATTGATACATGGTTCAGCATTTAAACACTCTTAATGGTGAAAACAGAATAAAGTAGGTATAGAGTAGTCTAATTTGATACATGATGAGAATTTTACATCATAATCCATCCATCCATTTTCTAACAACATTGTCCCTAGTGTGGTTGGGGGGTGCTGGTGCCAATCTCCAGCAAGACATTTTAGTCGCGAGGCGGGGTCACCCTGGACAGGTCGCCAGTCTGTCGCAGGGCAACACAGAGACACACAGGACAAACAACCTGCACACACACACTCACACCTAGGGACAATTTAGAGAGGCCACTTAACCTGACAGTCATATTTCTGGACTGTGGGAGGAAGCTGGAGTACCCGGAGAGAACCCATGCGTGCACAGGGAGAACATGCAAACTCCATGCTGAAAGACCGGGTCCGGGAATCGAACCCAGAACTTTCTTGATGTAAGGCAACAGCTCTACCAACTGCTCCACTGTGCAGTCCTAATCTAAATCAACGTTAGGAAAAAATGAAAACTTATTGAGATTTACAAAATCTTGTCTAGTCTTCACAGTGGAGGTTGAACCCCGGTATTACACCAAGCATTATAGCTAATTATATTATATTATATAAATATTAGTTGGCATTTCGCTAGTGGTCATAAATACAGTAAAGTAGTATTCTGATCACAAAATATTAATAATAATATCTCCATTTACTTGTGAAAAGGTATTCCTTGAGCCCTCACGTCAATAGTCTGTCGATTTAAACAAAAATATCCTGCGGTGCTTGGTTTAGCAAAGTATGAGTGATGACCTCTCCAAGATGGCTGCTGTATTTCCTGCGCCTGAGCAGCCAATATGGGGTCTACTCTTTATTATGTCCTTGCTGCTGTGTCCCTCAGTGCCTCTTGGCTTTACTCACTTTATATCATGTCATCTTAGGATGATCTAAAACTAAAAAGAGACAATTTTATACAATACTGTCATTTTAAACCAACAACCGACTTCACTAAGCTATGAGATATTATGTGCTACACGTGTAACAACACAAACCTGATATTAGCTTGTGTCTTGCAAAGTAACAAATCATGTAACACTTCCAGCAGTGCGTCAGCTGAAGATGTTTTGTCAGTTGTCTCTGCTGAAATATCTCAAGTTGTTCTTCCACTAAGGCTGTCTACATGAGTTTCTAGTCAAAAAGTTCCCCTTTTAATGGTTGCCATGTAGATTAAAGGATTTCTCAAACATGCAGGAAAGGACACATTCCAGATATGTTTTTGATGAGGGAACAACATTATAACATGATGTAAAGCTGTAAAAAGCTGGTTTTACATAAACTGCCCCTTTAAACACTCATCTAGCTTTCTTTATGGGGTGAAAACGTTAGCATAGGGAGATGTGCAACCATGGTACACGCCCCTACACAGGTGCACAGTTCCAGGAAAGGGGAATGCAAGGGCAAGTCAATCAGTGTTCATCCAGATCACAGGGAAGTGGTTCTGCTGCGGTTTGACGACAGGACTTCCTTGATCAGACGCTAGTTTTTTATGGCAGGACCTGAATTTAGTGAGGCCTGTCGGTGTAGGAGAATGTGAATTACTGCTCAATGTTCCTCGACAGTGCTGAGCTGGTGGCTTCATCTGTTCTGACAGGCTCTTGACTGTGTGTGATGATGAGAGACAGCTCCGGGTTGGCGCTCCGCGCTGGCCCTTCAGCTGACAATGTGAATTATGGAGACCTGAAGGAGCTGGAGTGTGCATCAGCAGACCCCTCTCTCCTATTAATCCTTCCCTCAGAGGTTTCACTGCAGAGACCCCAGTCGTACCTTGTTGTTGCTTACACTCACTTCTGACCCCGCTGCACCCTGATGGAGGCAGTAAACACTGAAGCACAGGCGACTTGACTCTGTGTCCTCAATTTTTCTCCAACCTAGAAATATTTCCACTGGATTCTCTCTGCTTGACAAAGAATTTGTTTTTCATTTCATCATCAATGTTAACACGTGTGATTTAACATGTTATTATTGTTACATAAACACAGATTAATTAAACTACGTTTTATGACCTAAAAGCCTCTCTGTCGGATAGCTGGCTAGCGTTATTAGCCCGACACACTGGGAGCAACCAACAACAGTGAAAGGCTTTCTGCAACATCCGACGGCAGCAAAATCTTTTGTCATGTTGCTATCCTGCATGTTCACATCTACGAGTGCGAGCTCCAAGTTTCACTTGCTAGAATTATGCCGGTCACTGAGCTGGACGAGAACTAGCGACTGTTGCCTCATCAGTTCCATAGGAAATGAATAGAGAGGAACTTTAGTAATTTAATGTTTAGAGCAAAATGGCTCCCTTTATGCATGTTTTTCAAAACTTCATACACGGGTAGTTTTTGAAATGGGTGATATGGGCAGTCGCCCAGGGCATAATCGCAAGGAGTGGGACAACCAAGAACTAGAAAATAAAACTCTGATCTGTCGGTAGCAATAAAACAATAGTATAGCTGCTGTTCCCACATATTTTATAGCCTAAAACGTCTGACAAAAACCAGTTAGACAAGGCAACTTTATTTATATAGCACCTTTTCAGCTGAAGACATTTCAAGGTGTTTGTACAGAAAAAAAGAAAATCAAGCAAATTAAAAATAGACAAAGTAAACATTAAGGAGTTAGGGAGTTGCTAGCATGTAAACAAATCCTGCCTCATTCACGCAAAACCTGGTCGGGCTAGGAATAAGGTGGATAGTTGCATAAAAAAGTAACAAATAGTTCTTTTATCATTCTCACAAAATATCGCAATCAAACTTTTAAGACAGTTTCACCCAAACTTATTGATATTGCAGAATGGCCTTCTGATTCGGTTAAATAATTCATATAATTCATTAGACATCCATCTAGGGCTAAGCGATAATTTTAGTAATCAAGTATTCTATCAATTATTCTGACGATTGAGTACAATTTTGATCAAATAAAACATTGGTAAATTCCACCATAGCAGCAGTATTAGTATTGGATATCAGCATCAGCACAAATGTTCAGATTTGTGCATTCCTACAATTGCGTTCTTGTAAAATTAACCTGTAACAAGAGAAGCTCACTTTCTAAGTTAGCTTGGACAAAAATGACCCAAAAATCTGAAATTACATTCAGTTTAATAATAAGCAGCCAGATTCCCAAAGAAACAGCTGAAAAAATGTCTATGCTTCAGTCTTTAGATTATGTATTCATCATCAGTCAGTTTGATGGGTTTATTTGGTGAACTCTCACTTTGCCCAGCCATTTACAGCGTTGATGTTTCTGCGAACGGCTGGATTTGGCTCTTTCATCACACACAGAAACACATTTACCAGCGATGTGCCGCCACGGCGCTCCGCCACCTGTGTGTTGTGATTGTGATGGGTCTGTACAGCTATGCTTACGTTAAGCACCAACTGCACCGCCATCCGCCGTGTTCCCTTCAGCTGCTCACCTGTATTAATACACCTGAAGCACTCTAACCCACCTTTCTCTCATAACCAGCCACCAGGCAGCAGCTCTGGGAGGAGGATCGCTGTCATACCTTTGCACCAGTCAGTTTAAGAATGCTTGTTGATCCCCCGAAAAACGATAAAAACCTGGACATTATTATCACTTAATGAAATCCCTCCGGACCGAACTTGAAAACGGGGTGTTATATTGCTCACACTTAGCTTTCTCAACAACTCAGAGACAGAAACAAGAATATTATGTATCATAAATAATCATGGTGCTCTAATTCATAAAACATAATTCACCAAAGCTGAATCATGTTGAAGTAATTTTCCTTGAGGAATTGTAATAATCCAGGTACTCGAATCATTCAAGGAATCACTACATGCATCCATCTCCCCTTTCAATCAGACCAAACTGGCAAAAGAAATTTCACAATGGCTGCCATTCATTGGACCCAAACTGGAGACCTCTGCTGAAGGAGATATGATCCATCCAAAGAAAAGCCCAGATCCTGGTGCATGTTGCTGCTAATCCTCCTGCTGGATGTTCAGAATTTACTGCGGTGCTCAGAAACACACCGCCCATGCCGAACCGTGATGTAAAATCTCCAGGAGACAACAGAACTGGTGAGTGTGTTGTCTCTTTTTCTACTTCTGCCAATTTCACATGCCCACACAAACACACACACATACTGCGGTGCCAGCAGCTTCCTTTCCTCGCCCACGGCCCTTGCTGCCCACCCACCACTGAGAACCATCACCACATGAGCTTCATGAACGCTGAGAATATATAGAAGAGCAAAAACAAACTTTATAGGAGGTGTCCTTCTCTTAGCTCTTACCTCTGGTAAAAAAAACAAAAATTGACCTCCGCTGTGGGTTGCCATGACAGATAATTCAATGGTAATATCAGGAATAATGGATCTGGAAATGTGTTGGCAGGCAGCAGCTGTAAATCCGAGCGGCGCTGCACCTGAGACTGCCCTGCTTCTCACACGCTGTTGGCTAATTTTATTACATGCTGTGGTGTTAATCAGGACATTTGTAAAAACAATCCCTGTCTTGCCTGTATTGATAAAACAGTGTATTATGTTAATAGAAGTATGTTTATTTTTAACAAGCTGCATATAAGACTGGCATTTGCATTCTGGGCAGAGATGTCAGACTGGAACTACGATTTGAGGAGAAGGTTGATTTAGTCATTTTCTGCCTGTTAGGAGAAATAACATCTACAGGATAATATTTTTTACTAAAAGGCTTTAACCTCAACATGAAGGACTGAACCTCAGGGTGAACCTTCATTTCCTGTAACATTACAAAAGTATTCATATCTCTTTAACTTTGTCACACTTTGATCTGTTATTGCTGAGTTTCTGCACGTGACCCAGATGACCCACGAAAGTCAGATGGCGGTCCGGAAGTATCATTCTCTCTATTAGAACTGTTAGAACCACCGTACATGACTCAGACTTCAGGCATTTTGATGCTTGATCAACAGAAATAAATGGGCTGCATTCACTTCCTGCCCTCCATCTGCATTGGGTGACATCAGTGCTGCATCATCTGAAACCCAGCAATGACTATTGGAATTGTATGTACCACACCATGGCTAATTATGCTCTTCATTAAACTATTAGTAATTATACCAATAAAATTATAAAATAAAAACACATCAGCAAACATGAAATGTAATTCCTGAAATAGAATTCTCGGTTTGTTTTAACTGTTGATGTTTTATTTAGAAATTCTGATTAATTGCTTTTATACAATTTATGCTTCGTAAAAGTGAAATTGTCTTTCAGTGTAATAGAATTTTGATACAGATTCTAAAGATTTAAGATTATGATTTTGCTTCTCATGCATGTTGTGTAAACATTAATATAAAATATTAATGTTCCAACTAATCTCCCCTTCATTATATTTGTGAAAACTAAATGGGAACAATATGCCAATGAAAGTAGTTTCCTAGAGAGTTTATCCACTTTTAACAGTTTTTGTTGACAAACAAAGCAGAGGGAGAATTAAACAGATGTAAATAAGCTGGAAAAGGCCAGGTTGCAACCCTTACAAAGAAATCCCACGAAATCACGAAAATGTGGTTCACACCACTTTTTACATGTGTGAATGATGTGATTATGTGACCCACGTGTGGGAAATAGGAATCAAATGTGAAAACGTGAATTTCATGGGATTTTTTTGTAAGGGACATATTCAGTATGCTAAGTGATGCATCAGATTGACATTATGTTAAGACATTGAAACAACTAAATTAGTTCAAAGTAGAACTGGGACATCACTTCAGATCTTTAGGTACTGAACGATCACCATGGAGTGATTGAGTTTTAACTTAGAGCCGGTTTTCTAAAAGGCCGGCCTGGCAGACTGGAAAGAAGAAAGGACAAAAGAAACAGCCATTAAAGTCACAATGTTACTGTCAGATAAGCAGACATGCAGAGGAAGGCACTCTGGTTGGACAAGAGCAAATGGAACTTTTTATACACCAAACTTTTATCTGGTGGACACACTGTGTACCATGGCAGTGGCAGCATCAGGCTGTGAAAATATTTAGCCTTTGTTGACAAATTATGAAAAAATGTCATAACAAATGTCGAGACGATAACATTTATAAAAGTTTTGTATTATTTTAACTCATTCTTACTGTTTTGATGTATACTATCCAAAATTCAGCACAGCCACCGGTTGACTACATGCAGGCTGCCGAGCTAACCACTGCACCATGCAGTGCCTCTATTCTGGTGGCCTTTGCTGGAGTTTGCAGAATGCCTTTCAAAGTGTCTGGCAAACTCATCTAGTTCATCTTCTTTTATTTTATTTTTTAAATCAGTTTTGTTACCTGATTGTGACAATTCGACTAGCAACTGATACAATCATCAGCCATCGGGATCGGAAGACAAAAACATAATGGTGCATCGTGATTTCTAACCCCTGCTCAGCTGGATTACTGTAGATTCTGTGACACAAAGTTTGAACCTGATTGCTTTGAGTCAACCGTCTTTTCCTTAAGCAGCAGAATGTGATCCCTTTAATATTAGCCTCATTTCCTCCCTTGTGTTTCCACACATCACCCTTCATTTTACTAGTTGTTCTGCTGAACACTTTCACTGCTCTCAGAAAAAAAAAAAAGCAGGCAGATTATTCAGTCTGAAGGTTGCTTCATAAATATATTGCCACCACAGTGCAGGGCCAAAGGATTCAAGGGGAGAGCTGCTGAATTTCTGGGGGGATTTCTGTGTGAAGCGGGAGACTGCTAGCATATTGGATGTGAAGCACCGCCTTCCTGCAGCCAATGGCGCTCTGACACAGAAGTCTCTCTCTCTCTCGCCAAGGGGAGCACCTGATCTGTGTAGTGCTCACATGGATAGCACCAACCTTAGACATGTAACTCCAATGAATTATTAACACTGTAGCTGAAAAAGAGGGAGGAAACAAAGGATGTGAAGCCACAACGTTCTGCCCTGACTAGTGAAAATGAAAAAGTGAAGGTAGCACGTTTTTTTTGCAATTTCAAACAGTGTATAAATACCAAAACAAATAGTTTGCACAAAAACCCACCAAATGTAAGTTTTTGCACTTGATTTCTTTGTGACGAGGAGTTGCTCTGGGAGAGGAAGGGGCATGTGCTGAGATGTTTTCTCCCTGTTTGCAATTCAAGCAGTAATTTATTTGGAATGGCAGACGAAGATCCTATCAAAACATATTGATTGTAAAAACACTTTGTTCTTTACTCTCTGGATGAAATCTATTCAAGTCACTTTTGTTTACATGGCGCCTTGCTTAATGGCACAGCAAGGTCTTTGAGGAAGAGTAGGGAATAAAGCCAGACAATGCAAATTGCTTAATTTTTTCCTTATTCTGAAGTTAAGCCTGTAAGGGGACTCCAGGACTCCACCCACACTTATTTTTTCTTGACCAACTAGAGATGCAGCAATAACACATATGTGGCTGATTTTGAGTTTTTTTTAAAGCCAACATTCCTTACTGATGCTGACTAATTTTGATTTTGTCTTTTAAGAATGAGTTGAAAATTAATCACACACTTGGCAAATTTAGACTTAAAATGATTTCATTCAATGAAGAAGATTAATCAAAGTTGATCAATTTAATCTGCACCTTAGGGTAAAATTGCCAGTTGTTTCTTTTACTGGAGTACAATTTGTAAAGACTGAACGAAAGTGTAAAGAACTACTGAATTTAGCAAATGTTTCTTACTGTGTGTTTGTTATGTACAATAAGACACTTTTTTCATTCTCTCATCTTTATAGAATAAGACTTCAAGGCTAATGAGCTTGTGGCTAATATTAGCTGGGTAACAAGCGAGGCTCATTCCCACATGTATTGAGACATTGTGCTGCCTGACAGAAATACAGCTTTAGCTTGTTAGCTTGCCAACCAGACTTATTTATAAGTACAGCACTGACCAAAGTAACGGGCAGTGTTGCCTTAGTTTCTATGCCATGACTTTCTAAACAAAGTCATGGCATAGACTTTGTTTAGAAGTTTAGAAGAATTTGGTTTGTGTAAATAAGACACACCTTTTCTTTCATCTTATTAAGGACTTCAAACTGTAACTGTATGATGGAATTTTCTGTGGTTTTGAAACCACAACGTTTTTCAAATCTGGCCTTCGTGCCCGAAGTCCCATTATTTTGAAAGTCCAGAGCAATAAAACTGATGTCAAAATTATATTATGACTGTGTATTGACTTCTTGCTTCATTGTGATACTTTCACAGCATAGTCATAACCTTAATCAAAACCTAAATCACACCACAGCTCTAATCCTAAAAACTATGCCTGAACACAGGGGTAACCGTCAAAAAGGTAGTTCATTACATTAGCACCATACCTTGGTACCCAAATGGCTGATCGGTCACACACACACATAGTATGTCTTTCCATCCTCACATGGACTTTGCATTGCCTTCTGTGCTTTTCATTCATTTCTATAGCCTATCCCTACCCTTGACCTTTGCCCTAAACCTCACCACTACCAGTACCTGCCTAACCCTAACCCTAAAACAACACTTCTTCTTATGGGGTTCAGGTTTTGGGCCTAATGAGAAGAAGTGGTTCCTCATAACTTAAGTATCTGTTGGAAAAAATGTCTTTTCATGGTGAGAAATGCTGAAATCATACACCAACAGATGATTTAAAGGCAGAAACTTAACCAGGAGATTTCTTTGAGCAACAAATGAGACTGGGATACCCGGGCATAAATCACTAAGGAACATGTACCTTTGAGCCAATTACTTATTTCAGGAACAAACCCTGTTCAAATCAGAGATTGAACAAACCGTGAGTATTTTCCAGTTTGTAAGTATTTCCAAAAGCCCATTTGGTAAAAGAAAAAAAAAGTTCTATTTAAGGAAAACAAGTTATTTGGGGCATATTTTGAATAGGCTTGGCGTCTATATGTCCCCATAGATTAGACTTCTGTTTATAGCTCACTCAAAAACATCCCATTAGACCTCAGGTTATCCCTTAAGATTTGTGTTTGACTCTGGTAAAGATGTTTTACAGATTGTCTTATTTGATGTGTTGTTTTGTCTGGATGGTTGGGGAAGAAAGAGGAAGTCATTTAAACACAAGTTGAGAAAGAGACACATATGAAAGACTCTTAAATTACTTTCTATGTAACAAAACAAAGTAAAGCAAAAGCTGTAGCAGGGTGAAGAAGATCAAACAGCATTACAAGCATACTGTGAGATGATGCAAAGCTTGCACGGATTAACCGTCCAACCTGATCTGAAAACTATCCAAGATTTACATTTTGAAAAAAGATCTTGTGCGCTTAATCAAATGAAGTGTGGCAACCAAATAAATTTACTTTGCATATTAAGTGCTACCAATGTCTGTAGTGAGAATAATAAGCTCCTACCTTCAGCATAACAAGAAATGTTTGGATCTCCAACTTCAAAGTACGTGTGCAACAGTCACACTTAATAAGAACATTACCTTTGTCTTGCAGCTGAGAGGTGATAAACCCTCGCTGAGAGCAAACAAGACTTCAGTTAATCTCACTTTCTGACCTGTGTACTTTTTTTAAAAAAAAATCTGACAGCTGCACATCATTTGAGGAAGAAACAAAAAAAGTACGATGGTGTTTCACACGTCAATATGACGAACTAATATCTAGGCAGTTTGGGAAGAAATTGTCCACAGCTGAAGAGTTTTGAGGGTCGACTAAAACGGCAGCTGAATATGGTGCAATTTTTCAGCATGGGTTCTTACACTCAACTTTGTTGCTGAAACAAGTGAAAAGTCAAACTTGGAGCTAGGCGAAAATTCAGGTTCATGACCAAACTCACAACTTTGGGGAATTCAAGCTGAGGTTTTGAGGCCAACTGTGAAGACGAGACTCCTGGGCTAAAGTTTGTGTTAATGTATTCGTGTGATGCAATATCCTTCAGCTGGACTAAAACAAAATGAAGTTATCTTACTTACAGAGGAACAATCAGGAGTGAAGGCACAGCTTCATTTATTGCAGCTGGAAATTAGAGATCAGGCCTGAAATCTGGTTGTAGTGACAAACTTTTACCTGAACCCTCATGAATACATAGTCAGTTATGAAGCTTGTCTTTGATCACCTTAAGAGCTGTTCCTTGGTTGAAGGACTAATGTCATTTACATGTTTCATTTTTGTCGCATTGATTACAGTGTCTTAACAGGTCTGCCTAAAAACATCAATCCTCCAGCTGCAATTGATCCAGATGCTGCTGCTGGCGTTCTGATTAAAACCAGGATGATAGAGCATCAATTCTACAGTCCTTCCACTGGTTCCCTGCAGCTCAGAGAACAGACTTTAAAATCTAAACTGCTGTTAGTTTATAAATCACTGAACAGCTTATTACCACAAAACAATGTAGATCTGCCGTTGTTGTATCAACCTTTCAGGCCTCTCGGGTCTTCTGGTTCTGGTTCTGCTCTGCATCCTCAGAACCAGAACCAAATAGCAACAATCAGCTTCTATGTGTCTATGTGCCACAAATCTGGAGCAAACCTCCAGAAAACTGAAGAATCGCTGAGTTCCTTTAAATCACTGCTTTCAGATGCCTTTGATTAGTAGCAAATGGAAAATTGATCAACATATTTGATGTCTATTGTTGGTTTTGAAGATGGTATTTGTCAGGATCTGGGTTTTTAGATGTGTCTCTCCCCATCGGCTCACTGCTGGAGTGGCCTGGAGCAGAGCCTCGCAGCTGCAGCTCGTTGGGATCATCAGCCAGGGAGGATTTAAGGAGCTACTAGACCTCACCTCTCTGCCGGATGATTACTCTGTCATGGTAGTCTCTAGCCTGTTTGACAACCTCCTGTGAAAACACTCCTTATTGCAACTTTCTTGAGAAAACCTCCGCTTGTTGTCCGCTCCTCTCACTCTTTCTGTCTCTTGTTCCCAGGTAGTAGCCTGATTCTGAAATCCAGATTCCACCTGCAGCTCCAAGCCTCACCTGCCTGCCCGCTCCAGCCTCAGTTCGTTTCTGTCGGAGACACTCACCTCAGAACTCCCAATTGGATCCTGCTCCTTCCCCCCCCTCCTGTTGAAAAGCCTCTGAGAAGACGTAAGCCGCCACACCTGTTGTCCCCACCTGACAATCAGTCTTCCTCTGGTGAAATCACTAAACCCTCTCTCCACTTCCAGAACCCGATCCGAGAAGACCATCTGCGAGACACCTGTACTTTGGTTGCTGTAAATAAAACTCTTAACTTACTGTTGTTTCCCCGAGTTTGATTCTGCATGTGGGTCAGAGGCCTACCCTCGAACATGACAGTATTAGACAGAATGACTATTGTTTTTTTGCTGAAATGTGCTATCCAAATAATCTTGGCTTGTCCTGAAGGTGCATGTTTATTTTGCTGCAGCTTTCATTCAGGAGTCCTGAACCTCTCTAAGCTCCTTACACAGACATGGCTTCTCTATCAGAATGCCCTCAGTCAGCACAATTCCTGCAGCGCTGAGAGACTTTGTCCTCAGGCACCAACCCCTACTGCATCCCACCCTCCCCTAGTACTTTCTAATGGCTCTCCACTTGATGTGTGAGGAGCGCAGCTTGTGGTAGACCACAGCGCATTAAACCATTGTTTGCTGATACTCAGCACAGTGAATGCGTACAGGGAGTCCATGTCCAGAGTGTGAGCAATGACTGCAGATGAGACAATCTGTGCTGTTCGATTTCATTTCAGGGAAAATATAATAGCTTTTTTGTTAACTGGGCAGAATGACAATTTTAAAATGGAATATTTCTCAGGTTTAATATTTCCTAATCCTCTACATCATTTTCAAATAAGACTGGAGGTGATTTTGATCCCTGGCTTTCTCAAATTTTGTCAGGACAAATGTTGGTGTATTTCAACAGACCAACACAAAGTGTTGCATAGTGGTGAAGTGGAAGGAAACCAATGCAAGGTTTTCAAAACATTCTAAATTAAAAATCACTTGGAAAAGTAAAGTGCACATTTGCATTAAGGCCTCCCAATTCAAAGCTTACTCTAAAGCCTTTAATTGGAATTATAGCTGCAAGTCTTTCGGTAAAGACTATGTAGAGAGATGTGTAGTCTCTACATAGTCTCTCTATGCAGTATGTAGTCTCTCTACATATTGAGAGACTCGATCTCCTGTTTGTTTTTCTTTGCAAAATAGCTCAAGGTCACTGAAGTTTATATGAAGGTCATCTTTGAATAGCAATTTGTATGTATTTGAAAAAGCTGTCAGTGTCTGCTTTCCATTGGCCACATAATTTTGCAAATTGGGATTACGAAAATACATTTGATTAAACAAAACACGGCAGTTTTGAAAAAAGTCACATTTTGCTAAGAAGTTTTTGCACTAGGATGAGGTGGTTTTTTTTTAATAAACATATTCATGTGATTTTAATTCAGGTTCTTGTTTAATAGAAACATAGCAATTGCACTTTTGAGAAAGAAAATCATTGTCCCAGCATGATGCTGTTGAAGAATATGTTTGATGTTACTTTTCTGCCACACAGAAAACTAACAATTCAGTTGAAGTGAACAAAATGAATTTATTGCATACAAAATAATACAATTTTGATCTCATGAAATTTCTTTCTGGTAATTTCAGCCTTCTGACCTTCCTTCTCAACACTTGTTGATTCTGTCACTGTATCACATACTTGGACTATAGTCTGGTTTCAGGAAGCAACATTGCACAGCTTTGATTAAAGCTTTGTATGATGTTGTGGAAACTTTAGATGTTAAGAACTACATTTTATAGCTGTTTAAAGCTTTTGACTTAATGGTTCATAGTATCACGATGGCACAGACATTCAAGTAAATTTGTTTCCTATTTTAGAAATTGTCCTTCTGGTTGTACCTTAAATGCCACAGCTGTTGCTCTTTTCATCATCCTATCACAAAAGGTGTGCCTCAAGGCTCTATGTTAGGACCAATATCTTAGCTGACTTTATTAACAAGACGCAGAATCTGATGTTTCTACATCATTTGCACTAATGATACAGTTGTATACTGTAATGCCAGCTCAAAATATTTTAATGATTGATTATTTTCAAGTCAGATTGAAACTCAGATTTTGAAATTAAAATAAATCATGTTTTTCATTTTTGGTGAAAAACTAACTGCTCCCAGCCATCCTCTCACTTCACATTCATTACAATGACACTATTTATGTCATTATAGTGGCATAAATAATGTCATTGTAATGACATTCTAATTACAGAGTTCCCATATTCCCTTGGGAGTCAACTCTTTATGGAGTTTGGATGTTGTTCATCTTAGAGTACTGCGATTCACCACACAATGTAAATATTTTACCCACCACTGCACTTTTTCACTCTGGTTAACTGACCTTCATTGTCCCCATGCAGGTATATTTTTATTCATGAATCAGTAATTGGCTTACTACCAGGGTATCAACTTCCTGTATGTCACAGTGAGGTAGTGTAGTGCAAGGGTCTAAGAAGGTGATGAATAGTCAGCAACCGCAAGTTTTGAGATTCTTGATTGATTTTATTTTCATGTAATTTACCAGAAATGTAAATTTTAACAGAAAAAAATTCAAATGACGTGATGGATCAGGGGGGTTAGCTTTTAAAAACATATGCATGGACGTCTCCTCTGATTGGCTGATAGATGATGAGCGCTAGCACTATGACTGAATGACATCTGTAGCTGTCACGAGTTTTAATGACTTATTGCATAAACAAACTTATTCACATGTGATTTTAATTCCACTTCTTATTTTATGGAAACTGAGTTTTTTCAACATTAGCAGGATACTGACAAAATATTTGCACACATTTGTAATGGAAATGCAGCCATTGTTGTAAAAAATAAAAGGAAGCAGAGAAGATTTTAAATTTAGCGTCTCATTTATTTAAAAAAATCCATTTAAAACCCACATTCCCCCCATTCCAGCTAGTGAAATAACACAGTAAATAAAATAGCAGTCTCAACCTCATTACATTATACAGCACAATGCCTGTTCAAGGTTCCAAGACACTGATGCTGTTCAGACAACAGTTTTCCACAATTACCTATCACTCAGATAAAAATAGCTTTCAATACCTGCAGCATGTGTTCTGCTGACTGCAAAGCTATAGGCACAAACGGGCTGAAGTGAAGACTGTCAAATTAGGCAGCAAATTATGCATTAGATAGCAAAGGCATGGATGGTGTGATGTAGAGCAGCACTGTTGCTCCGGGAGGTGAGGCTGGAAGGTTCTCTTCAGCTGTAATGGAGCCTGACAAGCCGGTAAGGGAGCAGAGAGGGGAGAAAAGGGAGTAAGGCTTTTTATAACCTTTCAAAGATTCTGGCACTAAATTGTTGTTTCTTTAGCTCTCTGATTTAACACATTTTGAGGTTGCAACCTGATGTCGGCTCACAGCGGTGTGAATAATTTTAATACGCCGCCGCAGAGGAATCAACTTCACGCTGAAAAAGCCATAACAGAGCCGGGTAAACAAAACTCCTCAACTACAATATGGCTGTTTTGGTTTTTTTTTTTGTACTATTTAGCATTTTTACCTTTCCATTCTACCAAGAAAATCTTTTGTAAGCTTCCAAAGCGACTGACTATTATTCAGTAAGTACCTGCTGTTTAAGCTCCTTGAGCTTGTTTCTGCACAAGGCTCTTGGACAAAAAGGTAAAGGATTCATCTATTTATTTTTTTTAGCTCTGATAATATCTAAAGAAATGTTCGTCTGCATTCCTTTTACCACCCAGCTAGACAGCCTCAGCTAAAGGTGAGGAACGGTGAGGAATTGAGTAACCAAGGTAGAAAATTCAGTTTTAGTTTTCTGGGTTCGTGGTTCATGTTTTGACACAGGTGATCATTCACTCCTACGCTCTGGGCTGGCATCGGTGCCACTGCACTGCTCCAGGCTGAGTTTCACAGCTCAACAGAACTTTATCTGAAACAGCCGAGGAGCTCTTTGTCGTGTGCTGCATGGCTCTGCTTCAGGTTCAGGTGGTTTCCAGATATAAACTCTGCTTGCTGTTTGTTGTATGAACTGAGAGACCAGGTGTTATGTACCAACAAAGTGACCCAATATGCATATTCAACTTGTTTGACAGTTAGTTTTACTTTTATTTTCCTTTCATAGATTTTTCATCACCTTTTTTTGTATCTTACTGTAATTGAGTTGAATTGCGAACCTTCTAAAATGAATCGGTCAGACTTACAGTGGCTCACTGTTAAATCTGTTAAAATGTCAGATTTATATCAATGTCAAAGTCTTTTTGCGAGCACAGCTGACCTCAGTTACATTAAATCTGGCTATCTTACGTTTCGTGTGACTTCTCTCATTTTTTTGTATGTATTATGCTTTCAAGGAAGGTTAATATTAAAAGGCTGTCGTGTGAATGTATCAGTCAGAAAAAGACTGCAAAACAAGATCCCTGCTGTTTGCATTGTGTTTAGGTTTTGAAAATCTTTCTAAACTTGATGAATTGTTGAAACTGAAATTCCTTAAATACGCTGCCAAGTGACTTTCAGGAACCCATTAGAAGCTGCAGCATTCTGCTGTATTGTCCATGGATCTTTTTTTTCCCAAAATTAAGCTTTCAAGTCTTGCTGAAATCCCCCATGTTTCTGTTTCTGACCTCTGTTCAAACTAAAATCATTAGACTCACATAAGCAACACAGAATATCACCAAAAGAACACAAGACCTGATTTGAAACAGTGGTGATACCGTCATGCTATGGAATTACTTCTCTTCTAATAAAACTTTTTTTTAAGGTTGAATATTTATTATTTATTATGAGCAATAATAAATACCAGCCGTCTTAAGGACACAGGTAGCGAGACGGAGACGAAGATGGATTTTTTTTTTATCAGCATCTAAATTACCAAAGAATTAATTAATGAGGGATTATCTGAAGCTGACACAAATCTGTGCAATTACTTGAAAAGGACTCTGGGAAAAAATGTCCAACTTTTACAAGGCAGAGTGAGCAAATATTGTCAAGTCAAGACTTTGATGAACCCTTAACAAATTGAATGTTTTAATTTGATCCAAATGTTTGAAAAATTGCTTTTAGGAAGGATGTTTTAACACCTGATAGTCTGGTAGAATTGATTCGATTGGGGGCCAAAATTGCAACATTTCTTACATTTTCAGATGCTGCTGTTCACTTTCACATTTTATTGTGTCCAATGGACAAACCATTTGAAAAACCTGTTCCCCAGCTGTGGTGGATTGGATTCATTTACACATCCTCAAATCAAACTTTCTAGACATAAAATCTAGAATTTAGATATTTTAAGCAAGGCTGGTGTGAATGCATGCTTAGGGATTGCATTAACTTGACTTATTAAGTGATTTAAGACAAAAAATTCTATTCTGAAAAGATATTTTTGTAATATTCTGAAAAAGTACAATGTTTTACACAGCTTCAAGTCTTTTACAGTCTCTAAATAAGTGTATTCCAGGGCTAGCCTTAATTTAGCTCCATCTATTTTCTGTGTGGCATTACCCTTGCCACACTAAATGGTTGGAAAATAAACCAAAAAGTTTATTTGTGAAGTGCATGACAAAATATTTTCTTTCAGCTGTAGCTGTTAGCTGACTCTCTGTTGGTCCTCCAGAGTAACCATGGGTCTCCTTCAAGTTCTTCAGATTAATTTCCTGTTTAGATGGATGGTTATGTTTCGGTTTGTTTGAAGTGGTGCCATATTGTTTTGATTTTCAGGTGATGGATTAAACAAAACTCAGTGAAATTTTGTTTAAAACTAAACCATGCTCATGTGAATTATAACCTGTCAAAATGACAGATGAGCTTCAAAATTTTCTGTGTTTAAAAAAAAAGTGGTCAAATATGGAAAATGTTCCGTTAACACAACCCCTCAGTCCAGCCTTGGTCCGGTCAGTGGTTTCATATTCAGTACTGGCGGCAGGATAGCTCCATAAGCATTTCGAAGAATTTCCAGCTCGGCCTACCTCAGCACGACAGCATGGTATTTATTTTTAGCTTGTAATGGTAGCAATCACCTGTTAGAGCCTTTGTCAGTTTTGCTCGTACAAATGTTTCAAAGTCTTCTGGAGAGAAATGTTGAAGGCAGTTGTGTTCAGCTCCGGCTAACTCCCATTGTGCTTTTCTTTTTTTGTGTGGGAAGTGATCCAGATTCACCTCACTGTTTTTTTATTAGAGCCAACAATGACACGGTGTGGTATTATCTAAAATTACACCAGTCAAACGCTATATGATAAACAACTAACTCAGGTAAAGTTAGTCTTCATGTGTTTACTCTGTAGATTCTAGTATAGAACGAATCAAACCGAATCATCAACCCATCAAAAAATGGTGACATCCATGCGGAAAAATATATTAAAAGATATACATTTTTGAATTACTTATGAGTTTTGCCATATCACAAACAGCATTTTTTTAATTAGTAAAAAAAATACTATTACATGTTCAACTAACCCTGGATCACTTTAACCCTTATTTGGTGATTTAAAAAAAAATTATTTACAGTAATGACCTGGCGCTCAAATACTTTTGTGAGCCACTTTAATATTTATACATAATGCCCAAAAAATAGTAGAAAAAAATCTGCTCTTTAGAAATACTTTATGACCCCCATGATTACCCAGTCATTAATTTCTATGTATATCGGCACTTGCATTCCCAAGCACAGAGAGAGCCACTGTATATTAATCCCTTCATCCGCCTCTCAGCTCCAATCAATACTTGGATTTATGAGCAAGTCTGCGACATATTTAATTTTTTTTTCTTCCACCTTCTGGCTGGAGGGCAATTTAATTGGGTAAATCTATTCCTCTGATTAGACACAATTCACATTGGGCATTGTTTAATTCACTTGTAATTAAGAAGGCAAGTAAAGAGACAGGACTGCTTAATTAATTAACATTCTGAGTCCTCACATGTGCCACAGATAAAGTCTGCTGCACATTCCTCCATTTAGAATTCAAAGACAAAAAGTGAAGAACTTCCTATCCGTCCCCACGGCGATAAGATTCACTCAGGAGATGGGGAAGGCGGCATTTCAGGACCTGACAAGATGTGGAGAACAGGTGCAAAAAAGGGTTGATTAAAGTTTGTCAAAACTGCAAAACATGGCAGCTAAGACAGAAATTTCTCCTTTTACATCTCCGGGTGCATTAGTTATCATGTGATGATTGTCTGCAACTGTTATTTGGGAAGGAAAAGAGCCATAAATGAAGACAATATTAATACATTTTTGAAATGTCATGATATCAAAATCTATTGGACAACAAATTGTACCAGAAGTTATTGCAATAAACTATAATATTGTTGTTTTCATTTTCATATATATTTACAATGGCATATCAAAACATCTAGCTTTGATTTTGTAAAGTCTTTAACACTGAAACTGGGAAATATTTTACATTTCCAAAATTAAACAAGACAAGTAAAAATAACAGAAACAAAATAAAACCATACTCACAACCGTAACCATTAAAATGAAATATTATGATGTTTCTGTAAACATAAAATACTCCTCAAAATGCAAATTAATGAGCTAATTTAAATTGATCATGTTATTGATTAATTGCTTATTGCAGAGAATTAACATGTTCATTCTGGCCAAAAAGTGCTTTTTAACACTTGTTTAATGCTTCTAGAAAGTATTTTAAAAATACATCTTCAGCTTGTAGGTGTTTTCAGTGATTCTTGCTGTAAAATGTTGGTAGCATCAACACTTGAGAGTGATCTAATGGCTTCCCCCCTACAGCCTGAGTGGTGTGTTGACTGAAAGTAATATGCTCCCAGGATGCGGACGTCCCAGCAGGCCCACGTTGAGGTCAAGTCATACAACGCTGAAGAAAAACTCCATCGCTGCATGGCAGACTCTGCTGCCTGCAGTCAGTGTCTAGTGATAACATTTACTACAGATGAGTTAGAAAAGACAAAAATGAACAAGTGCTGTTGGTTTTCAAGGAGTCTCCGGAGAAATCCTTTTATTTTTCTAAAAATAAAAATTCAAGGAAGGCTTGGGTTTGCAAAAGCACATCTGAAAAAAGAAAGAAAAAGAGTACATTCTCAGGGAGAATATCCTGTGGGTGGATGAAGTAGTGTGCTCTATTGTATATTTGGTGAAATCTAAGCAAAGTGTTCTATCTCATGAATTTGTCAAATGTTGTCAAAAAGAACTGCAGCAGTGATACAGATTTCAGCAAATCCAAATCCTCTCACAGCTACATTCATAAATGACAACAGAATCAGCTTTATATGCCAATTTATATGCACAAACCAGGAAACTGACTTTGGTTCTGTTTAGATTTTGATTTTGTGAGAGCAAGACTAGGTTGACTGAGTGCCATTATGCATGGTATCAATGTGGTCTCTGTGAGCTAAACTGGACTCTTAATATTTTCCTTGTGTGTGCATGGATGGACATTAGAATAATCTTTATGTGCCTCTTTTACACATGTGAAGCATAAAAAATACACTGACAGTAAATGAAGTCAGGGAAGTTTCAGATATTTTTTGATATTCACCCAGTCCTGGAAAAAGCTTAAATCAAACCTCAGATTGTTTCCACGTTTCCTCCAGAACCTGAGTCTGCCGATCCGTCTCTCCCTCTCTGACAAACAAAACTCCAGGAACTTAAAATGCTTCACCTCGGGCCCAATAACTCATTCCCAACCTGAAGGTGCCAATCCAACATTTTTCTGGATAAAAAAAAGAAGAAAAAAAAACATTTGAAAAAATTAGCATAAAAATGTAATTCACATTTTTACCAGGCTTCTGTGCTTCAGTCTCTCTCTCCTAGAAAACCCAGAGACTGTCGGTGGTTTGACAGGAGTTAGGGTATTTAACTTATTAACATCACACAGAGTTGTTAATATGAGTCCATGACCCGATAATGATGTCAGTCGCTGAAACTGACTGTCCATGTAAAAACGATTCTTTTCATTACATCATCGCTGTTGCTTTACATTATTACGGTCAAACACTTTTTTCCCTCTCCGCCCTCTATCAGTGGATCTCCATTAGCAGTGAGTAAATGCTCCAGAGACTGCCTTTTCTAATCATTTCTATATTTGTCATGCACGCTGCGCCATAAGCCCAATGTTTAGGCATTATGCTGTTAGCTCCAGTCTGCATTAGGATAACTGGTTTTCGTAAACATTAGTCTTGCAACACATTTTCAGCTCGAGCGACTCAGTTCATATTAAGGGGAGACAAACAAATGGGGATGCGCGAGCTACAAGACAATGCAGGCTTAGCAGAAGGGGAGATGCTATTCCAAACAATCCCCTCATCAAACCTAATGAAATCAAATGAAGACTGATGCGGCTCCAGAGATTCTGCTCCAGGCATTGAGCAAAAAGAATCCATATTTTCTTAATAGGTTGTTTTTTATTAGAGTTAAACAAGCTGTCTTTAGTAATTGGAACTAGGTTTATCTCAAACAACAATCAAAATTGCTGTAGAAAAGTATTGGAATAAATCTGCCTCCTGATTGTGCCGTCATAAAGCTCTTGGAAGAGTTTAGACGTCTGTGGAAACGGCACTGCAAAGTGAAAAATGTGTGTAATAACACAGCCACACAAAATTAGGCAAATCACTTCCTTGAGTCAAAAAAATGTGCGTTTATCATTTTCTTTGTTATATCAAGACGGTTTGGCAATAAAACTCATATTTTTGGAAAGCCTGCTCATTTCCTCTTAAGCGTTGCCAAATTTGTAAGGGACTTGTCTTTGTGGGGTTAAGGAGCAGAGCATGTGGGCCCCAAACTGTCACATGGGCCAAAATCATCAAGTCAAAAGGAGTTGTGGAAAAAAACACAGGGGGAAGATTGTTTTCACCTGCTCAAAAATAATATGAGCTGAAATGCATTTAATCTTCTGGGGCATTTTCTGTCTTTTTTAAATTTAGATGACATCTTAAAAATAGATTCCTGCAACTTAATTTTGGAGTAACTTGAACCACAATTATTGACCTGCATTTACTCAAAAAGCAAATCTTCCTGCCCCATAAAAAAATATCAACCGCTAAAAATGTAAATATCTTATGTCTATTCAATATTGACAGACCTTTATGCTTCTATTGTTATAGTATCAAAGCACAGCAAAATCGATTTCAGTACAGCCCATCCAAATAAGACAGTAAAAAGACAGAGCTGGGAAGATTTTAATAAAATTACGTATTTTTTAGTTTTATTCAGCAAATAAAAGTTAAAGGGAAAAACATGCTTTTAAAAATATAAGTTTTGAGGCCCCAAGTATGGAAGCCCAGTCATAATGACTTTGTATCTCATAATTATGACTTTAAAAGTCGAAATTATGACTTCCTGTTGGTCTTTTTTTTTTCATGGCGGAAATGGGCTTCCATACCCAAGTGCTTTCAACGCAAAAATTTTGGCCCTCACATCTAAAAGCTTTGGATAACACCCATCTACCATTTATTGACAAGAAGCATGGTTACTGAAAACACAAAATTACAAACATTTCTTTAATTTTCATCTTAGGTTTCAGAGATTTTGGTGAAATATTAAGAGATGATGTAAACTGATTCAGTTTACATCAACTGGAGCAGCTAAAACAAGTCAATCACCTCTTGACTCCACTCTGCCAAAGCTAAAGACATAAATAGCCAACCTGCAGGGAACTTTTGGGACAAGAAGGGGGTCAAAAGTTGACTACAGTAATCCATTGCACTGCCATGAAGGGCCCCACATGTAATATTAAAGCTGATCCTGAGAGATCTCAGCAGGCGCTGGGAGGACAGCATGATGAGAAAACGTGTTAGTGGGTATCAGCTGAAGTTTTCTGCCATAACTGTCAGATCTTGTGAAGAGACAGTTGAGCTTAATGGAGGGGAATTTAAAAGCATGACTCACTCTTTGGTGAGTCATGGAATATGTGAACATTGTGAAGATTGTTCACATGTTCCAAAACTCTTCAAAAAGCAACTGAATGAAGTCGCTTTATTTTTGTTGTTTTTTTTTTTTATAAAACAAGGCAGGAGCGCTGCTGGGCGGTCAATGAAGTAGAACGTGAGGTTTTGCAGTTTCTGACAATTTTAGTTAAAATTGTCAGAAACTGTGCTTTTCTTTGTAAACCAAGTTTTATTTTATTTTATTTTATTTTTTTTACACTTTTGCATTTTGGACCTGAGTACATGCTTATGTACCATATTGCAATGTCTGGAAGGGGAAAATCTCTTACTATTTATATGCAGCTAAAACCAACCTCACAGGCCCCAGCTTCTGTGCCTGCAGGTCCAGGTGTTGACCCGAACCCAACTCAGATGATTCTGGACGCCGACCCCCCTAAAACTCAAGCTACTGGCTTCCTTATATGAAGATATACCTGGAATAAGGAACTGCGAGAGGCGGGGTCACCCTGGACAGGTCGCCAGTCTGTCGCAATGATGTCATTGCATGGTCATGCAACTTTGTTAGATATTCAGTTGATTTCCCACAAACACAACCAACCTTCATGTCTGTTTGATTTTCTTTTATTGGCAGATGAAGAATTTTGCCACTTTATTTCTAATGCTATTGATGAGTTTCTGGTGTTGAATAAGAACGACTCTACGTCTCAGTCATTGTTATGGGAGACACTTAAGTCATATTTCAGAGGACAAATAATTTACTATCCTAAGTTGCTAAGCTTAATCAGAGTTATGCCATTAAACACTCACCAGAATTATTTAAAGAGGGTATATGTGTTCAATCAGAAATTGGTTTCATTTCTACCAGAAATTAAACCAAAAAAGTAAACACTATACAAAAGTGTTTACTTTTGTATAGTTGAGGTTCATGTTATGAATTTGGTGATATTTGGTGATGTGTGTTTATTGGCACATCAGTTACAGTGTCAGGTTAGCTCTAGAATAAATTATAGAGTTCAAAATACCTAATACGTAATTACAACTAAAATGTATTCCACTTTAAATCATTTAGTTCTTCTTACCTACACCAAACACTAATAAAATGGAAGGATTTCTTCAAGGTCTTTCTATTCATGTTACTGATATGGATACTAGACTCTTCACTCCGCCTTGTGGAGGCAATACATTCAATAACAGCAATGCAGTCAAATGAAGCCCCTGGCACTGATGGGTTTCCCATTGTGGCACTGCAACTATTGGCTACATTTAATGGATCATTAGAACACAATACTTTACCAGATCTGACACAGGCTACTATAGGTTTACTTCACAAAAAGGACAAAAACTCAACTGTATGTGGTTCTTACAGATCATTGTTCTTGTTAAATGCGGATGTAAATTGAGGGACAATTTTTTCGCAACACACAAATCATGTGATCAACAAGTGGATGTTACTACTGGCACAACGTATGTAGAAAACAACAGGAAGTAGTTGGATAATGATGAGGCGTCATGGACTTTAATGACTTATTAAGGGAACAAACTATTGAGAGGATAATTATTAAAACCTTTAGCTCGTTGTCTCCTCTCTCGTTTCCCCGGGTCGAGGGTTCCCCGTGCTTAAGGGCAAAAAGCACATACACACAATCTACTGTTCCACTGCAGACATATCCAGAGTTTATTCAAACAAGCAAATGCATCAAATCACACCAATAACACACCAGAATCATCAGAAACTCAAACCACAAGACAGACATCAATCAGCTGAAAGAAACAGAAAAATGCACAAATACAGAGACCAGAGAGCGCCGGTGCCGCCGCACCCCAACGGTCTGATTAATTCTTTCAGCTCCGAAACTTTTAAAGGAAGGTGTGTTGTCTTCTCTAATTTATGCAGTCTGGGAGGTTCCTGCTCTCTAATTAGAATAAGTTTCTCCAAATGTTTATGACTGTCGTTGCTGGGCTGATGAGTCCTGAGAGAAGCAGCATTCCACACCTCTGTGTGAGATCCTAGACTCTCTCCAGGTGTCCTCCTACACAAACACATGACAAAGGACCCTAACCCTTATATGGGTTCAGGAAACAGTTATCTCTACGCAGACCCCCTTCTGTTGTCCCACCAAGTGGCACATCAAGTAAAACAGACTTTTGCTGCAAACTTAAAGTGGCACAGAGCTGCTGGAGGAAGATAATTCAGAACTCCTTCCCGGGCCGTTAAATTACACCACTGCTTTTGGATCTTAGTATTAACACATTTATCTTCCAAAACTCTTTTATCATATTCCTGAACAGTTTTAATACTACAACATTAATCTCCTATTATTTTAATTATAATGCATTAACACACACCCAAGTTAGTATGATTTTGACACTAATTAGTGCTATTAAAACGAAACTACAAATTAGATTAATTTTATCAAGTCATGCACATTATGTCTAAGATTTAAACATGTGCTTAAAATTAAAACTAACATAATTGAATTATCATTTTCAACAAAACCTAAATGTGATTTTAGTTGCATTTCTTATTTAATGGAAACACTGCCATCGCTGAATTGTGTTTTTTCTGTCATTAGAGGAATATTAACAAAGTTTTGCGCAGATTTCTATAGAAATACAGCTAATGTTCTTAACCATTCAGGTGTTTGGTTATTGTCATGTGTAATGTTTTTATCCAGCAGTTTCTGGCTTTTAGCTGACATTTCAGCTCTCAGTTATCTGTGACGTTGCTGTGTGACCAGATTATCTATTATTTATCTGCTTTTTAGACCCTCATTAAATCTGAAAACATTTCGCCTGTTACAAGCAGCCTCATTGCTAACATGGAATGTTCTGTAGATCTGATGCAGTTCAGCAGATTTGTTCAGCTTTAGTTCAAAAGCTGTTGCTTTTTTTAAATGAACATTTCAGAGATTGTCATCATTTGAACAATTGGGTCAAAAAAATAACAGGATTACAAGTAAAGAGTGCAACTGTGATCTTCAACACTTGTGGCTTGCAGGTTTTAATTGGCACTTTCTAATCAGCAGCTATTGTGCACCTGAGTCCTTGGGTGAATGCAGCTAAATCATTGGCAGGTTACACTTCTTGTGTAGTGAAACAGAAGTGCTATGAGAAATTCATTACATCAAAATAATCAATGAAGTTTATCTGTACAGCACATTTCAGAAACTAGGCATATAAGATGCCTAGTTTGAAAATGTTGGAATATTTCAACATTGTGAGGTACAAGAACCTTCCAAGACTGCAAAGGACTGGTGACCTGAACACAATAAAACATTAAACATTAAACCACATTTTACATTATATTTCATTGTAAGTTTGCCAACCTCCCCAAAATTGCTCTTAAGAAATTTCCCTGTTTATGGTGCCACCCCTCCCCCAATAATGCAATGGGATTTCCTCCCAATAGAGATTCCTCTGCAGGTTGTTAAATCACCAGAAATTATCCTGGAACAACTGAAGCAGCTGCCCTGGAGTGGGAGCGGGGTGGCAGTGGGGTGCGGGCAGCGGGGTGCGGGCAGCGGGGTGCGGGCAGCGGGGTGCGGGCAGCGGGGTGCGGGCAGCGGGGTGCGGGCAGCGGGGTGCGGGCAGCGGGGTGCGGGCAGCGGGGTGCGGGCAGCGGGGTGTGGGGTGGACCGGGGTGCAGGGTTTGGGGCGGGGCGGACCGGGAACAAAAAAACAAAAAACACTCAGACCTACACCAACTGGGGTTTATCCACTCAATTCCTACTAATAATGACACTGCATTTAGGTGATGGTGCATAAAAAGTAAATAATTAAGGTTTGTCACAAGTACTTTCTACAGCGAGACCTTCTCTAACCAATGACTTATTGTGAAATGTCCTAAAGAGCTACTTGTGACTCCAGAGCCTCAAGTGGAGACCCCTGATCTAACACGTTCCACTGGGTTAGATCAGTGGAACAAACTAACCGGGTTAGAATGATCTAACCGGGTTAGAATGATCTAACCCATTCTAACCGGATCGTTCTAAAAGTTGACTTCTTCTAGTTGGAAAAGTCAACTCCCAGTCGGTTGCAGCTGGTCCATTGATGCATTCAGCTACTTGAGGTAAATTCAATTTGACTTGCAACAAGTATTGTACTTGAATGTGTGAATCTGTTTTTAAACTGAATTTTACTGGATTAATTCCACTATCTGGACATGAATTATGTTTGTTTGCCCTGTAAGGCGACTTTAAGGGACATTTGTAAATGCTGCTATAATAATAAACTAAAATGATCTGAAGTGATCGATCTCTGCCCAAATCTCAGTCCTTTCGTCTTCTCTTACAGGTTTCTTGTACAATACAAATAGATCTAATACCACCTTAATTTATTAACGATTGTAAACTCTTCCTAATCAATTGGTCTACAACTTCTATTGCCAGAACTCGTGGAGAAATGTCTAAGTAACAAATAAAGCTAATCAATTTAACATATGCAACATGATTTTGGGATGGTAAAATAAAATTTGTCGAATTCTGCTGTTTTTTTCTCTAGTTCGTATTAATCAACTGCATACAAAAAAGACAAAGGAGGAGGTAGCCTCAGAGTTTCAGGTGAGGTGAAACGGCATTTAGAGTTGGAGAGCTGGAGAGTGAAACGTGTTCATGCTAAGCTAAAGCCTCTTCCTGTGTCTGCTCTGGAGCTTCAAACAGAAGGGTGTCTTTTTAGTGCAAATCACAGCACACAGCTCAACAGCTCAGCAGGCGGCCGGCTGGAATGACCTCAACTTTCCACAAAAAGAAAGAGAAAACTCTCACGCGGTGGACGGGTGATGGAACTGATGCCGTTTCATTGTTTCTTAGCTGTCATTCACTTGTTCGTTCTCATTTAATCAGCGGGTGAATCCTTTGGGGAGTGCATCATTGGGGATGGCAGGCAAGCATTGCTGTTCTCCAGTCTTGGCCAACCTTCTATATTCCCCACCTTCAATAGTGTTTGAATCAATAGTTTTTCAGGTGTCCCACAAGAACGCCAATGTCCTCAAAAACTGTCAACGTTGGTTTTAGAGTTTGACGTCTCAGTGGGCTTGAAGTACAAGCTTCACCCTATGAGTAGGCAAAAGACATCAACTAGCCATTAGCTTTTGTTCTGCACTTCTTTTTGAGCTGTTTTGTCTTTCTGTAGTGGGTTTGCACACACTCTGAGCATCTTTTTCATTTTCTTGTGCAGCAGGTCTTCCTCCACTCACGTCTCTTGTCTGTTTCTGTCTTGTCACAGGTTCCATTTCCTGGTGGTCTGTTTGCATCTCTTTCGTGTTCCTTGTTTTGTATTTGTCTTGTCATGAATAGCTCTTTGTGCTCGGTTTGCCTCTCATTTTCTAGACATTTCATGGCTCTTTGTGATAACTTGGCTCCTTTCCAAATAGGGGAAACAAATTCAAACAGGCAAAAAAGGAAGAAATACTCTGTGGAGTTGAGGTGACAGGTTGGGCCCAATTCCCAGCGGTAGTGTTCAGAAAATCCTCCCATCCGGATCACCAAAGATCATGCTGTGCATTCAATATCCTATTAGACTAAACCACGAACAAAGTAGGTTACTGCAGAAAATATATTTTTAGATCTTTCAGTCTATTTTCACAAGCCACACACAGTGATGTATCTTGGTCATCATGGTAAGTCTGGCAACAGAGCAATCAAGTCACAGCTTTCTAATTTGGATTACAGGACCCTGGTGGCCTTGATGTGGAGGCCAAACATGCTCTAACCAAGAGAAGTTGGTCAGAGTTTGTTAGGAAAATGGATGAAACCAATTAACTGGGTCACCTTCAAGCTGGACAGCATCCATGGTTTAGATGACAGTGTTTCTTCATTAGGTTGGTCCAGTCAAACTCTAGTCCCAAATTCAATTGTGAACATTTGTCAGGCCTGGAAAACAAATGTTTTATAGATGCTACGCATCCAATATGAGGAATCTTTAGCTGTTTTCCAAAGGCTAACAGTCATTCAGAACCCAAATAGACTTTTCGCAGCAATAAAAACTGCCTCTACAACATATTGATTCAAAGAGCTGAATCATGCTGTTTGTTTCCTTCACACTAATATTGTGCTTATGCAGTATGCATCACACAGAGAACATAGCGAGATCAAC
Source organism: Phalloptychus januarius (assembly GCA_902982915.1). Classification (NCBI taxonomy): domain Eukaryota; kingdom Metazoa; phylum Chordata; class Actinopteri; order Cyprinodontiformes; family Poeciliidae; genus Phalloptychus; species Phalloptychus januarius. The sequence continues at coordinate 1,192,855 of CADWAE010000121.1, forward strand.
ATCTATAGACTGACTGGTACCAGCAGGACGTGTCAGAGCCAATTTGCTGGAGAAAGATCTGGGATCTGAGCAGCTGATCCCTCCGGATGGGACACGCAAAGCCCCATCTTCTGCTCCTTGCAAATATGTTGCACCATCCTCCTGCCCTAGTTGTTTTCCCTTATTACCACCCCGTGGTTATAAGGAGAGGCATCTCTTTTCAGTTTACAGCTAACAGGTTTAATGCAGAAATGACCTAAAATCCATATTTAGTTGTAGGGCAGTACTAGACAGATGAAATCCAATGAATATGGGGAATTGTTTACACCCCCTACTGCTACTCCGGGCAATAGAACTATAAAATATTTGCAGATATTGCAATAAACCAGTCACACATTTTAGAGTTGTTTTATATCATAATTCATCTCCTTTTGGTGCTGCTGAAGTGCCTCCTCTCAGGCAAACTGCTGCTGCATGCAGCATTGAGTGTTTAGTATCTGAGGATGAAGCAAACTCAACGATTTTAGATCAGTCAGGATTTGACCTTTGTGACATTTCTTTTGTCTTGTAATTTGAGCTGCCACAAAATATAACAGCTTGAAGAGCTTGCTATAAAAACCTTAAAGCAAAGCATAAAAGTAGACGATGTATAATTAGAAAATCTGATTAAAATAAAGGAGAGACTCAGTGGACAGATGTGTCCTCAGACTGCTCGTTTCAGACGTGCCAATTAGTCTTGAAAACTGGATGAATCTGACGTAATTCTACCACCGTACACCTTTCCTCTGCCACGAAAGTTGGCTGTGACGAAGCTTGCTTATTGTTGCTCACAAAGAACATAAACTGGAACCAGCCAACGCTCCTGTCACTTACAGCCGATGTAATTGCTGACGAGCTTTCACCATGGAGTAAACCTTACAGAGTTCTCCAACCATTTCTGCTGCATAATCCACTTCCCCACCATCCATCTGTGCAATCATATGTCGTGAGTAGCCATTCTTTTGCCAAATTAGCCCAATAAAACTCTGCCTTGCAGTAACTGTAGTGCTGGTTTGGGTTGTAGAGAACCCTGAGAGTGGAAAGCAAAGCAGGAATATGCTGCAAAAAGAAATTCAAATGATGTTTCTGTCAAAATGTGAAATGAAAGTGTGATGAAAACAAGCAATCCAACTGTTATAGTCACTGTTTGATAAAAACAAAATTACATTTTCTTTTACTTTTTAAAGCTAAGTGTTTACGAAAGCAGTTTTGTTTTTTTGGATTTTGGCAAAGTGTGACGTCTCTTCCCCTTAACATGGAGGGATCCGACCGTTATTAATTATTCTCTTTTGAGGCTCACAGAGGTATGATCCGCCAGGGGCCAGTGTCTCCTGGCCTGGACATGAAGGCAGCAGTACTCCATGTGTCAGAGGCATCAGAGCTGATTTGAAGCTTGCTTGGTGCTGAGCTGACTTCTTCACCCAGCTCCACTTACACCTGACTTTTTTATTAGGAGCAGTCCCGTCTTGGCTGCAGGTATACCAGTTGCCTCAGAACTGCCTGATTGTTTGTTTTGTCTAATTTTTGTTCAATAAAAAGCTAAATTATTTTTGAAGTCCGTGTCTTCCTGACCTTTGTTGCGGCTCAATAAACTGCATTGTAACACAAACTAAATAATCCTCTTCAACAACTTTTAATAGAAAAAAAATAATCAAAGCTATATTCACAATATAGGAAAGATTTTCAATTTAAAAACTCTTTTTGCTGCTAAATTATTGACTACAAAGACATATGAGCACAACTGTAGAGATATTTATTGAATTAATGTGTTATTTAGGTTATTCAATCTTTAGATCAGTGAAAAATGCTACTCAGCCCATTCAGCTTCCCAGTGTTTCAGGAACTCCTCATCATTCATTAGAAATAGAGACTGTGGACGCTGACATTAGCATCGGGGACGTCTGTGTTGTTGCTACATGTTTAGCATTGAGATGCTATTTTAGGCTCGAATAGCTTCACTGATTGGCTAACTTTTTCTAACACAGCATCAACACAACTACAATGTTTTCCAATGTCCCATTTGAAAGTTTTTTGAAGTAAGAATTTTCCCCCAGTCGTCCGTTGTTGTGTGTGGATGTCTCTTGTGCTTCAGATTTACAGGCATACCAGAAAGGCACAAACACAAAAGTTCTCACTGGAACCCATCCATCAGTGGGTTCAGGAGGGTCCCTTAGTGGGGTCAGGAGGTGCTGTTGTACCCCGCCTCACGTTCCGGGCGAGAGGCGGGGTACACTCACACATGCACAGGGAGAACATACAAATTCCATGCAGAAAGACCCCAGGTCGGAAATCGAACCCAGAACCTTCTTGCTGCAAGGCAACAGCTCTACCAATTGTGCCACTGTGCAGCCCACTGACTGGAGCTTTTATATGTGAAAAAAAGTGAAACCAAAAGATTATGCATTTTACAAACAGAGCGAGAGTTCCTTGTTAGATTATTTCATCACTTTTGCTCATTTACATAATGCAATCAAATCATTTATATAATTTAGTTGATTTTTGTTTTTTTCTTGGCAATAAATGTAAAATTTATATGATGGTGCATTTGTAAGGAAAAATGCTTTTTTTTAAGTTGAGCAGCAGAATCAAGCAGGTGGGTTGTACTCATGAAAAACAGGCCAAATCCTTCCTGCAATGCCAAACTGCAGTGGGTGGAGGCAGTGTTATGGTATCAGTTTGTCTCCATGGAGAGAGATATTGAGTTGAGATTCTGCAACTGGTGGCAATCCCATATCAACCTTCCTAGGTACCAAATCAAAGTAAACAAGTAGGGCAGATTAGAGACTCCTAGATGTTGACTGCTTTCCTGACTGCAATCCCATAAAACCTGGGTGAGCAACTGTAGTGTCTGATTACACATGAGGACCAGCCGAGAAAGAGACACAGAGTTCAAAAAGCAGGTTTCATATATGGACTTCAGATGCATTAGCTCATATACTACCACTGTGACCTGAACATGCCCATGTCGGGAAGACAGGCATGTGACAATGTAAACTTTGTAAATGCATCACACATAAAGGAGCAGTAAACAGGATGCTGTCCAACGATCAGGGGGATTTCACTTTGATTGGGCCAAGATTTGCTCGCAATTTGGTCGTGCTAACTTAGACTGCAGTATTGTAATAAAACTTTGCTCTTGAACCAAAGTCTGTAGTATGTAGAGTCTTTTTCCAGGAATGTCATCAAGAAAAGCCAGAAAACAAATGTTGGTTGACAAAGAGCAGCACAATCTCACAGCATGTGAGACTGAGATGGTGACCAGCATGATGAGGAGGTGCCAACTAATAGTGATTATAAACGTCTCTTCCAAATACTATTAAAGAGCCTGTTTATATTGCCAACATCTTGTTTTTCTTCTGATTCCAGTCGTCCAATCCGATACACACCACCAAACACACATTAATAGTAGAGAACCTTGTAAGTTGTTTGGTGTTGGCAGAGAAGATCTGCCTTTCTTTCATGAGTCGGTCTACAGTCAGTGCTGCTGCTCAACCCACAGATGTATTTTCCTCATGTATTTGGCAAAGTTTGAAGGAAATTGAACAGATTCACCAATTGTGTGAAATTTGTTCCCCAAACATAAATCAACCGGACACAAATATCCTAATGTTTTGCTGAATGGACTCTAGTGGCAATTATTCAAGTTAAACAAAACAGAAAACCTTTGAAAAACTAAGAATCTAAGTTTAATTGTGCAGCACATTTCATGAAACAATAATCCAAAAAACATTAATTTTAGTGGCCTAGTGAAGAAAAGAAATGGATGATGAAAAACAGAGAACAATTAGAGGAGCAGTATGATATAAGATGGACTTTTTTTAAGCTTTGCATCATGTTATATTGTTATTCCCTCATCACAAACACACCTGAAGTGTTACCTTCTTTCATGCATATTTGAGAAATCCTCTAATCTCCCATGGCAACCTTTCAACTGTGCAAACACCTGGATGGACCTAGAATGCCCCTTTAAAGATGTTCCAGTTTGTTCCAGAATGAAGTTTACTGATATTATTACTAAGTGATGAAAAAAATCTTGACCTGACTAAATTTAAAGAAAATAAAAAAATACTACATATTATTTTACTTATTTTTTTAAAAAGTTATTATTTTACAGAACTAGGAAAGCAATATACATTTTAGTCAAAAGGCTATGTTTGTTTGTTTGTTTGTTTGGCTTCTTTACATGTGGACATGAAATGTGGTTTTAGGTTGGTAGGAAAAGCAACAGTGAGACAGCAGCTCAAGAATATGAACTGACTGATATTGGACATCAGATCGGCCAAATACTCATTCCTCTCTATTAGAAACTTCTTGATGATTAGCCACTTTATTATATAAACTTCTCTAACTTGAAAAAAACAACTGTTTAGTTTCCTCCTATTTTCAATAAAAGGAAACAGAAAATGCATGTACAGGAATTAGAATATGTGTGAGAAAAAAATCCAGTTAAAAAGATGCAGGTATGAAGATTATGTTGTGATTTTATTATGTTACTTGACTCTCTCTGCAGAAAGGAAAAGAAATCTATGTTTTATAAAATATTTAACTGAATTACACAAGCTCATAAAAACGGAGGCAGCAGTGAATGTGTGGCCTTACATCTTTCAAGCCTACAGATGGTGAGTGTTCAGTCAAGTACACATTCTAGAAGATAAAATCTCCGCCAAGGCTGTCCGCTTTTATCTTCAAATGTTTGTATTACCAGAACACAAGTTCTAGTAATACAAACACATTTACAGCAGCGGTGAGCGAGTTGAAATGGACCACGAGTAATTTCTCCTCACTAGTTTCCATTACTGAGCTGCCATGCTTCATCCTCAATATCCCCCTGAGAACACGGGTGATGAAAAGGAAGTAAACAAACCGAGTTTTGCTAAATGTTCTGAATTTATCTGCTGCCTCGCATTGGCACGAGACGGTTTGGATGAGAAACACTCACAGTGTGCGCCGGCGCCGTCGCCACTGAGGAAGGTCTGCTGATGAGGCCTGGAGATACGGGTTTTACTCACGCTCTGATCACAGACACAGGATATGACTGAGCTCCACTCCCTGCAACAGTTTTATCTTAGATTGCTTTACATTGACTGGCCTCCAGCCTCCATTGGCGTCTACCAAAATATCTATCTCTCTAACTCCAACTTACACAGTCTCAACCAGCTGCTGTCCGCGGCTGTCTGTGGGATGAGCGCAGGGGGTCTGGAGTAAAACAACTCATTTGTGCGTGGTTGAGTGGGTTGATGTGTTTATCTGCGCTTGTATCGTGGAGCTTCCTGTAAGTTCTGAATCGCTGCTTACGTCTCATGTTCTCAGATCAGTGTTGCTGGTCTATTCATGCGATGCGATGTCAGAAGCTTGGCTTACCAAAGATGTCACATATTTGTATGTGTATTTATGTATATCCTGCCAGTTTTCATCAACTAAGAAGATGATGTCCAATCTTTGACTGAACTGCAATGCAGCTACTCTCCCCACATGAAGAGTCTGTTAACATGAATGTTATAGAGCAGCAATGAGACTGTAGTGGGAAAAAAGATCACTCATAAAAATATGACCACTAACAGGTAAAGTGAATAACATTTTCTTATATACGGCATGTTTCATTGGGTGGGATATTAGTAAACATAGTGTTTTCAATGCTAAAAAAATGGTCAATTGTAATCATTTGAGAAAATTTGATGAGGGCCAAATCATCATGGGGCAGACATTTCCAAAATTCCAGCTCTTGTCTTTTGTTTTCGGTCTGCAGTGATCTGTACCTATCAAAAGTGGTCAGCTGGTCGGATCCACTACTAGAGAATATATGAGAGTTCTACTCAAATGTTACATCTTGACCCAGTAAGAAAATATCATCCTACACCACGCAGACTCTCTGTCTGCACCCAGATATCAATATAACACCCAAAATCTTAAATGTGCATGACATATGAAAGAAAAAGGGACACAGCACTTCGCTACTAATTATCAACACTACAACTAGATAACAAGGTCAAGAAAAAGTTTTAATTTAATAAGAAACACAACTGGAGCCTAAAAACATAATAATGTGACGGACTGAATGTTCTGCTCTTTATGAGGGAAATGTTTGAGTGTTTTTTTCAGTGGTGAGCCCTCATTTATATAGTGACATTGTTGTCAGTTGCTATGGCAATGAGTCTATGTGTAAAGTGCGGAAAGAGAGGTTTTGACTTGTTCCATGGTTTTTCTATTGTCTTGTCCATTATGACGAGTGTCTATTAAAACTAAATATTAGGGTCACTTGGAAAAAACTCATACCAGGCAAAGGGTTCTAAAAAACTAAATAAATAATTATTTACACAAACCTAACACAAAACAATATATGGTACCATTTATAGAAAAAAAAGTCAAAACGATAAGAAGAGCATTTAAAATATTAAAATCAAAAAGACACTGTTGCAAAGACATGCATCAGTGACATAAATAAACTAGCACTTAAAAAAATATATTGTTTTTTTTTAGTCTTTAAACATCCTGTGGAAACAAACTTTCAGCATTCAGAGTTCCCAGGACTAGGAGTTGAGATTCTCTAGTATTGATTTTTATCTGTTCCTCCATCAGATTCCACATAAAATCTTCATGGGATCAGGTCAGTTTTGACAGCAAAAGTAGGACCAACACACTTTTAATAAATAGATAGTACTGATAATACTCTTATGTCATCTGGCGCTTTTTCAGGAAGTGCAGCGATTCCTAGCTTGAATGCCAAAAAGAGGATCCGACTTAATGGGAATTTTCCCTGTGCTACTGTCACACCACCATGCGCTGGCCGGTGCGTGGGTGTGTGTGTGTGTGTGGGCGTAGCCATTACCCCGTAACAGAATGTGACTCGCCTTGCATTTATGTCTGATAAGGGCCTGGCAAAGAAATGTAGGCCAGAGAGCTCATAGCCGCTTTGACAAGTAGAGTTACTGCATGTCAAACCAGAATCGCCATGGCATGGCTATGCAGATAACTCCTCCCCCTTATCGTTCAAATTCTCCAAATGATGATCAATAGAAAAAGAAAGTGCTCCCGGGCCCTGGTCCGATAAAAGGAAGATTGAAACCTTATCGATTTGGGTTCGTTTGGAGATGCAGCATATCCAAGTTAAAAGAGGACTCTGAGATTTGC